>OZ010671.1:19130844-19745844 GCA_963932185.1 Troglohyphantes excavatus
AAAGGCCAATTTAAAAAAAAAGTTTACTATGAATAGTTATTGAACAGTAGTAACTTTATATCAATAGTTCTTATGTTTTTTATTAGAGCTTGTGTTTTAAAACTTATAGAAAACCAAAAGCTAATACTGAATTTTTTAACAGAATTCAATTTTTACTCTATATTCCATATTGACCAATAGAAAAATTTGGTTTTAAATTTAAATTTACGAGCAATATAATTTCTGGTTTTTAATTTTCTTAAATTTGTAGAAAGTTAATGTTAAAAAATTTAATATATTTATTAAAAGTGTTTTTAAATAAGTACAATCAAATAAGTTAATAAACAAGTGAAATATTTTACAACCGATACTTTTTTAATTTTGTTTTATACAATATGTCTTTCATTTTTTTTTTTAATATTTTATATTTTCAAGCATTTTTAAAAATTAGTAAAACAAAACAGGTCTAATTATCAAACGTAGTTTTTAGTATGTTAAGTTTAAGAGGTGAAGTTGAATTTCATATTTTAAATTAAAAGCGACTATTTATTTCGGCAGTAAAGTAATTTCTCATCAGTTAGGATATTTATAAGTAAAACTATTATTAAGATAAAAACTCGTCTTATAGAACATTGCGTTAAGAATATTAAAATACAAATGCAACGTTAAAGCATGTCATATATTGGTCAAACAAAGAGAGCATTAAGATTTCGTATCAAGGAGCACCAAGCACATACAGTTAAACAAGAAATAAAGAAGTCCTCCATTGCCAAGCACTCTTGGGAACATGGTCATATATTTAATTTTTCTAACTCACATTTAATTTGCAAACCTAAATCTCCAGTTGAACTTGACTTCCTGGAGGCGTTTCATATTTTTAGCAATATTGATTCGGTTGTCAATGAAACGTTTGCGGTCCCAGTATTTCCCGCTTGTTGGCACACAATAGTTAACTCCAATCGATTGTAATAGTTTTTTGGTCTTTGGCAACATTTTAGATTTCTTGGGTTTATTTATATTTCATACACACAGACTTTGCATTTTCCGCTGATGAAGGGTGATGTATCTCCCGAAACATGTCCGGACCATACGGACTTTTATTGCGTATTTTAACGTTGCATTTGTATTTTAATAAAACTATTATTATTATTATTATTTTTTTGTATTTTTTTTTTTTTGAAAAAACAAACTACAATTCATATTCTAGATAACATTACGAATTTGTCCTATGACTAATAAGTTTATTATTTCCCCAATCGGTTTGAGTTGTTATCATTATTTATTATCAACTCATTATGTGTTATATAATTTTTCATTCAGTTTAGAAATTTTTAAGCACTTTTAAACAACAACAACATCTCAATATTTTCTTGAAATCTCACTTATCAAAAAAAAAAATCTTATATCTCACATATTGCAATTTAAAATACAAATCGAACTTGTATTACTCTTTTATTTTATTTTATTTTATTTTATTCTAAATATATACTTTTAAGAATTAATATTCAACTATTCATATAATCATGGGTTTTATGAAGCGACAAAACATGAACTGATATTTTCAAAAAATATCGGTCAAAATCTCTTATGACCGATATCTTTTGAAAATCTGTTTTTCCCTCTGCTCTACAATGCTCAGAGAATTTTCAAAGATAGTTGTATTTTGCTTAATTATGTGATTAAAAACTCCGAAAATTAAATATATTCCATACCCATAGTGAATAACCCAAAACAACTACTTTACAATTGTTTTACCATTGTTCCTATCCCATTTCGGTTTTTGTATAAATAATTCATTATTTGAATTTTATACAGAAGCTATGCTGTGAAAAATAAGTGCAAAATAAGTTAAAATTGTGCAATTGATAAAAATATATACTATACGAACAGGACAGGCAAATATATAAATTTTTAAACTGTTAAAAATAGGTACTCAAAATTAAGTAAAATTTACTCATTTTTGAGTATATTCGATGCTTATTATAGCTCGGAATACATAAGTTTCAATTTTGAAAAAGACATGTACTCGAAATGAGTACAGTGGGTAAAAATGAATAAAAAGAGCAGTTGCTTGCTTATGTAGGCTGCCTTCATAAATCACTTTCAATAAATATCGACAATGACAACCAAGACTTACCGGGAATCGCACCCAGGTCCTCAGGGATCGCAGCCCAATGTCTTATCCGTTGTACTACCAGAGCGACGAGTAGAAGGAACTTTAATAAGCATTAAACAAAAAGTAAATGCTACTTATGAACTTATAAAGTAGACATTAGTTAGTTTTTTTAGAATCAAACGTTTAAGTAGCCTAAAAACATGTACACTGTTAATAATAGGTACTCAAAAATATGTAAAGTGTACTCGTTTTGAATACATTCGATGCTTACCATGGCTTCGAATACATATGTTTCAATTTTTAAAGAGTCATGCACTCAAAAACGAGTACAATGAATTATAAGAGCAGATGCTTGCCTACATAGGCTGCCTTCATAAATCCCTTTCAATAATAAATACCGATAATTACAACCATGACTTACCGGGAATCGAACCAAAATTTTAATGTACCGCAGTCAAGGCCTTATCCGGTAAAATGGCAGTGCGACTCGAAGTAGTTATAAGCAGAACATATATTAAAAAAGTATGTCAAAAGAAAGCGAAGCAAATAAGTGAGTTGTAATTTCTCAGTTTCCATTTAAGTAATCGATATCAAATGATGTGGAAAACCATCTTCTGAACAACTAATTTAAGTTTGTCAGGTCGCTTTGTTAAGATGACTTGTACAGAATCTAAGAATAGCCATATTAAATCACACTGCTCATTTTTTAGAAAGAACGGTTACTTAAATTGAGTACGTCATCGCTCATTTACTTGTACTCAAAGAAAAAAAGTAGGTTCAGGTACTCATTTTTAAGTACATTTTTTTTTACAGTGCAGTTTTTGTTTGTATATTTGGATTGTGGAAGAATACTGTTATAAATAATTTTTATTCGATAAAATTAAAATAACAAAACTGGTATGATCATTTAAAGTAGGTTTAAAAGTATTATTTATCATATTTGCAAATAAAAAAGTAAATTAAATATATTAAAATTATAAAACATATTTAAAAACGAGTTTAAAAAAATGTTTTCTTCACTCATTTAATTTTCCGTATGGTATAATTCTAAATGAATGCAAATTGTTGTTTCGTGGACGAATCCTGTCACCTTACATGTTGTTTCACCGCGGCGCTCTTCTTACGGCCGGAAAGTAAGCACTAGAACTTCCTACTTTCACCACATCTGCCACATGCAGAACTTAATACTTTATTTGGTGCGATAATGAATATCGATACTAGAAAATATCAGAAAAAATATGGAGTATCCAAATGTTATATGATTTAGCATCGTATGGAAGAACATATAGTTAAATGAAGTTCGAATATTCAAGTATCACAAACGATTTAGTATCGCACAAAAGAACATAAATTAAAAAAAAGTTCGATTATCCAAGTACACTATACGTCATCGGAATCATATGGAATAATAAAAAGTTAAAAAAAAGCTCGATTACCAAGTACATCTAGTATCCTACTATCTTATGATTCAGTATCATATGGAAGAACATAAAGCTAAATAAAGTTCGAATGTTCAAGTATCACAAACGATTTAGTATCGTATGGAAGAACATAAATTAAAAAAAAAGTTCGATTGTACTATACGACATCAGTATCATATAGAATTATAAAAAGTTAAATAAAGTTTGATTATCCAAGTATATCGTGTGCCCTACTGTCTTATGATTCAGTGTCGTATAGAAGAACATTAATTTTAAAAATTCGATTATCCCAGTACAATACGACATCAGTATCATATGGAATAATAAAAAGTTAAATAAAGTTCGATTACTAAGTATATCTAGTATCCTAGTATCTTATGATTCAGTATCATATGAAAGAACATAAAGCTAAATAAAGTTCGAATGTTTAAGTATCGCACACGACGTAATATCGTTTGGAAGAACATATTAAAAAAAAAAATCGATTATCTAAGTTCTATATAACATCAGTATCATATGGAATAATAAAAACTTAAATTAAGCTTAATTATCCACGTATATCGAGTATCCTAGTATCTTATAATTCAGTGTCGTATGGTAAAACATAAAGTTGAATAAAGTTCGATTATTCAAGTGTCACCTAATACGATTTAATATAGTATGGAAGAATATAAATTAAAAAAAGTACGATTATTCAAAAACTGAACGATTTAATAATCAATATCATATGGAATAATATAAAATTAAAAAAAGAGCTTGATTATTCAATTATATCGAGTGTCCTAGTATTTTATGATTTAGTATCGTATGGAGGAACACAAAGTTAAATAAAGTTCGATTATTCAAATGTCACAAATATGATTTAGTATAGTACGGTATAAATAAATTTTAGGAAAAATCAATTATCCAAGTACTTTACGATTGAGCATCAGTATCATATGGAATAATATAAAGTAAAATAAAGATTGATTTTCGAAGTATCAGACTATTTAGAATGGAATGGAAGAAAATTAAATAAAATTAATTTTGATTATTAAGTATTCATTGATTGTCAATAAGAGTTTTTTAACACGATTTTAGTGTTATTTTGTTATTTAAAAATATATAAAATATGGACTCTAAAATAATGATATTCCAAAACAAGAATTTAAAATATTTGCTTTCAATACCATCATGTTATCAATTATTGTTTCCCGTTCCGAATTAAAACTATTGTGCATTTTTAACTATTTTGAGAAAATCATGTATAATCGTCAAAACTTTAACTGTTTTTGCTTCTGTATGACATCTTTTTCGAGTTTTTTATTAGTATATAATGTTAATTTCTCCGTCATTGTAAGGTTAATTTTGATTATTCCAATGTAGTGAGGTAGCTTATAATAAAGCAAAATATCAATTTTCGAATAATTGGATATAGTGTGCTTTGTATTTAAAAATTAAGCTATTTCTTTTTTAAAAGAAAGGTACTTACCATTTTTTAAATATTAAAAAGGTTATTTAAAAAGTAAATAATCACCTTCAAAATTAACTAGCAAGATTTCGGAAGCGAAACAGAATAAAAAAAAGACGACTGCTGCTATTTAGCGTACGCGCGGCTGAATAAAACTATTATAGTGCATAAATTTAATTTTTTTATGTCCCAAAATCAAAAAATTATAAACAAAATTATCATAAGGGTTATAGTACACGCCGCCACCGAATTTTTAAGGTATTACTCATAATTTTAAGTGAAACAGTGGCGGCCCGTGGTCGAAAACAAATGTGGACGCTCTATCCCTTGTCTCGATCGTTGCATTTACCGCTCTCTGAATTAAAAAGCTGCTCTTCAAGTTCTGTAAATTAGCGGCCGGTAAGCCTTGCTTGCATACAGGGTAGTTTCAAATTATTGGGCGATGATCATTTTCCACAACCAAACATGAATGGAAATTCTTTAATATTTATTACTCAAATCAAAGTTTCCTTTCAATTTCTTACGAAATGATAACATACGAAAAAAATAGGAAACACTTACTTATTTTTTGAAAATTAAAGCATCCTCCTTACTTTTAAGCTTGCGAATCGGTCAATTTGAATATTATCTCCATACCTACGTAGAGGTTGTCATGGCAACGATACAGCCGATTTCGAACTTCGCTTTTTGGCCGCAGTTTTGATTGATTGAAGTTTTTTCCTCTCCTCAATTGTTCATTACGGCAACATGTTTACTATTTATCGGATATTTTGTTTACTTACCGTAGAAATTTCCTTTTCAATTCTAATCTTCATTAAAGAAAATTAGTAAAATATCTTATTTTAATTTTGAAATACACTTATAAATTTAGTTGCAGCTGCTTGCTGTTGCCGCCAATGGTGTACAAGTCACAAGAAAAGGCTTAACATGACTATGAAGTTCAAAAGTCCAGCTGTTCAGCCGATTCCACGGTGTTTCTTGCAATTTTTTTTGTTATTCAAGGGCTGTTAGTTTAGTTTTTGGATTTGTTCTAATCATTTTATTGAATTTATTATTTTAAAATCATTCCTCATCATTTTAGTGTTTTATTTCTTTTAAGTTCCCAAGTTTCCTTCTATCTGCCTCGTGCTTTATTTATTAAATATTATTAGATTTTATTTTTCATAATTTTTTTTTTTTTTAAAGGGATAACCGACTGTAAGAAAAATGAGGTAAAAAGTAAAACATAATTTTCAATTTTACTTACAAGTTGAAAAAAAATTTAATTATTTAATATCAATTTTATAGTTATTACAACTTTTTTTTTAAATCGGCGCCAAATTTAATTATGTTTTTTGTAAATTGTCACCAACTTCATAAAGTTATAAGTATAAAACTTAGAATAAATAATTCAATTTTTCAACTTGTTCGTAAAATTAAAAATTAATATTTAGCGCATTTTTTTTACAGTTGGTTTTCCTATTTTTAGAAAGATTTTTTTATTTTTCCCTTCTTAGTTTTTAATTTGGCAGGTTGCTTCGCCCTCTGCTATTATTCACCAAGAAATGTCACTCGTATTTTTCCACATCCCGGATCCTGTTTAATAAGTGCCGGTACATAAACTAAATTATTTCGTTATACAATCTTTATTCAACAATAAAAATATTTTGAAATCGGGGAATTGTTAATGAAAACATTCCGGTTATATCGATTTTTCCGGATATATAAAAGTCGGAAACCCGATTTTTTTTTTAATTTTTCGAAAGCGGATTTTTCTCTATTTAACAAACACTAATTTTTGAAATCGGGCAATATTTTTTTTTTATCAAACGGTCCGAACACTCCGAAACCCACCCTAAATATATTTAAACAAATCATTTTCGTCAAGTTTATGTATTGTCATGAATATTAGGTCATTAATTAATTAAGTCAATATGTGCAATTAATTACCTAATTAGTATTAATTTTCGTAAATGTCAAAATATATGTAGCTTTATTTTTAAGCAACTAATAGTTTCATTAAATTTTTTCCCGACTGGACCTTCCTTCGAATTGAATTTTTGCCTTTTGGACCCTTCCCAAATAAAATCCTGGTTACGCGGACCAATGATAACAAAAATACATTATTTAAAAATAACTTTCTAAAAGCATTTGAAAACATTTTAAGAGCACAAGAAACTGGAAAGGGAAGTAGTAAAAGAGTATTTTTAACTCTTATAAATAAAGATTAAAATTAAAAGCTAATTGACATTCAAATATTGAAGAAAATAAATTATAAATAAAACCGCCGACTTGCGATAAAAACTGCAATGCAAGTTTTATATAGTTTAATTTCCATTTTTTCGTCGATTATTTCTCATCTTTCGCTATTTCTCAGAATTATTTTTTAAATTAGTAAATGAAGTACTTGGTGGTATGTTTTAATAGTAATCAAGTGATTGAAAAAGTAAACATTTTATGAGATAGGTGCTGCCACCTGTGGGGTCTTTATTTAAGTTTTCTATTTTCTTTAAAAGTCGATGTATTGCAATTTATAAATTCGGAAAGCTATAGAAAAATAGACAAAAGCCATTTATAATTATTACATAATTCGTTTATATTATAATACTCTAAAACAAGATGAGTATTTTTAAGAAAACTAAGTTATTTTTTATATTTTTCATTTATATTTTATAAAATTGTATTTAGTTAAATAATATATAATAAAAATGTTATTTTATTTATTCTAATTTTTAAATACAGTACTTTAGCAGTTTATCTTTTTTTTAATTTACGAAGTATTTACCCAAATCTTTAAAAATCCGTACTCTATTAAATTTTTAGTCCTCAAGGGTAAATATTTATATTTATGAAATTTTACAAATAAACAATGACTGTTATCATTTTTTATTTAAAAAAACCTTGATATGTGTACAATATTACAAGCTAATAATACAAACTTAAAATATGTACACTGTAGGAAAAACCTATACAATTTTGGCAGGTACAAGTAAACTTGTGTGTTTTGAACAGCCCTTAATAACAGACCAAGTAAATAACAGAAATTAAAATAAAATGAGTTCATACAAGATTTCAGCATTTTAACATGCAAAAATATTTATTTTATCATTTTAAGTTATATGAATATTTTACATATTTTTTAATTCACCAATAGCTTTTGTCCTATCAATAATTCAAAATAAATTAATTGTTGATGGTACTAAAGCTAGAACCCAAAAATCAAATCACAAGAGTTAATTAGCTATAAGCACAATTTCAGCCTCTTAGAACAGAAATATGGTTACCACACATCTTTTTTTAAGTAGCTGATTTTCTGAAGTTCAAATAAACTTTTTGGAAATTAATTAAATAGCATCAAAAGGACCAATAAGACCGCAATTGCAGCAAGTGCGAGAATGACAGTAATTGATTTCAAAAATTGAAAGTGTTCAATAGGCAATCTAAGCATCCTTATCTCATTTGAAGATTGCAGAAGGATTTTAATTGAAAACAGAAAAACAATTATAATTATGTACCTATTAAAACAATAATACATACATAAAATTTTCTACTAAGCATTAACAAATCTTTGTGTAACAATATACATAAAATACCTGCATATTGATCTAGGATTATAAGTAAGCTAATACATATTAACTGAATTTTTTATTCATATAGATTGAAAAGTTATAACATTTGAATTAGGAATTATTTTGAAAGGTAGTGTGAATATTTTAACATATAAAGTTGTATGCATTAACTTATAACTTTAAAAAAAATAATAACTATTATATTTCTAATCTAAAATTTAAAAAAAAAATATGCATGCCATGATTAAGAATATTAATTAGTTAGAAATAATCTTTGCTTTGTTGGTTGGTTGGTTAATTGGGGTTTATTGGCACAAGGGCCAAATATGGCCAATCTGCGCCAAACACTATATCTTTGCTTTGATAAAGAAAATTAGTTATTTATGAATCAAAAGCAATAACATTCGAAATTAAAAATATTTAAAAAAGCAATAACTCAGAAATCATACACTATCTCCCAGTTAACTTAATTTCATAACGATATATATATATATATATATATATTTGCCCCCATACATAATCCGCCACTGACCGAAAGTTCCTCAATTTAGTTTTAAAAAATCTTGTAACTATCTTTGATTACAGTTTGTTGCAATTTTTTACTTTTTGATTGACCACTAATAGGTTGTCAATCAAACTTTAATTGACAATTCATAGAATGTGTTATAACTGATCTAATCCTCTTTAATACAAATGTTTAGTAAATTTAAGTCACTTAACAGTTAATATTAACACTTGAATAATGAATGTATTTTTTTATCCTCAATCAGTAATCATTGGAAGCATTTCAGAAAGATTGGCATCATCACCCCTTTCATCTTCCTCGTTTTCTCGAGCATCCCATACATGAAGTCTCTTCCTCCAATGATTCAATCCTCTTTTATACAAATGTTTAGTAAATTTAAGTCACTTAACAGTTAATTTTAACACCTCAATAAGGAATGTATTTTTTATCCTCAATCAGTAATCATTTCGGAAAGATTGGCATCATCAGCCTCATCTTCTCGAGTATCCCATAAATGAAGTTTCTTCCTCCAATGACACAATCCTCTTAAATGCAAATGTTTAGTAAATTTAAGTCACTTAACAGTTAATATTAACACTTGAATAATGAATGTATTTTTTATCCTCAATCAGTAATCATTGGAAGCATTTCAGAAAGATTGGCATCATCACCCCTTTCATCTTCCTCGTTTTCTCGAGCATCCCATACATGAAGTCTCTTCCTCCAATGATTCAATCCTCTTTTATACAAATGTTTAGTAAATTTAAGTCACTTAACAGTTAATTTTAACACCTCAATAAGGAATGTATTTTTTATCCTCAATCAGTAATCATTTCGGAAAGATTGGCATCATCAGCCTCATCTTCTCGAGTATCCCATAAATGAAGTTTCTTCCTCCAATGACACAATCCTCTTAAATGCAAATGTTTAGTAAATTTAAGTCACTTAACAGTTAATATTAACACTTGAATAATGAATGTATTTTTTATCCTCAATCAGTAATCATTGGAAGCATTTCAGAAAGATTGGCATCATCAGCCTCATCTTCCTCATTTTCTCGAGGGTCCCATTCATGAAGTTTCTTCCTCCAAAGTTTTATCTGAGAGTCCCAAGACCTTCGACTGTATTTAATGTGCTTCTTTGGTGTATGTATATCATTTGCCATCCGCTCATCCTTTTCGACAGCTTTTAGATACTCAGCATATCCTTTTGTGTTCTTTCCATAGTCGATTTGCTTCTGACGACGTTGCAGGACAACAGGATCGCTTTCATATTTCGTATTCAATCCGTCAGATTCGAGCTCGCCCCCAAATCTTGATTCTTCGTCATTGTCAGGTGTTTCAGTTATGTGTGATGAAATAACTTTTCTACGTTTAGATGATCCTCTGCCGAATTCGTAATCAGAATTGTGCGCATGGTTTGTTTCACGAATAGGAGGGTCCTCATCAAAGTATCGTCCAAAAGGCCGCTTGACAGAACTCCTCTTTGCTGGCACATTGAAGTGGGAAACCATAGGCATATTACGTTCAGGAAAAATTGGCACTTCCCAAATAGGCTTATCCCATACAGGTATATCACATGCTTTGTTACAGGATTTCGCTTTGCCCTCTTGTTTTCCTTGGGGTTTTTGTTTAGGTCCTAGCCGCTCAAAAACACTTTTTCTGACATTAGGAACATTACCATTTGGTGCAACTGGCTCAGATTTCACTATATTTGAAACAACTTTAATTTTTTCATGAGGCTTATCACTTTTCCCTGATGATTCAGTACTACTTCCAAGTCTTTTGTTAACAGGTTTTCTGCTACTAGAAACATTCCTTTTAGCGGGTTCAGATTTCACTGTATGAATCTTTGCATTTGATTTGACTGCCACCACCTTATTAGGTTTATCTCCATTTGATGAAGACTGAGGTTTACTTCCCAGTCGCTCTTTAACACTTTTTCTGCCATTAGGAGCATTTGATTCACCAGGTTCTGATTTCACTGTTTGAAGCATTACATTGGAATCAACTTCCATCTCTTCAATAGGCTTATCATTATTTGCTACAGACTTTGGCTTACTTCCAAGTCTCTCATGAACACTTTTTTTGCTGTTAGTGACATTTGGCTCGCCCGGTTCCGATTTTACTGTTTGAAGCATTACGTTGGAATTAACTTCCATCACTTCAATAGACTTGTCGTTATTTGCTACAGACTTTGGCTTACTTCCAAGTCTGTCATGAACACTTTTTTTGCTGTTAGTGACATTTGGCTCGCCCGGTTCCGATTTCACTGTTTGAAGCATTACGTTGGAATTGACTTCCATCTCTTCAATAGACTTGTCATTATTTGCTACAGACTTTGGCTTGCTTCCAAGTCTCTCATGAACACTTTTTTTGCTGTTAGTGACATTTGGCTCGCCCGGTTCTGATTTTACTACCACTGCTTTTGAATCAATTCCTGTATCAGCAATACTTTCATCTATATGGTTTAAACAACCACGTCTATCATTAGAAACAATTAGTTCCACAGATTCTATTTTCACTGCCTGATGTAATGTGAGTGTTGGTGCATTGGAATCAACATTTAACAGGCAATTTGATCTAGAATCGATTGTGTTAGATATTTTTTCACTAGGTTCATCAATAGTTTCATCATTTGAATCTTGAGATAAGCGTCGTTTAATAGATTTTCCAGCTACACAAGCCACGCTGCTATCAGCTGCATCATTTGGTTCGAGTTTTATCTTAATTTGAAAATTGTTATCTACTATAGGAATATCCTTATTTGTGACTGAAGAAGATGGCTTAGTTTGCAAGTTATCTATTGGTACAATCTTACCACTGGTGATAAAAGATGCAGAATTTGTTAACTCAAGCTGCATATCTGTCAATCTAGCATTCCTTATGTCAGTCTCAGTTACAGCACAGTAGGCCTCCCGGGCTTTGGTTTTGACGAGTTCGAAGTCCTCCAACTTGAATTTGTATGGCTCAAATTGAGCTGGGCAAGAGTCGGTGCACAAATACTGCTCGGACTGTTTTAATAACAATACTTCGTTTGTGTCGACAAAAGACAAAAACACGCCTTTGTTTTTGGATGGAGCGAAAAACTTAACACAATTGATAAACGAATGTACACTGGGAAAATCAAAATTAATGACATTGCAGGAAAACATGGAAATAGCCGTTTCGTTTGATGAGCTGTTGTGATGCATCAGGCTTGTATCGAGTTCACTCGAAAAATTTTCATTGAAAGTGATAAATACATCGCCGTCTGTGTTCATGCAACTCATAATTTGTGACAAAGATGAGGGTACGCCTTTATTTACAACACAGCTTCGAATTCCAAGCTGTTCAAAATAGAGTTGGAGGTGATAAATGCGATCCACCGACTTAACAAAAATTAACGATTTCCCCTTAATGTGTTTCAACGACAACAAACCATACGCAAACAGGAATTTGTGTTCGTCATCACATTCAATGTAACAGCGCTTTGCGATATTTGGTTGTGGTTCTTTCAGGACTACAAGGCTTTCATAGGAGAGGTTTTTAAAGTGCTTCACAACTTGGGACAGGCTGCTTGATACTACAAACAGCTGACAAGAAGAAGGTACATGTGTGAGGATGTTCGAGACGTCATGTCCGAGACCTAGTGATATCAACAGATCGGAATCGTCAATGACAAGGGTATGTAGAGAATCTACGAGTTCTAGAGCATTGTCTGACAAATGGGCAAGAAGGCGAGTAGGCGTACCAATGATGATATCTGGACTCTTCTGTACAAAAGTACGTTGTTTGTCTAATTCCATTTCTGTTGACACGAGCAAGCATTTGACGACCTCAGAGCAGAAACAACTTAGCTGCAAAGTGTCTTTGAATATTTGTTTCGAGGTGTCCTCGTTGGGGGTAATAATCAGTGTGGTAGTCTTCTGACTGGAATGATCCCTTTTTCGTTGTAAAGTTTGTTGGATGATGGGAATCAGATATGCTCCTGTTTTGCCGTTTCGTTTTCCAGCGAGCGCTAGAATGTTTTTGCCCTCTAACATAAAAGGGATTGCTTTATCTTGAATTGTTGTCGGCTCTTTCCACTTTGCGTATGCAATGGCTTCCAGTAGACGATCATTTAATTGAAAGTCATTGAAACGTGTGACTTTTAATTCCGATTTTATAGTAACTTTTTCCATTGTTGATGATTTGCGCGGGTTAAGTGAGAAGCATGAAATAAACAATTGCTGCTATTCACTTCAGTTCGATATATTCAATAAACCTCTACTCGACTGGGATCGAGATTAAAACACTGAGCTAAAATTATCACTGGAAATAATACTAAGCGTGCGCGACCATTTTACACCATTTTGAGCCAAGCTAGAGAAATAAATTTCTTTTGCATGTTTTTTTGCCATAGGATAAAGTGTAGACATCATATATTTTAAACAAGATTTCTGGCTTTCAGAAATATATTAAATGTTACACAGTTAATGTTTTCCCATTCTTTGTTATATATATACTACATCAAAAAGAAGACAAAAATTAATTAATTAATCAAATACTTAAGACTGACCCAATCTGTGCAATGGACAACTAGAACGGGGCGGAGTTTAGCCTTGTTTGTGGGATTTCGAGCACGTGCAAGTTGCCGATTACTGGTAAACAAACAATAATATCGCTTTTTTATGTTCAAATTTTGCATTAATTACGTTTAACTTGTGTTTTTAACATTATATTCTAAAAAAATCTCATCGATCTTTTGAATATATTAGTAGTTTTGAGGGAAATTCTAACGCTATCCCACAAACAATCTAGCTCTGACGTCACGGTAGGCGTGGTCATTCTACTCGTCCATAGCCAGGGTTGAATGTTTTCTCAAACTTCCCTTCCGAATAGTATTCAGCCCCGCGGCACGGTAAAGTACATTGTCGTCCAGGGAGTCCTGACTCCAGTGTTTAAATTATTTTAGCTCAGTGGGGAAAATGTACTTCACTGTGACGCGCGGATGAATACTATTCGGAAGAAAAAGGTGGAGAAAACATTCGCCTTAGGTCCGAACAGAATCCTGCAGTGCTCTTTTAATCTGCATCTCTATAGGAACTGCAGTGTTTTTTCAATGATGGAGCTGTATTCTTTTGTTCTCAAAAATTCGGATTGTAAATTTAAATGATGATAAATTGTGATTTGGCGTCCCAATTTGTACAAAGGCAATTTTGCAACTTGTGTCATATGACACAATAATAAGTTACAAAATTTCACAAGTTTCGAAACACACACACAAAGTATGTTCGATTCATGAAAGTCCAAAGTTGGTGGAAATAATTAGTCTGCAGGGTCAAGAGTGCGTTTTCAGATAATAAAATTCAAACTAACCTCTATAAAGTAATATACAGTTAAAATTAAGGATATAAATTAATCTCAGAGTATATTTAATTTACTTGACATATATAATTAATTTCAAAATAATGAAGTTGTAATATATATTTAATTTAAGAAGCTTTGAAAAATACCAAATGTTGGCAACAAATTTTTAACTAAAATAATTTTTACTTTCGCTAAAATTTGGCGCCCATTAGTCCGATACCCCATAACTACTTGTGTCGCTTGGTGCCCTGTGATCTCTCTAAATCAATATTGAATTCTCTTATTTATCTTCATAGGTTAGATTTAAGCGGTATTTAATTTATTTTTATGTTGTATGTGTTATGCTCAAACGCCAAAGATGCTCATTGCACGAAAAAAATCTAAAACAACGCGTTGAGGCATTTCCAAAAGGGGGTACTTACAAAATCTATCACAGCGCGATCTGAACTGTAACTGATGCAGCCCATTACGTGACATTGTAAAAACAACTAAATAATTGACCTCGTTGTAATAAAAACAACTAAACAATTTACCTCATCGTCCTTAAAATTGTAATACACTCACATTATTCTGCTACCAAGGACATCGTGAAGTTTTTGTTTTTTAATAACTAGTATTGATTTTTAATGCACAATTATCTTCAAAGTTTTGGTATATATATATATTGTTTTTAAGAAGTTTAAACTATTTTTGTTTTTAAATCACGATGTTTTGTTGACAACAATACACCGTAAAAAAATTCACAAACTTTAACTGAAAATTTAATAAAGAAATAAGCATTTTTAATTTTTTTTAATCGTCTGTTTATTTGACAAAAAAAATATACCAGTATAATTTTTTTACAGAATATTGCTAATATTAAGGTACTAAAGTTGTATAAAAAGTTTTGCATTTGTAATACAAGAAATAATAAAAAAAATAAAAATGCCTATAGGGTCTAAGAAAAGTTGTTCTCAACAAATGTAAATTCATTGCGAGCATTAATTTGGGCAATGAAGTCCATTATGTAGGAATTTTATAATATTGTATCATGTGCTACAATTACCATTCAGAACGCGCTGTGTCCTTTTTAATTTGACAGAACGCGTTGTGGTCGATCCTAGAACCATTTGGCGCATATCTATTTTCAACAGAATCATTCACAGAAACAGTCTCTGTAATTTTTTTAAAAAAGTTTTAATGAGATAAGTGGTTTATCTTTAGATGCGCGTGATTTAATAACATTTTGAGAAAAAAAAGTTATAAACTTACGCAGCATACAAAAACCTTGTTGTTGTTGTTCAAGCAACGACCTTATTTGCACTTTCACTAGTGCCCGTCAGTGTATATGCAGATTTACTAAAAGGAATCTGCAGATTCACTAGGGTAGATGCGAAATCAAACAATTTTCCGCATTTGCATGGTGACATTTACAATTTCTTTCGCTACGTTCTTGCAACAGAATTTCGTGTTTTAAGAATAATTTTATAAATATAAATGTATAAAGAACGATGTACTTCCCCCAGACTTATACACCAAACTTATAGAGCGTATAAAAACCTTTTTAATCTACGAGCAATAATCTTATTTGTACTTTCACGAGTGCCTGTCAGTGTATATCTGCAGATTTACTAATGTATGTGCGAAATAAAACAATTTCCCGCACTTACACTTTAACGTTTATACGATTCCTTTCCCTATATTCTCACAACAGAATTTCGTGTTTCTAGAATAATGGTTATAAATATCAATATAGCAAGAAAAGCAGTCAAACAATTGAGTCAACAATCATGTTTATTTAAATCACAATCTGAAAGTTTAAGTATGTTAACAATATCGCAAAAGCCTCGAAAATTGCATTAAAAGCTTTGAAACATGTAATACTATAACACTTTACAATTTTTTCTTATTCTCAATAAAAACGTTCTTCTGGACAACGTAAATTCTTTAAAAGCACATTTTAAGTTATTTATTACAACACAAGTATAATCGTAATTTTAACTTCCAACAATAGCTTTAATTATTATTAATTTTAGTAGGCTTCCAACAGTGATAGCTCGTTCTCTCTAACTACTTTGCATTCTCCTTGTATTGACATGATATCGTTATATTTTTCAAGGACTGCATTTATCCAATTTCTGAATTTATAAACTGAAACATATATTTCTGGTATACTTGAGTCGCACGGTAATTTGCCTCTCGATGTTATTCCAATCACAATGTCCATGTTGTCGTATTTTACAATGAGGGGGCCACCAGAAACTCCCTGGAAAAAAATACCATATGATTTAATACTAAATAATCGTAAAACTCATATTTGACTCGGAAATCGTAACAGTTTGATTAAATTCTGTACCTCAGAGGCATATGATCTTACAGTTACATTTGGGCAACTTTACAGGAGGTTGGAAAACTGAATCAATCCCTAATTGCAAATCATTGGACTTGAGCTTTTACAACTCTTGCTATGTTTAAGAATTATTTTTAGAGCAATAAAACTATTTTTTTAAAGAAACAATACAATATTTTTAGATTTCTTTTTACGATAATGTGTTCCATTCCCCTTTAACAAAATTGTTTAGAAAAATAAATGATTTTTATTTTAATTTAGGCAGTCAGTTGAAAAATGAACGTTGAACATACATATATAACATATTTAAAATTTCAGACTATTATGCAATAGAATGGAGTACCTTTGTTTCATTATTATAGAGAACTGGCTGAAATACCCGTTCTACGAACGGAAAGGGAAAAAACCCAATATAGATACAAATATTTATAAACAATACATATTTTATTCTTATTTATGATACTCTTCTTCTTTTTTCCTAAATATTTTATAATATTTCCTAAATATTTGATTAATGGATGAGTGTTATTTTATTCAAGATAAAAGAACACAAAAGATACAAAAGACAATTCTTAAGATACAAAAAAAAAAATCTTACATTTCCTTTTCGAGAGTATAGAGAAATATTATAATTAATAGGGAGTGACCTGGTTCCCATCCCTAACACTAGGTGGAGGCACCAACAGAGGCAGCTTAAGGTCCAAACAACACAAGCGGCCGGTTGGGGTGCCAAACTAAGAAAGGTACCAAATTTTTGTAAAAAAAAAAAAGAGTAACGGAATATTATCAAAATGCACACTTAGACATTTTTGTAATGTTCCAACAATGTTACTTTTTTTTTATTTCAAATGATTACCACCATTTATATATATGTATTATTTTTTAGGGCATCCATTATTATAAAACTAGGAGGCTCCGCCCCCTGCTCCGCTAAACGCTCCGCCAACGCTAAACGCTCCGTCAAAATGGCTAACACAATGGCAAAATAAAAATGAGGGCGCAACAGAATTTTGTAAACAAAGTAACTTTTGCCATTCCGCATAGAGAAAAACAGCGTTTTTCAATCACCGCGTAAGATAATTATATATAAAAATAATTACAGTGTATACTAGTATTAGAAAACTAATGAGCGGAGAATCAAGGGATGGACCGCCCATATTATGTACATTTTATGTTAATACTACTTTTTATTTGTGATGCCTATTTGAATATAAAAGGCTAGTGGAATATACAGGCAAGTCGCACCAGGGGGGTTTGCGGGATGTCCAACCCCACTAATTATCTGGAAACTCTGAAGGTTGGGAATTTCAACTTCTAAAATCTCCGTGTTTGAAAATTTATGCCTGAAGAAAAATTAATATTATTAACAAATAAAAGATAGGGAAGATTAGAAATTGCTCAACTTTTAAGGCTACATTTCTTTTAAATTAGACCTCAGAACGGACACTGCATTGGAATAAGGGTGCGACAAATCAATGCTTGTGAGAGAACTGTTTAACATTACCTAAAATTTATTAAAAAAAAGACTAAAAATACCGATACGTTGGAACTGGGAATTTTCAGCACTGTTGAGTTGGGAATTTCGATTCGTTAAGTTGGGAAATGTCTTGTTTGAAACCCCCAAAATATTTTTTGTGGAACGGCATTGGGAATATATGCATAAAATGTTGTATAACTTTCTCTGAAAAACAAGTTCAATTTTGTTTATTAGTTTCGAACGAAATGGTAATTTTTTCAATAGTTGAAATGAAAGGTTCTAATTATATTTTAAACTCTTCCTCAGTGTTTATAGAATGCATACCACGTGATATGGATTCTCCAATCACCGAGAAGCTCCAGAAGCATTTTTCCCATTCGTGTAGAATCGTCCTAACAAAAGAGGAAAAGTATTGATATTTTTAATAATCAAGGGCTATTCCTTGATTTTAAAACAATCCAGTTCCGAAACGTAATTTTAAGGTATACCTTTGTGTTTACTTATAGCTACTGTACTTTTTCTAATCATAAAATCGATATATTGGAAATATCGAAAAATCAACTATATATATGTATGAAAATATCGGATATAATAGAAATATCGATTAATCGGAAGTATTGATTAATCGGAAAATATCAATTATCGGCTGGCGATTAATCGCGATTGCAAAATGTCATCATCGCCCAATTCTAATGGGAAGTGAGAAAATTATCCATGAGTGAATTTTATTTAATCAGAGCGAACCTAGAACATTGTAAATAGCTTACTTTTCTTATATGAAGTATAACCCTGCCGAATTTCATTGTCTTGGGTATACACGAAGTACAAGAATAAGTGAATTTTATATTAACTTTGTGTGTAAAACGGATATTACAGCTCAAAGTTCGGGAATAGCTTACTTTTCCTATTTAAGATTTTTTTTAAATATATTAAGGTACACCTCTACCAAATTTCATCTTCCTGCGTTAAGGGAAAGTAGGATATTTAGTGATGAGTGGTATTTCGCATTTATATATATTATGAAAAAGTTAAAATGAAATGATTTACTCTGCAAGCTTCTTCAGGAAAATCAATTCTTCCTATGCACATCTCATATTCATAAGGTGCAGGCAACCCAATTTATTTAAGCTTTCGGCGACATTGCGGCATGCCTTCAATGTACACTCTTAGTTTTCGAAAAACTGAAGAGGGGTAATCTGATGAAAAAGGAAACAACACAGAGTAAAAACATACACAAAAGAACTACATACTCTTTATAACCATTGGCAAACGCTATTTAAAAAATATAAGAACAATTTCGATTAAAATTACACGCACGTAATTCAGTTAAAATACTACTCGGTTAAGTTTCCATTTAACCACAGAGATCGTATAGTATCTTCGAGCATGGTTCCCTCATAGTAGAGAAATCATTTGGTTATAATCTCGCTAACGTCAAAGTGAGGCCAACATGTATGGCCTCAAACACGTGGTTTACTACGTCATCCATTCATATTTTTTTCTAATTCATTCTTACAAATATCCTTTACTTCATGAAGTAACACATTTGCTATTATTTCCAAATCAAAAGTCAATCGCGAACGTTTTTTCGTTCATAAATTTTGAAAGGAAGTCACGTGTCTGGTGCCATCAGGTCTGAAATGTTTGCATCACGATGACGTCATATTCGCTCTACTACAGAACATTCATACAAGAGTGACCGTCACGTGACCTGTTAAGAAATTAGATTAGAATAGAGAATGTCAGTATCTTGCGGATCAATAAAGTTTTCTTAAAATTAAGATGGATTCAGATGATTCAGTTAAACAGAAAAGAACGACAGATTAATTGTACTGATAAAGTCTCGCAAAAGATTTAATTAGTTATTTAATATATTTTTTATTTAATGCTTTACTTAACATTAAAAATTTCCATATTAAAATATGTGTTGCCTATGAAATGTCCCC
This sequence comes from Troglohyphantes excavatus, assembly GCA_963932185.1. Lineage (NCBI taxonomy): Eukaryota > Metazoa > Arthropoda > Arachnida > Araneae > Linyphiidae > Troglohyphantes > Troglohyphantes excavatus. Next base: position 19,150,946 of record OZ010671.1, read on the forward strand.
TTTGTTTCGATTCTGTATATTAAAACTACAGAAATCTATGTAAGGAAGTGCGAATTATTAACCGACTGAACAGCGCGCCAACCAAAACTCCAAAATAAAAGCGCCAGAAATTTTAAATTAAAACCGCCAAATCGCGCGCCAAGTCGAGAGGTTATAGATTCAAATGTTATGCATTTTTTTTATGAATGTTCGCTCTGGATTTCGGTCCTAATTTAGATATTTGCAGAATTTTTTTTTGTTGGATAGCGGATGTTTCACTTGGAAGCAATTTTAAAAATATCCGGTTATCCGGCATTTAACTATCCGGAACTCTCAATTAACCGGACCGTTTGAAAAAAAAAATATTGTCCGATTTCGAAAATACCTTTTTTGTTGGATAGAGAAAAATCTACTTAGAATAAATCTGCAAAAAAATAATCGGTTATCCGGCTGTTATATATCCAGAAATGTCGATTAACCGGAGTTTTTTCAAACAATTCATCCGATTAAAAAATATTTTCATTGTTAAATAGAAGTTGTACAACAATGACATTTCGTTTAACCAGCATTTACTGGCATTGATCAGGATTGCTTTACAATATACATTTTTGAGCACAAATTGCTACTTGAATTTCTTGATGAATAATAACAGGGGGCGAAGCACCCTGCTAAATTAAAAACTAAAAAGAGAAAAATAATATAATCTTTTTTCAAAAAAAAAAAACGACTTTAAGAAAAATGCGCTAAAAAGTAAAAAATAATTTTTAATTTTACGAACGTATTAAAAAAAATCGAATTATTTAAGTAAATTTTATACTTATTACAACTTTTTGTAGTTGTTGCCAATTTACAAAAATCATACCTAAATTTTGGTACCGATTTAAAAAAAAAGTTGATAAGTATAAAATTGACATTAAATAATTCAATTTTTTTCAATGCGTTCGTAAATTTAAAAATTATTTTTTACTTTTTAGCGCATTTTTCTAAAAGTCTTTTTTTTTTAGAAAGATTATTTTATTTTGTTAATCTTTAAAACTTAAATATTTCGAAAGTCACACGCGCATGGGCACAATATGTCTCTAATAAATATTGCGGCGTTGAATGCTGGAACAGAATAAATGACATGGCGGTCTATCTAGTATACTATAGGAACTCTATACATTTAATCTAATTAATGGTTGCTATGGCAAAATAAATAAAAAGCTTCAAATAAATTTTAAATGTCATACTGATTTTAATTTATTAACGACACAAAACGTTAATTTAAGTAAATTTTTTATAGTACGCGGTTCAATATTACTTTTATATATTTTCAAAACGCACATCGTTTCCATGACAACGTTGAATTATTTGAAAGTATATATATTTCAACATATTTTATATGTTACCATTAAATGATTTACCCGTAAAACTTAATTAAAAAAACTATTTTTCAATATTTCTTTTCAACTACTGCATTCTAAAAATCAGCCTATATTTATTTCTGGCTGAGTTTTATGATTGTGCAAACTTTTATTATAATGTGTTATGCTGGTTTTGAGTACATAGATAATATAAAACACTTTCTTTTTTATGAGATTAAAATTATAAATTTTATCATGCTAATCTGATTTTGTTCTACTAATTAATCAATCTGATTTTCTTTAAAAAATTATAAACAAACCAAGAAAGAAACACTTAAAAGCTCTTAAAAGAACTTTTGGGTCACTAATTGTCTTAAAATGAAAAAAAAAAGTTTCACTTTTAAAAAAAAAAGAAAATATTTCACAAGTTTGCCAACTGGGTTTGTGATTTTGCCAAGTCAATGGAATTCACCAACATTCATACGGCCCACGTTGAATATCGGAATGTGAAAAATGTTGGGGAAATCATTGTAAAAATCGCAAAATTTTAGTAGATTTTACTTTTGGTTCAGTTAGCAACTTCCCATCTAAAACTAATTTTTCTCATACCAGCGGGAAAAAACAGGTAAATTACCAAATTCTTATTAAAAAAGGTGGCAATTTGACTGTAAAAAAGTTGGTAAAAACCCAAGGATAGTGAAGATCATATATATATATATGTAAGGTGTGCTCGTTCTCGAGCTGCCTCGCGGAAGGCGGGGAAAGCAACTATTTGACGTCATAGTGACGCTAACCTTCGACTTGTGGGCGTGTCTATGCCCACAGAAGTTTATACAGTCGTTTTAGGGTCTACAGAGCAAACTTAATTTAACACGAATTCTTGTTTGTAACTAATCATGAATTTATATAAAAGAAAACAGTTAAAATTTGCTTCAAAAAACAATTTGAATCGATTTTCAGAGTAGTTTAGTTATTAAAATATCTCGATGTTAATTGCAGCCAATTTGATCGAATGGTTCGTGACGTGCTGCCATCTATTCTTTTTTTTGTGTGAACTATTTAAAAATGATACTCGCTATTTTTATTTAGAATTCTCTATATTATAAGAGTTTAAATTATATTTTAAGGATTGTATTTAATATGTAAAAATAGCAAAAGAGTTGCTTAATAAATTAAGCGTATTAAAATAATATTAGCTGTCACGAGAGCATGTCCATGAATTTTGAACGAGATATTTACATTATTTTGCTAATTAAAAATTAAATCACGAGTTGTTACCCAACCGGGGACCGAACCTAAGTAACAATGCTTGAAACACACAGCCAATGAGAATGATCAAAAATCCATAGTTAGGCGGAGCAAAAATGATGTCAAATAGTTGCTTTTCTTGCCCACTTTCAAAAAGCGAAAAACGAGCACACCTTTTATATATAATCTTCACTATCCTTGGTAAAAATCCATATATGACTATACAATTTTAAGGCTTCTCCCCCCTCCCCTCCACTCCCAATCATAAGCCCTTTTGACAGGGCCGCCCTTAGAAGCCGCAGGGCCCTGTGCAAACCTAGTAGCGGGGCCAATCTTAAACCTCCACACAAACTTAAGAATAAAATTTTATTATCTGTTATAAAATATGTTATCTGTTATAAAAAACAATAAATGTTATAAAAAACATAATGTTATAAAAAACATAAATTTATAAAAAACATAATGTTATAAAAAATATAATGTTATAAAAAACATAATGTTATAAAAAACATAATGTTATAAAAAACATAATGTTATAAAAAACATAATGTTATAAAAAACATAATGTTATAAAAAACATAATGTTATAATCTCGCTAACATCAAAGTGAGGCCAACATGTATTGCCTCAAACACGTGGTTAATTACGTCATTCCATTCATAAATTTTAATTGCTACACATTTCCCAATTCATCAGCCATTCGCGAGTATTTTTTAATTCATAATTTTGAGGAGATGGCACGTGTCTGAGACCATTCAGTCTCAGATGTTGGTTTCACGATTATGACGTCACATTCGCTCTACTACAGTCCATTCATGCTCAAAGCTATTACTCGATTCATTATGGTTGCTGCCAATTGACACCACTGAGATTGAAAGGGCCAATGAACAGGGAAACAAATGAATAAAAAGTCGGATATATTCCATACTTACTAATATCAAAGTGTTCTCCGCATCCAACGATAGTCCCGAAATGTGCTGTGTAGTCTTCATCAATAATAGGGAAATTCGCAGGTTGAACATAGGGAGTGAATACTATATTTATTTCTAGCTTCAGCAGTGCTATATCACATTCATGTGAACTATCTGTGAAAAAACTATGGGCTACAACAAATGCAACCCTGTGCCTAGCCTTCTCTGGTTCTATCTGGCCGCGGTCGTGGTGCCCAACTATCACATGAAGTGGAATGCTGGAATTAAATAGAGAAATAAGATGTATATGTTTCACTTGTGCTGGTTCAATTTCATTAAGCGAACCTAAATGCCAAATGTGCGAAAACGCGCCAATTTTGTTAACCTAATTTGTGTCAGTCAACTTCTACTTGCCCCTTCAATTCTCAGTGAAAAGTTATTACTAAATTTTTTTATTATGCAATGTTTTTAAGCATATTGAATGTTTTGAGCAAGCGAATTGAGAAGTGATGATTTTAAACAGAAACATTAATTTTTTAAAAAAATATATATCGCTGAAAAGTTCAGAAATAAAGTAACTTGTATGAAGTGAAGGAAGTAACTTGTCAAAAACTTTTCATGAAGGGTATTGGCGTCGGTTTGGGGTCTATAAGAAAGTTCTTGTAAAGAAAATAAGATCCTTCTGAAGTTATATTTTTATGGATATCGTCAGCTTAAAAGTAAAACCACGTATATTTAAACCAAAGACTTACCATCCGTAGTAGGGAACGAATTTCAAGGTCAAGGACTTTTGCAGCACCAAGGCCATATTCACATTTCGAAGTTTATGGCTTTTATTTCTTCTCCAACTACAGCTGGTAAATATTTGATTTAAATGTACGCATATATATATTTGGCGACATGTATCGCCGGGTGTATCTGGGCCATTCCATGAAAAAGTTCACCTTAGCACCAAAATTTAAAAAATTAATTTCGAATATTTTGTCTAATATTTATTGATATACTCGGGGACAACCTAAGTTGAACTTGAAGCGAAAGCTATGATATGTATAAATATTCAATTGCTTTAGGCTCAACTTAGGTTGTCCCCGAGTATAGCTATTTTTCCAAAAAAAATCAGTTTCTTTTTAGTGAAGTGACAACACATCACTTTGAAAGTGTCCACTATATATGTAACCACATAATTTGAATTTTTGGTTAAGTTTCTAGTAGTCATTTTAGAAAAGAGAAAACATGATAAAGTATTGAAACTTACATCATAGGCAAGTCTTAATGTATATTTTAAAATTATGCATTTATGAATATCCATATCTATATATATAAATGCGAAAACCCCACTCATCACTCATCACTAATTCTCCAACTTCCCGTATACCTATGGAGAAGAAATTTGGCAAAGTTCTTCCTTATACCTTAAATAGGAAAAGTAAGCTATTTTTGTTCCGATCGAACGGATTTAAGGGGGTGTAAAACCCCTTTTTCGAAACTTCTCCATAGGATTAACATGGAGAACATGTAACAATGCAAAATATAAAATTTAAACAATGGAAATTTTTAATATTATGTAACGTACGAGGAGCATTCTGATTGGCTGATGACTAAATATCGCCAAAATGTCGCCAAATAACTAAAAACTGTCGCCAAATTAATAAACTTCGCCAAATAAATTAAAATTTCACCGAATGAATAAAACATTTCGCCAAATTAATAAAACATCGCCAAATGAACTAAAATATGAACACATATGTAAAAATACCATAAAAATGGCGAAATTAGTGTCAAAAAATGATAAAATGTATGTCAAAATGGTGAAAATATGATTGGGTAACAGGATATTCCGTACTACATCAGCTATGAAAATTAAATTTGGCGTGGAGGTACACTTTAAGCCAAAATTGCTCACTAAGAAATGATTTTCAAAAATTCGAACTGTAAATGCCAAAAGTAAAAATCCTCGCCACTTATCCACTGACTCATTACTATTTCTTTTATTTTCTGTATACCTATGAAGATGAAATTTGGCAAATTTGTTACTTATACCTTAAATATGAAAAGTAAGCTATTTTTGTACCGATCTAACGTATTTAAGGGAGTGTTCAATGAGACAGTGGGATTTTTTGTACGGACCGTTAGTTTTGGACAATTTGGATAGTTTTAGAATTGTTAAACTCCACATACTGATAGGGTTTACCGAACAAAGTAAAACTTCTCGAATGTTAATCAACGGGAATATCATTTATTTGTCAGCATTGTTTTATCGCCAACTTCTCCGTGTTATAAAGTTTTCAGTTCCAGCTAGAACTTGCTAATAAAATTTATTTAATTTGTTTGGGTTCGTTATTTTATTTATCTTCTGATGGGTGAGGAATTAAGATTATTTTTCATCCGCTTAAATATGTTTTACTTGTACCTCTTTTGCGAGTTATTTTCTTCCCGTGCATAGAACTTAAAATTCAAAACTGAACCAGTGTTCACGTTCCCAGTGAGTAAGCGTCTTCTTCTAAAAGGCCTCGTGCGTGGCCTGGTTGGAAAAGCGGGAATTACTTCTCAATGAATTACTTTCTTGACAAACGAATTTATTTATATCATGTTAATTATCGCGTTATCTGTGAAGTGAAAAAGGAGAAACAAAAAGTAAATATAAAGCGAATATTATCGATTCATTAACTTGGCTGAACTGTCGAATTATTGAACTTGTCGTTTAGTTTTTAAACTTGATAACTGAGTTAAGTAGAACGCAAATATTCTTGATTAATATTAACTATGATAACCGAGTTGATTACAAAATACCTTATAACTTCTCTTCACCAAGTTGTAAAGGTCCCAGCAGATGGTTCCTGTCTTTTTCATACCTTGTGTTACCTCGTCCATGGACATTTGAACTTAAGCAATGAGATTCGAAATTCCATCGTATCTCATGTGTATAACAACTGGGACCGATTCAAGTTCTTTACGGATGACGGAAAAGGAAACAACTTCGCATCAAAGGAAATTTACAGATGTGAAATGTTGAAGTATACAACGTATGGCTCTGCATGCGAGTTGACTGCCGCTGCAGAACTTTTTCCATATTGCTTCGAAGTTTATTATAATTGTTACCTTTACTTTTCATTTGGAAGTAATGAAAACCCTGTGAAAAAGCTTCGTTTTATCGGAGAAAATGTCTGTAACGGCCATTTTGATGTATATATTCCTGTCACTTTGCCAAACGAGGATTGTCAAAAAAGGAAAGAAAGAACAGAAGAAACAGTTTGTTCTAATAAACGTATCAAACGTCGTGGAAAGTTTTCTGACAAAGCAAGAAAACAGCAAATCCGTAATTCATCAAAAAAATATGCTAAAAATAATCCTGAAACAAATCGAAAAGCTGTACACAAATACAGAAAAGAAAATCCGGATGCCAACAGAGTTGCTGTGGCAAAGTATACACAAATCCATCCTGAAGTAAATAAGAAAGCTGTTGTAAAATACAGTTACAAACATCCGGATAGAAATAAACCTACGGCGATTTGCCATGACCCCACTAAAAAAAAAGGACTTCAACGAAGAACAGTGATATGGCAAAAGAAAGCAGGATCGGGTTTCACTTACGACCCACAGATAAGTTATGAATCTGATCAGATGATAAACATAGGGGCAATGAATGTAAAATGCACATTCTGTAATGCTCTTAAATGGAAAGACGAATCTTCCGGAATGTGTTGTAAAAGTGGAAGAGTCCAACTTCCAAGTTTTCAACAGCCTCCTGAACCACTGCAAAGTCTTTTGGATGGTAAACATCATGAAAGTGAACACTTTTTAAATAACAGCCGTAAATACAACAGTGCGTTTCAAATGACATCATTCGGAGCTAAGAAGGTTGTCGAAGGAAACTTCATGCCTACGTTCAAAGTACAAGGTCAAGTTTATCATTTGATTGGGAGTATGTTTCCGGAAATTGAAGAAAGCCATAAATTTCTGCAGATTTATTTTATTGGCGACAAAGATAAGGAATTAAAAATGAGGTGTAATAATATTTCGGGTGTCAAACCTACATTGATAATTGAGTTGCAAATAATGATGCATGCCTGCAACAGCTATATTAAAGAGTTGGAATGTGCCATGGAAAATGTGTCTGATGAAAAGGAACTTGAAGTAGTAATTCATTCCGAAAGAAGACCTCCTCCTGAAGCTCATAAAGGTTGTTTCAATGCACCCTCTACAAAAGAAATTGCTATTGTAATGGTTGGACAGAACTTTGAGAAAAGGGATATTGTTTTGAAGGGCAAGAACAACAAGTTGCATCGCATAAATGAAATTCATAGATCTTACGATGCACTACAATACCCCCTAATGTTCTGTTATAGAGAAGATGGGTACTCAATTTCTGTATCTCTCACAGACCCTATTACTAAGAAGCCTCTCTCAAAAACTGTATCGGCCGCAACCTTTTACACATATCGTATTATGGTAAGATTTTCAGAACAGAATTATTTACTACTTTTCAGAAATTTATTTAATCAATATTTGGTCGATATGTACGCTAAAATTGAAACAGAAAGATTAAACTTCATACGTAATAGTCAAAAGAAATTGAGAGCAGAAAATTACATTCATCTCAAAGATGCTGTAAATAGAAACGATGCTAACGAAGAATTGGGTCAAGCAGTAATATTGCCATCATCTTTCACAGGAGGTCCTAGGTACATGCACGAACGAACTCAAGATGCCATGACCTATGTTCGACACTACGGTCGTCCTGATCTATTTATAACATTTACTTGCAATCCTAAGTGGAATGAAATCAGTCAAGAGCTTCTGCCACATCAAAAACCACAAGACCGTCACGATTTAATTGCCCGCGTGTTCCACCTTAAAGTAAAAAATCTAATGAGTTTGTTAACAAAAGGAGAGATTTTTGGATCTACTCTGTGTCATATGTATTCGGTCGAATGGCAGAAACGTGGTTTGCCACATATTCATATTCTACTTTGGTTAGAAAATACGATCACACCAAATAAAATAGATGATGTAATCTGCGCAGAAATACCTGATCCAAACAATGACCCTTTACTTTTTGATATTGTAAAAAACAACATGATTCATGGTCCTTGTGGACACTTAAACAAGAAGTCACCATGCATGTCTGAAGGTAAATGTACTAAAAAGTATCAAAAAACGCTTCTGATCGGCACCCAGACTGGCGACGACGGATATCCTAAGTACAGACGAAGATCTCAAGATGATGGCGGAAATATAATTATTTTTGAGAAACGTTTTGGGGACATAACAGTTGACAACAGCTGGGTCGTTCCTTTTAATCCTGTGTTATTACGCAGCTTAAATGCGCATATTAACGTGGAGTATTGTAATTCCGTTAAATCGATCAAGTATATTTGTAAATACATTAACAAAGGTAGCGATCAAGCTACCTTCGCTTTGGAAAATAAATATGATGAGGTAAATGTATACCAAACTGGAAGATACATTAGCAGTTCAGAAGCAGTTTGGAGAATTCTAGGTTTTCCAATCCACGAAAGATACCCTTCGGTAATGCATCTTGCCGTACACTTAGAAAATGGTCAAAGGGTTTATTTCACATCTGACAACCTGAAAGACAAAATAAAAAATCCTCCCATTACCACATTATTAGGCTTCTTTGAATTATGTAAGACGGATGCCTTTGCAAAAACCTTGCTCTATTACGAGGTTCCTTCTTACTTTGTATGGAGCAAAAACAAATTTGTTCGGAGGAAGCAAGGAACACGAGTTGAAGGTCATGAAGGCGTAAAAAAAGACAAAGTTCTCGGAAGAGTGTACACTATACATCCAAACAACGTAGAATGCTACTACCTTCGTTTGTTGTTGCATGAGGTTCGAGGTCCAACCTCCTATAATGACCTAAAGACTGTTAATGGCACAGTTCATCAAACATTTCATCTTGCTGCCAAAGCTCTTGGACTAATTGAAGACGATAGTCACTGGGATAAAACGTTAGAAGAAGCTAATTTTTACAAAAATTCTTCCAAACTTAGAGAACTATTTGCTGTATTGATAGTCTTTTGCCAAGTTTCTGATATAAAGGGTCTGTGGGAAAAGCATAGAAATAGCTTTTCAGAAGATATAGTACAGAAATTAAAAAAAAATGCTACAGACGCGACTATTCATATCACAGAAGAGATTTACAATCGAACATTAATCATGATAGAAGATGTGGTATTTTCATTGGGAGGTCAATGTCTTACACACTATGCCTTACCAGAAATATCGAGGTCAAAAGATTTTATAAACAACGTCGATTACGTTAGAGAGATCAGTTACAATGTTGATGCATTGTTACAAACAGTTAGTAGCAAAGAAAATGTTCTAACAAAAGACCAACAAAGCGTATACTTAACAGTCGTTCAAAGTGTACAATCTGGATGTGGCAAATTATTCTTTTTAGACGCACCTGGAGGCACAGGTAAAACGCACTTAATCAATTTATTATTAGCAAAAGTGAGAAGTATGAGGAAAATTGCGTTAGGTGTGGCTTCGTCAGGTATTGCGGCTACTCTCTTAGAAGGCGGAAGAACAGCACATTCTGCATTTAAACTTCCACTTAATCTAAACAAAGCAGAGTCTCCTATGTGCCACATATCTAAGCAAAGTAATACAGCACAAGTACTTCGAGACTGTCAGCTTATCGTTTGGGACGAGTGTACCATGTCACACAAGGCTGGAATAGAGGCCCTCAATCGAACACTGCAAGATTTGAGAAATAACAACCGCCTAATGGGAGGATTGACTGTGCTATTTGCTGGTGACTTCAGACAAACACTGCCCGTGATACCGAGAGGTACTCGTGCAGATGAAGTTAATTCGTGTTTAAAGTTCTCTTCACTTTGGCCAAAAATTGAAAAACTCTCTCTGTCCACAAACATGAGAGTGTTTCTTACAGGAGACAATAAAGCAAGCGATTTCGCTGACCTACTATTAAAAATTGGTGACGGTCAACTGAACGATGCAAAAGACCTAATGCACATTCCAGAAAATCTTTGCAAAAAAGTGGAAACAGTGGATGACCTCATAAACGAAATATATCCTGATGTTAATAATATAAAAGGATCACCCATAACCTGGTACTGTGAAAGAGCTCTTTTAACGCCAAAAAACGCATCTGTCGCTGGATTAAATGAAAAGTTGTTGAAATGTCTAAAAGGGGCAGAAATTATATACAAGTCGGTGGATTCAGTTCTGAACAGAGATGAGGCAGTGAACTATCCGGTTGAGTTCCTAAACTCCCTGAATCCTCCAGGAATGCCAGCACATCTCCTTGCATTGAAAGTTGGAGCGCCAGTGATGCTCCTTCGAAATATGAACCCGCCCAAGCTATGCAACGGGACAAGACTTCTAATAAAGAACTTGCAACCCAACATTATCGAAGCTACAATTTTTACTGGCTGTGCCGTTGGTGAGACAGTTTTCATACCGAGGTTACCCCTTGCTCCTTCCGACTACCCCTTCGAGTTCAAGCGACTTCAATTTCCACTGAAGTTGTGCTTTGCCATGACGATCAATAAATCACAGGGCCAAACGTTATGTAAAGCCGGCATAGATGTCAGAGAAAATTGTTTTTCTCATGGCCAGTTTTATGTTTCCTGTTCACGAGTCAGTAAGTGTTGTAATCTGGTAATACTAGCACCTACCGGCAACACTTCTAACGTAGTGTATAAAGAGGTTTTGTACAAGCAATAAAATAGTAAAGTAATTATTTGTTTGTTTCATAAATAAAAATTCACGGTTTTTTACACATATAAATTAATACATACTTTTAAAATTGTATTCGTTTATAACCTGATAATATATAACCAAATTATACGTGCTTAAATATAATTGGACAACGGGATGTTTCGTACTACAACAACTATGAAAACAAAATTTGGCATGTAGGTACATTTCAATCCAAAATTGCCCACTAAGAAAGGATTTTCAAAAATTCGAACTGTAACTGCCAAAAGTAAAAATCCTCGACATTTATCCACTGACTAATAACTAATTCTCCAACCTACCGCATTCACAGGAACCAGGAAGATGAAATTTGACGAAGTTGTTATTATAACTTACATAGTAAAAGTAAGCTATTTTTCTATTATTCGAATTTTTTCATTTTCTTCGGAAAAACCTTTATTTTACATTAGTTTAGTATACTTCAGATTTTCTTAGAATTGTGAAATTTTGCATTCTGATACGTATTAGCATACCAACAAGGGAAATGTCTAAATCAAGAATTTTGTGCAATTGGCATATTTAGAAATCGGTTGAAATTTCTTTTCACGAAACGATATTTTTGGAAAATTGTGACTGTCGTAGAATCGTGAAATTTCGCATGCATGTAGGGTTTACATACCAACAAAGGCAATAATATGAAAATCTAGATTTTAGTACGTGGAATCTTTACAAATTGGCTGAGAATGTTTTTAACGGAACATTAGTTTTTAAAACTTCGAAATTCTTTAGAATCTTAAAATTTTGCGTACTGATATGGTTTACTATAAAAACAAGGGAAAAAATCTGAAAATCTAGATTTTGGTAAAGGAACCTTTTAAAATCATTTTCGTTTTTTTCTTCTTAATATTCCTGCCAATTTCAATAACGAAAATACAAATGTTGACGTAGGTGTCTAATAAATTTTTTTGGAGATAGTTATTATTATCAATTACAAGAGTTGTTTATCTTTAAACTTCTGAGCTGTTACTGTAGGTAAAAATATGGATGTTAATCAACTGGAGTGCAGTATGTATATCCACAGTATTTTACAGCCAACTTCTCCATATTATCAATTTTTCAAGTTCTTGCGGGACCTTGCTAATAAAATTTCGTTACATATGGAACTTTTAATTCTTTGGTTCCATCTGATATGGGACAAATTAAGAATATTATTTATTTAGCTAATAATTATTGTATTTGTATCTATTTTGTAACTTATTTCCTTCCCGTGCGTAGGACGGGTATTTCAGCTAGTGCTTATATAAATCCCGCATCAATCGAGTTAAACACATTTGTTTTTGTGTCCCACACGTGACAAAAAAGATCATATTTTTTAAATCAATGAAAAAGTGAATAACTTATGTTTCATCTCAATGTCATTTTTAAAGGAGATTAATAAAACTACTTTTATTTTATGTATTATTACAACTTATCACACTTCTCAGGTGTAAAGGAAGAAAAGTTATATAGAGCGATGGACCAGCATCAAAATTCAAGAATAAATACTCGGTGACAGTTTTACAGATTCTGTCAGAATTCTGGTTATCTAGATTGTGTCAGAACGGCATTCGTTCAGGTGGAGTGGAGTTTTGTGCGTTCATTTAGTCACAGAAAATGGTTACATTTTCATGGGAAAATTTCTGGCTGAAAGTACGATGGACACTTTTAGCGACAACTTTCGGCAAACAAAAGTAACTTCAGAACATCCCCATCGCATTTATTTGTAGAATGGCGTTCTAAGTTGTTTGGACGTGAGATACATAGCCTTTCAAAGTTGAGATATTCCTTTATAATCATCCCAATTATTGATAAATTTTTCTTACCTTCGATCAACACAATGAGCAGCCGTAAGAATCCAGCAACTTGATACGATACTTCCTCCACAGATCTTACTTTCATCTTTCTCCTCTTGAACCTGCAATAAAATACTGTCCTCATTAAAAAGTAAAGCAATTTAATTACAAACTTAAACACATTGTTAAGACTTAATACCTTAGTGTCATCGGAATTATATAAGTTTCTTTTAGGCCATGCTGAGGGAGAAAGTGACAGTTATATAAAAGCTCGTAATGAAATGAGCTAGTTTCTCTATATAATACACTTTATGAGTAACCCGGGCTCAACAACAAGGATTTTGCTAGTTTTAAATATATAGCATCTAGGTGAACGGTAAGACTTAAGTATAGCATTAAAATAGCTTTTGATTGCAAATTTTGCTTACAAAAGATCTGGGGCTACATTTGACTTTCAAGATCAGAGTAAGTGGGAACATGCGTTTCGTTGGCCCCGCCCAGACACGCACTATTTTTCTTACTAGTACCAAATTTTAGTGCAAAAAAGGTGCGTCCAGAATCTGCAATCCAAAAAAATAGTGCGTCGATATTTTAGACAGTATTCATACATTCCTTTCTGGGCGGGGCCAACGAAACGCTGGCCCCGCCCAGTCGCGCACTATTTTTCTGGATTGCGGATTCTGAACGCACCTTTTTTGCACTAAAATTTGATACCAATCAAAAAAATAGTGCCCGAGGGGCGGGGCCAGGTTTCGTCGTAAGAAAAAAAGTGCGTGTCAACGAAACGCAGGTTGAGTACAAGCATTATTTTGTCAGACAACAAACTTCTGATTTATGCTCCTGTAATTGAATAGGTTTTTTGTTAAAAGAGCATAAGTCAAAACTTTTAGAAAATTAAGAAACACTTTCCATTTTTTTTTAATTAATTACAAAATATTAAATAAAAAACATGATATTATAGAAAAAATAATATTTAATGAACCGCAAAAGTTTTACATAATTTGGAAAACGATATTTCATTTAATAGTTAAAATCAATTTACGCTTCTTCATACGTGCGGCAGAGATGATTCTATTATCTATTGAACACTTCTTCCGTTTGGAATTTTTTAAATGTTACCAGAGGATAAAAAAAAATGAAAAAATAATACTTTCTAACGTCCCGATTAAGCTGTGATTTGTATAATTTGAAAATATAAATAAATCTGAAATCGTTGTGGACATGATAAAGTAAAAATATCGCTATCAACGGCAAACCGAAGCAGGACTTTCAAAGAGAATAATGCGTAACAAATGTAGACGCTCTATCCCTCGTCTCGATCTTTGCATTCACCGCTCTCTGAATTAAAAAGCTGCTCTTCAAGTTCTGTAAAGTGGCGGCTGGCTGGCTGACAAGCCTTGCAATACAGGGTAGTTTTATATTATTGAGCGATGTTCACTATTCGGCTATTAAATTCCAATACAGAATAATTTAAAATTATAGACCGATAATCATTGTTTGGCTTTCTTTATTTCTATTCTTTAAATATATTGTTTGTAGCTGCTATAACTAAGCGTATTTTCCTAATTAAAATTAAGCATATCTAATTCTCCCTGATCCCATTTTTAATTAAACAGTTTCACAGTTTCGGTCAAGAATACAATATTAATGAGCAAGACACAAATTTAAATATCAGATTCATTATTTGAAAGAGAATAAAGGCTTATTTTCAATAATTTCATATTTTTCGTAAATTAACCATGTAATTAAGTGTTAAAATTGTAGAGATTTTAATTGGTATTTTTTTCTAAACTGCTTTAATACCCGAATTATATTTAGTATCTGAATTATATTTAGTATCTGAAATATATTTAGTATATAAATTTTATTTAGGATCTAAATCTTATTTTGCATCTAAATTTTATTTAGCATCTGAAATATATTTAGTATCTAAATTTTATTTAGGATCTAAATCTTATTTTGCATCTAAATTTTATTTAGCATCCAAATTATATTTAGTATTTAAATTTAAAATTAAAATTTATATACTAAATTTAATTTACATAAGAAATATAATTCGGATAATAAATAAAATTTAAATGCCAAATTTTATTTAGCAACTAAATTTTATTTAGTATCTAAATTTTATTTTGTATATGAATTATATATTGTATCTAAATATATTGATTATTTATTCATTATAAATAATTTATAATGATTTCATACCCGAAAATTACTCATTCTTTCATGATTACTCATTTTCTTACAGTTGATCCATTTTACCCCATTCATTAAAAGAAAGAACAATAATGATCAAATTGTTGGACGATGAAAATTGTTTGGCTGCATCAGATTTATCTGAATTGGCATAATAAAACATTATTTCTACTCTTTCGATTGGATTTACAACTTCTACTCCTTCGATTGATTTTACAATTGGTAAGTAAAATAGTGTTTTCCAACATCAACACACTTACCAATAATAATAATTGAGATACTAAACGTAATTTAGATACTAAATATTATTCAGATGCTAAATAAAATTTAAATGCTAAATAAAATTTAGATACTAAATAAAATTCAGATACTAAATATACTTCAGATACTAAATAAAATTTAGATGATAATAAAATTTAGGTACTAATTAAAATTCAGATTCTAAATATATCTTAGATACTAAATAAAATTTAGATACTGAATAAACTTTGCATAGTAAATATAACTCAGATACAAAATAAAATTTAGATGTTAAATAAAATTTAGGTACTAAATAAAATTTAGATACTAAATAAAATTTATATACTACATATAATTTAGATACTAAATATAATTTAGGTACTAAATATATATAATTCGGGTATTAACGCAGTTTATAAAAAAAGTACAAATTAAAATCTCTACAATTTTAAAACTTAATTACATTGTTAAATTAGGAAAAATCTTAAATTTTTGAAAATTTTCCTTTATTCTTTTTCAAATGATGAATCTTGTATTTAAATTTGAGTCTTGCTCAGTAATATCGTATTCTTGAGCGAAACCGTTTAATTTTAAAACTGGATAGGGGAGAATTATGTATGTTTAATTTTAATTGGATAGATACGTTTAGTTATGTAAATTTAAGTAGATACGCTTAGCATTAGCAGCAACAAACAATATATTTAAAGCATAGAAAAATAGAATTGTCTCTAATGCTTAAGCCAAACAATGATCATCGCCCTATAATTTAGAATTATCTTTTAGTGCAAGGCTTGTCAGCCAGCCAGCCGCCACTTTACAGAACTTGAAGAGCAGCTTTTTAATTCAGAGAGCGGTAACTGCAACGATCGAGACTAGGGATAGAGCGTACACATTCGTTACGCATATTCTCTTTGAATGTCCTTTGGTTTACCATTGCTAACGAAATTTTTTAATTTATTTATATTTTCAAATTATACAAATCACAGCTTAATCAGGACGTTAAAAAGTATTATTTTTCATTTTATAATCCTCTGATCACATTCTAAAATTCCGAACTGAAGAAGTGTTCAATTGATAATAGAATCATCTCTGCCGCACGTGATTTCGGTTGCACTAACATATTCGACCACGGGCCGACACTGAACTGTACTAAAAGAAAAATAAGTAGGTTCAGCTACCTCATTCTTAAGTATAAATTTTTACAGTGTCGGTGGCACGTTTCTAAATATATCTATGGTGTTTTAAGTTCCAGACTCCTTTGTGCAGAAAAAGTAACTAAAAAAATTACAACACCTCTTCGGAAAAGAAAATGCATTGAAATTAGAAAAAAAAAAATTGTCGGATTTATGTCTTTGATCACTTTATATCTTCAAACACGCCGACACATTAATCATTTAACATCCCAAAGTAAGGACATCGGCTTTTCGCAGATCATTCATCACATTTTATATTGCATTGATCGCAACTAATGGGACTTGCATTGGTTGCAATATCATTGAATGTAATATTTCTAAGATTTTTGCATAATGCGCCCAAACACTAGCATTTTTTACTCTTTATGTGAGTCCATAAAAGCTTCAACATTTCCAAGTTATAGAATTTACAAATTCTTTGTGCAGTAATGGATTTGCTGGGGGTAATTTCCGTGTGCTTTGTAACGTTGGGGATGAGCACCTTGAGTGACGGTGAGTAATAGAAATAAAATTTGGTTACATATTAGGTGTACAATATATATACTAAAAATGCGTGAATCGACCAAAAATTATAAAATATTTTTTGTTAGTTCTATAATGTTCCCCTATTCATCATCTTTCTAACGATACCAAGATTGTGTAAATATTTCAAAAACTTTATTAATTAGAAAGTGTTATTTGAGACCTTAAAATAGACACAATAGCAGGCCACATCATAAAACTCAACATCAATTTCTATAGGAAGGCAATTCAGCCGCGGTCGCATATCCAGGCAAGCCTCAATTATGAAGTTCTACGTGAAAATGCTGGGAGGCGACCCTACGCTTGCGTTTGCGCTCACAGATGCCGTGCTTACCTCTCTTTTTCAAGCTTAATATATTTTCCATTTATTTTGTTATAGTTAATTGATGCTGATTGCTGTTACGCCGTTTTTGTATATATTGTAGTTTGTATGTGTGTATATGTATGTATATGTGTTCATGTATGTGTATATATGTGTGTATTGTGGATTTGTACGTGTATATTATGTGTGTATGTATATGTGTATGTATATGTATATATATCGTGCTCTCCACTGCTTTTACCTTATGACATATTAGTATATATTTCGGAACCAGTTGCCTGGCACTATCTCAGATTTTATATTTTCGATCTAAATGTTACTTTTTATTTGTTAATCTCTGTACCATAATCAAAAGCCATTCACAGTTTTTATATTTTTCTTGTATATGTTCTGTATTTGTTCTGTCCCTTGTCTTTTAAATCCAGATATCTCAGAAATTTAGTTGCCTATAGGTCCAAGTTAGATGAAGAGGAAACATACCTTCGGGTTGGTGCCTCGAACAATTTTATATTCAAGTCAAGTCAAGTCTATGTCCCTGCTTGCAATGTGAATATGTTTTGTAAACTTTCTACTCAATTTATGAAGAACTGTATTTTTTAGCATATGTCGCTGCTTCATTCCAATAATTCAAGTTTGCCTAAACATTTTGGAAAAATTATTTTTCCATTCAACTTTATATTAGTTGTGAGGTGTTATGATAAAGATTTGTTAAAAAATTAATTTTGCTATCAGAATATCAAAGTTGGAAATTTGAACTTTTTTTTTTTTTTTACTTTTGAAGTAATGAATTATTTAAAAAACAACTTTACATAACTACGAGTAATTTCGAACAAAAATTATGCTTCTAGATCATAACTACAACTTACGTAAGTGTTTTAAAAAATTTGTCAATTAGTTAATAAAATGCTAAGGATCTAATTAGCATTCTATTTTATTCAGAGTATTTTTTATGAATCATTATAAATACTAGAGTGGTTTTATACCTGAAAAAAAATGTAAAACTAGTTTAAAAAAATTCAAGTGTATACGTACATCTTAAAGTTGCTGATAAAGAAAATATTTTTTTTAATAATTTTAATGCATGTCAGCAGGCCCGTCACAACGGGGGGTTTGGGGGAAGAGTCTGACCCCCAAATCATCTGGAAACCCTGAAAGTTGGGAATTTCAACTTCTAAAAACCCCGAGTTGGAAAAATTTATGCCTGAAGAAAACTAATATTATTAACAAATGAAAGCTAGGGAAGATTAGAAATTGCCAAATTTGTAAGTTTACATTTAAATGAGGCATCAGAACGAACACTGCATTGGAATATGGGTGCAACAAATCAGTGCTTGTAAGAGAACTGTTATAACCTAAAATATATATAAGAAAACCTGAAATATATATATAAAAAATGAAAAATGTCGATAAGTTGGAACTGGGAATTTTCAGCACTGCTGAGTTGGGAATTTCGAATCGTTAAATTGGGAAATTTCTTGTTTAAACAACCCCAAATATATTTTTTCTGTAACGGCACTGAATGTCAGGTGCTAAAAATGCAATGCTTCTATTTTCCTGAATGTCTTTCAAATTTGCGACATCTTTGTTGAAAAATTCATCAAGCCATTCACAGGTGTTGTGTGACAGGTGTTTTACTTTTTTGGGAATGAATGATTGAAACCTGTATTGATCTAAATATCTAACAACGTTTAATTTTATACCTTTATTTGTGTACCTTTTTGTTCACATGCTGATTTTTTGCTGCAAAAAAATCCTCAAATAAATTATTAACAAATAATTAAAAAAAATATTGAAGAGGTTGGGAGAAAGAGCATAAGAAAAGCAGTGTTCTTTTTTAAAAATAACCACATTTAAAAAACTAGTTTCTGTGTATATGGGATAATATATATTTATTTATTCCGACCTCTCCCTTGAGATATACAGGTATTAGTTGAATGACATAGATTAGAAATATTGTACTGACCACTATATTTCTAACAAATAGTATGATTTTGAGCTACTCGCTCAATGAATTACAACATGAAATATTTGTGCATTATATCAAGAACACTATGTAGGGTGGTTTCCCCAAACATCTGTAAATGTACATAAGAAAAAACTTAAAGAAATTAAATTTAAAAACTAATCAAACTTGTCAGCGTGATCACGAGACTGTACATCATTTAGGTCAATGTTCACGTATTAGTATTGTCTGTGTGAGAGTTCATAAGTATTAGTCCAATACTGACGATACACTAATGTTCAGAGTGCACCAATGTTCACAGTACTAGGTGCATAAAGAGGTGAATGAATCAGTGATAGTGTCTGAGGCACCGTAAACCGTTAGTGGTGGCACTGTACATAGAATGCGGCACCAAATGTGTGGCTGAAACCAAATTTTTTAAAGGGTTCTACAATTGAATAACTTTCGAATTTTCATCTAACGCTTAGACACATTCTTTTTAGAGAATATTTTTCGACGTGATTATGTATTTTACCTCCGAGCGGCTGTCCCAGAATTTTCATTTTCCTCACCAAGGTCTTTTTGCAATCATATTCAAATTAATATAAATGCTTTATTTTTCAAAAATTTCTTAATATTCATTTGATTTGGGTTTAATTAAAAAAAAGCCCTCTGAAGGTTTGTTTAATAATAATAAATCGAAAAATGTGATGACTTTTTTTTTAAAGTATGATATTTACCGAAAAGGTTAATAGTTAAGCAAAATATATCGTCGCCTCAGGGCAACAGAAGGAAGGATATCAGTTAAAACAGAGTTGCCTATAAAATTGATTTTAAAATTTGCTGTTTTTTCTATGCTGAATATCTAAGGCTGCAGTTCAGGGATTTCAAAGAAGATATAAAAAATGTCCGAGTGTTCCACTAAATAAAGGCACATTTGGTGATATTAGCAAGACCGAAAACTCATTTTCGTTTTTTTAGATGTCTTACTGTTGCTCTGAGGTGACGATATAGCCTGCAACTCAGTTTATAGAGAGGTTATCTCAATTTCTTTATAATACTGCCCTTGTAAAATGTTTTAATTTTAAATTTAAAAAAAAAATCTTTGTTTTATTAAAGGTTATGAAGACTCTGAAGAACGCATTGTAGGAGGGGAGTTTGCTGAAGTTGGAGAGTTTCCATATATTGTTGAATTTGTAAGTAGTTTTAAATTTGGCATACATATAAACATACATGCATCATCATAATTTCTTATCGTTCCCGCGTGCTATAAGACATTCAGTCCAGATTTCCATCCACTACTATCACCTTCAGCATTCCTTGCTTCTTCCCAGCTCGCCCATCCTGCCTCATTTTTCTCGCCTTCCATCATTCTAAGTCAAGTTAGTCGGCGAGCTCCCTCTAGCGCCCAACTGAGTGCAAATCTTGGGATTTCGTTTGTATTCATTCTTAGAATATTGCCAGTAAGCTTCCATGTCACGAGTCATTCAAAAGGATAGATCTTACTAGAGATTTATGAATATTTAGTTTTACCCTTAAAGCCATGTTCTGTGTTCTCAAGAGTTTATTTAGGCTTTGAAAACAGTTACGTGCATTGATAATTTTGTTTTAAATGTCATCATCTGTTCCATTCAGTGTGCTCTGTTGCAAAACAAGATATGAGAGCATAAAGACATTTTCTATAGGTTCGTTTTCAGTATATCTGTGTCTGATTTTCCATTTATTCGTATTGTATTAGTTGTAGTTCTGTTTTTCTGCAGTCTGATTGTTTCAGTAATTTTTGCAAGAATATCCGTTGTTTGTTGTAAGTCTTTTAATCTTGATGGCAACATTTCATTACTTTCAACATTAAAATAAATCTACTACAATAGATCATTTGGCGCTTTTCTGGGCGATAAATGCATATTATGGCAACCATACATGATTTTGATGGAATGTTCTGATTCTTGAAAAACAAATTCAATCTGGCAACCCTATAACGCCATATGTGCTGGGTATATATTTTTTATGTTTGTCAGTTAAGTAAACTGGAAGGAATATAAAATTTCTTTTTAATTTTCCTGGATTGTCCAGTTGTAGGAAAGGATACTTTTTTGGAGTTATTTTATGAGTAAGTTTTTTCGGATTTATGCAGCATAATCAACTGCTTGAAGGATTGCCTCTAAGCACCATAATCAACTGCTCGAAGGGGGTGCGGGGTGCCAGCTTTGATCCTGAGTAGTCGGAAGCCGAAGACCACAATTGCCCGGAGACATGATCGAGGTACCAGTCTGTGACATTAGACTATCGTTTGAAAACATTGTTACTTCGTTCATAAACATTGTTACTTAACAATGTTTAAGTGCTAGTTTCATGTTTTAAAGGTAAAGTTTTAATACTCTTATTGTAGTTATAGTGATTGAGAGGCGTACTGATCTCTACTTTAGTAGCAGATTGAGAGCGAATAAATTCTCTCAACTGATTTGCAACGAGGCAATTATTTAATAAACAATTATTTTACAATCGTTGTATGAGCGTGTGTGCATGTGTGTGTGAGAGAGAGGAACTGCAGGAAACAGTAAACAAAATAAATAAATAAGATATTAGTAACATTTTATAAATGTAAATCTGGAACCTTATGCGTCCCATGATTATCTGTTTAGAAGGTGAAAAAATCTTGGTAAATTCCTAGTATACGGTGCCTCCTTGGCGCGATTCTGAAAATTGGCGCCAATGCTTTGTAAAACAACGATGGGCTTGGTCAAACGATGCGAAAAAAAAGTAGGTTTGTCGTACATCATGATATTGCAATGAACGCCTTGAAATAGGATTGCCAAAATATAAAAATTTATCGCTCACCAATTGTCGCCAAATCAACATTTGGCGGGGGCACCGTACACTAGGAATTAACCGCAATCTTAACTATTCCAGAATCATTATATAAAAAAATTCATTCTCTTGCCGGCCACTTCCAACAGTTTTTACACATATACATTCCATTTCGCAATGAAAGCAATGGACCATTTCGTTTTTACCACTTTTCACGTCAACCACTGGATTTTACAAATATTCTTTTGTGTATCTGTTCACATAAGCTCCTTTTGCAGTTTTCCGAACGTAATTCCTGACCATTTTGTTAGAAAAAAATCAGAATATATTAACTTAATAATTTGAGGTTAGTGGACATGACGCGTTTCTAGTTCCCCAAGCCCTAGTACAAAGTTGCTCCAAATCAGCTCTAGACTAGGATTAACTGGTACCCCTTATAACATTTTTATGCTAAACAAATTAAATTAAATCTACTTAGTGCAATCTTTAAAGTGATTTAAATATTTTTATTGTAATTTTAAAATTATATTCACCAGAATAATTTGAAAAGTGTAGTAACCCAATCTGTAAACAGCAAAAACTATTCTATTTATGAGTATGGAGTGCGGCGGCTGTGCAATTGATTTGGAGGGTAACATATCCAGGGTTGCCAAAACGTTGTTGAAAAATTCCTTCTAATTTTTTTTTTAAATAAAAAGGGGGGTGCCCCTTGTGCCCACTTACCACACATTACATTACTCAACTTAATTATTGTAGGTTTACGAGGCACAGGGTCAAATTATGATGTGTGGAGGAAGTATCGTATCAAATTGGTGGATTCTCACAGCTGCTCATTGTGTAGATGGAAGGTAAGAACAATTTATCAAAAATTAGGGTGATTACAAAGGAATATCTTAAATTTGAAAGGCTATATCACTCCAACCAAAAACTCAGAACGCCATTCTACGAATAAATGTGTTAGGGGACGTTCTAAAGTTTATTTTGTTTGCCGAAATATGTCGCTAGGAGTGAAATACGTCGTACTTCCAGTCAGAAATATTCCTATGAGAAAGTAACTTTTTTCTGTGACAAAACCAAAGTGCGAAACTCCACCTGAACGGATGCCGTGCTGACAGAATCCAGATAACCAGAATTCTGACAGAATATGTAAAACTATGACCATACTCTTGAATTATTATGTGGGTCCCATCGCTCCATATAACTTCTTCCTTTAGAAGTGAGATGTGACGTTTATTTATTCTCATTTTTGAATACATTCGATGCTTATTATGGCTCCGAATACATAACTTTCAATTTTGAGAAAGACATGCACTTAAAAATGAGTACAATGGGTAAATATGAATAAAAAGAGCAGACACTGGCCTACATAGGCTGTCTTCATAAATCACTTTCAATAAATGTCGACAATTACAACCAAGACTAACCGGCAATCGAACCCAGATTCTAAGACATCGATGTCCAGAGTCCGTTAAGCTACCAGGTGAAGAAGTCTTAAACATAATAAATGCTAAGGAGGTGTGCCCAAAGAATGGGAAGATAATTGAATTGTAATAACTCAGTTTTCATTTAAGCAATCGACTAAAATAATGTGAAAAACCATCTTCTGACCACCTATTTTAAGTTTGTCAGATCGGTTTCTTAAGATGGCTTAAACCAGTGGTCGGCAAACTCATTTATCAACAGAGCCAAATATCAACAGTATAACGATTGAAATGTCTTTTGAGACCCAATTTTTTTAAACTTATTAACTTAATTATGGTACTCTTAAGCTGGACTTTGTTAGGAACGTCTTTAATCTGAGAGGTCGACTCTTTCCAATTCCCCCATCCACACTCGTCTTGTATTCTAGTTTCGTCTATCTTTTTTCGTTCCTATATGTCCAAACCATCTAAACGTATCTACCTTTCTTAGACCTCGACACTACATCTTCTTTCACTCCACAACGCTCTCTAAACTTAACTTAATAAATTTTATTTAAAGTTTTAAGTCTTACTTAAACTTTAGGTACGTTGAATAAAACTTGATATCGTATACTTCACAACGATATTATTTATTGATAAAATTAAATTGCAAGGTATCTATAAAATTAAATAATAACAATGACTGACAAACACTAATGTTAACAATGGAATGGCATCTTCTTGGAAAGTTTGGGTAAGTCAAGTTTGTATGTTGTTGTTTTTAATTTTGGGTCACGAAGTTTCAATTGCACCGTACGTGCGGCGCACCCGAACGTGTTATTTTGTGGAAGAACCACATTCAAGAGTCCAAAGAGCCACATGCGGCTCGCGAGCCGCCGTTTGCCGACCACTGGCTTAAACAGAAGCTGATATTGGTAATATAAAATCACGATGCTCGTTTTTGCGAAAGTACGATTGCTTAAATTTGAGTGCGTTGTCGCTCATTTACGATACAATTGTACTCAAATCAAAACGAGTACGTTCATGTACACATTTTTAAGCACCCTTTTTTTTTACAGTGAAGGATTTTGACTTCCACAAGTCTAGATGGAATCCACTCCAGATTAGATGGTGGAGAGGTCTGGTCGATAAAATTTCGAAGACTTCCGACTTTGAACTCATTCCTTTTTTAAAAACAATTTATCTCCATTTCGCCAAAAAATGTACTTTGTGTGTTTGAGGACTACTATCTCTTTTTAAATAGAGTTCGTACTATTGTTGCAGAAAACGCAATTAACTACGATTTTAATTTCAGGAATCCACTTCATGTGATAGTTGGACAACACGACCGCAGTAAGATTGAACCAAACGAGGCTAAACACCTGGTCGCATTTGCTGTAGCCCATAGTCTTTTCGCAGAGAACATCTATGCATATGATATAGCACTGCTGAAGCTACAAAGTAGCATAGAATACACGGCCTTTGCCCAACCTGCAAATTTCCCTACTACTGATAAAGACTACACGGGATATCTCGGGCTTATCATTGGATGGGGAGAATATTTTGATAGAAGTAAGTATGGAATGATGACTTTATACTTTATAATAGCTAGTGGAAGCAATTTATGGTACACAAAGATGATTAAGAACGAATGACTAAACGGGATATCCCGGGCTTATCATTGGATGGGGAGAATATTTTGATAGAAGTAAGTATGGAATGATGGCTTTATACTTTAAAATAGCTAGTGGAAGCAATTTATGGTACACAAGGATGATTAAGAACGAATGACAACACGGGATATCCCGGGCTTATCAATGGATGGGGAGAATATTTTGATAGAAGTAAGTATGGAATGATGGCTTTATACTTTATAATAGCTAGTGGAAGCAATTTATGGTACACAAGGATGATTAAGAACGAATGACTACACGGGATATCCCGGGCTTATCATTGGATGGGGAGAATATTTTGATAGAAGTAAGTATGGAATGATGGCTTTATACTTTATGATAGCTAGTGGAAGCAATTTATGGTACACAAAGATGATTAAGAACGAATGACTAAACGGGATATCCCGGGCTTATCATTGGATGGGGAGAATATTTTGATAGAAGTAAGTATGGAATGATGGCTTTATACTTTATGATAGCTAGTGGAAGCAATTTATGGTGCACAAGGATGATTAAGAACGAATGACTACACGGCATATCCCGGGCTTATCATTGGATGGGGAGAATATTTTGATAGAAGTAAGTATGGAATGATGGCTTTATACTTTATGATAGCTAGTGGAAGCAATTTATGGTACACAAAGATGATTAAGAACGAATGACTAAACGGGATATCCCGGGCTTATCATTGGATGGGGAGAATATTTTGATAGAAGTAAGTATGGAATGATGGCTTTATACTTTATGATAGCTAGTGGAAGCAATTTATGGTACACAAAGATGATTAAGAACGAATGACTAAACGGGATATCCCGGGCTTATCATTGGATGGGGAGAATATTTTGATAGAAGTAAGTATGGAATGATGGCTTTATACTTTATGATAGCTAGTGGAAGCAATTTATGGTGCACAAGGATGATTAAGAACGAATGACTACACGGCATATCCCGGGCTTATCATTGGATGGGGAGAATATTTTGATAGAAGTAAGTATGGAATGATGGCTTTATACTTTATGATAGCTAGTGGAAGCAATTTATGGTACACAAAGATGATTAAGAACGAATGACTAAACGGGATATCCCGGGCTTATCATTGGATGGGGAGAATATTTTGATAGAAGTAAGTATGGAATGATGGCTTTATACTTTATAATAGCTAGTGGAAGCAATTTATGGTACACAAAGATGATTAAGAACGAATGACTAAACGGGATATCCCGGGCTTATCATTGGATGGGGAGAATATTTTGATAGAAGTAAGTATGGAATGATGACTTTATACTTTATAATAGCTAGTGGAAGCAATTTATGGTACACAAAGATGATTAAGAACGAATGACTAAACGGGATATCCCGGGCTTATCATTGGATGGGGAGAATATTTTGATAGAAGTAAGTATGGAATGATGGCTTTATACTTTAAAATAGCTAGTGGAAGCAATTTATGGTACACAAGGATGATTAAGAACGAATGACAACACGGGATATCCCGGGCTTATCAATGGATGGGGAGAATATTTTGATAGAAGTAAGTATGGAATGATGACTTTATACTTTATAATAGCTAGTGGAAGCAATTTATGGTACACAAAGATGATTAAGAACGAATGACTAAACGGGATATCCCGGGCTTATCATTGGATGGGGAGAATATTTTGATAGAAGTAAGTATGGAATGATGGCTTTATACTTTAAAATAGCTAGTGGAAGCAATTTATGGTACACAAGGATGATTAAGAATGAATGACAACACGGGATATCCCGGGCTTATCAATGGATGGGGAGAATATTTTGATAGAAGTAAGTATGGAATGATGGCTTTATACTTTATAATAGCTAGTGGAAGCAATTTATGGTACACAAGGATGATTAAGAACGAATGACTACACGGCATATCCCGGGCTTATCATTGGATGGGGAGAATATTTTGATAGAAGTAAGTATGGAATGATGGCTTTATACTTTATAATAGCTAGTGGAAGCAATTTATGGTACACAAGGATGATTAAGAACGAATGACAACACGGGATATCCCGGGCTTATCATTGGATGGGGAGAATATTTTGATAGAAGTAAGTATGGAATGATGGCTTTATACTTTATAATAGCTAGTGGAAGCAATTTATGGTACACAAGGATGATTAAGAACGAATGACTACACGGCATATCCCGGGCTTATCATTGGATGGGGAGAATATTTTGATAGAAGTAAGTATGGAATGATGGCTTTATACTTTATAATAAGCTAGTGGAAGCAATTTATGGTACACAAGGATGATTAAGAACGAATTTATTAAGAATAAATGGACGATAAAAAACTATAGAGTGCAAGCTTTAAGATGTAAACAAAAGGAAGAAATGCAACAGGTGTTGCCAGATACAAAATTAGAAACTATCACAAATATAAACGATTATGATTAATTACAATAGTATCGATAATTTCAACATCCACCTTTTCATTAATTTTTTATTATTCCAGTCAGCAAAGGATTCGATTCGGAAAAAAAAATCCGGAAAGCTGGAAACAATTCTAAATTATTCTAAAAAGTGTTCTGCACAATACATAAATTTTGCGCCACTGCACCAGTTCGACGTTGGCCGCCATCTTGGAAAAATGGAGGATGAAATCAGTTTTTCGTAATTATCTCTCTAGGTGTTAGTTATAGAGAAAAACTTTCAATTATAAAAATATTTTTCTATTTGTTTCCAAAAAAAATGCTATTTACATTATTTTTGTAATTGTCAATTTTTCTCTATAATTAATACCTAAAGAGATAATTACAAAAAACTTATTTTGACCACCATTTTTCCAAGATGGCGGCCAACGCCAAGGTGGTGCAGGAGTGCAAAATTAATATATCGTATTAAACACATTTTAGAAGATATTAAAATTGTTTCCAACTTTCCTGGATTTTTTTCCGAATTGTCCCTTTTTTCATGCTTTGCTGACTGGACTATGTGTGTGTGTGTGTGTTAAAATAAACAAAAACAGAATATTATTGAGTTTAATTTTTTTTTTAAATACAAATAAAATTACACTGTAAAAAAAGGTACTTAAGAATTAGTACCTGCACTTACTCGTTTTTCTTTGAGTGCAATTGCATCGTAAAGAGCGATAAAGTACTGAAATTTAAATAACCATGCTTCCCGGTAAGTCTTGGTTGCAATTGTTGATAATTTTTTAAAGGGATTTATGAAAATCAGGCAACTGCTCTTTTTTATACATTTTGCTTAGTTTTGAGTACATGACTTTTTCGAAATTGAAACTTATGCATTAGGAGCCATTATAAGCATCGAATGTACTCAAATTTACTTATTTTTGAATACCTATTTTTAGAAGTGTACAACAGCACATAAGAAGATTACCGATAGTCGTACAGTTAACACTCCGAGTTTACCGAAAAACTTCTGAAAATAACCTGCAACATTTAACTGGGGAAAATACCCCGTTCCCGTCTTACCCCGCTACCACACTGTTAAAAATAGGTATTCCAAAATAAGTCAAATGTACTCATTTTTGATTACATTCGATGCTTATCATAGCTCCGAATACATAAGTTTCATTTTTGAAAGAGACATAATGAGACAAAAAAGACAAGAATGTGTAAAATGAATAAAAACAGCAGTACCTTTCATAATTCATTTTCAATAAATACAAACAATTACAACTAAGACTTACCGGGAATCTGCAGCACCGCTGTCCACAGTCTTATCCGTTCGGCTATCGAAGCGACGCGAAGAAGTTATAAACAAAAGTAATGTTTGAAAGGTGTACCAAAAAAATGGGAAGTAAGATAATTGAATTGTAATAACTCGGTTTCCATTTCAGCAATCGACATCAAGTAATGTTTCCATCTTCTGAACAATTATTTTATGTTTTGTCAAGTTGCTTTGTTAAGGTGGCTTGAACAGAAAAGGAGATTAGCAATATTAAACCACACTGCTCATTTTTGAGAAAGTACGGTTGTTTAAATTTCAGTACGTATCGCTCATTTAAGATGCAATGGGAGAGTTTCACGTGACGTATCAACGTGGTAACTTACTACTAGTTTCGATTTCTTCCCTACAGCAGACAACTTTGCTTTTGTTTGTTTGGTCGCTACGCTTTGCAATTAGGGGTAGTTTGTTTATAATATTTGTTTTTTCCAAATAAGTAATATTTTTATTCTATATATGAATAAATTTAAATACAGAAATACCTATATAATATTTGTATATAATTAGAATTACAACAAAATACGGAAAAATACTTTTATTTCGACACAAAAATACTTCATAAACGCTGAACACAATCTATCTCAGTGTATGTAGTAAATATTTCTACATTGATGTATTATTTAAAGACTAAAACTTAAAATTATAGAACAGGAGCTAAATCTCCATGCTAACTCTACGGAACTTCTTCGGCGTCGCGAAATTTTCTCCATGTTCCGTTGGAACAGCGGTTTTCTTCTTCTCGGCGTGAAACTCTCCCATTGTACTTAAAAAAAAACAAGTACGTCCATGCGCTCATTTAAGCACATTTTTTTTTGAAGTGTACTTGCTACATTTTATCTGTTTCCTTTTCATCAGGTGAAACCTCCTTTGTTCTTCGTAAATTAAAAGTAGACATCGAAAGCATGCCAGAATGTCGTCAAAAGCTTGCAGAAGGCGGGTTGCCTCCCCTTTATCCGTATGAGATTTGCATAGGAAAAGTGGGCATTGGTGAAGGAGCCTGCAGAGTAAGATATTTCTAATCAACTCCCGATAATCTGTAACAGCGGTTCTCAACCTTTTTTTTTTCTCTCTCGCGTACCCTTTGATAAAACTTTTGGTACAGATGTAGTATAGGACATTTGGCGCGCGAGGTGTTTTTTGACGTGGTTTATAGGGGCGATAAATTTATAATATGGCAACCCCACCTGACATTGTCGGTATTTTCCTTCGAGCATGGATTCCTCATAGTTGAGAAAAGATAAGGTTATAATCTCGCTAACATCAAAGTGAGGCCAACATATATGGCCTCAGACACGTGGTTTACTACGTCATTCATTCATAAATTTTTTCTAGTTCATTCATAAAAATTTCATGTACTTCATGAAGTAACGCATTTACTATTATTTCCAAATCACAAGTCAATCCTGAACGTTTTTTCGTTCATAAATATTGAAAGGAAGTCACGTGTCTGGTGCCTTCAGTTCTGAGATGTTTGCATCACGATGATGACTTCATATTCGCTCTACTGCAGTCCATTCATGCTCGAAGGTATTTTCTGATTATTGTGGCGACTTTCAATCTGGCAACCCTATGACGTCATCGCGCTGCGTAATCGTTTTTGTGCGTTCCTGGAACTATGTTTAACGGCAATTTTTCGTCGCCAAAAAAAAAAACGCGCCAAATGTCCTATACCACATTTGTTCCGAACTTTTGATTTATGAATGTACACTGTTAAAAATTTCAGTTCTACGATGTACCATATCTTGGTGTAAAACAGAGGTCTTACACCATATTATGATCGAATCATACGGCCAATTGGCGACCGGAGTTTTGGAATGGAAAAAGTTCAATAACTTTTAAACGGTTGCAGATACTCACATGAAGCAAAGTGCAAATTTTAAACAGAGAAACTATTGTTCAAATGGTGCAAATTTCATAAAAATTCATATAGTAGTTTTTGAATTAAATCCGGACAAACAGACTGACAAAAAAAAATTTAAGGTGATTTTCTGAATCAGTGTATCCTAATTCGTGGAGAAAACTCAATGAGAGGTTTTGTTCGATTCCACAGACAGACACTCCATTCTTATATATAAGTATAGATAGGACCATACTTTAGCTTATTTGGCGATATTTTTATTCATTTGGCGATGTTTATAATTCATTTAGAAAACATTTGGCGATATTTACTCATCAGCCAATTATTAAAAATAATGTTATGAAGGGAAGATCTAGATGTAAATTTCCTTTTATATGTTGACATTAATTTTAAAAAAATTCCACTAATTTCACCAATTGACATTAATATTATTATTTGAAAAATAATTTCGCCATGTTGATGATATTTTTAAATATAGGACCATATTTTAGCTCGTTTGGCAACATTTTTATACATTTGACGATATTTTTAATTCATTTGGCAACATTTAGATATATTTACACATCAGCCAATCAAAATGCATCGTTTATCCCAGTAGTGTCGAAAAATATTTTTCGGCACATGTAAATTTCCCATAGGAGTAATGTTATGAAAAATGGAAAAAGTTCTATAACTTTTGAGCGGTTGCAGATACCCACATGAAACAAAGTGCAGATTTTAAACTGAGAATATATTGTTAAAATGGCGCAAGTTTCATAAAAATCTGTGCAGTAGTTTTTAAGTTAAATCCTGACAAACAGACAGGCAGACAGACAAAAAAAAAATTATGTGATTTTCGGAATCAGCATATTTTAATTCGTGAAGAAAACTCAAAATGAAGGGTTTTGTTCGATTCCACAGAGATTCACTCCATTCTTATATATAAGTATTGATTAAATTATGTATCTTTTTCCCAGGGAGATTCTGGTGGTCCTCTTATTGTAAAAGATGATAACATGATGGAAGTTGTGATCGGTGTAACATCGAGAGGCAAAATCAAATGCGGAACAACTACACCAGAAATATATGTTTCAGTATCTAAATTCAGAGTTTGGATGAACACGGTCCTTCAAAAGTATCGTGATATCAGTGCACTCCCTGGAGGTAGAAAAGTAGTTAGAGAGAATATCGAATCATTGTGGTAATAAGAATAATAATAATTAAAACCTTTTTACTAGGTAAAATAAAATTATATTTGTGTTGTAGAAACAAAAATAAAATTTCGTTTTAGAGAATTTATGTTTTCTAGAAGTTAAATATCAAGAATAAAATTTAAAAAAATGTAAATGTTATAAGATTGTATATTACAATGTTCTTTATGCAATTTGCGATGCTCTTCATAGTTTTACTTTAATTTTTTTTTGTAAATAAACACATTTTGTTGATTCAATTGCTTGACTACTTTTCTTTCAATATTTATACTTAAAATAAAATAATCTTTCTAAAAAAAGGGAAAACGTACTTTATTTGCTAAAAAGTAAAAAATAATTTTTAATTTTGAAAAATTAAATTATTTAATATCAATTTTATACCTATTAAAACTTTTTGAAATCGGCGCCAAAATTTAGGATATATCGGGCTAAAATTTTGTAAATTGGCACCTACTTCAAAAAATTGTAATAACTATGAAATTGATATTAAATAACTCAATTTTTTCAACTCGTTTGTAAAATTAAAAAATATTTTTTTTAGCGCATTTTCTTTAAAGTCGGTTTTCCTTTTTTTTAGAAAGATAATTTTATTTTTCCCTTTTTTGTTTTTAATTTAGCAGGGGGGCTTCACCCCCTGTTATTATTCACCAAGAAATTCAAGTAACAACTTGTGCTCACATTTTTTCCGCACAATGTATATTGTAAAACAGTCCTTATCCATGCCAATAAATGCTGGGAGGATGAAATGTCATTGTTGTGCAATCTTGATTCAACAACGAAAATATTTTGAAATCGGATAAATGGTTTAAAGAAAACTCCGGTTAATCGATATTTCCGGGTAAATAAGAGCCGGATAACCGGCTGAATTTTTCTCTATCTATAAATGGATTTTCTCTATCCAAAAAAAAGAGAAGAATTTTCGAAATAGGACAATATTTTTTTTTAAACAGTCCGGTTAATTGAGAATTCCGGATAGTTAAATGCCAGATAACCGGATATTTTTTCAGAATGTCCCCAAGTCAAACATCCCCAAACATGTCCAATGAAAAAAATTAAACCGAAGTCTTACGCGAACATAAATATATATATTTCAAAATACATAATCGTCGAATTGATAACCTATCTCCTTGGCGCGCGATTTGGTGGTTTTATTTTAAAGTTTTGGTTGGCGCGCTGTTCAGTGGGTTAAAAATTAAGACACAAAATTATATTGCAAATATGTATCGACAGGTATCGTATAATGTGCCAGATTTATCTCTCTAACGTAGAAAAAGGAGCTCTTCTGCGTATTTTTTTCTTCCTTATTTTGAGTCACACTTCAGAAAATAACTATCAGATTATTATGAAATTTACTGATTTTATTTATAAATGTTTGGAGAATATGATGATGGTATTTTTAATGTAATCACTTTTGTTAGAAGTAATGTTATTTTAAATTTGAAAAATGTGAGGGTTCAATTTCTGTCATGAAAACGTGTAGAAGTAAACCTCCCATAATTCTAATTTTTGACAGAATAGTAGCCATATCTAACCATCTCCACCATCTAATGAGTAAAACTTTTTAACCAACTGAAAAGCGTGCCAACCGTAACTTTAAATTAAAACCGCCAAAAGGAGAGAGGTTATGAATTCGATAGTTATGCATTTAAAAAAAATATGTAAGTAGATTTCTGTTTTAATTCAGATATTTGGACAATTATTTTTTTGTTAAAATAGGAATGTATCACTTGGTAACCTTTTGAGAGGAAAAAATAACCGGCGATTTCTCCAGGCCTCTGTACTAGTGAGACAAGTCCCGAGCCACACCTAGCTAACGCGAGGCCCTGTGCGAACTTTTTCTGGATGTTCTATATTTTGTCGTGACTCAGGGGAGAGAAGAGTGCATTCTTATACAAAATCTTCGGAGAAAAGCTCTGCAACACAATTGATAAGTAAACATGTACACCTAGAAAAATGAGTTAACACAAATTTAAAAAAAATTCTAATGGAATTAAAAAAAAATAGAAAAAAAAATCTGTCATATTGTTTGTGGTAGATACCACTTGGCACAAGATCGTACGTTGGGGGTACAAGTTAAAAGGCGTTACGTTAGCGTGTGAGTTAGATGGCCCAAAAATGATAAATTACACAGTCAAATAATAACAATAGCATAACTTTTATTATTTATTAACATAAATACGCCAGATAAGCTTTCGGAACAATAATGGTACACACAAATCAATCCAACACGGAAGCAATGTCCAACTGGAGTTCGGGCTGGTTGCAGGTTCGATAATTACAATCACTTACGTGAAGACTGCTGGGAACAGCAGAGGACTGTGGACAGACGGAGGCGCACCCGGACAAATGACGGCGCCGAAAGATCTTCAACATTCGGGATACCACAACTCCATAAGAAACGCCGTATTCTTTCTATTCTCAACATACAACCACTAACCATGCACAATTGATACGCTCTACCTCAAATATTATGACAAGACTGGTAGGGTGAAACTCTTCGTACATTATTTTACTACTCAATACGTGACCGCCTGCATAAATAATGGCCACTCTTTCAAAACCACTCAAGCGTTTTATAGCTAACCTGCACCGCGGCACCGCCGCCAGGTGCGCAAATCACGTCGCGCGCAATCACCTGGCGCGCAAATCAGGGACAACGTCACATACTCCCCCAAGGCACAAAAAAAATATATGCATATTTTTAAATTCTTAATAAATATATCACTCTAAATACTCATCAAACTACGTCCACAGTCCAGAGTTTCCCAACACTTACAATTTTTTTTTTTTTTTTTTAAAGATACACATCAGCATAACATACAAAAAGGTGCCATACTAATGCACATATAATCATATCTAAACATTAGTATAAAAGTATTATTGTAATTACATATAAACAATATACACAAACGCAATCAGTATACACATACAACAATTTAAACAGTACCTTAAATAAACTCGGTTCACACTCGTTGCACAACAGAGTCACCCCGTGTTGACACATCCCTTTAACACTCCTCTCGAACCCTGTTACCTTCCCAATCTATTCCGAAAAATGTAGGAATGGCCAGGCTGACTTTTTGCACCCTCTACCTGAGTAAGGCGCGAAAACCTAGCTGGAGCAAGCTTAAGCCTATTAACGTGAACCCTAATTGGTTTGGAGTACTGATCATCAAGAATAGCTATCGTATAATTCACTTCACTATCTTTT
Source organism: Troglohyphantes excavatus (assembly GCA_963932185.1). Lineage (NCBI taxonomy): Eukaryota > Metazoa > Arthropoda > Arachnida > Araneae > Linyphiidae > Troglohyphantes > Troglohyphantes excavatus. Next base: position 19,186,223 of record OZ010671.1, read on the forward strand.
GAGACCACAGAGTAAGGTCCGGAAAATCTGGGTTTGAAGGTATTTCTCGACTGAAGATAAACAATGTCCCCAACCTTGAACGTTCTTAGTTTAGCCCTCTTTGTCTGGCGACTATTTTGCTGCACCTGTTTACGCTCGAGGGCATTGAACGCAGTATCATACGTTTCTTTCAACTCCCTTAAAAGATCCTTAACAAAGTGTGACGTGTCTAGTTGCATTGGCCGTACATTAGAATCATAAGTATCGAAAAACAGAGACAAATTTCTACCAAAATGCAATAAATTGGGTGTAAAACCCGTTGAAGAGTGCACCATTCCATTATATAAATTCTGATGGACCAGCAACGAATTCTTAAACGAAACACCCTTTTCATTGAGAATCAGTAGCGACGATTTTATCGAACTATTAATCCTTTCACTTTTGCCATTAGTCTGAGGATGGTTAGACGTGGAGTGAACCAACTTAATACCCAAAGCTCTATTAACTAAATCAAACACCTCTGACGTAAACTGAGTTCCTAGGTCCGACAATATCACGGAAGGCCTGCCATGCACGGAAATGTAACTAATGAGGTGGCCCGTGACAGTCTCTGCCTTTATATTACTTAAAGGGTACATAGAAAGAAACCTTGAAAAATGATCCAGGATAGTCAGTACATAACCACAATTCCTAATCGGGCCCAAAATATCCATCGAAATGAAATCTCCCGGTACCCTAGGAATTCTCATAGACACAAATGGGGCCTGCACTGGGGAAAAAGGTTTATTCCTGATACAACTATCACACGATAAAACAAAATTCTTTGTGTCCCTGTAAGCACCTTTCCAAAAGTATCTTTGAAATAAGATTTCGTACGTTTTCTGGAGGCCAAAGTGAGATGTATGACAAATACCCAGCACCTTAGCCTGCAGAGTAAGAGGAACCACTATAACTTCAACATTGTTACTCCTCTTAAACATCAACAACCCATTATCATTACTTATAAAAAAATCCTGAATTTTACCAGCGTCTACCAGGGAGGGAGACGTTATAGCTTGAATAATCTCCGTGACATGTGGATCCTTAGCCTGTTCCATGACAAAGGTTGATATAGATATTTCACTCCGGGGATCCTCCATTGTAACTACATTTACCTGGACAACAGACTCTTCAGTATCTACGAAAGGTAATAACGTCTTACATCGAGTCTCATCAGATTGGAGCAACGGAACGATTTCCCTATTGCCAGGCTGCTGCATACGCGATAAGTAATCTGCCAAAATATTTAACTTTCCAGGTATATGCTTACACTCAAAAGTGTATTCGGAGAGCTCTAGCAACCAACGCGTTACAATATCCGCAGGTGACGTAGTCCTTTTGTAATGTAAAAGCGGCTTACTATCCGTCAATATGGTAAACCTGCGATTGTACAAATACGTTTTAAACGATGTCACTGCTTTATATATTGCATATAGTTCTAATTTTATGGCCGGATAATTACGTTCCGAGGGAGACAAGGCCCTACTATAATAGGATACCGGATGGAATGCACCATCAACCTCCTGCATTAATACTCCCGAAATGGCTGAACCACTAGCATCTGTGTTAAGAACAAACTCTTTGTCCCAATGAGGAAGGGTAACGAAAGGACCAGAAAAGAAAACCTTTTGTAATTCTTCGAAAGCCTCCTGGTGTTCAGTTGCCCATTTAAATTTGGTTCCTCTGGCCGTCAACTGTACCAAGCAACTTGTTAACCTAGAATATTCCGGGATTAAATTCCGGTAAAATCCACATAAACCCAAAAACCTTTTGACCTGCCGAACAGTCTTGGGTGGCTGAAATTTCGTTACTTTAGCTATATTGGTAGAAATAGGTTTAATAAACTTATGTGATATATTAAATCCCAAATAATCTATCGAATAATTAAAAAACACACATTTAGATGGAGAAAGGGTTATATTGTATTTCGTCATGATTTTAAGAACTGCTGTGACCCTATCCAACATTTCCTCAAAGTTTTCTGACCCAATCAATATATCATCCTGATAGGCTTGTATCCCCACCGTGCCTTGCTCCCTCAGTTCATCAATCAACAAGTCCACTAACGCTTGAAATGTAGACGCCGCAGTCTTTAGGCCAAACACCATTCGACGATTAGCAAATGTTCCAAATGGGGTTGTAAATGTCAATACATCCTGTAACTCTTCTGGCAACAAGACCTGCCAATAAGCATTCTTTAAGTCTAGTAAAGAATAAAATCGGTATGATGATACTTCATTTATTAATACAGAAATTTTTGGCAAGGGGTATGTTGAGTGCTCAATAATTGAGTTAAGCAAACGAAGGTCTAACGCCATTCTATACTTGGGAGGAGCATCTGGCTTATTTACATCAGGTTTCTTTTTAACAAGAAGCATAGGGCAGGCCCACTCAGCAATGTTCCTGTGAATCAGGCCTGCTTCCTGAAGCTCCAACAACTCCTGTTGCACACTTTGTTGAATAGCATGAGGAATTTCAAACGGTAGAGTCTTAATCGGATTAGTCGATCGAAAACAAATTTTAGGTACAACCCTGTTAGTACATCCCAGAGTTCCCAAGGATTTAGAGAAGGCATGATAGTTTTCCAACAAAATTCTAAGTATCCTATCTTTCTGATCCGGCGCGAGATGGTCAACATTAAAATCATTAGCCGACAACTCCTCTTTGCGAAGCCTTAAAACCTCTGGGCTGGCCTGAACATAACCACAAAAGTCTTCCCCGCCTGTTTCGACAGCAAAAAGGCCATAAGGGCTCCCCAACGAATCATTCTCTACCTGTTCGAATTCTATATTAGACGTGCAACTTCCACATACTTGCCCCTTATTTAACCGAACTTCTTCCAGTCCATTATTCCTAATCACGGTTAAAAATGTCCCCTTTTCAACTGAATTCAAAGAAGAGTGTATCTCCAGACCATTAACTCGTATTGAAGGTTCGAATAACACATTATTCACCCCCTGATAATTAACTCTCAACTGAATTTGAGCCGACTCCTTAGGTTGTATCGTGACCTTCTGTACAAGAACGGCATTTAACTCGACATCCTGAATGCAGTTTAAGTATCCAACCTCCCGCAAAAAAGGTACCTCGAAATTGCAAAACCTAACCACAGACTTCTTCGGACACAACAAAACATCATATTTAGACATGAAATCAAACCCCAAAATTCCTTGAAATTCCGGCTGCGAGAATTCTGCGATGTAAAAAGGATGCTTAAAAAACTGTTTTAAAATTTTAAACGACACTTCAACACAAGCAATGAAACTTAGATTTGAATTAACCGTTTTAATTTTTACTCTAGTGGATAAGGGCCTGACTTTAGTACCCTGACGAATCTTTTCGTACGCCTGTTTGGACAATAATGAAACAAAACTACCAGAATCCATTAGCATAACATGGGGATTCGGTCCGAAATCAACAGAAACGGTGGGCAATGCGGCATCAGAAAACACATTATTGACACGAACCACCTCATCGATTAATTTCTTGTTCCGCGAAAAACCCTGCAAAAATTGCTGAATAGTTCCAAAAGGCCGTCCTCCAACTACCATATTCTGTTCAAGTAGCTCAGCAGAGGACAACCTCTCCACAGTACTCGCACAAGTTTTCAGTGACTGAGATACACTAGAAGAGGCAGAAACGTCACTCACTAACAGCCCCTTCGGAAGTTTAAAGCGCGAGCACTCCGACCCCTATAAGGACGACGAGGACTATAATTGTTATCACTGTTATAGGAAGGTTCCGCATAGTGAGGAAGGTCAACACGAGGTGTTACATAACCAACATTATACCCGTTGTCATACCTACTATTAGGGTATGTAGCCTCTGGCCGACTAACATTTGGATTATATACATACTGGACATTATCCCAGGGTTGTACTACATTTACTGCAAATCTACCAGGCCGAGTAGATGCACAATCTCTCGCACCCGAATTTGACCCAAGGTAAAGCCTGCACTGGGCCATAGAATGTCCTCCCTTTTGACAAAACACACAAAAGGGTACAACTGGTTCGAATGTACTCACGGATGTGTTCGCATGTATATTCTCTTGCACCCCAGGCTGTCTAACAACTTCTGAGCACATACCCAGTGGTTTTAGAGCTTGTCCAAATGCCTCGCAATTTGACATTAGGTGGTCCGCTGAACAGTACGGGCACCTGGTTTTATCTACCTTTAAACTTAATAACTCTATCTGTGAGCGCAATTTCTTTAACTCATTAGGCTGTTCACTTTGAATCTCGCGTGCAGCACAAGTGGGTAACGCATTAACCTGCATATATTGTATGTTTTGTTGGGCCAGTGTTAGCTTCTGCGCTAACTTCACTAATTTTTTAAAATCAGTTTCGTCCTCAAACATTAACTTTTCACGAACACCTTCAGGAAGGGCATTTAAAAACTGAAGAGCCTGAATCTGATTTAATGCATTCTCATCCGTTAAGGTTGTATACGTTCTAGAAGCCATAGTTTCAATTCTATGTGCTAAATTTTTAACAGTTTCCCCAGGTAAAAGTTTAATAGTCTGGAAAGCTAGCATGCTAGACGAAGAAGTAGCTTGCTCCGAAAAAAATTCTCGAATTTTTGCACATGCTTGCTCAAACGTCACCTTTTGACACGAAGGAGAGGTAGAAAACCATTCCTGAGCTGATCCACTAAGTTTACTTTTTAAATAAAGTAAGGAAGCGTCATTTGACCAAGAATTAATCAAGCTTAGTTCAGTAACTTGATTTAAAAACCACGCCACCTTATCCGGATCACCAGAAAAAGGACATATACTAATAGTTAATGACCTAGCACTTTCCCCGGCTGACCCATCCGGTACCTCAACTTTAGCCATACTCCTAGTAACAGGTGGCGTTAACCATATAAATATATACACTTGGTTAAACACTCAAATATACAGAACAAGCAATGCAATTTTCAACCCAAAAAATAAAATATTTTGTATTATACTACAACAAAATACTTGAATAAGCACATTAAATCACACAACAAGCCACCCAACAGCCACCTCTAACAACGACCTGGTCAAATTAACGGCACCATGTCATATTGTTTGTGGTAGATACCACTTGGCACAAGATCGTACGTTGGGGGTACAAGTTAAAAGGCGTTACGTTAGCGTGTGAGTTAGATGGCCCAAAAATGATAAATTACACAGTCAAATAATAACAATAGCATAACTTTTATTATTTATTAACATAAATACGCCAGATAAGCTTTCGGAACAATAATGGTACACACAAATCAATCCAACACGGAAGCAATGTCCAACTGGAGTTCGGGCTGGTTGCAGAGGTTCGATAATTACAATCACTTACGTGAAGACTGCTGGGAACAGCAGAGGACTGTGGACAGACGGAGGCGCACCCGGACAAATGACGGCGCCGAAAGATCTTCAACATTCGGGATACCACAACTCCATAAGAAACGCCGTATTCTTTCTATTCTCAACATACAACCACTAACCATGCACAATTGATACGCTCTACCTAAAATATTATGACAAGACTGGTAGGGTGAAACTCTTCGTACATTATTTTACTACTCAATACGTGACCGCCTGCATAAATAATGGCCACTCTTTCAAAACCACTCAAGCGTTTTATAGCTAACCTGCACCGCGGCACCGCCGCCAGGTGCGCAAATCACGTCGCGCGCAATCACCTGGCGCGCAAATCAGGGACAACGTCACATACTCCCCCAAGGCACAAAAAAAATATATGCATATTTTTAAATTCTTAATAAATATATCACTCTAAATACTCATCAAACTACGTCCACAGTCCAGAGTTTCCCAACACTTACAATTTTTTTTTTTTTTTTTTAAAGATACACATCAGCATAACATACAAAAAGGTGCCATACTAATGCACATATAATCATATCTAAACATTAGTATAAAAGTATTATTGTAATTACATATAAACAATATACACAAACGCAATCAGTATACACATACAACAATTTAAACAGTACCTTAAATAAACTCGGTTCACACTCGTTGCACAACAGAGTCACCCCGTGTTGACACATCCCTTTAACACTCCTCTCGAACCCTGTTACCTTCCCAATCTATTCCGAAAAATGTAGGAATGGCCAGGCTGACTTTTTGCACCCTCTACCTGAGTAAGGCGCGAAAACCTAGCTGGAGCAAGCTTAAGCCTATTAACGTGAACCCTAATTGGTTTGGAGTACTGATCATCAAGAATAGCTATCGTATAATTCACTTCACTATCTTTTGAGACCACAGAGTAAGGTCCGGAAAATCTGGGTTTGAAGGTATTTCTCGACTGAAGATAAACAATGTCCCCAACCTTGAACGTTCTTAGTTTAGCCCTCTTTGTCTGGCGACTATTTTGCTGCACCTGTTTACGCTCGAGGGCATTGAACGCAGTATCATACGTTTCTTTCAACTCCCTTAAAAGATCCTTAACAAAGTGTGACGTGTCTAGTTGCATTGGCCGTACATTAGAATCATAAGTATCGAAAAACAGAGACAAATTTCTACCAAAATGCAATAAATTGGGTGTAAAACCCGTTGAAGAGTGCACCATTCCATTATATAAATTCTGATGGACCAGCAACGAATTCTTAAACGAAACACCCTTTTCATTGAGAATCAGTAGCGACGATTTTATCGAACTATTAATCCTTTCACTTTTGCCATTAGTCTGAGGATGGTTAGACGTGGAGTGAACCAACTTAATACCCAAAGCTCTATTAACTAAATCAAACACCTCTGACGTAAACTGAGTTCCTAGGTCCGACAATATCACGGAAGGCCTGCCATGCACGGAAATGTAACTAATGAGGTGGCCCGTGACAGTCTCTGCCTTTATATTACTTAAAGGGTACATAGAAAGAAACCTTGAAAAATGATCCAGGATAGTCAGTACATAACCACAATTCCTAATCGGGCCCAAAATATCCATCGAAATGAAATCTCCCGGTACCCTAGGAATTCTCATAGACACAAATGGGGCCTGCACTGGGGAAAAAGGTTTATTCCTGATACAACTATCACACGATAAAACAAAATTCTTTGTGTCCCTGTAAGCACCTTTCCAAAAGTATCTTTGAAATAAGATTTCGTACGTTTTCTGGAGGCCAAAGTGAGATGTATGACAAATACCCAGCACCTTAGCCTGCAGAGTAAGAGGAACCACTATAACTTCAACATTGTTACTCCTCTTAAACATCAACAACCCATTATCATTACTTATAAAAAAATCCTGAATTTTACCAGCGTCTACCAGGGAGGGAGACGTTATAGCTTGAATAATCTCCGTGACATGTGGATCCTTAGCCTGTTCCATGACAAAGGTTGATATAGATATTTCACTCCGGGGATCCTCCATTGTAACTACATTTACCTGGACAACAGACTCTTCAGTATCTACGAAAGGTAATAACGTCTTACATCGAGTCTCATCAGATTGGAGCAACGGAACGATTTCCCTATTGCCAGGCTGCTGCATACGCGATAAGTAATCTGCCAAAATATTTAACTTTCCAGGTATATGCTTACACTCAAAAGTGTATTCGGAGAGCTCTAGCAACCAACGCGTTACAATATCCGCAGGTGACGTAGTCCTTTTGTAATGTAAAAGCGGCTTACTATCCGTCAATATGGTAAACCTGCGATTGTACAAATACGTTTTAAACGATGTCACTGCTTTATATATTGCATATAGTTCTAATTTTATGGCCGGATAATTACGTTCCGAGGGAGACAAGGCCCTACTATAATAGGATACCGGATGGAATGCACCATCAACCTCCTGCATTAATACTCCCGAAATGGCTGAACCACTAGCATCTGTGTTAAGAACAAACTCTTTGTCCCAATGAGGAAGGGTAACGAAAGGACCAGAAAAGAAAACCTTTTGTAATTCTTCGAAAGCCTCCTGGTGTTCAGTTGCCCATTTAAATTTGGTTCCTCTGGCCGTCAACTGTACCAAGCAACTTGTTAACCTAGAATATTCCGGGATTAAATTCCGGTAAAATCCACATAAACCCAAAAACCTTTTGACCTGCCGAACAGTCTTGGGTGGCTGAAATTTCGTTACTTTAGCTATATTGGTAGAAATAGGTTTAATAAACTTATGTGATATATTAAATCCCAAATAATCTATCGAATAATTAAAAAACACACATTTAGATGGAGAAAGGGTTATATTGTATTTCGTCATGATTTTAAGAACTGCTGTGACCCTATCCAACATTTCCTCAAAGTTTTCTGACCCAATCAATATATCATCCTGATAGGCTTGTATCCCCACCGTGCCTTGCTCCCTCAGTTCATCAATCAACAAGTCCACTAACGCTTGAAATGTAGACGCCGCAGTCTTTAGGCCAAACACCATTCGACGATTAGCAAATGTTCCAAATGGGGTTGTAAATGTCAATACATCCTGTAACTCTTCTGGCAACAAGACCTGCCAATAAGCATTCTTTAAGTCTAGTAAAGAATAAAATCGGTATGATGATACTTCATTTATTAATACAGAAATTTTTGGCAAGGGGTATGTTGAGTGCTCAATAATTGAGTTAAGCAAACGAAGGTCTAACGCCATTCTATACTTGGGAGGAGCATCTGGCTTATTTACATCAGGTTTCTTTTTAACAAGAAGCATAGGGCAGGCCCACTCAGCAATGTTCCTGTGAATCAGGCCTGCTTCCTGAAGCTCCAACAACTCCTGTTGCACACTTTGTTGAATAGCATGAGGAATTTCAAACGGTAGAGTCTTAATCGGATTAGTCGATCGAAAACAAATTTTAGGTACAACCCTGTTAGTACATCCCAGAGTTCCCAAGGATTTAGAGAAGGCATGATAGTTTTCCAACAAAATTCTAAGTATCCTATCTTTCTGATCCGGCGCGAGATGGTCAACATTAAAATCATTAGCCGACAACTCCTCTTTGCGAAGCCTTAAAACCTCTGGGCTGGCCTGAACATAACCACAAAAGTCTTCCCCGCCTGTTTCGACAGCAAAAAGGCCATAAGGGCTCCCCAACGAATCATTCTCTACCTGTTCGAATTCTATATTAGACGTGCAACTTCCACATACTTGCCCCTTATTTAACCGAACTTCTTCCAGTCCATTATTCCTAATCACGGTTAAAAATGTCCCCTTTTCAACTGAATTCAAAGAAGAGTGTATCTCCAGACCATTAACTCGTATTGAAGGTTCGAATAACACATTATTCACCCCCTGATAATTAACTCTCAACTGAATTTGAGCCGACTCCTTAGGTTGTATCGTGACCTTCTGTACAAGAACGGCATTTAACTCGACATCCTGAATGCAGTTTAAGTATCCAACCTCCCGCAAAAAAGGTACCTCGAAATTGCAAAACCTAACCACAGACTTCTTCGGACACAACAAAACATCATATTTAGACATGAAATCAAACCCCAAAATTCCTTGAAATTCCGGCTGCGAGAATTCTGCGATGTAAAAAGGATGCTTAAAAAACTGTTTTAAAATTTTAAACGACACTTCAACACAAGCAATGAAACTTAGATTTGAATTAACCGTTTTAATTTTTACTCTAGTGGATAAGGGCCTGACTTTAGTACCCTGACGAATCTTTTCGTACGCCTGTTTGGACAATAATGAAACAAAACTACCAGAATCCATTAGCATAACATGGGGATTCGGTCCGAAATCAACAGAAACGGTGGGCAATGCGGCATCAGAAAACACATTATTGACACGAACCACCTCATCGATTAATTTCTTGTTCCGCGAAAAACCCTGCAAAAATTGCTGAATAGTTCCAAAAGGCCGTCCTCCAACTACCATATTCTGTTCAAGTAGCTCAGCAGAGGACAACCTCTCCACAGTACTCGCACAAGTTTTCAGTGACTGAGATACACTAGAAGAGGCAGAAACGTCACTCACTAACAGCCCCTTCGGAAGTTTAAAGCGCGAGCACTCCGACCCCTATAAGGACGACGAGGACTATAATTGTTATCACTGTTATAGGAAGGTTCCGCATAGTGAGGAAGGTCAACACGAGGTGTTACATAACCAACATTATACCCGTTGTCATACCTACTATTAGGGTATGTAGCCTCTGGCCGACTAACATTTGGATTATATACATACTGGACATTATCCCAGGGTTGTACTACATTTACTGCAAATCTACCAGGCCGAGTAGATGCACAATCTCTCGCACCCGAATTTGACCCAAGGTAAAGCCTGCACTGGGCCATAGAATGTCCTCCCTTTTGACAAAACACACAAAAGGGTACAACTGGTTCGAATGTACTCACGGATGTGTTCGCATGTATATTCTCTTGCACCCCAGGCTGTCTAACAACTTCTGAGCACATACCCAGTGGTTTTAGAGCTTGTCCAAATGCCTCGCAATTTGACATTAGGTGGTCCGCTGAACAGTACGGGCACCTGGTTTTATCTACCTTTAAACTTAATAACTCTATCTGTGAGCGCAATTTCTTTAACTCATTAGGCTGTTCACTTTGAATCTCGCGTGCAGCACAAGTGGGTAACGCATTAACCTGCATATATTGTATGTTTTGTTGGGCCAGTGTTAGCTTCTGCGCTAACTTCACTAATTTTTTAAAATCAGTTTCGTCCTCAAACATTAACTTTTCACGAACACCTTCAGGAAGGGCATTTAAAAACTGAAGAGCCTGAATCTGATTTAATGCATTCTCATCCGTTAAGGTTGTATACGTTCTAGAAGCCATAGTTTCAATTCTATGTGCTAAATTTTTAACAGTTTCCCCAGGTAAAAGTTTAATAGTCTGGAAAGCTAGCATGCTAGACGAAGAAGTAGCTTGCTCCGAAAAAAATTCTCGAATTTTTGCACATGCTTGCTCAAACGTCACCTTTTGACACGAAGGAGAGGTAGAAAACCATTCCTGAGCTGATCCACTAAGTTTACTTTTTAAATAAAGTAAGGAAGCGTCATTTGACCAAGAATTAATCAAGCTTAGTTCAGTAACTTGATTTAAAAACCACGCCACCTTATCCGGATCACCAGAAAAAGGACATATACTAATAGTTAATGACCTAGCACTTTCCCCGGCTGACCCATCCGGTACCTCAACTTTAGCCATACTCCTAGTAACAGGTGGCGTTAACCATATAAATATATACACTTGGTTAAACACTCAAATATACAGAACAAGCAATGCAATTTTCAACCCAAAAAATAAAATATTTTGTATTATACTACAACAAAATACTTGAATAAGCACATTAAATCACACAACAAGCCACCCAACAGCCACCTCTAACAACGACCTGGTCAAATTAACGGCACCATGTCATATTGTTTGTGGTAGATACCACTTGGCACAAGATCGTACGTTGGGGGTACAAGTTAAAAGGCGTTACGTTAGCGTGTGAGTTAGATGGCCCAAAAATGATAAATTACACAGTCAAATAATAACAATAGCATAACTTTTATTATTTATTAACATAAATACGCCAGATAAGCTTTCGGAACAATAATGGTACACACAAATCAATCCAACACGGAAGCAATGTCCAACTGGAGTTCGGGCTGGTTGCAGAGGTTCGATAATTACAATCACTTACGTGAAGACTGCTGGGAACAGCAGAGGACTGTGGACAGACGGAGGCGCACCCGGACAAATGACGGCGCCGAAAGATCTTCAACATTCGGGATACCACAACTCCATAAGAAACGCCGTATTCTTTCTATTCTCAACATACAACCACTAACCATGCACAATTGATACGCTCTACCTAAAATATTATGACAAGACTGGTAGGGTGAAACTCTTCGTACATTATTTTACTACTCAATACGTGACCGCCTGCATAAATAATGGCCACTCTTTCAAAACCACTCAAGCGTTTTATAGCTAACCTGCACCGCGGCACCGCCGCCAGGTGCGCAAATCACGTCGCGCGCAATCACCTGGCGCGCAAATCAGGGACAACGTCACAAAATCTATAAAATATATTTATTGTTCTATAACATGGGCGCGCGGCCCTTTTAAAAGCGCAGTGCCCTGTGCGCTGGCATGCGTCGCACACCCCTATTGACGGCAAAGAGCAAGTCTATCTTCAATAAAGTTTTTATATATTCTTCGCTAGGTTACAGCAATGCCTTTTTCATAATCCTGTTAAATACACGTATTTTGTTGATGTCAAGGGATGCAGTACACGTTTCAGTTTATGTAAGTACCAAATTGTAAAGCCAATATCACTCTGATTAAGAATATGCAACTAGTTTTTATTGAACTATTAAGTTTTTTTGGGAGTCATACGTATAGATAAAAAAAAATAGTGCTTGTAACTTCAAAAAACGATTTACTTTGTCTAAAAAAAAAGTGGGTCAAAGTAAACAAAAATTACTGAGCCAACACCGGGAACTCGTAGCAGTAAAACCAAAAATCTGTGGAAAACTAATATTTAAAGTACACGTTGGAAAAAGTACTTTGTAGTAGATGCTTAGAGGGGAAAACATTTTCTAGGATTGGTTCTGAGTGTAGCAGAAACTGAAGCTATTGTGGATTGCATGGAACCTACAAAAAAGGCTTGAAAGTGTCCAACAAGAAAACACACACATTTCTACAAATGTTATGATATCTCACAAAAGTGATTGAGCATACAAAAATATTGAAGACAGGACTTTTTACTGTAAATATGTACAGACACAAATTAAAAGTTGTTTTTGAGCTTAATAAAAATGTATACAAAGATTATACTTCGGTACCTATATAAGACTTCCAATAAGACTCATGTTGTTTATACTTTTTTCTTTATTGACTTGTAAAAAAAAGACAAAGAAATACTAGTGTAAACTAAAAATAAATAAAGTTTTTCCTTTTTGTTTTGATATGGGAGAATACTTTTCCATCAAAACCAGTAGGTTACATTGCTTCAAGCATATTTTACAGTGTTTTAACCCTTTGCACTCCGTTGGCACCGCTCAGGTGACAACAAAACGACTCATTCTTTTGGTTCCCTGTTCTTTAAAATAAACGAGAAAAGCATGATCTTGTGTTTAAAAAACAACGATATTATTTTCAACTCGTTATTTTGTAGATCCAAAACAGATTACGCATCTTTTTTCTATAAGCATAACAAATTCTAGGGTAAAGAACATAAGGATGAATAACTGTTCCGTAGAAAGAACGGAAAACGCAAAGAGTTCTTGGAGTGCAAAGGGTTAGATAGAAATATTTGATATGGCATAAAGTCACCTTTACTTATGGGCTACTTTAGCTCAAAATAAAAAACTTTCATAAAAACGTTATTAAAAGTTGATTTGTTATATATCAGTCTCTTAGGGAAGGGTTTGAACTATCTAAAAATTACGTTAAACCTCATTATCTATATTTGCAATTTTTTAAGCATAAGGTTAAACAAAACGTTTTATATAAAAAAAAGGATAAAGTAACTTGTGTTTACTGTACTTTAACTTTAAAAAATGTAAGCAAAACATTTGCTTTAAACTATGGCTGAATAAAAATATAAAATATCCTGCAAAAATATGTTTCATTAAAACCTCTATTAGAATGACAAAATTTTAACCCAAACTCTTTTTCCTTAAAGAATGGGGACGGCAAAATTTCTGTAATCTCTAGGCGACACATTTTTAATGATAGCTTTTAATAATAGTCTATAATATACGTAGCTTTTAATAATAGCCTATAATATGCGTAGCTTTTAATAATAGCCTATAATATACGTAGCTTTTAATAATAGTCTATAATATACGTAGCTTTTAATAATAGTCTATAATATACGTAGCTTTTAATAATAGTCTATAATATACGTAGCTTTTAATAATAGTCTATAATATACGCAGGGAATGAATGGGCGAAGTGGCCACACTAAGGAATTTTTTTTATAATTAGTAACAATTAAAAAAAAAATGAAACTTTGGTTAAAATGTACTCTACGGTCCACCTGAATATTCGCCAAACTATTTTTGGTAACCTTGCAAGGGGGAATGGAGAAGTGTTTTGATTGGAAACAAATTTTTTTGTTGTTGGCATGAACGTGTATCTCTTCCAGAAAAGTCTCCAAGGTGGACCGTACGATCAGGTCCGTCGCCCCGGTGGGGATTGGAAGGGAGTCCGACCCCCCTTAGGAAAATTAATATTATTAACAAATAAAAGTTTGGGATGATTAGAAATTGCCCAATTTGTAAGATTACATTTAAATTAGACCTCAGAACGGACACTGGAATACTGGAATTGGAATATGGGTGCAAAAAATCAATGCTTGTGAAAGAACTGTTGAATATTACCTAAAATATATATAAAAAAGATGAAAAATGTCGGTAAGTTGGAACTGGTAATTTTCAGCACTGTTGTGTTGGGAATTTCGAATATTCGAGTTGAGAATTTCGAATCGTTAAGTTTTGAAATTTCTTGTTTCAACCCCCCTCCCCCCAAATATTTTTTGTGTAACGGCAATGCGTGCGATGCATTTTAACCGAAAATTTGGCATAGGTTAGTGTCATTATATAGGTTTATGCAAAAAAAATATTGTGTATTTATTTTGACTACTTAAAGACAAAAAATTAAATTTATCATTACAACAATTACGTAACAAGCAATGCATTGAAATCAAGAAAAATAATTGTCTGTTTATGTATTTGGTCACTTTATATCTTTAAACACGCAGACACATTAATCATTTAACATCCCCACAGCTAAGAAAAAATACCTCACCTTTTCAAGGGCTTGGCAGATCATTCATCACATTTCATATTGTATTGATTGCAACAAATGTGACTTGCATTGATTGCAATCAAAAACATCGCGTAATCAATCGAAGAGTTTTGCATAATGTGCCCAAACAGGCATTTTGTAATCAATGTGCAATATTATACAAGCTTCAACATTTCCAAGTTATAGATTTTACAAATTCTTTGTGCAGTAATGGGTTTGCTGCTGATTATTTCCGTCTGCTTTGCATCGCTGAGGATAAGCACCATGAGTAATGGTAAGTAATTGAATAGAAATAACATTTTGGTTAAGTTAAAGAAAATGTTTTTTAAATTTAATTTTAATACACTGATACACTGTCAAATACACTGTTGAAAATAAGTATTCAAAAATAAGTAAAATGTGTTAATTTTATATACATTCGATGCTTAGACCGAGTACACAAGTTTCAATTTTGAAAAAGACATGTACTTAAAAATGAGGTGTGCAATGGGTAAAAACTTCGAGCATGAATAGACTGTAGTAGAGCGAATATGACGTCTTAATCGTGAAACCAACATCTCATACTCAATTGCCTCAAACACGTTACTTCTTTCCAAAATTATGAATTAAAAAATACTCGCGATTGGCTGATGGATTGAGAAATGTGTAGCAGTGAAAATTTATTAATGGAATGACGTAATTAACCATATGTCTGAGGTCATACATGTTGGCCTCACTTTGATGTTAACGAGATTATAACATTATGTTTTCTCTACTATGAAGGATCCATGCTCGAGGGGTAAAAAGGAATAAAAAGAGCAGATACTAGCCTATATAGGCTGCCTTCATAAATCACTTTCAATAAATATCGACAATGACAACCAAGACTTATCGGGAATCGAACCCAGATCTGCAGGCACCGCTGTCCACAACCTTATCCAACCAGGACGACGTGAAGAAGTTATAAACAGAAGTAATGTTAAAAAGGTGTTCCAAAAGAATGGAAAGTATGATAATTGAATTGTAATAACTCAGTTTCCATTTAAGCAATCGACAACAAATAACGTGGAAAACCTTCTATTGAACAAATATTTTAAGTTTGTCCGGTAGCTTTGTTAAGATGGCTTGAAAAGAAGCTGAGGTTAGCAATATTAAATCACACTGCTCATTTTTCAGAAAGTACGAATACTTACATTTGAGTACGTCAGTGTTCATCTACGATGCAATTGTCTCAGAAAAACGAGTAGGTCCAGGTACTCATTTTTAAGTACCTTTTCTTTAATATGGTTTTACAA
The DNA here is from genome assembly GCA_963932185.1 of Troglohyphantes excavatus. Lineage (NCBI taxonomy): Eukaryota > Metazoa > Arthropoda > Arachnida > Araneae > Linyphiidae > Troglohyphantes > Troglohyphantes excavatus. Next base: position 19,202,213 of record OZ010671.1, read on the forward strand.
TATGGTTTCAAAATAGATTGCTTGTTAAATCGGTAAATGTGATGATTTTTTAAAACTTATGACATTTACCTAAAAGGTTATTAATTAAGCAAATTATATAACCTGCAATTAGATTTAAAGAGAGGTTCTTTCAATAACTTTGTAATAATACCCCTTAAAAATGTTTTAATATAAAATTTTTATTTTGGCTTTGTACACCATATATTTCCTTATTTTATTAAAGATTATGAAGACTATAATTGTGAAAACTGTGAAGAACGCATTGTAGGAGGGGAGTTTGCCGTTTTTTGGCGAGTTTCCTTTTGTTGTGGAATTTGTAAGTATTTTTAAATTTGACATTTTTTTTTATCTTCATTTAATTTTATATCTATCCAACTTATATAAGTGACAATTGAAAGGACAAATGAAAAAAGGGGTTAAAAATAAAATAGTTATATAATTTTGATGTAGAGGAAAGCTTTAAGTACATATGCGTCTTCCCTCAAAATTGTATGGCTCTGCTTGATTTATTTAGGCAGATGCAGAGCAATAAAAAGTATACGTTTCACCTATGATGGTTAGATTTCATTAAGCATACCCAAATTCCAAATGTGCGAAAACGTGCCAATTTTGTTAACCTACCACGACTAATCACGCTTACGGTCAATGAATAGGAAAAAGTTTCGTGTCAATTTTTTTTCTTGCATGACAACTAGATGCTCAACGAAAGCAATCCTTTTCTTTACGATTGTTGTCAGTGAAAAAGCTGTTAATCTTGGAGAGGGATATTTTTCAATTAACCTCTTCTTCCACTTACCCCAGTAATTTTAGGTTGTGAAGTAAAGCGTTTAAAAAACAAAATTTACAGGGAAGAAGTGTGCAAATTATATTCGAAATATAAACTATATCTGAAAATTGACCAGAAAAAAATTAAATTCTACTTATATAAATGCGAAATATATATAGTTAATGTACTTTTACTTATTAAAACACATAAAAGCATTTTGAAAGGAATTCGGTTGATCTCCATGGCACGGAACTTTGTAAATAATTGAATCGGTGTTTATTAAAGAGGTGAAAATCAATTTAAAAAAAAGAGTTTATTTTTATTTTAATATATTGCAATAGAAATACCCATTGATTTGAGTTAGAAAGTTCGTTTTTAAATCAACCCATAGTGGCACAAAAAATCATCAAAGTTCTTTGTTCGAGTTGCCACCCAGCTGAAAAAGGGTCGATAAAAGGAGCTAAAATACAAGGTATTGTAAAGGGGAGTGATTAAGTTCTTAATTAGTACCAATATGTCTTCAAGAACTGGCTCATAACAAAAGTTAAAGTTGTTGATAGCGACATTAAAATAGAGTTCAGCGATGATGAAAATTAAGTAGGCCTACCTGTTGTTGGCATTTTATTAAGTTCTTTTACGTTTTTACATTAAAATATTTTTATGTTGATCAACAAAACCTCCTATTATGTGAATAATTGCTTGTTATTCTTGTATATTTAATATTTATTAGATTTTTTGACCGAATTTCCCGGCCCCCTCTCTTCAGGTTTAGATTTTTGCTGAAAAAAACGATTTTACCAAAACTTCTAAATTCACTTAACTTATGTTTAATCCACCTCTGTTAAAAATTTTACGAAAGTTATAATTAATAAAATAAAATATAATAACAGTTCTATATAAAAATGCGTGTTTTTCATTTTATTTAAATTAGCTTCTAAAATTTATTGACTGCCAATTTTTAATTCATGGCTTCCCGAATAAAACACGGCTGTCTGTTACAACAGAGTCTAACTATTTTACATAATTTAAATGTTATAATTTATAGTTTGGTTGAACAATTGATTTCAACCCCGAATATTACTCATGTTTTCATGATTACTCATTTTCTAAGAGTTGATTCATTTTATCCCAATCCTGAAAAGAAAGTACAAAATAGTCAAATTGTTGAGCGATGGACATTGTTTGTCTGTATCACAATTAGCTGCATTAGCATAATAAAACATTATTTCTACACCTTTACTCCTTCAATTGGTTTTATAACTAACTACATGTAAAACAGTGTTTTCCAACCTCAACATATATAAATATAATATATAAAATTTAATTACTAAATGTAATTTAGATACTAAATATAATTCAGATACTAACTTTTATTCAGATACTAAATAAAATTGTGGTACTAAATATATTTCTGATGCAAAATAGAATTTAGATGCTAAATAAAATTTAGATACTGAATAAATTTTAGATACTAAATATAATTCAGTTAATAAATAAAAATTCAGATACTAAATATATATCAGATACAAAATAAATTACATTATACATTATTTTTACTCCTTCAATTGGTTTTACATATACATGTAAAACGGTGTTTTCCAACTTCAACACACTTACCAATAGTGCAAATATAATAAATAAAATTTAGATATTAAATGTAATTTAGATACTAAACATAATTCAGATACTAAATATAATTCAGATAATAAATAAAATTTTGGTACTAAATATATTTAAGATGCTAAATAAAATTTAGATGCTAAATAAAATTTAGATGCTAAATAAAATTTAGATACTAAATAAATTTTAGATACTAAATATAATTCAGTTAATAAATAAAAATTCAGATACTAAATATATATCAGATACAAAATAAATTACATTATACATTATTTCTACTCCTTCAATTGGTTTTACATCTACATGTAAAAGTGTTTTTCAACTTCAACACACTTACCAATAATGCAAATATAATAAATAAAATTTAGATATTAAATGTAATTTAGATACTAAATATAAATCAGGTACTAAATAAAATTTAGATGCTAAATAAAATTCAGAACTAAATAAATTTTAGATGCTAAATAAAATTTAGATACTAAATAAAATTTATATGCTAAATAAAATTTAGCTACTACATAAAATTTAGATACTGAATAAAATTTAGATTCTAAATATATTTCAGATAATGAATAAAATTTAGAAGCTTAATAACATTTAGACAAAAATTAAAATTTAGATACTTAATATAATTCAGATATTAAATAAATTTAAATAAAATTTTAAAATAAATTTTTTAATCTATATATATAAATGCGAAAAACCCACTCATCACTCATCACTAATTCTCCAACTTCCCGTATACCTATGAAGATGAAATTTGGCAAATTTGTTCCTTATACCTTAAATAGGAAAAGTAAGCTATTTTTGTTCCGATCGAACGGATTTAAGGGGTTGTAAAACCCCTTTTTCGAAACTTCTCCATAGGATTAACATGGAGAACATGTAACAATGCAAAATATAAAATTTAAACAATGGAAATTTTTAATATTATGTAACGTACGAGGAGCATTCTGATTGGCTGATGACTAAATATCGCCAAAATGTCGCCAAATAACTAAAAACTGTCGCCAAATAACTAAAAACTGTCGCCAAATTAATAAACTTCGCCAAATAAATTAAAATTTCACCGAATGAATAAAACATTTCGCCAAATTAATAAAATGTCGCCAAATGAACTAAAATATGATCGTATATGTAAAAATAATATAAAAACCGGCCCGTCGCACCGGGGGGGATTTAACTGTGAAAAAGAAAACAAAACGAAAAATGCTACGACCAAAAGTGCAAGCCATACGAAAAATATATTATCAAACTGAAGAGAAGTATATAGTATGAATAATATAAAGGTTCAAGACAGGAAACCCATCGCTAAATAAAAGTTTGTAATTTAGCCTCCGTGCACTCAGTTAGTTTTGTGTTATCTATTATTTATTAGTTTACCTGCCGAGAGGCCAGTTATGTTACCACTCTACCTGTGAGTGAAGTTCTGTAATCTATATATATAAATGCGAAATCCCCACTCATTCACTCATCACTAATTCTCCAACTTCCCGTATACCTATGGGGAAGAAATTTGGTAGAGTTGTTCCTTGTACCTTAAATAGGAAAAGTAAGCTATTTTTGTTCAAATCGAACGTATTTAAGGGGGTGTAAAACCCCTTTTTCGATGTTCGTAGCAACGTTAGTTTGGGTATCTACAGATCCAAAAGACCTAGAGTGCTGAAATTTGGAACACATATTCATCTTGGGCCGTAGAGATGCACTAAGAAAGGATTTTTAAAAATTCGAACTCGAAATGCCAAAATAACGATTTTTTAGAAACTTTCCCATAGGATTAACATGGAGAACATGTAACAATGTAAAATATAAAATTGAAACAATGGAAAATTTTAATATTATGTAATCAGGAGCATTCTGATTGGCTGATGACTAAATATCGCCAAATAAATAAAACCTACGCCAAGTTAATAAAAACATCGCCAAATAAATTAAAATTTCACCGAATGAATAAAAAATTTCGCCAAATGAATCAAATATTGCCAAATGAACTAAAATATGATCATATTTGTAAAAATAACATAAAAATGGCGAAATTAGTGCCAAAAAATTATAAAATATATGTCAAAATGGTGAAAATATGATTGGATAACGGGATATTCCGTACTACAACAACTATGAAAATTAAATTTGGCATGGAGCATGGTATTTTAAGCCAAAATTGCTCACTAAGAAAGAATGTTCATTTTCAAAAATTCAAACTCTAACTGCCAAAAGTAAAAATCCTTGCCACTTATCCACTGACTCATCACTAATTTTCTAACTTTCTGTATACCCAGGAAGATGAATTTTGACAGAGTTGCTACTTATATCTTACATAGAAAAATAATCTATCTGGTAGGTAGAAGCCACTCTGTACCGTAATAATTGGTTCATGAATACTTTGGACCCCACGTGGTAGGAAGGTCAGAAGGAGAGTGTATAAATGGTCAATCTGATTGACGCGGCCTACCTTCCTCTACTCCATGTTATGTCATTTATCCACGAAGGCTGATTTTCCATAGAATTATTGGAGTGGAAGTGTATACTGCCTGTCACCAAGGGTGACATTTTCCTTCATGCGGTTTAAAGATCAGAGGGTAAAATGGGTTAACAAACGACCTGATCGACGCGACTCACTTTCCTATACCATGGTAGGTCATTTATAGACCATAAAACGATTCCCCTGGGAGTAATGTGAACGAAATAGCCTGCAGTTATGGGCGACATTCCCTTCACGGTCAGCGGCGGAATGGGTTAATAATCGGCTTGATCGATGCGGCCTACCTTTCTTTATATGAAGGTATGCCTATACGAGTAGTTATGTGGCGGAATCGAAAACTGTTGTTATAGACTCTGCCCCCACGTGGTACAAGTGTCAGAGGGGGATTGGGTTTGCGTAAATCTTCTGTAGTAGTGGGTAGGGGATTGATACGATTTTTTTAAAAAAAATTGATTTGAAGTTCAATGAAGTAAAAAATATGATTTATTTTTTATTTAAAAAAGTTAAATATTTAAAATGTGCGGGGACAAAATCTAAAAAAAGTGCTGGGGAACCATCCCTCCTCGCATATTGATAAGGTTTACCGTACAAAAGAAAAAATATGAAAATCTTGAATTTGGCAAATGAACCTTTTAAAATTCTTTTTCGTTTTTTTTTCTTCTTATATTTTCACCAATTTGTGAAACTTAACGACAAATGTTGACATAGGTGTCTAATAAAACTTTTTCAGATAATTTTTATTAACATTTATAAGAGTTCTTCCCGTTTAAATCTTTGGGATGTTAATAAAGGTTAAAATATGGATGGTGATCAACGGGAGTAATGCATATATATCCACATTATTGTGTAGACAACTTCATATTAGCAATCTTTCCAGTTCTTGCAGGACCTTGCCAATAAAAAAATAGTACTTATTCAAATTAGTACTTTTAATACTCTGGTTTCCCCTCATGGGTGACAAATTAAGAATATTGTTTATTTCGCTATAAATATTGTATTTTTATCAATTTTGTAATTTATTTCCTTCCCGTGCGTAGAACGGGTATTTCAGCTAGTTTTTTATAAAATTCAGATACTAAATAAAATTAAATAGTAAATACTAAATATAATTTAGGTACTAAATGTAACTCGTGTATAAACGCAGTTTATAAAAAAAATACTAATTAAAATCTCTACAATTTTAAAACTTAATTATGTTGTTAATTTAGGAAAAATCTTAAATTATTGAAAATATGCCTTTATTCTTTTTCAAATAATGAATCTGTTATTTAAGTCTTGCTCATGAATATCGCATTCTTGGGCGAAACAGTATAATTAAAAATGGGATCTACCTGATTATATATACGCTTAATTTTAATTAGGTAGACACGCTTAGTTTTAGCAACAACAAAAAAATATATTTAAAACATATTAAAAAAACAATAAAGATTTATTATGCGTTACTGAAACATCCAACCAATGTTTCATGATCATCGCCCTGTAATTCGAAACTATCTTGTAATGATTGGCAAGCATTCTATTTTTCTATCGACGCCGTCCACAGAACTTCGAAGAGCAGCTTTATAATTCAGAGAGCGGTAAATGCAACGATCTTGATCGAGACTATGGATAGAGCGTCCACATTTTTTACGCTTATTCTCTTTGAACGTTCGTCATTCTTCTGTTTGCCGTTGGTAGCGATATTTTTACTTTATCATGTCTATACGATTTCAAACTTATTTATATTTTTAAATTATATAAATCACAGCTTAATCGGGACGTTAGAAAGTATTATTTTTTATAGGGTTATAGGAAAATGGAATAGTTTGCCTGAGTATGTTGTTAATTCTTAAGGAGTGGGCAGTTTTAAAAAGCAATTGCAATATTAAAAATAGGCATTCAAAGCTAATTAAAATGTACTCATTTTAATTTTACTTAATTTTGATGCTCTTCTGATGCTGCTCCGAATACATTAGTTTCAAATTTGAAAAAGACATGTTCTTAAAAATAAGCGGCATACACTTTTAAAAATAGAATACTCAAATACATAGAATACTTATATTTAATATCATTTTTGGTATTTATATTAGACATTAGTGTTATAAAACATAATTCATATAAATAAATATCAAAATAAAATTTATTTTTTCAAATAATAAACTTTTTTTAAAAAAAATTACCAGAAATTTTGGAGTTACGCAAAACGCACTAAACAAAATGTTTTTTAATTGAATCTCTTATGCTTTCAAATATACTTTCTTATAACTATAATCTATGTTTTGAATTAAAATCTAAGCAAAATATTCACTTACTTGTAATTTACATCATTTTAAACATGGTAATAATGAATTTTTCTGAAATTTTTAGAAATTTTACAATTAAAATGGCTATAAAACAAATTTAAATAGTCCTACACCTCAGATTTTTTTTAAACATGAATAAAGATGTGATATGCATATATACCAAATTTCATTATATTAACTTAATAACTTTTTGAGATATCATGTTTTCGTTGCACACTTTTCATTAAAAATAGAATTCTTCAGAAAACGCAATTAAAGACTAAAGTAACATTTTTCATAACATATAACCATCTAAATACTTGAAAAATTAATAGAGTAATATATTGTGTGTAATCCTTTTAGTAAAATTGTCTATGTTTTTCCTATTTGATTGATTGAATTTTTTGGAGGGGCCTTTTGCTAATGGAAGAAAATGCCTTTTCGAAACAACTATTAGTTTGATGTCCAGATTAGAAGGCAATTTTGTAAAAAAAAAGTTATATTTAATGTTATGAATAGTTATGAAAGTCATATTTGTTAAAAGACATAATCTATACAAAAAATTTAACAGTGTTTTTTAATAGTTTAATTTAAAATAATAAACGAGTAATTTTAACATTACCCAAAACATTCTTTGGAAAAGGGAACAATGCCTCGCATTTTTGAATTTTTAGCACTAAATCATCTATACATACATGCCTGATCATCTGTGTATTCAAATAACAGAAAAATTAACAGTTGATCGTGGAAGCTGTTGATCCATAGCAAAACGCGCAATACTTCGTGGCCAAAACGATCGTCATGGATGGATCTGCTATCGTACCACCGTTGACTTGAATGTTCTTTTCACCACGTAGAAATATACATGTTATTTATTTTGAAAGTTTTATTTTTTAAAAATTAAGTTTGTGCGTAATAATTCCACGCAACATGTTCAATCACAGCATTTAAGCAATATACTTTAAAAACGCAGGTTTTCCTAAAGAGAAATAAGCACTTTTGAATTTTTCAACATTAAAACTACAGCGTGATTTAAATACCTGCATTATTCACAATTTTTTTTTTCTTGGCTGACTTTATTAAGCTATATTCATGCATATGCATTAAAAGTGTATAACAGGATGGCAACAAAATCCTGGAAAAATGTTTTTGAATTTGTCTACATTAAAACTGCAGTGTGATTTAAAAACCTGAATTATCACAATTTTTTTTCTTGGCTGACTTTATTAAGCTATATTTATACAGATACATTAAAAAATGTATAACAGAATGGCAACAAAATCCTGGAAAAAAGTTTTTAAATTTATCTACATTAAAACTACAGTGTCATTTAAAAACCTGCATTATTCACAATGTTTTTTTCTTGGCTGACTTTATTAAGCTATATTCATACATATGCATTAAAAGTATATAACCGGGTGGCAACAAAATCCTGGAAAAATGTTTTTGAATTTGTCTACATTAAAACTACAGTGTGATTTAAAAACCTGCATTATTTACAATGTTTATTTCTTGGCTGACTTTATTAAGCTATATTCATACATATGCATTAAAAATGTATAACAGAGTAGAAACAAAATCCTGGAAAAAAGTTTTTGAATTTTTCTACATTAAAACTACAGTGTGATTTAAAAACCTGCATTATTTACAATGTTTATTTCTTGGCTGACTTTATTAAGCTATATTCATACATATGCATTAAAAATGTATAACAGAGTAGAAACAAAATCCTGGAAAAATGTTTTTGAATTTTTCTACATTAAAACTACAGTGTGATTTAAAAACCTGCATTATTTACAATGTTTATTTCTTGGCTGACTTTATTAAGCTATATTTATACATATGCATTAAAAATGTATAACAGAGTAGAAACAAAATCCTGAAAAAATGTTTTTGAGTTTTTCTACATTAAAACTACAGTGTGATTTAAAAACCTGCATTATTTACAATGTTTATTTCTTGGCTGACTTTATTAAGCTATATTCATACATATGCATTAAAAATGTATAACAGAGTAGAAACAAAATCCTGGAAAAAAGTTTTTGAATTTTTCTACATTAAAACTACAGTGTGATTTAAAAACCTGCATTATTTACAATGTTTATTTCTTGGCTGACTTTATTAAGCTATATTCATACATATGCATTAAAAATGTATAACAGAGTAGAAACAAAATCCTGGAAAAAAGTTTTTGAATTTTTCTACATTAAAACTACAGTGTGATTTAAAAACCTGCATTATTTACAATGTTTATTTCTTGGCTGACTTTATTAAGCTATATTCATACATATGCATTAAAAATGTATAACAGAGTAGAAACAAAATCCTGGAAAAATGTTTTTGAATTTTTCTACATTAAAACTACCGTGTGATTTAAAAACCTGCATTATTTACAATGTTTATTTCTTGGCTGACTTTATTAAGCTATATTCATACATATGCATTAAAAATGTATAACAGAGTAGAAACAAAATCCTGGAAAAATGTTTTTGAATTTTTCTACATTAAAACTACAGTGTGATTTAAAAACCTGCATTATTTACAATGTTTATTTCTTGGCTGACTTTATTAAGCTATATTCATACATATGCATTAAAAATGTATAACAGAGTAGAAACAAAATCCTGGAAAAAAGTTTTTGAATTTTTCTACATTAAAACTACAGTGTGATTTAAAAACCTGCATTATTCACAATTTTTTTTTTCTTGGCTGACTTTATTAAGCTATATTCATGCATATGCATTAAAAATGTATAACTGGATGGCAACAAAATCCTGGAAAAATGTTTTTGAATTTGTCTACATTAAATTTAAAAACCTGAATTATTAATTTTTTTTTTCTTGGCTGACTTTATTAAGCTATATTCATACAGATAACTTAAAAAATATATAACAGAGAGGCAACAAAATACAGGAAAAAAGTTCCCTGAAATTTCCCTGATGATTTAAATAAAATTTCCCTGATTTTGCAATTACATTAAGAAATGTTACAGTTCATGCTTTGTATAGAAACAAAGTATCTACGCTACTATAAATGTATTGCATTATAAATGAAAAATTATAAGCAATACTTAAAATGCACACAGCACTGCTTGGTTTTTTTTAAATTCTTTTTCATAACTAAAATTCAATTTTGACAACTAAACTACCCAGAATAGAAGGTATAATAGATGATAATTGCCGTTTTAATTATCCAAATTTGAAAATTTCCCTGATTTTTTGTGAAATGTTGAACATTTCCTTGACATTTCCAGAATTAAAAAATTCCATGACAATTCCCTGATTTCCAGGTTATGTTGCCACTCAGTATTAGTAATTATTATTATAATTAAATGTCATAATTCACACATAAATTTCAAAATTAATTACTTTGTTCTAATCACATAATGCAATTAATTATTTTGTTCTAATCAAAATGATATGATCAAACAACCAAAATAATTTAATTAGTTTTAAAACGATATAGAATTAAAACAAATTTTATACACTTGTCTTCAAATGAAGACGATGAGTATACCAATCAAAAGAAATAAAGTTACAGGATATACTTATTTGCTAAATAAAAGTAGATATTTCTTCACCAAATAAACGCTCTACTAGAAAAGAATATACTTATACAATTATTTTTTTTTAATTACAATTAAATTAATTAGATTTAACCCATGAAGAAATTACATCACTGTCATATTTTAAATTATAATTAAACAAACAACTGGATAATAAAGTAATGAATAATTTCGAATGTTTATAAAAATCGACTTCGACATTTAACGAAATATTTCTTATGGGTTAAGGTGACCAACGAAATTCTTACATAAAATTAACCGCATTGTTTCGAAGACTAAATCAGCTTTGGTTCCCATCAGCTTCTTCCAATCCTCCGAGTTCATAATTTCAGGGGCATGTGCAAAAATGAAATTTTGTGCAGTCGATTTTAATTCTTGATCTTGATGCGTATCAGCCAGAGCGAAGATATCACACACATTTGAAGTGTTGAGAATGTCCTTTAAAAAAATAGAACATTTTCTATGAAGTGCCGTTATTTTATACTTGTCGGCCGCGAAGTACAGTTTACTTGCCATGGAACAGTCAAGGCCTTCCAAAATGTCCGTGTAAAGGAACAGCAACATCTTGGCCACGGTGTCGTCTTCCAAATCTTCTACTTTGACGACACCGGTACGATTCTCCTCCATGTCACTATCAAACATAGCGCTGAACACTTCGGACCGGGCACAGAGAATGGCTTTGTGAACAGGGAATTGTCTGTTAGGGGTACAGATGGTCAAGTCACTGAATTTCCCTTTGTTGTAAAATCGTTGCATGTCTTCCTTCCAAGACCCGGGTGTATTTGTTGCAAGTGCGATGGTTATGGGCTGTATTTGTAGATTCTCGGTTATTCCATATTCAATACTTTCCGTTCCGCTGCTTACAGCACCAGTAGAAGCAGACAATTCGCAACGCAGGGATAGTGTACCATTCGGCAAGTACACTTCTTCCTTGGAGAGTAATTTACCCTTTGACAGAAATGGAAGTGTGAAAATTTGTTTTTCATATGAATTCTCACTCAAATACTCTCCCCTTACAGAGTGGGCTACTCTTCCATCAGAGTCTAACAAGTGTATCGAACACGTGAAAAACAATTTATTGGTTTCAAATGCCAGTGCAATCGAAAAGTAAATAGTGTCGTCGCTGAAAGTGCCTCCATACAAAAGGCGGATGGTGAAACACGGAAGTTTTGATGAAACAGGTTGAATTTTGGTAAATTGATTAAAATTGTACTTGTTTTCAGAATCCACTATGTCATTCAAAATCCACAAATATCTAGTCTTTGTAACTTTTACTTTTGTGTGAAAGTAACAATGAACTGATTCCGCGAGGTCAGCATTATTCCTCCACATCCGGAATCGAAGTGTCAGGGTGCCATTGTCCAGGTAGGTGTCAGATCCTTTCAGTTCATCAAGACTTACGATCTTTTTATATTCTAGAGAAGATGGGAAATTCAAGTTAAAAGTTTTTTCCCCTATTTCTTTAAATAATCCGTCAGATACACGAATCGAAAGTAAACAATTAGCATGCGGAGCATTATATGCGATATAATTGATGTACAGTTCTCGTTCTACAGAACAACTGATGAAACCAGGTGCATCATTCCCTTTTGGATACAAATTCAACGTAAAATTTCCTATAGACTTCGTAACAAACTGTGGACTTGTCAGTCTTCCGGACTCTTTCTGCACACAGTAACTAAAGTTATGAATGGACCAAGTAAAAACAAACCCACCTGTTCTTTTATCCTCCACTAAAGCCATTTTGATAACGCGAGATAGTTATTTTGTCTTCAAGGGTGCTTTAAGAAATTGAATATTCAGCAAGACGAAATGCCGTAGAGATAGACGGTGCGACACCTATTTCACACAAAAAGAGTGTTCGGTATACGAAACGAATAACAATTTAAGAAAAAATACTTCTGTTCGATTTTATTTTCAGAATGCGAACGATATCAGTAGATATATTAATATCACGTGTTCTGGAACAACCAATAGAAACAAGGCGAATATAGACTCATTTCTAAAATAAATTATACTACGATTATTTTTTTCAAAGGTTGTTCTTTGTTCCTGTTCCTTGAATATTCCTGTTCCTTTTTTTTTTTTTTTACTTTTTCACTGATTTATCATGAACAGAAAATAATCTTAATTTTTTTCTCTTCCCGTTCGTATAACAGTAAAACAATACAATAGTCTATTCAGAATGTGTCACAAAAAAACATCACTACTGCCGGACATCAGTCGCGACAAACATTTGTTTATGAATAGGTGGATTTAGATTTAATATTTAAATTTCAAAATATATTAAATATTTTTTTTCACTTTATATATTAAATACTGCCTTCGTCGCACAGTGGGGTGTTTGACCTCAAAAGCAGCCCCAGCTTTTTAAATTAAGAATTTCGGATTAAACCATATGATGAAAAAAACTATCTAAAGCACAATGCAGCAGCAATATTTTTTATTTTAACTATATTTTCATCTGGCAACACTCAAGGGCAGCTTAAGGGCTGGACAAACTTACGGAGTAAAGAAGAAAGTGGAGGTGCGAACAAGTCTAAAACCGGTTTGCAATGTGAAGTAAGCAATCGCTTAAAAAGTAGGAACTGGCGAAGTGTTTGGCGCTATTCCAACGCACTACTTTGTACCAGTACTTGGCGATAATTTATTTTTCCTTCGTGTAGGAAAACTACTGCAAACTAGGTTTGTTTGTTCCTAGTTTGGGGTTGCTAACTTACGTCTCATGAAATCTCGCCAAATCATCTCCACCTTTTTCTTTACTCCGTGGGGCAAACTAGGCAATTAATTGCCCAGGGCGCCGCACAGTGGGACGAAACGTTTTTTTTTCTTCTGGACATGACTCTTATTTCCTAAGGAATCAAGTTTCCTGCTGGCAACTTTGCACGCATAATCATGACACTTTAGAGTAACTGTGGTAAAATTTTAATGAATTTTGGTTCACCCTATGTACCTCATTTACAATGTGAAGTCTCGATGCTGTAGTTATAAAAATACCTATGCATTTTCCTTTTAATTAAACAGTAAAAAAAGCGAACGTACTATGGTCGTTTTAATAACATTTAAATAATTATTTACATTACAGTAATATTTAAGGAATAATATAAAGTTTTTTTTATATAATTTTTCAAACAGAAAATAAATTCTTTAACAATGTTTAGTTTTGCAGTTTAGTGTCGAAGTCAAAGCATTTCATTATCACTTTATTAGTCAATTTCCACCCAATTTTATCAATAAGCTTCGACCCATTTTTTTTCACGTGGAGGAAACACAGTCTCAGTTTTCCCTTTGATGATTCCTCACATATTCTTGAAAGTTCATGAGTTGAAGAATTGTATCAAGAAGTAGTTCCGCATTGACCAAGGATGAAGGGATTTCTAACAGACTGAAAAGATTCTCGTTCGTCGTAAAATTGTTCATTTTTAAGTAGGTAACGCAATTTAAGAAAATTTAAAATTAACAAATAAAGTAAAAGTAGAAAAAGGTAAATTAGAATATAGAAAGTATGAACGAATTTAAAATAACAAAACTAAACTCGCAAATGAACACAATTAAATTTATTTAATAGATGTTTTAAATAGTTTTTACGAATACGAACATCAATTAATTCACGTTTACACACACAAATTAATTCACAATTACACGAATACGAATTTTACTGCACCAGAAATAAGTAAACTAATAATAAAACTAATAATGCAATAGATGTTTTCAAATCGTAGTTTACTTATTGTTACTTTTTCAGCAATAATATTTTTTTTTCAAGTCCTGCAAGGTCAAAAAGTCAGCGTCGAGGAACATAATAGGGCTTGTGTAAACACGAATTGTGTCCAAGGTCGGACGCGGTCGGATCCACTGTTTGCATTTTTGTGAAGTATAATCATTGTAGAATAATGGAATGATGTCCATTATTTGGACAAATTTGTACATTTTTAGATACGGTCAAAAATAAAATTTGAACTGTATCCAGTCATTACCGCACATTTCGACCCCACTTTCCCCTTTATTCGTTGATTTGAACATGCTGTGGATGGTCAAAACAGAAAATTGAAACTATTAAAATAGCATCTGGAACAGTAGTGTAATGTTTTCTTTGGATTTTTTTTTTAAAACAAAATATCTAATAATCAACAGCTGATTAACGGTAATAGGCTTTCCTATGAACTTCATACCTAAATCGTAGTTTATTTACTTTTTCAGCAATAGTATTTTTTTCTTCTGGTTCTTGTAGATTACATATTGAAAATTAATTATACCATGTTTTGGAAGCCAAATTCGAAACATAAAAATTTAAGCCATGTCGGGTTTTTAACATTAGTCGTTCCACTGTGCGACGTGTTGAAGTTACACACTTATGTTAACTGTTTTCTTTCGAACAGCATCTTTCTAATTTAGAGAGCGGTAAATGCAACAATCGAGACTAGGGATAGAGCGTCCATATTTGTTACGCATATTCTCTTTGAACATCCTTCTTCGGTTCGCCGTTGGTAACAAGATTATTACTTTATTATGTCCATAACGATTTATCAAGCCCAGGGAGAAGTGAAGAAGATATAAACAATATATGTTAAAAAGGTGTGCCAAAAGAATGAGATGTAAAATAATTGGGTTGTAATAACTCAGTTTCAATTTAAGCAATCGACTTCAAATAATGTGAAAATCCATCTTCTGAACACCTATTTTAAGTGTGTCAGGTCGCTTTGTTAAGGTGACTTGAACAGAAGCTGAGATAAGCAATATTAAATAACACTGCTTATTTTTGAGAAAGTACGGTTACTTCAATTTGAGTACGTCATCGCTCATTTAAGATGCAATTGTAATTAAAGAAAAATAAGTAAGTTCAGATACGCATTTTTAAGTACAATTTTTTTACAATGTATATCGACATTGGAGAATCGTTAGAATTCCAGATTGACAGTGCCGACCAACCTTGCTGGACGTATGTTTAGGGCTTGGTCGCCATAACTTGTATTTGTATAATTTATGGACCTAACTGAATATTATGTATATAAATATTATGTCATTAAACTAGTACAAAGTGATGACAAGCTAACCAGACCGTTCGCTGCCTTCTCTCTCTCAGATGCCATTCTCTCGACCTCATTTTAACTTTAAATAATTGAAAGATGGACAACCATTCCATTTTAATTTCTAGATTACTTGTAATTTATTTTACTAGCCCATAATTCTAATAATTCATGAAATTTCAAAAATTTTGGAATCTTCAATTTTCTATGCAATTTAACTGATTTCATCACTTTTCAAAAAATTTACATTATTGAAAATTTTTAAATTTTAAAAAACTTTTTAACTTAGTGTTAAAAAATCTTAATTCTCAATTTATTATTTTATTCCTTGAAAAGCATTTTTTACTGATATTACTAGCAGCCAAACTGACTGCCTGGCTGTTTTTAAATATTTACTTTTTATACTAGTCTCTCCCCCTGCAATTTAATCATTTATCAGTTGCTTTTCATGCTAAAATTAAAGTAAACTCTCGCTTAAACTAAGTCACTCCTTTAGATAATCACGGCACCCTTGCACGTGATCAGAGCCGACCAATCGTCATGGCGATTCTAGGCTCACTCTTTCATCTCTTTTCGATCTTTTGCTTTCCTCGTCACGTGATCGGGGTGGACGAATCGCCTTACGCGATTCTAAGCCCCGCCCACGGCCTACTTCAGCAATCCTCCTCTTGTACACTAGCATCTCCATGTGCGCTCTCCTGTGTGAGGAAAAGCATCTTGGCGCGATAATTGTTTGGCGGTGAGGGGATAAATTGCCAAATGTTGCAACCTTGTATGGCATTTATTCCCTTCCCCGGGAGATTCAAGCTTACAGCATATGGTTGTTGTTTGGCGTAGATGTGTGGAGGGAGGGGGAAATTTTCTGCTTATTAATGAGGAAAGAGTGGGCGCTCGAAATAAAGTGTAGTATTTATTTCAAAAATAGTCTTATAAAACATTAAAAATTTGAACTAATAAACAAAGTATAATATCTTTAATATTTTGTAATTAAGTATTCTGTAGAAAAAAAAATTAAGAATAAGAAACAGAAAAAAAGCAAGTAATTTATGGAAGTTATATAAGGTTAATTTGAAATACATAACGAATGTTTATAAAGAAATTGTATTTGTGTATGGAGTATTTTTGATTCACATAAGCATTTCTTATAATTCATAAATCCTTTTCTGTAATTATAAGCAAACTAAATTTATACTATTTTAATATAACAAAGTTAATGTTACAAAGGTCTCGGGGTGAATAAATGGCCAACCTGGTTTATGGTATGTCCCACGATGGTATAATATCATTTCTTAGATATTCGTAAAATCATTTTTATAATTACAATAATATTAAAATTGCGAATTACAATCAAATAAATATATTAAAATATATATATATCAATAAATCGAATGCATGTTCTTAAATCGTGAAATTACCATGGTCGCAATTTATTGCGAAAAAACTAGCTCTTCTCCATGCTACAATTACAATGCCATTTAAAAAACAAAACAAAAAAGGTCAGTCAAAATGTCGAACAGCAATTCCTTCCACAGGGTTGCGAAATACTAAACTTATCAATATCGCCAAAGCTGGAACAATTATCGCGCCAAGATGATTTTCCTCACAGTCTCTTGCACAGAGTATATAAATACTCTGTGGTCTCTTGTACCCCTCATTCCGGCTTCGGCCTCCATCCGCGAAGCCCACGCTCGTCGCCAGTGCTCTTTTCCGACTTAACTTTTATCCAAATTCGACGAGCAGAAAGGTGTTTGGCTCCGCCAAACCAAATACTGCGTTACTAACCCTTAAATGACTAGTACAATGGTTTCCAACCTTTAGATGAGCACGGACCACTGACTGCAAAATTCGACAAAGCGTGTACCACCACCTTTTAAAAACACTGGAATGCACAAAACTGAAATATTAATTTTTGTGGCAAAAGCAAAAATATTTTTCCGATTGAAAAATTTCTCCATGGACTACTTTGGACCCTTTGCAGACCACCAATGGTCCGCGGACCACTTGTTGTGGAATCATCACTTGTGTGAATCTTATCCGGATGTATTGACAAACTAAAACATTATTTTTTTCCCAACTATTTCGGTTATATATATGTTAAACAAGTCGCTTAGCTTCAGTAGCAACAAACAAAGTAGTAAAACATTAAAAAAGAATATTTTATTCTGTTGTATAAAACAGTTAAACAATAGCATTGCTCAAAATGTTTTATCCGTACTGAACTTCGAAGAGCAGCTTTATTATTCAGCGAGCGGTAAATGTAACGATCGAGACTAGGGATAGAGCGCCGAACTTTTTTAATTCTCATTATCTTCGTCGGTGCGTCGTTGTGAAAGTGATTTTGACGTTATCAAATCCGATTTTTTACATGCCTTATATTCAGAAACAAAATAGGAAACAGATTTCATATTTATAAATAAAATGAATTGAATAGTATGTATTGTATATAAATTTTATGTCAGTAACCTAGAGAGAAAAAAGCTGCAAACACAATTATTGTTTTTAGATGCATTTTATTTTTTTAAATACATTTTTGATTTATATTTTATCATCTTTAAACAAATATAAATTTTTTTAAAAATTATTTCTACGTCTTACACTCGATTCAGTTACGTGTTAGCAACATTCCGCTTCAACTGTAGGCAATTTAATTCTAAATTATGGAGCGATTTCTTTTGTTTTTCGTATTCTTTTATCACACTGGAAAACTCGCAATGAAGTAGTTTATAATTTAATAGGTGGACTGGAATTGTATGTCGCAAGTATCAAGAATTTAAGATTGTAAAAAATGTAGATTTTTGTATAATTTATCTTTGTTTATGAGATGTTGCTTACGAATTTAGAGTATTTAATAAAAAAAAAATAAGAAAAATGGGTATTTTAAAAATAAATATAAACTAGGTATTGTTAAATTTATCTTTTGATACCGTTATTTTTTTTTAAATACCTATTGCATTTATTGGGGTACATTTTTGCAAAAAATAAAATTTCTTTAAATTTAATTAAAGTCGATTTGTTTAAGTATTCAATACTTGTGAGAATTTGACGCGTGAAAATTTCTATATATATACTATTTTATTCAACAAAGTGGAATTATTTACCAATCTTCTTTGGTTATGTATAAAATAGAAAACTTGGAATACATATTCAAATTTCCAATTGTGTCATTTTTTTTTTTCGTATTACTAACGTTAACTTGTTAAATTTCCCAATTTAAACACGACTGCCCGTGTTTAAAATATGTAAATACATACTTAAAATTTTGTAATTTCAAAGATGGACTGAAAAATTGAGTTATTCCTGAAGTTGTGATTGCTCATTTTCTCAGAGTTAACCCATTTTACACAATTCATGAAAAGAAAGAACACAATTGTCAAATAGTTGAGCGATGAATTTGGATGTATCATACACAACGTGTATTGACATACTAAAACATTATTTTATTCCAACTATTTCGGTTAAATTTTAAACAATACGCTTAGCTTTAGTAGCAACAAACAATATATTTAAAGCATTAAAAAAACTAAGCATTAAAAAATTAACAGCCAAACAAGGATCATCGCCCAATAATTTGAAATTACCCTGTATTGCAAGGTTTAATGGCCGCTAACCACAGAACAGAACTTCAAAGAGCAGCTTTCTAATTCAGAGAGCGGTAAATGCAACGATCGAGACGAGGAGTAGAGCGCCCCCTTTTGTTACGCATATTCTCTTTGAAAATCCTTCTTCGGTCTGCCGTTGGTAGCGAGATTTTCACTTTATCAAGCACATAACGATTTCAAATTTATTTATATTTTCGAATTTTACAAATCCCAGCTTAAACGGGACGTATTATTTTTTATAGGGTCATTGACAAATGGAATAGTTTGCCTGTGTATGTTGTTAATTCTTCATGAGTGGGAAGTTTTTATAGAGCGTCCTAATTTTTTTTACTCTTATTCTCTTTGAACGACCTTCGTCGGTTCGTTATTAAATGACGTTATCAGATCCGTTCTTTACGGATGTAGGTAAATTTGGCAAAACTAAATTTGGCAACGGTAAATTTGGCGGAATCTTTCGAGGGGTCGTCCATATATTGCATACACATATAAGGTGTAGATAATTTCTGTTCTGCGGGGTTTTAGGTGCTTTTAGCAAAATAACAAAACTAAACTCGCTAATGAACACAATTAAATTTTTTAAATAGATGTATAGTTTTTACGAATACGAACACAAATTATTTCACGTTTACACGAACACGAACGCAAATTAATTCATAATTACACGAATACGAATTTCACTGCACCAGAAATACCAGAAATAAGAAGACTAATAATAAACTAATAAAAAAACTAATAATAAAATAGCTGTTTTCATGTTAAAGTCCTGCAGGGTCCAAAAGTCAGTGTCGATAAACATAATAGGGCTTATGTAAAAGCGAATTATGCCCTAGGTCGGACGCGGTCTGTTTGGTTTGGTTTTGTTAATTAACGTCGCACTAGAGCTGCACAGTGGGCTATTGGCGACGATTTGGGATCTATCTCGAAGGAAAGATCCGGGAACACACACACATTCATACATGCACCTCGTTATTTTAGAACAATGGTCAGATGACGAGGAAACACCTGAACTGTCACCCAACACCTTCAATAGACGTCGGGACTTTGGACCCCAATCAGATTTATCGTGCACCAGTCCCGTATACACGCCGTTAATTTTTGCGGATGTTCTGGACGACTTTTCTAGTATTTTGTACCGAAGCTAGTTTTTAATATAGCACTTTTTAAAAATAAAATTTAAGTCCATTGTTTTACTGCATTGCTAAAACCAGGAAAAATGTCATACCCCAACTCCCCCTCCCACCCACTACTACAGACGATAAACGCAACTGAACAAGTTATTGTGTCCATCGGCCATCGCAAATACTTAAACAAGGCTGGCCGTCATTTGAAGTGTCATGTCTCTGTAGCTAGTGTTTAAATAGCTACTGAAAGGAAAACTACGATATTGTTAATCGCCTATTGGGAAAACGTTTTGTTACATATACATATATTTATTATTTTTTCAGCTATCCGATTTACAATATTGAAGTAAATGAACAGTTCAATTGTTCTCTCTCTAGATTAATATACATTTGCTTTTGTTATAAATTTTTTGTAATATATTTCTATTATCAGAAATGGAACGGGGGCCTGATATCCCAGTGGATAAAGGCGTCAGCTGGGAATCGCAGAGTTCCCGGTTCGATCCTGTGCGATGGACATGAAGAAAAGTAAAAAAATAGTGATTTTGTGATCGGAGGGTTGGCACCTTCGATACAAAATACTAGGAATATCGTCCAGAACATCCACAAAAATTATCGGCGTGTATACGGGATTGATGCACGATAAATCTGATCGTGGTCCAAAGTCCCGTCGTCTATTGAAGGCGTTGGGTACCAGCTCAAGTGTTTCCTCATCATCTTACCATGGTTTAAAAATACGAGGCATCGTTCCCTGGTCTTTCCTTCGAGATAGGCCCCGAACCGTCCCCAATAGCCCACTGTGCAGCTCTAGTGGGACGTTAATTTACAAAACCAAACCGGAAATGGAACATAATTATTATTTTTCTGAAAAAACGTTTCAAGGTCGCCCGAGTCCTTTTTTTGTTTCTTTCAACTCTCCCCGCCCATTTAATCTTACCCCCTCACTTTTAGCACCCAATCGCCGCCACTGCCTGCTGCCCACCCTTCAGCCATTTGGTTCTAGACCCTGATGTCGGATCCCCTTGTACGGATTCCCCCCCCCCCCCCCCCCACCTCTGGGCACGTCTGGACCCTAATGGCACCAGCAACAACATTTAGAGAGCCGTGGGATTAATTAGAGTAAACTAAAACCTCATTTCCTTTGGTTATTAGAATAAGCATGAATGAGGTGCGTCAATTGTTTGTTAATTTCGAATTCATTACCATCAATTAGGAACTTAAACATATCAGTTCTCAATTTATATAAAAAATAATATTTTCTTACATTTTCTTTTCCAGTTAATGGTTATGGCTTGACAAAAACATTTTTATCACACTCATAATTTAAAAAAAAATAAGATAGTTACAAAAACGATTGAAATATTTCTAGTAGTTTACTCTTTTTCTAAGCTAAAAGCCTAGAATCTAAAATGAAACATCTTTAAAATCACATACGTGGAGTATCAGGATAGAAATACTATGCTACGCTTGTGTAGGAGATACATTCCGACTCTATAACTCCGTGAAAAAAAACCACGGTTGATATAAATTCGGTCTTGTTCGATGAGAAATTATGCCGATGTTTGTAAAATTTTAAAATAAAACAAGTACGCGTGTCGAGGGAATCCGCGGCATCAGATGCAACAATTTCCTTTTAATCAGTCTTTTATCGAGGTTTACGTTGGCGACCAATCCTTACTTCTGTATGTGTATAATTTACTAAAATGACGTTTCACGTAAAATTCGTCTGTCCATGATCCGACACTGTTACACCCAATTTTTTTATTATTACTTTGATGAAAGATATGAAAATAGTGATTTAAATTGCTATTAAAACACATCTTATAACAAAAGAATTATAACCATGTGCTCGAGTAAATAATTTCTGACCGATATTACCACGAACAAAATAGCCGAAATACACACACACACCATTCCCACCGCTTTTCTTCCTTATTGACACGCTATGCTTAACCGCTTATTTTATTTTTTTTTAAATACGTTTTTTATTTATATTTTAACATCTTTATACAAATTGATATTTTTAAAAAAATATAAAATTTCTTTAAATTTAGTTAAAGTCAAATAGTCGATTTGTTTGAGTATTCAATACTTGTGGTGTCTGAAAATTTCTATTTATACTCTTTTATCCAACAAAGTGGAATTATTTGCCAATCTTCTTGGGTTACGAATAAAATAAAAAACCTTTGAATAAATAAATTCCCATAAAAATATTTTTTAATGACTTACATAATGATTTAAAAAGTACAAAAAATAAATAATCAAATTACAAATGCTAAAGAATATTAAATTTGAAAAAACTTAACGATCTTCGAGAAAAAAAATGCAATATTCTACAAAGATATGAATTACGAAGCTTATAAATGACAAGAATTAACAACAATATTTCAACACTGTTTTTTGTATGTTAATATAATTTGATTATATACCAGTTTTTTTAAAACTAACTTTTAGCAAGAAGAATACTTTTTTTATATAAGCAAAACGAACTTCATTTGGTTGTATCCGTTAGAAATTAAACAAAATGTTTTAAATGTAATAAAAATCACATGCAGAACAACTGAAAATAATAAAAATACAGCCATGAATCCTAAATCAAAATAAACCATAAATTTTACTATAAGAAGATGTTTTTTTTGACGAAGGTGATAAATAACCAAAAAATGTGTTTCTCAAAAGGATTGATTACAATTATTTCGCGCCTCAAAACAGAATGGATGAGAAAAATCATTGTAAAATTTATTTATAAATCTTTTAAATAAAAACAATATAGGATTCTGTTTCCACCGAAAAGGTAAACATTTTTAAAAAACAATTGTAAATTTACAATTTATTTCCAACGATAAATACGCTTTTAATTTTAAAAAAAATCGATTTATCAAACTACTTACTCACTCCCTTTCTCCAGTCATTCAATACTAAAAATGCAAATCTTAGAATTAATTAAAAATAAATGATTCTGTTTCCACTGAAAAGGTAAACATTTTTAAAAAACAATTGTAAATTTACAATTTATTTTCAACGAGAAATACGCTTTTAATTTTTAAAAAAAATCGATTTATCAAACTACTTACTCAGTCACTTCTCCAGTCATTCAATACTAAAAATACAAGATTGAAAATACAAGAACCTGTTTCTCATTCAGCGAGCGGTAAATGTAACGATCGCGACTACAGATAGAGCGTTAACATTTGTTCCGCTTTTCTCTCTGAACTTCCCATGGATCGTTGCTCTGCTCTTAACACTTTCCATTCCAATTTGAGCTTTTTTGACATTTTTCTTTAATTTTCTTTTTAATAATAGTAAGTTTATCTTAATAAAATATATTTTATGACAAATTTCAAATATTCTGCTTTTGTGATATGTTTTTAACTGTGCTAAGTTTTAATAGTTGAAGAGACTATTTTAAATAATTTACGTTTCGGTATTAAAAAGTACCCCATAAGGAATCTAATATTTTTTTTAGATACAATTATTACTTATTCGAAATAATTTATGTTACTTATTATTATTATTTATTTATTATTATTAAAATGTTAATTATTATTATTTATTATTATTAAAATGTTAATTATTATTATTTATTATTATTAAAATGTTACTTATTTATATTTATTATTATTAAAATGTTAATTATTATTATTAAAATGTTACTTATTTATATTTATTATTATTAAAATGTTACTTATATATTTATTATTAAAATGTTACTTATTTATATTTATTATTATTAAAATGTTACTTATATATTTATTATTAAAATGTTACTTATTTATATTTATTATTATTAAAATGTTACTTATTTATATTTATTATTATTAAAAAAATTTGAAAATAAAATTTTATTCGAATATAAAATTTTATCAGTTAAATATGCTTTCTATTTTACAGCAAAAAAAATCCTATGGTGAAATTGGCCTTTGTATGAATAAAGTTTATAACTAGTCTTCGAAACAATTGTTTGTATCTAGAAAATATGCGTATGGATCAGCCATCTTTTTTTTATAGCCTATATTATTTTACAGAAAGTAAATGGTTCAAAAAATGATTTATGTGAAAACTGACTATATTTTTTATATATTATATTTACACATTATATATATTTATAAATTATATTATTATATGCAGACTATATTATTTTACAGAAAGTAAGTGGTTCATAGATGCTTTATGTGGAAATTGAGAGTGAATATAGACTATACTTTTTACAGAAAGTAAATGGTTAATAGATGATTTATGTGAAAACTGACTATATTATTTATAAATTATATTTATATATTAGATGATTTATGTGGAAACTGAGAGTGAATATAATCATTGGTAATCTAACTTTGAATGTTAAAAATATAATTTTTTTATGTTTTATTTAATGAGAAACGTAATGTAAAGATTAAAAAAAAATCTTATTACCTTTTCAGTGCAAAGTGTAAATAAAGTAAATGACGTAACCCTCTGACGTTCAAGGCCGTATATAGATCTCTAGTTTTTCTAGTCATGCACCTAATTTTTAAATTCATAAAAATATGTAATTTTCAAATATTTTTTTTTAATTCAAAGTGTTGAAATGCAACTTAAAAGATATATCTTAACAATTGATTGACAAAAATTAAATAATATAAAATAGTATGACCAGAAAAAATATTTAAAAACAACTTTAATAGTTGACAAACACGTTTGACCGTCAGTGGAAGGTCTTTAAAGTATAAATATTAGTATTTTTATGCCTTGTCAAGTGTTAGACGCAAATAATGCAAGTCTTAAGCACTGTGAAGTGTCAAATACGAATTTTGTACCTCAGAGCTAGACGACCCCAAGTCCAAATTAGTCGATTTTTGTTTTATTGCAGATTATGTCTTAAATATTCATTTTCTACCAAACCACCATCAAAATTCACTCAATTTGTTTTTTAAGCATTTAGTGAGAGCTATAAAAACCCCAAGTCCTATGCTTTAGTTCGGAGTAAAGATGTTTTTTTCCCGTCTACTGTAAAGTTGACAAATGTAACCTAGACTCGTCTGGTTCTGCGCAACATAATTGTGTTAACGGTTTTATTCACGGTGCTATGTAAGAAGGAAATAATTTTATTTCCTGTGAAGTATATTAAGTATAAATATCGCGTTTCGTCTCATTGAAAATATATTGCAAAAATTTTTTTGGCAATATATATTGTTGCTGATTATTGTGAAACCTAATAAATGTCAACCATTGTTAAAAGTACCAAAACAACATTTATTTACAATGAAATATATACAATAGGTGATTTCAGATGTTTTGAGTTTAACAATACAGCTTATTTTGCACCTTGGCATGGTAGTTATTTATGTAGAACATAAGGTGTCTTGCACCAGTCAATACATCTAATGGATCTTCTTGAGTGCCGAGATGTTTCTTCGTAATGTGCCTATGGATAAAAATTCCAACTTATAAAAATGCTTAATATGCAAAGAAATTTTGGTAAATTCCTAGTGTACGGTGCCCCCTTGGCGCGATTCTGAAAATTGGCGCCAAGGCCTTTGCAAAACAACGTGAAACGGTGCAAGGGAAAAAATATAGTTGCCGTACATCATGATATTGCTAGGAACGTCATGATATAGGGTTGCCAAACCATAAAATTTATCGCCCACCAATTGTCACCAAATATTACATTTGGCAGGAGCACCTTACACTAGGAATTAACCGAAATTTTATTATTAATGAATATAACAAGGTTATATTAGACTGTAATATCAATAAACAGGGTGTCCAGCGAAAAAACAATTTAAGATTCCTTGACATTTTCAAATCATTCACTTATTTTTCAATTAAATAGTAAAGAAACTCAATAATAAAATTAAGTTAAACCTGATAATAGGAAATACATTAACTATATAAGAAACCAATATACAAAAAAAAAATTAACAAATTCGAAGATAGAATTAAAATTTCATTGAAAATTTGGAGCAATTTTTAAAACATTTATTACATACATTTTTAATTTTGATTAACTGGGCAGTTATCTATTTATCAACACTCAATCAGTGTTGCCATAGTTTTTAAAAATGCTTGCATTTCGGTGAATTTCCATGATTTTACAGAAAATATCAATATATTTATTTTTAATTATTTCCATATACATAATATATTTTCAAGTAGTCCAAAAAAAATATTTTCGATGAAAGACTTGGCAAGAATTATTATTTATATTTAATTATGTTACTTAAATAATAATTGTTATCCATTATTTCTAAAAAATTAACCCAACTTTAATGAAGGACAGACATTCAATTTTTTTAAATAAAAATTGTTAATATGAAATTTTATTAATGCAGCAATTATAAAAGCCTGCAGGTTTAGACAGAATGGCAAAATTAAAGAAGAATTTGATTATAAAATTTCAATACTAAAATTTTAATTGGTGGTAATTAAATATTAAAATAAAAATTAGGTTATTACTTATTTCTAACTTTAGTTTTTTGTTCAGTACCGATTGTGTTAAGTTTTTTCCTGAAGTGCTAATTTTCGTAGGTAACTAAATATGAAATTCAAATATCTCACAGCCCATATTGTCAGATAACCAAGTTTTGGTAAACATTCATTTTGTTTTTCTTCATACCTGCATTGAAGAATTTTTTTAACACATTGGTTTCTAGTTCTTTCACATTTAAGTTAACATTCTTCATTTTAAACAATGTAAGTTTTTAAATGCTAATAAGGCCGCTTTTACTTTTAACGACACAACACCGATAAATCGTATACGATTTCCGTGATACGATATCGTGGAACTCAAAATATACGTACGAAGCCTGGGTGCTTTTTCATTAGACGATACGGTAACGATACGGTCGTTGCCAATCGGACGATACAATTTATCGGAACGTTTTATCGTGGGCATGCACCTCTCCTACTTCGTCGTGACGACATTTTGTGTTTGTTTTGGAGAAACTTGGTGCCGTCTGCATTTAGTCTACTGTGTATTTTTAAAAGTTTAATTGTCGGCATGGCTTTTAAATTCTATATTGTAAACTTGTGTGAATGGTTGGAGGGATAGACCTTTGCTTTTAAAATTAGAGGCAGCAATTGTGGCTAAAAGTGTGTGTGTGTGGGGGGGGGGGGGGGGGTACTTGTATACATTGTATTAAATATTGCACATTTAAATATTCTCACTATTTTGCGTTATTTAAAGTATACAAATTTATAATACAATAAAAAAATATTTAATAACATAATTTTTAACAAATTATGTGTTTACAATAAATTGGATTTGTGACAACTTATATTATTTTTATTAAAGTTAGGCATGGGAAGTTATTTTTACACATTATTGAATGTGTGTTCTTCGGAATTATATTTTGATATGAAACACAGTTAAAATTATGTTCGCTCGTTCGAGAATAATTAAAAAATTTGTCCGTATCTTTTTACAGTCACTCAAATAAAACATAAAAAACGCCTTCAGGGCGTCTAACTTTCATGATTTCATGCACCCACGTGTTATGTTATTGCTGTCTTTTTAATTCTTCCCAAATACAGCGAATACAACAGTCGCAATTTGTTTCGATGCGCCATGTCGGGGACGAGAATAGGTGTGCTCTCGGCAAAAAAACGAGCGAGAAACGAATGTAAAAATTATTGTTTTCGGTGAACAATATCGGTGCAATGAAAAACTGACCACCAGACGATACGATAAAATGTTGTGTCGTCCTTTCGCAATCGTTCACGATTTATCGGTGTTGTGTCGTTAAATGTAAAAGCGCCCTAAGAATACAGAAACACTTGTTTACAAGCAAAAACAACCAATTATTAATAATTAATATGGTGCATAAAAATTAACTTTCTAAAATTTTTTGAAAGTTTTCTTTATTTTCAATTAAATAATTTTACGAAAAGTCAGTATACAACTAAATGTTAACAAACCAAACACTAGAAAAACTTACTTATTTTAATGTTTTAAGTTCAAGGAATGTGTGTAAAGTTATTTAACATAATTATAGCCTTTGAACTAAATTACTATAAATAGACTTACTCAATTATCCAGGTTACTTCAGCTTCTGACATATTTTCTTGGTTACTTGTCAGCCTCTCCATTATTTTATCAGGGGTTTCGTCTTGACGAATGAATCCATTTTCGGGATGGTACAAACATTTACCACGTTTGAATGTAGATCGACTGTTACAATCTAATAAAAAAAAATTCCATGTCAAAATTGGAAGAACAACTATAAAATTATATTTTATTAAACTTATATAAGGAGTATAACATGCTTTTTTATTTTGTCACTTTTTCTAAATGTGCAACTCGGTTATATGTCGACACTCAAATTGATTATAAGAGTTATTTAATCAATGGTGGCTCGTCCACTACAGCAAGTACAGCCGGGCTGCACCTAAATTCAGTACTTTAAAACTAAAATCAGATATTTTACTAATTTTCTTAAATGAAGATTAGAATTGAAAATGAAATTTCTACGGTAGTAAACAAAATCTCCGATAAATAGCAAGCCTGTTACCGTAATGTACAATTCAGGAAGGGGAAGTATTTGATTGTTGATAAATTGATGATTAAGAGTGTTAGTCAATAACTATAAACACCAGAAAAGTCTAATAACCACTTCTGTTGCACAAAACTTGAGACTAAATTCTAAAATTCATTGTCACAAACCGATAAACTATTTGGTGACTTTTTTTGTCTTCAAGGACACAAAAACACGCCAAATAAATACATCTGTTCCAATTGATTATACCCAAGTGATGTCGTACTTTTAAATGGAGTTAGAAGAAGAACAATCTAATGAAAAAAATCCATTTTCATGTCCAAGAACATGCAGTTCTCGTTT
Organism: Troglohyphantes excavatus; assembly: GCA_963932185.1. Taxonomy (NCBI): domain Eukaryota; kingdom Metazoa; phylum Arthropoda; class Arachnida; order Araneae; family Linyphiidae; genus Troglohyphantes; species Troglohyphantes excavatus. Next base: position 19,231,467 of record OZ010671.1, read on the forward strand.
TATTTGAAGAACAGGGAACAAAGAACAAGTCATTATTTTTGTGACTGAGAGTCACATCTTGATTGCAAAGGATTAAAAAAAAAAAAAAAAAAATATTAAAATACTAATTCATAATTATTAAAATAAAAATTAATAATGAATTATTATTTTAATTAATAATTATTAGAATAGTAATTAATTATTATTTTAATTAATAATTATTAAAATAGTAATTAATTATTATTTTAATTAATAATTAATTATTATTTTAATTAATAGAAATTAAATTAAGAGAATTTTTTTAAAGAAAACAATATTGTGGTTTGAGGAAATTTTTGACACAACTCTGCTCAACACTATTATATGTTAAAATACATAGAAATTATTTTTCAAATGCAAGAAATCGTTGGTCGAGGATTGTTGGTTGAGGATATTGTGGTTTGAGGAAATTTTTGACACAACTCTGCTCAACTCTATTATATGTTAAAACACACAGAAATACTTTTTCAAACACAAGAAATCGTTGTTAAATTATAAAAGTACTTACTGTCCCCAGTGCAGACGAATGGCTTTTCGCGAGTGTGTACCCTCCAGTGAGTGGTTAGATGGCTGTACTGAGTGAAGCGCTTTCGGCATTGTGGGTAGCTGCAATCATGTCTCTTCTCAGCTGCAAACAATATAGTTCATTAATGCATTTCTTATATATAATTAAACAACAAAAATATGTTTACCTAAAGCATACCTATTTTATATAGAATATTATAGAAAATTTAAAATACAGAAGGGATGTAAAAAGTAGAAACACAAATGAAATCGCATTGGAAACAGAAAGTGCAGATATCTTTTTCTTTAAGCTCATTTTTTAGTAATAGTATGTTTGGCTATTTTGATATCTGAATAACGAATTTACTAAAGCTGAAGAAATTCTGATGCTCATTTTTATAATTGAAGCTTTAAAGGCATTTTTCATAACTTGAATATTAATGACAATATAAAAAAAATATATAAAAAAAGCATAACAATTCATAAAATTTTTTAATTTTGGTTAAATCTGATTTAATGCACTAATTAAGAAAAGTCTTAAAAGAGTGAATGCAACACAGTTCCCATACTTTTCACTGACTATTCACTATTCAATTCTAGTCTCTTGTCATAACACTCGCCTACATGAATATTGGGCGTAACATTCACTTAGAACACTTTAGGGTTTTTTAGGGCCTTCACACAAATATTCCCTGGATCGAACCATTTTTTACCAATTGACTTGGAAGTCAATCTGAAGATAATCCCTAAAAATCCCCGTCGTGAAGAGTCTCTATGAAAGGACACACTTTCTTATTCTTAATGTAAACCTGACGTTGTAACGAAACTTCTCTTGGCTTTGGAGGAATAAATGTTTTGAACCTAACATATCGGCCTTTATTTAATGAATTAGTCATTAAATACCAACTATATTTTAATTAATGTCTCCTGAGCATCATGATGATTGTCTGCTTAAAATAAATCTTTACTTTCATATAAATATATCATGTGGTAAATTATGTAATCCAGATGCATAAGATACAGTTTCATCTTTGTCGTAATCATCTGAAAATTTTAATCCGATATACAATTTAAAATAAAAAAATAATACTATACCGTGGTATGGCTGCTGCCATACATTTCATCCAAACAATGTATTAAAGTTATTCTGCAAAACATGCTCAAATGTGAAATAGTAAAAAAAATCATGGTTTCTCCTGCCATACCACTTTATGAATAGTTCCAGCAACAGACAGTAAAAGGCAAAAAATTTGACACTAAAACTGTCAAATAAAAGTATATTATTTATATACTTTAATTTTGAAAGTATTACTTAATGTAACAAAACAAGAAAATATAATATAATTTTCTTTTTATAAAAGCATACATCAAAAAAAAAAAAAAATCGACGAAAGACTTGGCAAGAATTATTATTTATATACTTTAATTTTGAAAATATTACTTAATGTAACAAAACAAGAAAATATAATATAATTTTCTTTTTATAAAAGCATACATCAAAAAAAAAAAATCGACGAAAGACTTGGCAAGAATTATTATTTATATTTAATTCTGTTACTTAAATTATAATTGTTATCCATTATTTTTAAAAAACTAACCCAACTATAATAAATAGGGATGAAACGGATATCCGGTATCCGGCTGCTTTTTTAATATCCGGTAACTATCCGATATCCGGAAGTAAAGTGCCGGATATCCGATTTTCCATGCCGGATATCCGGATGAATAAAACATCGAAGATTTTTTTTTTTTGGCGATCAATTTTTTTTGTTCTTGCTTTAAGTATTTTCCTGAAAATTTACCAATGTATTCACAGTGTGCAGATTCTCCCTTTAACCAATAGAGACTTTAAAAAACCCACTTTTTTCAAATTTTTAACTTTAAAATTATATTTTTAACGAATCGTTATGGTGGAGGGTCATCACATCTCACAACTATAAAGATGAATTAAAAAATAAATTTCTCAAAAGTTTAAGCAAACTTGAGTTTTCATGTTTGGAATGAAAGGGCATATGGAAAAATTACAATTATTCAGAAATTAAGTGTAAAATGTACAAAACATACGACCATTGCTAGCAGCACCCTAGACTAACCCTTTGTAAATAAAAAAGTTTTTTGAATGTTTATTCAATTTTTGGTATCACTTTAAAGATAAGGAATTAGGAAATATTACAGAATAAAAAAATATTTTTCAATTTTTGACCGATTTCCGTTTTTTCTAGTGTGAATGAGAATTTATTTTCATAAAAAATAAACTGCCGGATATCCGATATCCGGTTTGTAACGTGCGCCGGATATCCGGTATCCGGCAAAACCACTATCCGGTTCATCCCTAATAATAAAGGACAGAAATTATTTTTTTTAATAAAAATTGTTAATGTAAAATTTCTATTAATACAGCAATTATAAAAGCCTGCAGGTTTAGACAGAATGGCAAAATTAAAGAAGAATTAGATTATAAAAATTCAATACAAAAGGTGCAATCAAAAAGCAAATATTGAGTGAAAATGGTGTAAACTCCATAAAATCGATGCAAGGAAAATTAAACAAAATACAAACAACAACAAGAGGGAATTTAAATATAAAGTTTTCATATTTTCCTCCGATAAATATATATATATATATATCAAAACAATAGTACATACCACAATGGGTCAACATGTGCGTTGCAAGCGATTTCTTTCTTTGAAATCCCATAGGACATTCTGTACACTTGAATTTACTAACAGCTCCTATACGATGAAGTTCTTTTATATCTTTAGAACTTGGTCTTCCTCGTAATGGTTTATTAGATACAGGTGATAACTGCCCAGGTGAAGATTCTTCAGCACTACTCCAATACGTTTGATCACAGGACGTCGTAGGCAAACAAAATGTCAGTTTTCTTTTAGCGATTTGTCCTTCTGGATGCCGAATAACGGATACAGGGGTGAAATAAAGAAAATTAATATCATTTTCTGACGTAATTGCAGGTAAAAGGGACCGATCACTGGTATCGCAGGGAGTAGTGAAAGGAGAAATGTCTTTTCCTGGAGATGACAGGAATTCTTGACCACGTGAATCCAAGGTGTTGATATCCATTTTTTTCTTTTACGAAAAGAAATACGGAATGTGACGGATCAAAGTTTCTTCCGAAACAAGTTAAGCAGAGATTGTAGTGGGAAACAAATAAAAAGATTCGGTTTATTGACACAATTAAAGGGACATCGAAGTGAAAACTTAACAGTTTCGCGGGTACTGAAATGCGCGCGTAAAAGAGGCTAAACAAGTTGAAGATTTGTAAGCAAGCAGCGCATGCGCTAAACTCTGGCGGTTACAATAGTTTTAACGGCGTTATATTTTAATAATATTTTAACTCCTAACATATTTATTCAATACAAATTTAAATTTACCTCAATAAAAGGATAAAAATCACAATATTATCTAATATATTTCAGAGGATTCTACGATAAAGTACTAATTTATTATATTATAGAAACAGCATTATCTGAAGTTGTACACCAGTAAGTAGATATGATGTTTTTATAAAGTTGTAAATAAAACTCTGCAAAATAATTCCAAATATTATTTTCATACCAAACAAACCACACCCATATATTAAAAAATTATATTGAATATCCAATGAGTGGATATTTAAGAAGATAGTTTTAACTGTCTACTTTTTGGGTTATTTTGGAAAATTTGTATACCGTTTGCAACGTTCTCATTTTTTGTTTCAGGCCGTAATCATCAGATCTTACCATGGAGCTAAGATATCGCTCTGTCATTCCTTACTAAAGTTGTTTATTTCAAAGAATGTTCGAAATAATTGGTAATAAACGTAAATCTTTAGGTGCTATCTCCTTACTCATTATTGTGCATTAGTTGCTTATTTGGATAAAAATTATAAGTTCTTCAATCAGATATTTTAAACCATCTGCTGTACTGTAAACTTCTACTTTTTCTATTGGCACGACAGCCCGTTGTGGGTCAAGGCCTTCCTTAGAATCTTCTACCATTCTGCTCTCTTTTTGGCTAGAGTACTCCAGTTGACGACTCTTAGTATCTTAAAGTCTATGTTAACGCAGTCTACCCACCTTAGTCTAGGCCTTCCCCTAACTCTGGTTTATAATGGAAGATATTGAATGTCATAGAAGAGGGATCCATTCGGCTGGTGTGGCCAGAAAATTTCTTCCCACTTTATTATATTTAATTATATTATCCTTCTTGCATATCCTGCACAACTCATTGTTGACATAATATTGTTTACCATTAACATTTATTGCACCTAGAATATTTCTCTCAAAGACGGCAAGTCAATTTTCTTGTGATTCCGCAAGGGCCAGGTTTTGGAACCATATATGTAAACATAGGTCTAATAATGGTTTTATATAAAATTATTTTAGTTTTCTTTTCACTAATTTTGATTGTAATAAGTTGATTAAGACGCTGAGTAACAGTAACTGTTTTGTTATCCAAAGTTGCTTTTGTTATTCACACTTGAGCCAATGTATGTAAAGCTATCAACAACCTCAAGTTTATGGTTTTTCTACTTCCAGAAATGTCAGGTCTATAACTGTCTTAGTCACGGGCATATATTTAGTTTTGCCTTCATTAACACTAACGGGTATTTTAACTGCTGAACTCTCAATTACAGTAAATGCCACTAATAATGCTCTTTTGGTTCGAGCAATTATGACAATATCGTCGATGTAGGCAAGGATCTGAACTGAATTGATCAAAATGGTTCTTCTTTTATTAACACCGATAGTTCATTCCAAGGCCAAATTGAAGAGTAGGCAGATAAGGGCAGACACTGCCGTACACTATTTTTGATTTTGAAATATTCTGTTTAAACTTCAGATAATTTTGCACAAGAAAATGTTTGGTTTAAAATTAGTTTTATAAGTCTGGTCAAATTCTCTGGGACGTCCATGTCATTCAGACCCCTTAAGAGCATGTAGCAATCAATGTAACTTGAAGTCAATAAAAGGTAGTACATATCCACTCCAAACTCTCTAGATTTTCTACAATTTGGCTGAAGTTGAAGATTTTTTCACAGGTGAACTTACTTTTTCCAAAGCCACATTGATTTTTTAATAAAAATAAAAGGGTGATTTACTTCATAAACATTCTGTTTGAAATGTATAGTTTTGCAGTGATGAATGCTCAAAACGTTTCATGTACGTGATACAATTTAAATCTTTTAAAGTTAGATTTTTAGAAAATATCATTACAAAATTCCACATTGTAATAATTTACATTCGCCTTGTTCACGAAAATAGGCACCATTCTTAAATCTAAGGTTCATTATAGTCTCCCCCAGGGCTTTGCGACATTCATAAAATTATATTTACATTCTGTAATAATATTTTTTAAAAATCAAACTTTGAAAATGGTGTGTTTTGTGGTGCTAATTCCAGCATTATATTAATTCATTAGGGGTAACACGGGGATTATGAGTCTAGAGAAACTTAGAATTATAATTATTTCTAAACAACCAATGTATCTTTTAAACAGAAAAAGTTTATTGATTGCCTGGTATACCTGTTAAGAACCACGCAAACATGTACAAATATATATTTTCTTTAGGGTACTAAAAGCTCCTTTCGACTAGTGGTGACATCTAATGTCTCCAAATAATACTAAACGATAGTTCATGACACTGATATCAGCATATAAAAATAATCGCAATAATCAATTACTATTGCTGTACAGTGGCGGCTCGTCCACTACAGCAAGTACAGCCGGGCTGCACCTAAATTCAGTATTTCAAAACTAAAATCGGATATTTTACTAATTTTCTTAAATGAAGATTAGAATTGAAAATGAAATTTCTACGGTAGTAAACAAAATCTCCGATAAATTGCAAGCCTGTTACCGTAATGTACAATTCCGGAGGGGGAAAAACTCCAATCAATCAAAATTGCAGTCGAAATTCGAAATCGGCTGCATCGTTGCCATGGCAACCTCTACGCAGTGGCGGCGATTAGGTGCTGAAAGTGGGGGGGCAAAATAAAGGGGAAACAAGGAAGTCCCCCAAATGGGAGGGAGGGGGGGAACTAAAAAAATTACTATTATATTGCTATAAAAAAGGTATGGTATTGCACACTTGTATTTACTCACTATTTTGTGTTATTTGAAGTATAGCAACTTAAAATACATAGTAAAAAAAATTAATAACAAATTTAAAAAATTAAAAGTTTTCATACCATAAAGCTGATTTGAGACAAGTTAAAAGCTTTCTTTTTTCGTTATTCTGACTTAAAAAGGCGAAACAAAGAACGATAACTTTCAGAAATACTATATGAAAGGGCCACAAAAACTAAAGTCCAATTTTCAGGAGTATAAAAAGTATGAACTGTACAAAACACCTTTATATCACTTGGCTATTTTAGCTATAGTCGAAGACAATTTAACTAGACCTTTAAGCGAAGGCTGCGATGTGTAAAAATACTAAGCTATGACCCTGATTAAATAAAAAAATATCAACGGCTGATTTAAAAACAAATAAATATCTTTTCGGAGTAGCCATAAGTTATATACAGTTTGCTCTGTAGACTCCAAAATGACTGTACAAACGAGAGTCATAAGTCATATTCGGCGCCGTTTTCGCCTTTTTTCCCTACGGCTTATATGTAAAACTGAGAAAACGTGGGAATGAGTCATTCTGCTGAGAGCCAGAGGCCCGATTTGAGTATTTTGTTGATTTAATACGTAGTTACAATAAACTATTTTCTTGATGTTTTTGAAATCGAAGAATTGAGAATTAAAAAAAAAGCTATTAAATCTTTTCTGCAATCAACTTTGAGAACATTCGCTGATAAGTAAAGTAAACAAATATACTTTTGTAGATTGTGTTTTAAAATTGTTAAAATCGGAGATTTTCTGACTAAAATAAACTATTTCAAAACCAAACTATTTAATAAGTAATCATAAGTAAAATTATTATAAACTATTTCTTTCGGAAAAACTATAGAAATTATATGGTTAAAAAAGTTAATCGCTTTGATTAGGCTTTGCAAATGTATGTTTTGTTTTGTTTTAATTTAACAATTACTGGGACTTTAGAAGCAAAATTTATTAAAATATACTACTTGATTTAATATTCGAACTCACAATTTGGCGCTCTTTAAAGCGCCTAGTTCCTTACCATTAGGTTGCAAGCCCATTCTCCCATCGCCCAAACGTTTGACGTTTGGAGGCGACTAGTGCACATTAAATCTGTCAATGAGAGGGGTTTGAACCTCCTGAAACCTCCCCCCCTCCCTTATCTACGTTCCTATGGTAGTGTGAGGAAGTTTTGGTTCAAAATTTTTCCTTTGTTAGGCAATACAGTAAAACAATTGACTTGCAATTTAGTTTTAAAAAGTCCAATATAAAAAAGTTGTGGGGGCAACATACAAAAAGTACGGGGGCAACATCCGAAAAGAGTGCGGGGGCAACCGCCCCCCCCCTTGCCCCCCGAATCGCCGCCACTGCCTCTACGTAGTATGGAGATTCCTCCCCATGCTAATGCCCTGCATTTGTGAGATGGTACAGCCGAAATGAATTTTCTTGTTGTAGCTGCACTTGAGATTCGATTTGCTGATTGGCTAAACGATAACTTACGAGAATATCTCCAAACGAAAATAGTTTTCATGATAAATTTACTGTGTGCTGTTGTTTCAGGACATGGTCCTGCTGTTGCTTTGTTATTTAAGTTAATATTAAAATTGACCGATTCGCATGTTTAAAACAAAGGAGGATTGCTTTAATTTTTTTTAAAAATAAGTAAGTGTTTTCTATTTTTTTCGCATGTTATCATATCGTAAAAATTCGTAAATAATAAAGAATTTCCGTTCATGTATAGGTTGTGGAAAATAACGGGGGGGGGGGGGGGGGGGGGGAGGGGAGATTCACATGATTTCGGCTGCACTAACACTTTCGACCACGGGCCGCCACTGCTGTAAACATTTTGCAATCTGAAGGATGATATAAGAATATTATGTCTTTTTACTTGCCTTTTTTGTTTATTACTTTTGCTTGCACCTGTTCTCTTGAACGTGCTGTTATTCATTTGTCTTTTTTTTACTGTCTGTATTCTTTGGAGAAAAGTTTAAAGGTTTCGATGCTAATCAGAATATCATATACATTTTCTTTTAAATCTACCTTCATACATGAACAGTCAGCCACGATTATTCAACAACTTTACAGTATTCGAATAAAAGAGAAACGGGTGGATTTCTTTTTTCAGAAATACAAAACTTACTCTTCAATTATCTTTGAATCTGTTATAGGGGAAGGGTTAGCAAAATGGCCACGCTAAAGGAAAAATATATTTCTTTTTCTCAATAAGTAAAATTTGAAAGAAAGAAATGAAAATTTGGAATAGTTTGGTTATTTTGGTTTAAGTTTGTGCAAAAAAATTATTTTGACTTTTTTTTTTTGGTTACTTTAAAACAAAAAAGAAATTTCCCGCAACACTACCAAATGGCCATTTTGTCCGACAGCACAGGACAAAGTGGCCACCCATTATGCGCGATATAAAAGGAACTGTTTAACAGTATTTTAAAGAATATGAATGTTTATTTTCAAACATGAAAGCAATATTAACATTCATTACAAAGGTTATGAAACACTTTAGTACATTCAAAACTTATTTATAAGCATTATTAGCGTTTAACAAAATTTTGTTGGCTACGATATTTTTGTAAAATTATTTTTACACACCCGGCACAAGCCGTGTGCTCATCGTCGACAGCTTCAGCACGTTATCCACAATTAAAACAGAACAGGCCTTCGGATCACCCCCCCCCCCCCCCCCCAAAAAAAAAAACACCCCCTCCCAATAATCTAGAAACCCTAAAAGTTGGAAATTTCAAGTTTTAAAAATCCCCGAGTTGGGAAAATTTATGTCTGAAGAAAATTATTATTTAGCAAATGAAAGCTATGGAAGATTAGAAATTGCCCAACTTTTAAGATTACAAGTAAATTAAACCTCAGAACGAACATTGCATTGGAACATGCGTGCAACAAATCAATGCAGAGTTCGTTCTGTATGCAGTGTTAGTCCTTTATATTACCTAATAAAAAAAAGATGAAAAATGCCGATAAGTTGGAACTGGGAATATTCAGTACTGTTGAGTTGGGAATTTCGAATCGTTATGTTGTTCAGTAAGTCATCGCTCACTTACGATGCAATTGTACTCAAAGAAAAACGAGTAGGTTCGGGTAGTTATTTTTAAGTAACTTTTTTTACAATATACAAATAAAAATGTATTGGAAACATTGCAATATTTCGTTTAAAAAACTCTTCGACGCGTTCCGTTTCGATTTGTGAATTTTAATTTTGTGAACCTGATTGGGAAATTGTCAATTTTCTGAGAAAATGCGCAATCGTAAATTTTGCTTAGAATAGGCTCGTTAACTACTAACTTGTTGCAGTGTGTGACAAGGGCGTTTCTTTCAAAACCGAAAACACTGAATCAATCCACACCGTCGGACATTCCTGCGGTGTTGACCAATCAAAACACATGTTTCCCACACACCCTTTAAAGAAAACCTAGAAAGCTTCATTGCGAAATTGCGATGCGTTGTTAGATTCGATATCGAAACAAAATGGCAACCAAAACACGAAGTCCAGCATCGGATTTTGTGAAGATATGATAAAGGAAGAAATCAAATAAACTGAAATTCTGAAATAACTTCGAACTAAATATTAGAGAAAATAAATATTTTCACTGCGCGTTTATAAATAACTCTGAATATTTTTTTTAGCTATTCTTTTTTTTCCTTTCTGGGAAAAAAGGTTAATAGTATTACTAGTAGTTTTGAGAACAGTACACTGTTAAAAATTTAAGTTCAACGATGTACCATATCTCGGTGCAAAACAAAGGTCTGCAGCAAATGACACCATATATATTAATGTGGAATCTAAGGTTGAACCAAAAATCCTTTATCAAAAAAAGGCGGAGGTTTTACCGATAAGTGGTTCAATCTCTTTAACTGTAACGGAAATTTTCGCTGTATCTACATCAACAAGCCGGGGAATCCCCTCAAAAGAAAGACAACCACGAACAAGGGTCTCCATGGCCTATTGTATAAAGGCGTTTAGCTATGAATCAGAGTATTCCTAGTTCGAGCCCGATTGGTGGACTTGACAAAGAAAAGTAAAATAGTTGTGATCTTGCGGTCGGAGGGTTACCAGCTTCGATACAAAAATACTACTTCTAAAATACTAAGAAAACTCCGACTTTGAGTTTTATGCAACGTCGGGTGGTTAGGCATGATAAGCATGAGATTTTTTTTTCGGCTGACCACCTAACGTTTTGGTGCAACGTTTCACCACTAAATGGTAGCACCGTAAAATGGTGAAATTAAGTACCAAATGTTGGTTGCAGCTAAATGGGTACCAAATTTTGGTGCAAGATCGTAATAACTTTTAACAGTGTAGACTTCACGACAAAAAAAATTGTTTTTAATAGATGCTTCGATTTTAATGACTCCAAGGAACATTCTTGCTAAATGTAAAGAAAATCGAACAACTAATTTCTTCGTAAATAAACACATTTACAGACAAACATTCGAATTGCTGAAAGGTCGAGTTGAAACATGGACCTCGCTAACGATGACGTTATAATGAGGTAATGCACTTTATGAAATAACTAGGAATTTCGTGAAATGGTTTGTAACAAGTTAAAGTTGGATAAATCAATAAAAGCTCAATGTAAATTATGCAACAAACTATAATAAAAAATAACGAAAAAAAGGGAATATTTAAAAATTAATCGCTAAATCTACATACAAATACGAATCTGTATAATAGTCACCTTTCTGCTATTTCCGTATGCAAGTACGCTTGAAGGAAACCCTAACTCTTATTATAGAAATTTTGATATTTCTTTAAACGACCAATATAAATTTATGATATTTCTTTAAATAAATAATAGAAATTTAAACATTTTATGAAATTACTAGCAAGAAATGTAAACATTTTATGAAATGACTAGTAAGAAATGTAACATTTTATCAAATGCAAGATTGATTCAAATATAAAGATTGACGTTTTAGGAAATGTCTATTAAAAATATTTATTTCATCAATTAAATTACATAAAGTTCGACATTGTATGAAATAACTAATAAACATTTTATTCAATAATTAATTTAAAAAAAAACATTTCATAAAAAAAATTGTTGGAAAATCATTTTTATAATTTTTTTTTTAATTTTCATTTTTTTTTATAAAAAAACAGTAGAATATTTAGTCATTTCATCAAATAAATTCATAAAGTTAGACAATTCATGAAATGACTAAATGTACATTTTAGTCATTGTAAGAAATTATTAAATGTACATATTAGACATTTTATGCAATAATGGATTTTAAACAAATGTCGTTAAAACATTGAGTTGGAAAATCATATTTTCATATAATCGCTAGAAGTTTTATGATTGTCTGACCATTACTTAACGGCTTTTGTTTATTTTATTTCTGAGTTGAATTTAAATAAATCACCATAACAGAAAGTATTATCCGAATTCAATGTTTATTTTTAACTTTCATTGACTACCATTATGTGACTGATAACTAACATTTGAGATTTCCCGTCCTTCGAAGTTTTGTCTACCAATAAAAATTTACAAGATAAAATTTCACGTGTAACTTGAAGCATGTAGTGCGTTTTAAAAAATCGCTGTTTCCATTTCGAGCAGAAAGTCAGGGTAATTTATATTGTTATCTGCAAAATTTTATCTCCCAAGTAGTATTTCAAAATGGCGCCTTTCGGCAAAGAATGTTTTTTCTCTTTCGAGTATTCCATTTCGAATCTTAAGTATGAGTGATTAGTGTTAAATTTTATTTATTCAAGGATGTCGCAAATGCGTTTTACATTTCAAGGGATATACACAGTTAGGGGTAGGGAAATAATTACATTTCGGAAAAAAAAAAAATTACGCGATCCGGTAGTTAAAAATTTTATAACTTTTTTTCAATGTATATATTATTAAATTAATGAACAACAATTGAAGCATTATTCTTAATAATAAAATTAATCATCAGTCATTAAAAATTTTATACTATTACATGATGCATGTCAGCATATAGTATTTTTAACCGACTCAAAAGCGCTCCATTCAAATCCTAATGCCCCTAAAGAAAGAGGTTATCAATTGGGCTGTTTAGTATTTTTTTAACGTATGTTCGCTTCAAGATTTCTGTTCTAATTCAGATATTTTGATATTTTTTTTGTTGGATAGGGGATGTTTCACTTGGGCGATGTTTGAAAAAATATCCGGTTATCCGGCATTTGAACATTCTGAATTCTCAATTACACAGGACCGTTTTAAAAAATCTATTACCCGATTTCGAAAATTCTGCTTTCGTTAGATAGAGAAAAATTCACCTTTGCAACAAATTCAAAAGAAAATTGATTAACCGGCTGTTATATATCCGGAAATATCGATTTACCGAACTTTTTTTTTAACAGTTTCTCCTATTTCAAAATATTTTCATTATTGGATAAAGATTGTACAACAATGACATTTCGTTCACCTGATCACATTTATTAAACCCGATAATCTCAAAATATCTGGGGCGAGAAAAAAAATTACAACAACTTGAGTATCCAGGTGAATAATTGCAAGGGGGCGAAGCCCCTTGCTGAATTAAAAACTAAAAAGGGAAAAATAAAATAATCGCTTGAAAAAAAAAGAAAACTGACTTTAAGAATAATGTACTAAAAAGTAAAAAATAATTTTTCACTTTACAAACAAGTTGAAAAAATTTAATTATTTAATATCAATTTTATACTTATTACAAATTTTTAGTTGGTGTCAATTTACAAAAAAAAAATAACAATAAAAACATACCTAAATTTTGGTTTTTTATCAAAGATCGCCGATTTCAAAACGTTAAAATTTAATATTTTCAACTTGTTTGTAAAATTAAAAAAAAAAAAAAATTACTTTTTTGCGCATTTTTCTTAAAGTCTATTTTTTTTTCTAAAAGATAATTTTTGGTAGTTCTACGCCAGGAACTTTGTTATATTAAGCTCCATTTATATTTTTGATAGAGCAGAACCATTGTTCTAATTTCATTTCATATAATAAAGATAAATTCATAAGTTAAAGATTATAAATTTAAATGAAAATATATAATTAATATTATAAATTCATACATGATAGTCATACACGACGCATATATCAATTTTATAAATCCACTCGTTTCAACACAGCCTATCTCAAATTATTAGAAACACTAGACACCAATTTCAAAATTTTATACCTGAAAAATATACTTTCATTATTGTGTCTTTTGAATAGGATGAAATAAAATAACAAAAAATCAGTAGATTTTTCGCAACAAAAATACATTTTCTATTCATAGTTTGAAATTTTATTAGTGTTAAAAAATATATTTTATTTGTAATACCTTTATTTTAACTAACATAAGTTTAAAAGGATTAATTTAAAAATGCCTATACTTGCAAATGCATAAGAAACAATACAATGAAAATAAAATGTGGGAGTCTTCTTTCAGTAAATGTAATTTCATTATATTACTTAAAGATATTAATCAGTAGCATTAAAGAATCGTTTACTTTCACCAACTGCACTTAAATTTAATCACACTATTGCAGTCAGATTAGTGGATATTTATCACAATTGTTGAGTCTTAAGTCAATATTGTGAAACGTCTTGAAATTCAAACGTTCCAGAAACAGAATCTGCTTTGGATTTTGAAATGTTCCAAAGCTTGGCATCTTATCAATAAACGTAACGAAATTGAAAGAAACTTTTGCTCGTTATTTTCAAATTCAAAACAATTGCGATATACAAAGAAATCACAATATTCTCTTTTTAAATGGATAAAATTCAGTGTAATGTTGTTTCTTTGATATATTTAACTATTGAATTAGTTTTAAGCACTTTTTTAACTACTGCATTTAAGTATATCTTTCACAGTATCAATATGATGTAGAAGTTGATTTATCTTTCGATAGACATTTAATGATAATTATTAATTTTATCCACTTTTAAACTAGATAACATGATAATTTTTATATAACGCTAATGCATACATAATTTTTCGATGTAATTTTGCTCTAATATATAAATCTTGATTTATTAAATTGTAAAATAATATCGTAACTATATACAGTAGACTCTCGATAACTCGAACTTCGATAGCTCGAATTTTTCGATATCTCGAAAAAAATCGATTTCCCTGCACCTTCATTACTTATTTAATGTAATTTTATCTCTTTAATTCGAAATTTTTCGTCGTTATTTTCGATAACTCGAAGTTTCCTCACAACTCAAAATTTTGTTTTTCTCTCAAAATTACGGATTTTGAAGAATTTTTAGCATATATGTAATTGCCACGTTCTTTTTAATCAGTTCTCTTTCTTATTCTGCGTTATTGTGTACGTACAATGGATTCCTACCTGTGCCTCACCCTTTTGTTTGAATATCTCCAGACTGGATTCCCTGAGCTGTATCCCCTCCTCTTTAACTCACAGTCAGTCCAAAAAGGAAGATTAATGATTTATCGTCCCTCAAGCCAGCTGGCGTTTTCGGTAAAGTGCGAGTCACTTTCTTGGAACGTTACCGACCGTCCAGAAAGCAACTCACTTAAAATATGAAGACGACACTCGACCCCTTCTCATTTTTGTTTAGACAATGCACTCTCTATAGCAGCATTTGATGAGAGATCGCTCTCAGAAGAAGAATGATAATGAAGAATGCTAACCTCCTCCAAAGATAACTTTTTAAGAGGCTCTATCTTCCATAAAATCTGTGCGTGCATTTATTGAATCGAGGCCGGAAATGAAAACATCAGAGACATTTCAAGCAATCGTGCATTTGGAAAATATAATTGATTTCGAAAAAAAAAGAAATAATCACCAAACTACTTTGTAAAGATATGTTAAATAAAGTCGTGTAAGCATACTAGTATTCATTTTTACCAAAACAGCTTTGTGTGTGTGTGTGTGTGTGTGTGTGTGTGTGTGTGTGTGTGTGTGTGTGTGTGTGTGTGTGTGTGTGTGTGTGTGTGTGTGTGTGTGTGTGTGTGTGTGTGTGTGCGTGCGTGCGTGCGTGCGTGTGTGTGTGTGTGTGTGTGTGTGTGTGTGTGTGTGTGTGTGTGTGTGTGTGTGTGTGTGTGTGTGTGTGTGTGTGTGTGTGTGTGTGTGTGCGTGCGTGCGTGCGTGCGTGCGTGCGTGCGTGGTTTTTTTTTTTTTTTTTAACACTATGTATGTATGTACACATGTACTCAAAAATTACTGCCATTATAAATCACTTTCAATAATTATCGACAGTTACAACTAATACTTACCGGGAATCGAACCCAGATCCTCCGGTACCGTAGCCCAGAGCCTTATCCTTTAAACTTCCAGGGCAACTTGAAGAAGTTATAAACAGAGGAAATGTTAAAAAGGTGGGATAAAAGAATGGGAAATCAAATCATTAAGTTGTAATAACTCAGTTTACATTTCAGCAATCGACACCGAATAATGTGGAAAACCATCCTCTGAACATCAAATTTCTGTCAGGTCTTTTTGTTTTGGCTTGAACCGAAGCTGAGATTAGCAATAATAAATCACACTGCTCATATTTGAGAAAGTTGGTATACTTAAATTTAGGCTACGTCATCGCTCGTTTACAATGCAATTGTACTCAAAAGAAATAGATTCAGGTACTCAATTTTAACCAGTGTACCTTTTTCATACAGTGTAGATATTAAATATAAATATCATAATTATTGCAAAGTTTTGCAAATGTGCCCTACCATTAAAATAATCCTTTTAGGTTTACCACATTTTGCGACAAGAGGTATGTTTTTATTTATCAATGTGGATTTTTTTACCATAGTATAATAAATGTTGAAAGATCAATCAGTATTTTTTAGTATCAGTAAATTATTATTGTCATAATCATTAAATGTCATTTTCCTTTGATTTGAGAATTCTCGCACATCAAGAAAAATTTTTAAACGTTAAGAAATGAAGAAAATTTAAAAATAATGTTACTTTGTCATTGCTGTGTTTTAAGCATTTTTATTTACTTAAATTACTACTCAAAAATAATGTAATTATTCTAGAATTATAAGTTTATTGTCTGAAAAGGTTAAGATTATATTAATATTAAAATTTTTATTACATTTTAAAATGGAAGATGTATTTTTTATTTGTTACAAGCGTGTTTCTTTACTCTATATCATAACAGCAACTTACGCAAGTGGATGTTTAGGATAATAATTTTATTCCTTATTTAGATACCTGAGAACAAGATAAAATGGTCTTAAAGATAACACACGGTTTCTTTAAAGTTCTTAGACCAGTTGCAGGTGGGATAACAACATAAGTGGACGATAAGGGGGAAAAGAGTTATCACGTAACGGCTTATCTTCGAGCGTTAGAGACGTATAGGACTTTAAACATTAAAAAAAATCTCGAACATTTTCGAAATTATTCTTAAAACATTTTTTTAATAAAATAATTTATGGATTGCCTTAATACTTGAACTCTTCCAGTGTTAAAAGATTTTTTTTAATAATTGCGTGTTTATTATCTCTGCTAATATTTAAAGTTTCACATCAGATTAATACCTACAAATGTATCTGTATTATTTATTTTCATACTCATATTATGCGCAATAACTAACACTACTACAAAAATCGTATTTTCAATCACAAAATTAATTAATGGTCTTAGATTTAGAGGTTACATTAATTAATTGTCTTAAAATTGGAGATTAGATTAATTAATGGTCTTAGAATTAGAGGTTAGATTAATTAATGGTCTTAGAATTGGAGGTTAGATTAATAAATGGTCTTAGAATTAGAGGTTACATTAATTAATGGTCTTAGAATTATAAGTCAGATTAATTAATGGTTTTAGAATTATAAGTCAGATTAATTAATGGTCTTAGAATTACATGATATATTAATTAATGGTCTTAGAATTACATGTTCGATTAATAATTGGTATTAGAATTAGAGGATAGATTAATTAATGGTCTTAAAATTGGAGGTTCGATTAATTAACGGTCTTAGAATTAAAGCTTATATTAATTAATGGTCTTAGAATTAGAGGTCAGATTAATTAATGGTCTTAGAATTACATGTTAGATTAATTAATGGTCTTAGAATTAGAGGATAGATTAATTAATGGTCTTAGAATTGGAGGTTAGATTAATAAATGGTCTTAGAATTAGAGGTTACATTAATTAATGGTCTTAGAATTATAAGTCAGATTAATTAATGGTTTTAGAATTATAAGTCAGATTAATTAATGGTCTTAGAATTACATGATATATTAATTAATGGTCTTAGAATTACATGTTCGATTAATAATTGGTATTAGAATTAGAGGATAGATTAATTAATGGTCTTAAAATTGGAGGTTCGATTAATTAACGGTCTTAGAATTAAAGCTTATATTAATTAATGGTCTTAGAATTAGAGGTCAGATTAATTAATGGTCTTAGAATTACATGTTAGATTAATTAATGGTCTTAGAATTAGAGGATAGATTAATTAATGGTCTTAGAATTAGAGGATAGATTAATTAATGGTCTTAGAATTTGTTGCCTCAATCTCAAATCGAACATATTGGCTTGCTTATTATACCCAGAATTTACAGACAGTGACTTCAAAAACAAAATTAATTATAAATTATCTGTTACACAAAGCAATGCTCACTGCTCTGGAAATAATGTACATTTCACTTACAATATGTCATAAAGCCTAGAATAAAACTTATAAGGACTATATCTTTTCATAAATACTGGTATGCATTATTAACTTTTTGTAACTTTTTTTTCCGCTTCAAAATTTCTAATTGTAAGACTTGAAAAGGGATTAAACATTAACCGATTCAATCTTTCTATCAATCATCCAAAAAAAAAATATATTTTAAAGTGTGATTGACTCTTTGAAAAAAAGATACTTTTCTAGTAATATTAAAGTAATTTTTTAAAATATTGTCTTTTACATATTCTGTGATAAGGTTTAACCATCGATACTCTGCTGCACATAACTAAGTAAAGTTTCACAATGGCCCATGTTTGTTTACCTTTTAACAACTGCCTATAGAAAACTACATATATATATATTTTTATTTTATAGATATGAGCTCCAGTGCAATTTTAATACAACAAAATATTTTTATTTATATGCATTTAAGTTTTGAGCAATATCTTGTAACTTTGTTCTTGTACTTTTCCAAATCAGATTTTAAAAAAATGTCTGATTTTATAAGCTTAAAATTCAACTGAAAAAAATTATTAACTTTCTTAAAAAAATATGTCAAATTTTTTGTTTAAAAAATTTGCTTTCAAGGCCAAAAACATATATTGAATATCATGTGTGTTTAACATCTTAGTTTCCAGGTGAAGATTTGTTTATCTGTCATCCCACACAGATGGTTTCTTTCCTTTCATGTATAACTGATAGAATAATCACCTCTTTTCTCATTATCTTTTCTGTGTTTTTATTGATAGTTTTGATTTATTCTTTTATGACTTTTTATTGCCGCATTATTTATTGATAACTATCTTTAACCGACTGAAAAGCGCGTCAACCAAAACTTTAAAATAAAACTGCCAACAGCTTTAAATTAAAACCGCCAACGCGCGCCAAAAGGAGAGAGAGTTATTAATTCGACTGTTATGTGTTTTTTTTTCTTATGCATGTTCCGCAAGATTTATTTTTTAATTCAGATATTTGAAACATTCTTTTTTTTTTTGATAGAGGATGTCTTACTTGGGCACCTTTTGAAAAAAAAATATCCAGTTATCCGACATTTAACTATCCAGAATTCTCAAGTAACCGGGCCGTTTGAAAACAATGTTGCCCGATTTCGAAAATTCTTTTTTCGTTAAATAAAGAAAAATCTACTTTGACAAAAACTGCAAAAAATATCGGTTATCCGTCTGTTATATATCCGGAAATATCGATTTACCAGACTTTTCAAACAATTTATCCGATTTGAAAATATTTTCATTGTTCAATAAAGATTGTACAGCAATGACAATTCATTCACCCAGTATTTATTCGCATGGATAGGGATTGCTTTACAATATACGTTGTTGAGACGATATCGTTTAACCGGTATTTATTAAACCAGATCGGAGAAATGGAAAAATGTGAGCAACAACTTGAATTTCTTGATGAATAATAGCAGGGGGCGAAGCCTCCTACTAAATTAAAAATTAAAAAGGGAAAAATAAAATAATCTTATTTTAAAAAAGAAAAACCGACTTTAAGAAAAATGCGCTGAAAAGTAAAAAATAATTTTTAATTTTACGAAAGAGTTGAAAATAAATTGAATTATTTAATATGAATTTTATACTTATTACAACTTTTTGAAGTTGGTGCCAATTAAAAAAAAATCATGCATACATTTTGGCGTCGAATTAAATAAGTTGTAATAAGTATAAAATTATTTTTAAATAATTTAATTTTTTTATCAACTCTTTCGCAAAAATTAAAAATTATTTTGTACTTTTTATTCATTATCTTTTTTGTGATTTTTATTGGTCGTTTTGATTTATTCTTTTATAACTTTTTGTTGGCGCTTATCGGAACAGAATGTGTTCATCTACCTTTGAATGAGCAAACGTTTTCCCACAGTGTGCGACACACGTGCTAATACAATGCTAATCGGCCCTTTCTTCAAAACAAACTTTACCTTTTCACATATGAGATAAGCACCAAGGTTCTGGGTTTTCAATTTTCAGGATTGGGGTTCACGTGTTCCATTTCATACTTACACTGTTAAAAATAGGTACTCAAAAATAAGTAAAAATGTACTCACTTTTTATTACATTCGATACTTATCATAGCTCCGAATACATAAGTTTCATTTTTGAAAAATACATGTACTCAAAAATGAATAAAAAGAGCAGTAGCTGGCCTACATAAATCACATTCAATAACTGAAGATATGGGTTCGATTCCCGATATGTCTTAATTGTAATTGTTGATATTTATTAAAAGGGATTTATGAAGGCAGCCTATGTAAGCAAGCAACTGCTCTTTTTATTCGTTGTACTCATTTTTAAGTACATGTCTTTTTCAAAAATGAAACTCATGTATTCGGAGCTATGATCATGTATTCGAATGTAGTCAAAAATGGGTAAATTTGACTTTTTTAGTGCCTATTTTTAAAGTGTAATTAAGTTACTTTACTCGTCTGGGTTAATATAACGGTATAAGCAGCGAACACCTTATACATCACAAGATATGATTTTTTTACTTAACTAAATACTAGTATTATAAGTAAGTTGTGTACAAATAAAAACATAATAATCAAACTTGGTTTCGATTTAAAATTTACCAGGAGATACATTACAGACATGCATGCCATAGTTCGAAATGTTTGTTTTTAGCATTTACTCAAAACTAACTGTAATAATGTAGCGATATTTAGAAAGATTTTTTGTAAAGGTTTTGTGTTTTTTTAATTATTGAAAGTACTGTTTATAAAATTCTACTAGAAATTTTTCAAATGTAGTGAAAGTAAAAAATAGCGGGTTTGAACTTATACCAAAAAATTCAGCATTTACAGTAAAAAATAAACATAATCATGGCGTCTAAAAAAGGTTTAATGTGATTTTTTATAAGTTGAAAATGAATGTCAAAATAATGTTTAAAAAAATCACGAAATTCCATTAGAAAAAAATATAAACCATTCTCATTGAATAACAAAACCAAGGCAATTCACAATTGCTTCTTAATTGTATCCATATTTGTAGCAAATTAAAATAGACCGTATACTAACTGATTAATTAATAAGTATAACTGCATTAATAATTACTACTTTTAATTCAATAATTATCACATTAAATTTAAAGTATTTTCATATATTGATTGAACGTCTTTGACATTTCAGCCTTTTATAAACCATAAAATCGACAATGATTAAAAAGTAATTTTCAAAAAAATTATAAAAATTCCAGACAATTTACAAAAGTTTCATAGCTTAACTTTTAATTGTAACAAAATTGTAATAACGGGTTACAAGTTTATAATTTCAGATGTATATATACATTAATGATTAATTTTAAAATCACATTATTAAAAGCACTTTAAAGAATATAAATCAAATGCGCATTACATAAATGAATGAATAAACAAGTTTTAGAATGAAGCTTGTAATGCAATCATCAATGTAGATCATCGTTAATATACTGAAACAATTATACTGTAGGGAATTTGACGAATATTATTGGATAATTAAGCATCTGAAATGTTTTATATATTTATAAATTCTTATAATTATATTATCAAAGCTTGATTAATATTAAAATGTATTTCTTTTTTCATATATAAACGGAAAGGTATTATCAAATCTGTTATATGTATTATCGCACAAGTATAACATTTAAATTATGCGAACGAATGCTGAAAGTTTTACGAGCATATCTGAAATAGTTTTGATTTTCATCAATTTTAAAGTTTAGTTTATTTTTGTGCAATATTGTTTATGTTTCCTTTGTAACTTGAAAGCATTTCTATTATGAATTAAATGCTTTGTTTTTGTTTAATATTACCAGAAAATAGCGCATTACAAACGAATATAAAAAATCCTTGTTCAAAAAAATATCCTCGATATTTTTTATTTATTAAAATATTTTAACGTTAGAAATTTTTAAAAATAAGTTAAAAAACGATCTCCAGAAAACTCAAAAATTTAAAGCGAATTCTTGAGTCACTATGAATTAAACGCTTTGCTTTTAATTAATGTTACCAGAAAATAACGTAATACAAAAGAATATTAAAAATCTTTGTTTAAAATAAAATCCGTTATATTTTTTATTTATTGAAATATTTTAACGTTAGCTATTTTAATAAATAAGTTAAAAACGATCTCTAAAAAACTCAAAAATTTAAAGCAAATTCTTGAGTCATTATGAATTAAACGCTTTGTTTTTGTTTAATATTACCAGAAAATAACGTAATACAAAAGAATATTAAAAATCCTTGTTAAAACTAAGAACCGTTATATTTTTTATTTATTAAAATATTTTAACGTTAGCTATTTTAATAAATAAATTAAAAAAGATCTCTAAAAAACTCAAAAATTTAAAGCAAATTCTTGAGTTATTAGGAGTTAAACGCTTTGTTTTTGTTTAATATTGCCAGAAAATAACGTAATACAAAAGAACATTAAAAATCCTAGTTAAAACTAAGATCCGTTATATTTCTTATTTATTAAAATATTTTAACGTTAGATATTTCAATAAATAAGTTAAAAAGGATCTCTAAAAAACTCAAAAATTTAAAGCGAATTCTTGAGTGATTATGAATTAAACTCTTTGTTTTTGTTTAATATTACCAGAAAAAAGTATATTACAAAAGAATAATAAAAATCCTTGTAAAAAAATAGATCGGCTATATTTTTTATTTATTAAAATATTTTAACGTTAGCTATTTTAATAAATAAATTAAAAACGATCTCAAAAAACTAAAAAAATTAAAGCGAATTCTTGAATCATTATGAATTAACGCTTTGTTTTTGTTTAACGTTACCAGAAAATAACGTAATACAAAAGAATATTAAAAATCCTTTTTAAAAAAAAAGATCCGTTATATTTTTTTATTTATTAAAATATTTTAACGTTAGCTATTTTAATAAATAAGTTAAAAACCATCTCCGAAAAACTCAAAAATTTAAAGCGAATTCTTGAGTCATTATAAATGAAACGCTAAAACTCAAAAATTTAAAACGTCTTGCAAGAAAAGGTACCCGATAAGAAATTACGCATTTCAAATGAACTGATAAGAAATTCTTAAGCATTCTTTGCGTTCATCCAGTTTCCAGTGACGTGAACCACGCACAGTACGTCACTCTAGTCAAAGATAACACCGATTTCCCAATACTGATAACCCGCCCTATAAATACCACCGTCACATTCTCCCCGGCCTTTTAAACACGCTCAAATCTCAATACTAATTTTACTAAATTATTCTCACGAGAATTCAGAAATGTATCACAGCGAACCCGTCCGCATTGCGTCCAGCGTTGGCAGCGGTATTTACCTGGAACAACAGTGCTCGGTGGAAGACAGGTGTGGAGAATTCCAAGAGTTGGAACAGTTCTGGGGTGAAGAGAGGCAGAGGATCAACGATGGGGATGGACAGAAACCCAGGGCGAACAGCTGGGAAGAGAAACTTTTGAATGATGATTCCTTGGTGGAGCCATCATCCAAGGGGACAAAGGTAAATGCTTAATCTTCTAAAAATTAGTTGGTAGCCATTTTATATGGTGTACAACATTGCGTAATTTATTTTTTGTCCTTCCATGGAAATCTAAGCTTTAATAAGAGTTTCACTTGACTTTAATAAGCGGCTATAACATTTTCTTTCAACCGTGCGCGATTTTGTTTAAATTATCTGCGTCCATTTGACTCTCTTTATTTTGATGAATTTTTTGTCCAAAGTATTTGATAAATTTGTTTAAAAATTTGCTTTTTATATGCTCTATAATATGCTTTCGAGCTTTTGATTTTCTTGAAAATTTGCTTCTTGTAAAATACGTTGATTTATACATCAAAACCTATAAATTTATCTAACTGTGACAATTTTGTTGTAACACATTTCGATCAATGTATAAAAAATAAAATCCAACCCCGTCTCTTGTTATTATAGAATCTTTGATATAAACATAAAACTTGCTGTAGCGTCGAGTGTGTAAGCGTAACAATCCATACCAAATTGAATTATTATTGAAGATAATTGTGTTGATACACCACATCACATATATACTGTCAAACCTCGGTATAACGAACCCGGGATATAACGATCCCTCGGTTGTAACGAACTTTTCAATTGGTCCCAACCGAACTCCTATGTCATTAATGTATTTTCAAATGCTTATAACGATCTTCAAAAGTAAGTAATTCGGATGTAGCGAACTAAAATTCACACTTTTCCAGTTTAGTTTCATGTTTTTCAGAAAATTTTACTCCCCCCGACCACATTCCTTACCCTTTGTTCCTTTGACAGAAGCCAGGTTCCTCAAAGGTGACAATAGACTCTCATGCTCAGCTCCTCCCCTTCCCCAGTTCAACTGGTTTAGCATACATTCTTTGCCTATTCCGTTCATTCTACTGCTGAAGATTATCTTGTGGACTTCGCGTAGGTTGAAAATCGCTCCTGTTTGCTAATGCCTTTTCCATTTAGGATAAAGCGAAAATTATTAAGAGAATAGAAAACGGTGATTATCGTTTATCTACAGATATTGCATTCGAAGGGGATGTTAGTTCAGGTCCTTCAATTTCTGACGCTAAGAGTAAGGCAGCTGTGGACATTTTGCATAATTCTTTGCAACAGAAACTGTGGATAAGAATGTAATGTACTCTTTTGATGCTTTCAACAAAAAATCAAAATTTATTTTCATACTTTAGATAAATAAATTTAAGTAGTAGTAAAATTAATTTAATTGTTTAATTTGTTATTTAAAAACAAATATTTCTTTTACTTAATTATTGCCCATTAATAATTACAATTCAGTGTTCAGTGTAAGTAATTTGTTTCGCACAAATCGTATTTAAGGACTTTAGGAAGTTTTTATAACGTCAATATTTGAAAAATCGGATATAGTGAACCCTCGGCTATAGCGAACTTCTGAACCAGTCCGTTGAGGGTTCGTTATAACGGGGTTTGACTGTATATACAGAGGCCACTTTTTAAAAAAAATTTCAATGTATACATCATGAAAGATATTATTTTTACACTAACATAATAGAAAATAAACAAAGGAAGCATAGGAGTCTTAGCAAAGGAGAGACATAATTTGTTAAATTATATTTAATAAGGGAGAAATTACTAAATACAAAATTTGAGATAAGAAAATTTGGCAAAAGAATTTTAATAATGATATTTTATCCACGCTATTTAAAATATTGTTTTATTAGAAATACTGGATTCTAAATCTATTTTTTGTATTTGTTGTAGGAAGATATTATAATCGTTAAAGGTGAAGCAGTCAAAGACATTCCCACGTCATACATAGTCAGTGGATTTGAACCCCACGAACTCATTGCAATTGGTAAGTTTGTGCATAAAACATTTCATTAACCATTAAATTTGTATTATTAAACTTCACTATTGAAAATTTGATATGGAATTCAATAAGTGACTTTGTGTTCAGCATTTTGAAATTGAATTCAGAAAGAGAACTCAAGGGGGAAAAAATCAAAAATAGTTATATAGTCAGTGATCTGGGGGTCTAAATGAGGATTTTAAAATGGGTCAACAAAGTGTCTAGCAAGAAAGCTATTATAACGTTGGGGTACACCAGAGAAAGTGTTTCGTCAAAATCTGAGGATATAATCTTTTCATTGTGTAAAGGTTTGGTAAGGCCTCATTTTGAGTATGCTGTACAGTTTTGGTCACCATATCTTAAAAAAGAAATTGATTTGTTAGAGAAAGTTCAGCACACGGCCACTAAAATAGTCCAAGAATTTTCAGACTTGGATTATGAAGATAGATTAATTTTTTTGAATATATGTATACTCTGTAGTAAAGAAGGGTTAGGGGAGATTTGATTCAACTGTTCAAATTTATTAAACAAGGGGATGTGGAGGGTTTAGATTTTAATATGAGCGATAGATCTAGAGGTCATGGTTTAAGTAAACAAATCCCATTTTCATCAGGAAGGGAGAAAGCACTATTCCTAAAATAGGGTAATATAGAAATGGAACAGCAGATGCCAGTGAATATTTTAATTGCACAGGAGTAAAGGATTTTAAGAAGCTAAGATTCATTGGGGGTAGTTAGGCGATAGCTGGACCAACCTTGTTGGGCCATGAGCCTGTTGCTGGTCGTCAATATATGTATTTGTATGTTTATTAGAATTTTTATGAAAAATCATATTTGAAAAACGAAGAATCATTAATTTTATTCAGCAATTATCGGCCATTAATAATTTTAAAATGTACAACAAAATCTTTAATTGTGAATATACGCATTCATTATTCATTCACTGAACTAAAAACACTTTAAAATTTTAAAATATATACAATTATTCTTCCAATAAATATTAAATTTTTACAAGAACCATCACAAATAACCCTGTATATTAAAATACATTAAAAAAATGGTCATTATGGACTTAAGAATAAATGCGTGTATATCTTAAGTAATGTAAAATAAATACATTCATAAAATTATTCTAATTTAAAAACAAATATTCATCAAATGTAACAGCTTTTTATTGTGCAACTCATTCTAAAACATTTCGTTTTAACCCTTTGCACTCAGCGAACATCTTTGACATTGCGTTCTTTCCACGGAACAGTTATTCCCCTTTCTGTTCTTTTACCCACAATTTTTATGCTCATAGAGGGGAGAAAATCATAATATGTTTCGGATCTGCAAGAGAACAATTTGAAAAAAAATCGATGTATTTTAAACACAAGATCACGTTGTTTATTTTAAAGAACAGGGAACCAAACGAACAAGTCGTTACGTTGGCGCCTGAGAGGCGACATCGGAGTGCAAAGGGTTAAAACAACTCCTTCTAAAACATTTTTTAGAAATGTGTTTAAATATCAAATGAAAAATATTTTAAAAATTGAATAGAACAATATGGCTGATATTCTTTTATTTTGAGTTGGAGTTTATCATATATGAAATTCTTACTTGGATGCAAATTGGTTTTCAATTTAGGAATAAAAAAAATGCTCAAGAATCAGTTTGTATGATAGTGTATATATAGTTAAGATTTCCGTCATTTTATTTAACTGTTAGTAACATAATTATCAAGGATATTACTTTTCCACTCTGTAAATAACTAAATAAAATATTTATAAAAGTACAATAAAATATCGAATGAAAAAGGGTTAAATAATTCTTAAAATTCAAAAGAAAAAAGTTTATTTTCTGACACTTGCATAGTATATGAATAAAATAACGCTTTTATGAATACATTAATTTAATCAGTCCAGATTACTTTTAAATCAACAAGTGTGCATGCTAACTCTTGAAATTGTTCTGTTCCAGGAACCTACGTCGACAAAAATATCACCCCCGGCTTCCGATACAAGGTGAGAAAGAACCTCAGCGACGAATACCTATTCAACGGAAAAGCCC
Source organism: Troglohyphantes excavatus (assembly GCA_963932185.1). Taxonomy (NCBI): domain Eukaryota; kingdom Metazoa; phylum Arthropoda; class Arachnida; order Araneae; family Linyphiidae; genus Troglohyphantes; species Troglohyphantes excavatus. The sequence goes on from OZ010671.1 coordinate 19,259,052, forward strand.
TCCCTCTCGAAAACATCGGACTCGGTTACGGCAAAAGAATCACCTTCAAAAGCGACACCCTCAACGAGAACGACAACTACTTCTGGTCAGACACCCGAGTGCACGGCTTCGGGTTCACTCTGCAGACTCTATCCCACAATGCATTCGCGATTGTGGATTCAACTGGCCAGATAGGAAGGGCGGTGATCGGCAATCCAGCTGTATTACCAGACAATGAACTCGCCACCGAGGTTAAAGGTAATGGTCGGGTAGAGAAGCTGGTGAGGGTTTCCTTCAGTTGCGATGTCACGATGAGCAGCAGTAAGTCGAACATTTTTATGGAAGATGTTGAAGTGCAGGGATTGGCTTTGGTTGTTCGAGGTGGAGCGTCTGAGGTAGCCAAAGTGGAGAAGATCGTTCTGGAGAATTTCCTTGTTGATGGATGTTGGCTGTTGCCCGAAGAATGAGCATTTCCTGGTTGGCTTATTTTTATATTAAAAAACTTTCTTTGATGAATGTTATAGTCTGAGGAGTATTACTTAATGGCTGTTAGATGAGCAATGGCTAGGAATTGTCCAAAGAAAGACAACCGATCACTGTTGCATGAAGTCCAAGAGGTTGGATGAATGTCAAGACTTTGCCTGAAGGGTATTCGTAAAGCGTTCAAAAATTAGCTTAATGTGATCCAGTATTGAGATATTTGAAAAATTATCCGTCTATTGTGTTCATAACCAATATATTTTTCAAATCGCATTTGTGAATAGGTATAGAGCATTTAACGAATGTCGATTGAAAAACTACGAAATCTGGGTAAAAATTGATGGGTCTTGTAATAAATTCATCAGTTAGCTGCTTAAAATGTTTCCTTTTATATATTAATTTATTTCATATGTCATCTGAACAAACATAAAATGCTCTTAGTATAGTGTTTGCAGTATTATCATTCGAAGTTATAAAAAGGAATTTCATTAAGTTATGCTTTTAATTAAAGCATGTTTTGATTTTAAAACTTGAGTTATTCAAATGTGTTTATTTAATAAATATTTTAACAAAACATGTAATGCAAATATAGGCATATAAAGTACATAAATATAACTTAATTAAAATGTAGTGGGAAAATATGTCTCTGGCTACAAACTGACTAAAGTGTTTCTAATTAGTTTAAAAGGTATAAAAGTTAACTTAAATGTTGAACCAAAAACACAAGAACTTGCTTTTTATATTTATTATTTTTACCGAAGTGTTCATGAAAAGTAAATATTTTATTAAATTGTATCAATATAACCATTAACGACCAAAATAAGTTCAAATGTTTTAATCAATGTTTAAAAATAGTCATCAGTATTCGTATTTGAAAACTATGTAAACTTGCATTTTTAATGTATATAAATAAATATTTTATTACAACAAAAATTGTTATATATTGAATATATTAGTTGGCTACAAATTAATTTTGTTATGCTAAATGCTAGAGAAGATACAACATAAACAAATTAAATGTAATATAATTAATTTAGCCTTAAAAAAAATGCTTTCAAAGTATTTTTCTTTTTACTTAATATAATTACTAGGGAAAAGTTAGTTTAACAAATTATTTAAAAATATCCTTAATTATATAATACAGAATTCGAATTCAAAGAAAAACAAATTGACAACAAAATCCTGGGGAAAAAAATTCCCTGGTATATTTCCATAATAGTGTCATAAAAACTTCCCTGATTTTACAATTACATTAAGAAATGTTGCAATACATGCTTTGTATAGAAACAAAGTAACCACGCTATGGTAATACAATAAATATATTGCATTATAAATGAAAAATTATAAGAAATACTTATATTCAGTTAAAATAATAGTGTATGGATACAATACAAAATTATGCAAGTGCGACAGGCATAATAGTAATTAAACATGTTCTCTGAAAGCAGATAACGCAAAAAAAACTCTTTTCAAATCATTTCTCTTGCAGATCATTTTAAATGTTTTATATGCTTCCTATTTCCTGTTCCAATCTTCAATAAATCGCATATTCACTAGCCCCCTCCCCCCCCCATATCCCGGGAAAATCTTGTTTAAAATCCAACGGTGCTTTCCCTTCTCTCTCCAGCAGTGGTTCAGGTTTCTACAAAAACAACTGAAAATGCGCACAGCCATTCTTTTTTAGAACTGAAAGGTAATATTTACAACTAAGCTACCCTGAGTAGGAGGCATAATATATGATAATTGCCATTTTAGTGATCCTAATTTGAAAATTCATTGATTTTTGTGAAATTTTGAAAAATTCCCTGACATTCCCAGAATTAAAAAATTTAGTGATAATTCCCTCATTTCCAGGATATGTTGCCACTCTGGAAAAATGAAATGTGTGTTTTGCAATCGAATGTAAAAATGAGGATAAAGCATAAATAGTAATATTAATTTTATTATACAAGTTTTGATATCCCAATACTTGACTGTACACATTCGTAACATTGAAAAATAAAAGTGTCTTTACAAATAGAAACATAAACCATACAAAAACCTTTCACAATCTACCAGAAAACAATGTCTACATAAAAGATCACAAAAAAAATCAAAATTGCAAGTCAACATATGAAATCAGTTAAAAATATGGCAAAAATACTCATGGCTCACACACTAATAAAATAACACCCGAACTTCAAAAAATGAAATTAAAAAAAAACTTAGGTAATACATTTTATATTTGAATATGAGAAGATTAATTCATTGAAGATTGAAATTTTTATTATGAAAATGAAATTTTTAAAGTATTTTGAACAAGTGAATGTAAAAAAAAACATTTCGGAACAGCAAAAGCAAGATCAAAAATATATTATTGGGGAAATATTAAAAAATAATGTAATATTTAGCAAAATTAAAAAAGAACTTTTACACAACATTTTTAAGCCATTTTACTTTCAATACACATAACGCATAATAAAAGTTAATCGGAAATTAAGCAAGAAATTTATTTTATCTTTTTAATTCAATTGCACAAATAAATCTGGTAACTGTGGAATATAATATTACGAGTGGTATATAAAAAAAATTAGGTATAAAATCGGAAGGTGTGATGTTTTATAAAAATTAAATATGTTGAGATTCTAAATAAAGCATTGCCCTGCTAATATTTGTCATATTACAACAATAAGTACATTACTAATGATAAAAAAAAGTATATTTTAATTTATATAAATAAGAAACCGCTTTCTTTTCATATAACACAAATATTTCATTACTTTTTTAAAAGCACCATTTAAAATATTTTCAAAGCTGTTTAAAGTTTACTCTAAACAAAGCGAAAATCATAAAATATTTTAATTAAGGAATACAAATATTCAAAAAATAAAAAAATAAAACATTTTCATATCTACTTCACAATCTAATAAATTCATTAAAGTAAAGTAAAACTAACAAAAGATTTAAACAAATAATCAAAAAGACATTTTCATAAATAGTGCAAACCTTTATTTCAAATATAGAATTTGATAAGGTTATTTTTAAGAATCAAAGTTAAATAAGCAAACTCATTAAGTTTGCATAAAATTTTGACATTCCACAATACAGTTTTGAGTACTAATATTGCAAGAAATACTTGTGCGGCATAAACTATTTTGGAAGAACCTTCAACAGCATACATTAATAACACAAATACATAATTTTAAAAGAATTGGATATTGTTTCAAAAACAAGACCAGTCTCATTTCCAAGCTTATTTTCAATAAGAGATCAGCATTTATTTTTTTTACATGATTTATAATCCATTTAACTAATTCATAAATAAATAAAAAGAACCTATGTATCAAAAGAATAACCTTTCTAACCATTTTAATAAAATTATTACATGTATAGAAGTGTTTGATGGAAACATAAATCTAAAAATATATAATTGTGCATTGAAATACAATAGAGATCATACGTTATCAATATTTTCGCATTTCAACTTCTCTGTAAATTAAGATAAATATACTTTTTACAGAAAAAAAATGATTTAGCAAATATAAATATTATAAATAATTTTTTTATTTTGTCTTAGTCAAATATAAGATTATTTTATTTATGCGAGTATGAAAACTTAGTTTATAGTTGTATTTTCTAAAAAATGGAAGGGTTCAATATCAGTGCAAAATTTTTATTAAACACCTAAAAAAAATCATATTACACAAACCAAATGCACCACCAAAATTAATACTCTTAACAGTTTAGATAGGAATACTTGGAATAAAATTGCAAAAAAACATTTGTTGAAGAAAGCTGTGTCCTTTTGTGTTACTTCAATATTGCAAGCTATCCAACTGCTTTGCATATATGGATTTGACATAAATTGTAACACAGTTCCTAGGCACTCGTAACTGTGCATGAAACCAGTGCAGGTACTTTAACCAGAAGTCCTGAAAGTGCGTTTCCCTGCACCACTCATTGTGAGGATGAACAGAAAGTGGGTTTTGTAATTTTATTTGGGTGCTACAACAACACCCTCTTCTTCTTTCGCATTGTCACCATTTTCTTGATTTTCCTAAAAAAAGAGAGAGAGACAGTTAAAAAAAATTTAATTAGGGACAAAAATCATGATATAGCAAAACTTATCTACCCAAGAATACCTAAAAATTGGTTTTAAACAGATGCAATCCCTTAATGGAGATACAAAAGTTTTAACTCTATAAATAAATATTTTTCAATCACAGGTTATGCAGATGAGTTATTATGTTCTAGTAGTCCTAATGTTAAGATAGTTCATTTAGTTTTCTGCATAGTTATAAGCTAAAAACTAGGGATGAAACGGATATCCGGCTGATTTTTAACTATCCGGTAAGCAAAGTGACGGATATGATGTCTACCATGCCGGATTTCTGAATCTTAACATTCATACACTTTTTTTATTAAAAATAAAAATATTTTTTTATTTAAATTTTGGCAAAAAAATATTATAGAAAGTTTATTTTAATCTTTGCACATGAACTGTTGGACACAAAAAAATATTATAAGGATTGAGAATGACAGATTTTAGTACATTTTTACTTGTAACACAGGAAATGTGATTTCGACTTTTAAGTTCTAAATTATCAATGCATTAATCACCATCAATAACTAGGGATGAACCGGATAGTGGTTTTGCTGGATACAGGATATCCGGCACACATTACAAACCGGATATACAAACTGGATTTTGACTGGATACCCAATCGGATATTCGACAGCTTTTTTTTTTACGAAAATATCTTCTCTTAACACTTTTTTAATAAACTGTTCATATTCATGCAGATTTTGAAACGGGCGGAGCCGTACGGTACGATGCGTTTGAAAATGTAATTTTGAAATATTTCCAAATTGCCGATCTAAATTGTGTTATATTTAAATACTAAAACTAGCCCTTACTAGACTGGAGAATAAAACAATTTCTAATATATAACGAACAAATATAACATAAAGATGTATTTATGCACTCTACATACCACCACGCACGTGGAGTTCAAGCTCAAAGATACTCCAAAATAGTTAGTGGCTGGTTCTGAATGTCTGCAGCAATTCTTCCTAGTACTATCTATTCTGTGACCCACCGTGTCTGAAACGCACCCGGTCGGGTTTTAACGAGAAAGTTATCACTTCACTAATTAAATATCTGAACAGCCCGAAAAAAATTCAAGAGAGAATCTGCAGAATACATTGGTAGTATTTTCAGGAAAAAAACTTAAAGCAAGAACAAAAGATAATGGATCGCCACAAAAAAATTTGCACCGTTTTATTCATCTGGATATCCAGCATGATAATTGGATATCTGGTGCTTTGCTTCCAGATATTGGATATTTACCAGATAGTTAAAAATCAGCTAGATAGGTCGCATAACAAAGAGTTACCGGATATCTGTTCCATCCATATGAATAACCTAAAGAACGAAATATTCAGTAGTCTCGGATTTCAAATCAGATATTCGACAGTTTTTTTTTTACGAAAATATCTTCTCTTAACAGTTCTTTAATAAACTGTTCATATTCATACAGATTTTAAAACGGCCGGAGCCGTACGGTACGATGCATTTGAAAATGTAATTTTGAAATATTTCCAAATTGCTGATATAAATTGTGTTATATTTAAGTGCTAAAACTAGCTCTTACTAGACGAGAATAAAACAATTTCTAATCTAAACGAACAGAGATATAATTATGCACTCTACACACCACATAGATTGTTCAAACTCAAAGATACTCCAAAATAGCTAGTGGCTGGTTCTGAATGCCTGCAGCAATTCTTCCTAGTACTATCTATTCTGTGACCCACCGTGTCTGAAACGCACTCGGTCGGGTTTTAACGAGAAAGTTATCACTTCACTAACTAAATACCTGAATAGCCCGAGAAAAATTCAAGAGAGAATACATTGGTAGTATTTTCATGAAAAAAAACTTAAAGCGAGAACAAAACATAATTGATTGCCACAAAAAATTCTGTGTCGTTTTATTCATCCGGATATCCAGCATGGTAATCGGATATCAGACGCTTTGATTCCGGATATTGGATGTTTACTAGATTGTTAAAAATCAGCTAGATAGGTTGAAAAACAAAGAGTTACCAGATATCTGTTCCGTCCATATGAATAACTTAAAAGAATTGAACTAAATATTCTGTAGTCTCTCTCACCTGATCTTCAAAATCATTATCTTGCAAAATATTATTTACTCCTTTTGGAACAGGAGCGAGTCCATTCAGTGGTTCATCGTCATTGTCCCTCTCGTCGTCATCTGAAAAGTGAACATACCATAAAGGGAATTCCGAAACATAAAATGTCTGTGTACAATCTAACGAAATATAATTTTTAAGATTCTTAATTATCGCAATGTTAAAACAAAATCAAAAAGGTAATTAGGTGGACACAAAGCAAAATGAAGATTTTGCAGGGGAGATTTGAAAAACAAAAAACAGATGGTAAGAATGATAACAGGAAGATGAACAAAAATACTAATGAATAATTTCAAGCATTATTCCCTTCATTTACAACTGTATCTTAATTTTTTCCCCTTTGATCAAGTTTAAATTGACATAAGTTCAGATCCATTTCAAAGAAACCGCTCCATATTTACTACAGTGCATTTTCAAACATACTACTTTAATTTGTCTTTAGGGATTAGTAATATATAGATTATATTAGTTTTAGTAATTTTTTAAAAATAGTTTAACAGTGAAATTAGCAATCTATTTTTCCATTATATTTCAAAAAAATTGTTTTGCAAATAACAATATAATATGTAAAGACAGTTTGTTAACAATGTTCATTTGTTTGTTTATAAAAATGTAAATTAAAGTTTTTAAAAAAAAAATATTTTCTTGACTTACATAAAAAAAATAAGAAAGGTCACTTTTACGTAATTTTTTTCAAACAAATTTTATTTTCAAACAATTTTTTTTCCAAACAATTTTTTTTCCAAACACATTTTTTTTTTAAACAATTTTTTTTAATGTTTTACTATGTGATTATGTAATTATGCTTTGCACACATCAATGGAGAAAAAAAATTATGATATCTGCAAAATTAAGAGGTGTCCTGTACCTAAAAGCTGTTTTTCTCAAAATGAACAGTGCGTGGGTTAACTGGTGAACCGTGAATGGAATGGACCGAGAAATAACACGTTCTATTTCATTTCAATAATAAAAAATATGATATAAAGATTTAATACTAATTAAGTATTTAATACTGCTTTTATTTTCCAATAAAAATTTATAGCTATATAATGGCACATTTCTAGGCTATTATACTTTCAATATTCAGAAAGAAGACAAGCAAACAGTTGAGTAAATGCATAAAAATATGGAAAAGCTGCAAGCAAAGCGAATTTTTTTTATCACATTTATCTTGTAGAATTTCACATAAAAAACATTTTAAAAAATTGTCTGACGAGTTTCTTTTAAATCATATTTTAATGTGAACTGTATCCAAGAAATATACACTAAACGGTATTTTCAATGCTTTATTATTATGAATTGATGGGAAATATTTTTTGTTATGTTTGTTGTCTCAGAATATCATGCAATAAATTATGTTTGCAATGTAGCAGTGTTCACTTTAAGCGTTTTTTGAAGGGCGGTCCATTCTGCCCGTCCTTTTTTATATCGATAAAGCCCTCGTGCCCCTTTTTAAAAAATGCTGCCCACTTTTGAAAAAATTCCGCCCTTCTTGCCCCTTTTCAGTCAAGCACAAGCAGCGTTGCTTTCCTAGCTGTCTTTCAAAAAGGCATCAATTAAAAAAAATTCCGTGGTTTTTTTATAGAGAAAATGGTTTGGAGCGAAGTTGCAAGACTAGGCAATTTATTACCAAATTTTGGATTTAAGCAGCCTTTTTATCAGTTTTATAAGGGGTCTGATTAGGGTTACTTACAGATTTAGTTGTTAGGGAAAACATAAATTTTTAAATATCAAATTTTCAATTTTAAGTAATATCTTCATGAAAGAGACATCAATTTTGTACAGGTTTTTCCTTCGAGGCCCCGAATAGTCAAACAATAGCCAATATGCAGATCTAGCACAATGTCAACCAATAAATAGGAACTTGTTTTTGTTTGGTCATATGTCCGATGTGTGCCCATCCCAAACAATTTTTTTTAAATAACTGTTAAAAACAAGAAGTGCCTTTTTAAAGTTGGGTGCCCTTTTTCTGCCAACAGTGCCCAGCCCCTTTTTATTTCTAGAGTGAACACTGATGTAATATTAGCCGGCTGGGCCTTTCCATTGTATCAATCCCTTCCACAACAGTTTGCTATTATTTTATATGTTAATTTACGTAAAATAAGTTTTCTTCTATATTAAGAACTTTAAAAAAATTAGTTTATCTAATGTTAATTAACATATTATAAACTAATAAACTATTGTGAAAGAGACTAACTGATAGTATGGAATGACCATTAATGCTTATCATGCACCATAGGCAGATGTAAACAAATTGCTAACATAAGCAAATACCAGAAGTAGGAAATATTATTCACTTTTATTGGTAAAATACAAAAAAAAATACTTAGGCCAATAAGGTATTTTAAATATGGACCAGAAAAATCTAGAACAGTCAAATAAGCAGGTTATTTAATCGATACAAAATTATGTGTATGGTTTGTTTGCACATTGAATAACAGTAGAGTTATATAAAATGGGAAAATGGAAATATATTAGCTACAAAAAATACTTTATAATACAAACCTTCCTCGTAGTTTTTATCATCCATTACTCTGTGACCATCTGCACCTCTATGCATGAAAGCAGCCTCATGCTTAAATTCGTGCTGATTTTTATGATTCTGTGCTTCCATGTGGGGTGGGACTCCAAGAACATTTTGTTCTACGGCATTGTTGATGTTCCCCGGGGATTTGTTCATCATGTCGTTCATTTGAGCAGCAATGTCGTTGTTGTCTTGTGCATTGCCAGGGAACAATTCTTTGGGCTGAAGGTTTTGCTTCCCTAAAACGGGTTCCTCGACTTGTGGCTTGGCATCTGGATTGTACTGCAAAGAAGTCAAAAACATTTTTTAAATAAAATGGTGTAGACTTGTATATTAAAAAATAAAGATTACAAATGGAAGGTTTTCGGAGAAAATAATGAATGTTCATCTTTTGTTGAAGTTGAGATATCATTGCTTCATGCAAGCCGCAGAACTTTATTTTCGTTATATTAAGATGTTAAATGGAAGGGAAAATAAGTTATTAAAAAAACATTTCCTGATACGAACGTTGTGTATGAAGACACAATATTTTGTTTTTCGTTTTCTACAAAATCACTCCTGATGACGGTCATCATTTCCCATTGAACCTTACGAGATTGTAATATAAACTATGAATATAAAAAAAAACAGCACCCTAAGTAATTGTAGAAACTCCTTAAGTAATTTCGTAAATTAAAAATAATAATCATTGTTTTTTTAACCATTTCAATAATTTCCCATTAAAAAAAACTTTATTTCAATTAATCTTTATTAAAATGATTGTTGATATTTTTTTTTATATAAAATGCATAGTATTCAAATTATAGTAAAAAAACATAAGATGGTTTTTCATTTCTATCATCAAAAATTCACTCAATTTACAAGTAAGACTTACAATATTCTAATTCAATATATGTCATTTTTTCTGAAACAACTGCATTTAAAAGATTCAAACTTAACATTAAAACTTATTTGCATAGGGCAACTTATTGTGATATATAGGGTAAATTTAATGCCAATTTTAAAATTGGTAAATTACATAAGAAAAAATATTGTAACATCCCATTTACTATAAACAAATTTGTGTTGATTTAATATATTTTAATTTCAAGAACAAACAAAACTGTTTTAGAGTAGTAATTTAGACAAAATTGTTGTAACTATTTCTGGGCAATTGCTAAACTACCAAAATTGAAGAAATTCAATCCCTGACTTTTACAAAAAATATTTTGATGTTATATTTCTAACATACTTCTTATATTTAACATATTCATTTAGTTTTTGCAACATTATATGTACTTGAGATAATTTAACAAAGCCTAAATGAAATATTTACTTGAATATCCATAAGGTATATCTAAACAATAAAACTATTAAATGTAAAGTAGCAGAATTAAAAAGAAAATAGTATGCAGTACAGAATATTTAAATTTCATTTTCTTAAAACTTTAACATATACAAAACACATTCATGTACATATACGAAGCTTGAACAATGATAAAATTTCTTGCCTCCTGATAACTATTCAAATGTTTATAATAACTTACCTATGACAATTAAAAAAGCTTTTTAATAGCAAATAATACATTAAAATATCAAAAGCATATGAAAATAGGGATCAATATTATTACGCATTTCAATATGAATAAATGTTCCTAAATAAGCCCATACTTTTATTAATAATTTTTAAATTATATAAAACAATTATAATAAAATAACTTAAATGTAAAGCGTTTTTAGTGTAAAAACGCATATAAATTTAATATAGTGTTCTCTATGGCAAACTAATCAAAGTGCACAATCAATGCACAATACTGTTTGTGGTCAAGTGATGCAGTGTTTGTACATAATTTAAAAATAATGACATTTTTACAGTTTGTGCAATGTAAAAATAGTTGGGTGATTTATTTCAACAAAAATATCCTTGCAAGATATTTTACATAGCCTGTTTGTTGGCTTTCTTGTTAATATCATATATCAATAGTAAAATAACTTTTACATATTTTTTTTATTTGCAAATACTGGACAAAAAAAAATAATGTTTGTGTTATTATGCTAAGTGTTCTCCAATAAGTTAAAAAATACCATTTTTACAGTTTATGAAATGGAAAAACGGTTGTGGTTTTAACAAAAATGTCATTGCAAAATCTTACTAATTTTTTAAAAAAAAAACTGTGTGTTGGCTTTCTTACTAACATCAAATATCAGTAGTGCAACAACTTTTACAGAATTTTTTAGATTTGCAATTATTTAACCAAAAATATCGTTTGTGTATTCAACCTAGTGTACTTTATACCTTAAATAAAATGTATGCCATTTTTACAGTTTATATAATGAAAAAAGTTAAGTGTGTGTTATTTTAATTGAACCAAAGTGTAATTACGATTTCCTTTAGAAAACCTGTGTGTTTGCTTTTTTACTAAGATCATACACTAGTAGTGAAACTACTTTTACAGAAAGTTTACTTGTACATAAATATGATAAAAATATTTGTGTTTTTTCACTATTATAACCTAATATAAAAACATTTAATCAATTTTTAACATTAGTGGTATTTTGTTCTGGATATAATTGACGTTAATCTTACCAAAATATTGCCTACCAGAATTTTTTAATTTACCGAGTAGTGACGTTTTACAGAGGTAGTTTATGGGAATGCAGTTTGCAAAATTACCAACAGATGACGTCACACCAAATTTTCGTTCATTAGCAGTTTGAATACGATTTACAAAACTTCTCTTTTTTAAATATAATAAGGCTACCATTTTAAGACTCAAAAGATATTTAAAATAAATTATGTTCCAAAAAAATTTAAACATTTTCCCAAACAAAAAACTTGAAAGTAACTTGTACTTTACTATAAAAGACTTTTATAATCAATGAAATTATAATTTAATTATGTGTTAACAATAGTCTAAAAAATCCTAAAGTTCAAAGAAGAATTTAAGCCAAAATTTTTGGGTTGGATAACAGATTTTTTATACATGGTATCACTTTATTGAAATACATATCTATAAAAACTGTCATGCTTTCCAAATTAAACAACACCAGATTTCATATACCTGTTAAAGGAGTTTAACGTTTGCAAAGTTCAAAACAAAAAATATTTAATGTCAATAAAATAAATGTACTTACACTACTGTATGAGTATGAGTCTGAATAAGACTAAAACAAAAACATAAATTACATTAAATAAATAAAAAATAAATAATTCATAATGCATCCGATCAGTTAATTTTACTTTTTTAACTATTTCTTCTGTGGCTCTGAAAGTCTTAAAAGTGTTGTTTTTAGGGGGTTCCTTGGGTCAATGTTAGGAGGTCCGGAAGGTCACAAAGAAAATCGAAAATCAGTGCAGTAATTAACTTAAGCTATTACAATGTTTTCATGAGTTAAAAAGAGTGTTAACTGTACAAATGAGAGACTAAAAGTAATTAAACTTCTGAGAGTGTGGTGTTATCTTTTCTATGCATTCATTGAGTAAGTTATAATTCATATTCTTAGTAAAAAATGTGTAAAATTAAAAGATATTATAAAATTTATTTAAGAATTTTTTTCTTTTCATTTTTATATTCAAACATATGTACATGGCCAGAAACCATGAGTATACATGAAAAGGGGTCCCCAGTCCTATTTTAGTCTTAGCTAGGGGTCATTGGCTTAATGTTAATTGGGAAAAACCGCCGATTTATACTACTATAACCCTCAGTTGACTTCACTACAACATTTGTTTATTGCATTAATTTTTATATTTATACAGCATCATTTTGTTTAACTATATTTCAAGAGTCATATTTTAAATTTAATTTCTTTGTCAACTTAGTGTTATAATAAACCTACATTTCATCCATTCTTCTTCTTACATTAAAGCATTTCTTACTTATGGGGATTTTGTCTACTCTTTTTTATGATAAAAAAATACTGAAACTATGTACCTTTGCATTGGATTTCTATAAAATATTATGAGTTGTGTAAGGAGAAAATACATTTGTAATTTTATTCCTTGACACTACAATAATATATTTAACTAATAATATTATTGTAAAACTATTTTTATTAAAATTAAAAAAAATTGAAATTAAAAAAAAAAAAAATGGTAAACTGCGCTGGAATATCTTTAGTCCAATAATTCATAATGTGAAAATTCACAAAAAAAAGAGGGTACAATAAAATTCTGATTTTTCACAATATAAATTTTGCCATGCAAAATCAGTCTGATCAGGAAACTGGAATTTTCAAATGTTTTTTTTTAAATGTAAGCCCCTTCAATAAATGAAAATATAATACAGCAAACTCTCTGTATAATACCCCACAGTTTAATGATCCCTTCTTCGTAAAGACAGAGAATGAAACTCCCCCAACTGTTCAAAACCAGATTTAGAGTTAATGGGCCCTTAATCTGAATATATAACTCCCCCCCCCCCCCACCATTTACCGGGGAAGGGAAGGAATACTTTGATACCTGATAATAAAATATTACACTCGTCTTTGTATGGCTCTAAGCAAAATAAAAATCATTTGTCAAAAGGCTCTAAGCAAACTAAAAATGTAAGAAAAATAAAAACAACTGATTTCCAAAAAAAAGGTAAATCAATGCCATTGTAATTATTACAAATTAACACTAGAACGACGAAGTGGGTCAATTTGACCCAAATCTAATTTCGTTTCTGTTTTTCTCAAAAACTTACCAGCCGAATTAATTGAAATTCCTTGACTTTTCCTAAAGTCATGCATATAATAGCCTGAAAAAATATTATTCGTCTGGCAGTTATTATAGTTGGTGTTTTTAACACTTATACCTAGAACGACTGAATGGGTCATTTTGACCCAAACACCCTTTTCCTATACAGAAAGCAGATAACAACGATTTATAGAACTAAAACACACTGCACCCATGTCGTGCGCATTCGGCTTGACTCATCCAGGGGGTGAGTGACCTTGACCTACATATATAATGTCACTGGTCGAACAATATTGGATTTTCATTCGTTCAAACTGTTTTTATATGAGAAAAAGCGCAGATGGCATTTTTTTCCCTTGATGGAGACAGGACTGCATCTGAATAAGTACAGATAGGATAAAGCTTGAGTAAAATGTCTCGAAAACTTACTGTTAGCGAAGCATTAGAATACTTTCAACAGTTGTCGGAAAATGAATCCGAAAACTGTAGAAATAAAGAGTTTGCTTCTAGGAATGAAGAATTTGTGCCTTCAAATACTAAAAGTTTATCTTCAGATAATGATGGCAATTTATCTGATTCTTGCGAATTATCTATTGCATGTAATAGTAAAACTGAAACGTTTCTAGTGCAAACAACCAAGAAATCAAGGTTTCATACATAACAGTTGATGAGCAACTGTTTCCTACAAAATCCAGATGTCGATTTACACAGTACGTGGCTAACAAACCAGATAAATTTGGAATTAAGTTCTGGCTTGCAGCTGATGTTGATACTAAATACATAATAAATGGCTTTCCATATTTAGGTAAATATGAGCGTCTTGCAAATCTAGAACTCGCCAAACACGTCGTTTTACGTTTAGTGAAACCTTTTGAAAACTAAGGAAGAAACGTCACCACTGATAACTTTTTCACAACACTGAAACTATTGGAAATTTTAAAAGCAAAGAACACCAGTTTGATAGGTACTGTAAGGTGGAATCGAAAGTTTTTGCCTGAAATAGTGAAAACAAATGAAGACATAATTGTCGAAACATTGTTACTGAAACATAATGATAGTACAACTACTATGACAGTTTACCAAGGGAAAAATAATAAGAATGTCATGTTACTCAGTTCATTTCACCCCACAGTTTATGTTGACGATAACGGGCCAAAAAAATTTCCATAGACAATGTGGTTTTACAATTCTACAAAATTCAGTGTAGATGTTGCTGTCAAATGCACGAAAATACTTGGTGTAGGCAGCATCAATGTTCTAGACCTTGCTTGAATAAATTCCTGGATTTTGTATAAAAGAGTTATCGGTAAAAAGCTTTCGAGGCAAAAATTTATCCAACAACTTATTGATGAGCTTCGCTATCCTTATATTGAGTCTACTCGTAAAAAGAATAATTCAGATTTACAGAAACAAGTTCAAAGTCAAGTTTCTAAGTGTGTAAACAAAACAGTTGATATTTGTTCCAATGTGTAACAAGTGCACAAATTACGTAAAAAAAAGTTGCCGCAATTTTGTGTAGTATATGTACGAACACTTTCCTCATAATAACTTTTAAATAATGAATAAAAAATGTACACATCAATGACAAAATGCTTCAAAAAAGTTCAAATTGAATATAGTGTAAACAGTTTTTAACATAATTTTTTGTTTATTTTTAAGGTTTATAATTTAAATATTCTATTTTGTACTCTTAATATTACTGTCAATGATATAATTGTTATTACTGAAAAAAAAAGTTATATTTTTAAAACTTAAACATGGATTTTTGTACTCTGGGTCAATTTGACCCATCCCGTCGTTCTAGGTATACCGAAACTGCCGTCGTTCTAGTGTTAAACATATTTCGATTTTAAAGAACCTAACAATATTAGGGTATATTTACATTGCAGAAATCACTTAAAAAAATATATAATTTTTCTCCTTTGCAAAAAGCTGTTTGCTGTTTTCATTCAGATTTGGACTATCATCCTTCCAAATAATTTTTTTTGCAATTTGACTGTTTTTTTCCTCGGAATGTGGTGAGGCCCCTAGGCTGTGAATAAATCCATCCCTGCTACTTTTTTTATGTAATTGCCTTTGCGAAGTCCATCTCACATTGGTCCTATGCAAGGTAATTATACCCATGATCTATTGTATTATATTTAAAGCATAATAATTCAACTCGTTAGTAAATAATAATGTTAATCTGCCAACCTGATTTCCATCTTCACCTCTCTCCCCAGCATGGTCGTCCTTCTCTTCTACATTTTCAAAATTAGGAGCGGCAACCTGAGGATGATTCTCCTGCTCCTTCGCATGCACCCCACCAACTACAGCGACATCCAGAGCAGGATTGGCCTTCAAGTCCTCATTCTGAAAATTGTTTCTCATCATAGCGTATCGATCGACCATTTTGTTTACTAAAGGGTCTATGACGGGCCTTGATAGTCTTTTTGAATCGATGACTTCGGCGGCCGCATCGAGGTCGTTGGCTTGATCGTCGTGTTTTAGGTCGAGAGGCTTAGGAAGAACGCCGTCGCCTAAATTGTTGGCTGGCATTACACGGGGCTTGTCCAGTACAGAGACTCTATCATGGGGTGGGGAAGATGTTATGTTGATTATGTGTTCTTTGGCTTGCTATAAAATAAAAGACTATAGTAGTTATAAAGTAATATAAAAAAGAAATTTTGAAATTATTTTTGTTTTCAAGTAAATGTTGTAGCAAAATTAAACACAAATGAATGCAGTAAAAACTTTTTATATTAATTTAACCTTTAGAAGGCCGGTTTGTAATTTTAACATGGGATTCTGATTGAAATATTGGTCACTCGGTAAAGGTTAAAAATCAAAATAGGTTTTGGTAAAGAGGTTTTTTTAATTACAAATGCTGTAAAAAGAATTAAATCCGGTTGTCTAACAACCAAAATGACCTAAAATCCGGACCTTTTTGAATTTTTCTTTAAAAAAAAAAAGATTTTTCCCCTATAAACCAACGAATTGGACTGAAGAGATTGAAATTACATAAAGGTGACATTCACCATGTGGACATGTGTCACAATGTCACTTTTGAACAATTTTGTTGATTTTATGGTTTATGAAATCCATGATAATCTAAGCTCATCGTAATTGTTCAAATATGCACAAGTTGGCAGGTATGCTGTACACTCCACACAGCACAAATTTAGTTTGGATTAAAAGGTTTGAATTATCTTTCAATAACTAAATTGTTTTAAAAAAAGTTGTACACAATTGTCACAAATTATTCAGCAATGGTCATTGTTTGACTACACATAAAAAAAAAAATTTGCTATACTTTGACTACTTTGTTGCTACTAAAGCTAAGCGACTTGTTTAAAATAGTTGGACAAAAATTATGTTTATTAGTCAATCAGGATAGGAATTTCTTGTGTATCCCAAGTTTGTATGGAAGTTTCAAGCTTGTGTGGAAAACTTCTATACATGCAAAATAACTTGGCATGAAAATTTTTCTTACAAACCCAAGTTTTCTAATTTTCCTCAGTTAAAAATTACTTCAGCAATTGTATCAACATACAAACTCACTAAAATCATATTATAGCTTGGTAAACATGGCACGCCACTTTTATAATGTGTGCAAAAAAGTATGGAAGCAGGAGATAGGATACCAGTGCTCTTGAAAGAAATTCCATTAGTTATGTCAATACCACTAAATGTGATATAGCCAAACAATGACCATCGCTCAAAAATTTGTGACTACAAGCGAAGTAGTTGAGCAAAAATGTTTTATAATGTCAATACAGCTAAATGTCATACAGCCAAACAATTAAACTTGCCCAACAATTTGAAACCACCCTGTATTAGACATTATTATAAAACACTACACACACTAACCAAACCATCCTATACCTTGAACTGATAATAAACTAAAATTCCATAAATCAGCAACTTATTGGACTTTTACCTGATTAACTGGAGCTACTTCATTTTCACCAGGAAGAACAGGATTCTTGAAGGGTTGAACCGGAATTTCATTTTGTGCAGCTTGTCCTTCCTGGATCGGTGGATGTTGTTCCACTTTGACAGGTGCCTTGTCAACTTCATTCGTAATAAGTGGATTCAAGCTGTGCATCTTCATCTGTTCCTGACAGGTGTGCAATTCTGTGTTTGCTTGCTGCAGCTGGAGGTGACATAAGTTAATTTCACTCTGAAAATAAAACAAATTGTTTCGGTTGGTTGAATGATTAATACACAAGAGGGACACAATGGGCTATTAAGGATGGACCAGGATCAATCTAGAAGGCAAAAGAACAGGGTGACAACAACATTCTTGAAAAAGAGTTCCCCGATTTCCATAATGGTGTCGCATAAATTTCCTTTATTTTACAATTACATTAAGAAATGTTGTAATACATGCTTTGTATAAAAACAAAGTATCCACAGTACAATAATACTATAGATGTATTGCTTTATAAATGAAAAATTATAAGCAATACTTATTGACAGTTAACATAATAGTTTATGGATACAACATAAATTATTCAATTGTGACAGGCATTATAGTAATTAAACATGTTGTCTGGAAGCAAAAAATGCAAAAAACCAAGTTTTTTCAAATTATTTCTTTTGTAGATAATTTTAAATGTTTTATATGCTTCATATTTCCTATTCCAATCTTCAGTAAATCACATATTCATTAGACCCTCACATGTTGCTTACAATTCAAGGTCCAATGTATTTTGCTTTTACTTCTCCTTCCAGCAGTGGTTCATGTTTTTACAAATTGAAAATATAAAAATGCACATAACCATGTTTTTTTTTTAATTCTTTTTCACAGCTAAAAGGAAATTATTGACAACTAAATTACTCAGAATGGAGTACATAACAGACGAAAATTGCCGTTTTAATGATCCAAATTTGAAAAAGTCCCTGATTTTTTTTAAAATTTCCCTGACATTTCCAGAATTAAAAATTTTTATGATAATTCCCGGCTTTTTAGATTATGTTGAACCCAGAAGAAGAAACCTGAGAACAAAATCTCGTAATTTTTAATCAGGGTCAAATAAGGACAACACCCAAGTTGGGACCCCACTCGCTAACCCTCTGACGCATATGGACGCGACATCACGTCCAGGGATCTGTAGTTTTTTCAACAATGCACACAATTTTTTAATTCATGAAACTACTCTATTTTACAATATTTGTTTTTAATCTGATTGTTTGAAATATACTTTAAAAGCTACATCTTTACAATAAATTAAAATTTTAGTAAAAAATTAAAAGTGCACATCCAGGAAAAATTATTTAACGAACAACTTTACAACTGTCAAAATCGTGTGAGCGTCAATCATAGAGTAATGATACAAATAGAGGAATAAAAATGCTGATTTCCGTGTGTGCATCATTGAAATCATGTGATAGGTGGAAATGCCAATTCATTCATGCGCCAATACTACTTGGCAGGCCTTGGCGACATTCAGAACTAAGCGAGATCGAAGTGTTGTAATATGGTTTTGTGTTTAATTTTGTATTTTTAACATCGTTATTCGTTTTTTTTAACGAGTTGCGCAATTTAAGGGAGCTTAACAGATATATTAAAGACATGTTTCTTACTTTGTACTTTTGAAATAATTGCGTTACGTTTTTATGTAAAAAATTTACCATAAGCGAAGTTTTTTCAATTATTATTTTTTATAGTTCAATAAGAAAATATGAACAATAAAACCGGAGAAATATAAAGAGTTTCGTTTTTTCGAGTATTGAACACAAAGAAAATTATATTTTCGTTTCGTTAATGAAGAGGAAATAGCGCAAATTGTTTGAAAATAAGTAAATACCTACATATATGTTAAGAAGTTGAATACGGCAGAACGCCTAATCACCAAAAAGAAGAAAGTGCACCAAATTTGGAACTCCTGCAGATGTCTGAACGCCAAATGTGGCAGCGCTAAAATCACGTGATGTTGGTTTTTGTATTTCAATGTTGACACCGCGGCCTTACGAGAGCCTGGCATTGAAGGCGCTCTCTATTTAATATTATAACTCTCTGGCGTCAATGGGTTAATCTTCCACTCTGGGCAATTAAACCACGACAGATTTAATGTGCATCAGTCGCAATGTTTTATTGAAAGAAAGGATCGGACTTGCAAACCCAAATTACAAGCATGTAGTTTTTTAGACAAGACACACAGGATAAGATATTTATAAGTACAATGAAATAGAGGACAGAGCCGAAAATTGAATGCAATTAAACATAACCCTTAAACGCCTACTTTCATACTTGGTGAAATCTAACAGCTGGTGTTTGCGTTTTATTCCGACACATGGTTTTAATTGTTTTATAAACTATTTTTCAATGTTTTTAAGTTTAATGTTTGTATTATAATTTTTTTTAAAAAAATATTGCCTATTAAACAAGAAAAAAATTGCCAACCCCAAACAATAGTTATTATTGATACTTTCAGATAAAACAGCGATTTTACTTTACGAAAGTAGCTTAGAGATAAAAAGACAATGCTTTTTTTTAAAACGTTTTAATGCTTTTTTTATATAAGTTAAATATTGCTTATATTTAATATGCTTGTTTTAATAAAATAAACAAAATTTTGAAAAATATTCCTTTTTTTTTTTAGACTTTTTCTGTGCTTTTTTTAAGTGGAAATATATTTTTATGGGAGAACAGCTTTTTTAGTTTGAGAATTTATAAAAGAATTTTAAAAGCACCCACAAAAGCTTCAGATATTTAATAGAATTTTAGAATAAATGACATTTTTAAAAAGGACTAATTTAACAATATTTCTCTTTTAGCCCTCTAACGGAGCTGAATGACGTAAGTTATTCATGAATTTCCAGTTTCTCTATCAATACACATAAACTTTAAATTCATAAAAATATTCAATGCATAAAAATGCAATGCACCTAAATCAACAGGGAGAGGGGGGGGGGGATTCTTAGAAGTTATATCTATAAATAGATATAATATCCATGTATTAAAAATATAAAATACAATATTTTGCAGAGAAAACAAATTTACAATTTAGACATTTTACTATACTCTCAAAGGTTAAGCAATATGGAAGACTTACAGTAACATTGCATTGATATTAAAACTTACATTCATATTGAGACTCAAATAAATTAGTACTGATCAGATCAAAAAAGTTTTAATGTAGATTTAAAATATAATATCAATTCAAGAAAACTCAAAAAGTATGTTTATGAAACTTTTAAAGATTAAGCATTAAAAGATAAAACATGACATTTTTAAATATTAAACAATAAAATACTTACTACAAATTTTTCCTGCAACAAATTTTTTTTTAATTGTCAACTAATTAAAAATCTATTTAAGATAAAAGTTTAAACTTTTCACATAATGGAACTTTAAATCAACTTTTATATATTATTCTATTGACATGGTAACAGCTAAATTTAATTTATAAGCAATTTTACAAGAAAAATTTACATTCTGAAATTAGAGATAAATTTTATGGGCACCAAAACAACACATCTGAACTCACCTCAACAATTGAGTGTCCAAAAAATATTGAGGTGTTTGGCTGTCTAATGGTTAATTAATAGTTAATATTAATTAACCATTACCAGTTATGTAATAAGCCAAACAAAAATATATCTGAAATTTAATTTTCTTGATGACTGATTTGTTATAACTAAAATGTATCCTTCAATATTATGGAATTTGTGGAGGAAAAATAACATGACTGTGTTGATTATTAGTATCCAAATTCATTAAAAACTTACACAAATTCAAAAATAGTTAACATCATTTAACATATAATATTTATTTTACCAACTGCAAGTCTTTAATGCAATGATTTGTTGAATAATTTGCATATCAATTGTATAAATTGATAAAATTGTATAAATCATATCAATTATATAATTGTTGCAGTTCCAATTAGTACAATAATCTTTTGGTAAATTAATTTGTTTCTCAAATTAATTAACTATTCAAAAAGTGTATAGAAGAATTTCAAAAAATACTAATGAATACAATAAGAATTTGCTATTAATGCTAAATTTTAAAATATATATTTATAAAAAGTAGTACTGATGATTAAAGGGAAAATTAAAGATTAAATCTAAATAACTTTCTACCGATACAATAATTTTATTAAAATGTTGATTTTATATAAAAATAATAATTCAATAACAACTCAAAGACCAACAGTAACTCAACAGGAGTTTCCAAAATTTTAACTTACAGCAGCCTGTTCAAGTTTCCAAGTAAATGCATTATTGGACACTTCCAGTTTCTCTTTTTCAGCAAGCAAATCGCCTATGTGTGCTAAAAAATAATAATTATTTAGAATACTTATTACAATTGACATTGTCAATGCTTAAGAGCAAGTAAACATTATATTAACAAATAAAAAATTCTACTATTAATTGAAAAATCTGAGAAAAGGTATAATAAACTTTTCAAATTATATTACTTAAATTCAATACTTTCTGTACATTACCTAAATCAGTGTTCACTCTAGGCGTTTTTTTTATCTCAATAACTCCTTCATGCCTTTTTTTCAAAAATGCTGCCCTTTTTGCCCTTTTCAGTCAAGTCTAAGCATCATTCCTTTTCTAATTGTCTTTAGAAAAAGGCGTTGATTAAAAAAATATTTATTAATTTTTTTATTATCGTCGACACTTTTTTATCTACACGTGGTGAGAAATCGCAATCATTCCACGGTAATTTCGAGCAAGGGGCATTCCTATTGGTTGCCTGTGAATGAAACGCTAAGTTTTTTTCTGTATTTTTTTTAAAGAGAAGTGGGGCGAAGTTGCAAGATTAGGCATTGTATTACCAAACTTTAGATTTAAATAGCCTTTTCATCAGTTTTGTAAGGGGTCTGATTAGGGCTACTTACAGGGAAAACATTAATTTTAAAATGATGAATTTTGGATTTTAAGTAATATCTTCATAAAGGGACATCAATTTTGTACTTCGAGATAGGCCCTGAACCGTCAACAATAGCCCAATATTCAGCTCTAGAGCAATGTCAACCAACAAATCGGAACTTTTTTTTTATTGGTCACAGGTCCGATGTGTCAATGTGTGGCCACGGCCAACCCAAATTTTTTTTAAAGTGCCCTTTTAAAAATAAGAAGTGCCTTTTCAAAAACTGGGTGCTCTTTTACTGCCTACAGCACCCTGCCCTTTTTATTTCTAGAGTGAACACTACCTAAATAATGACATAAATTAGAGCATTACACATTTCAATACTTTATTTTAATAAAATAGGAAATGCCTATTAATATCTAAAATAGCATTTTCTTATTCAAGAGTACTCACTGGCCTTTGAAAATAATGTGCATACTTTGAACATTATATATAGGATTAGTATATTTAAAATTTAATTAAAATATGAAAAATAATTTTTTCAATGTATATAAAGAAAAGGACATGATTTTAATATGATTTGAAAAAAAGTTTTATATGTATTGATTGAATAATAAGTAGAATGGTAGTAAAATCTAAATAGCTGATTTGTGGACATTAAATTACTTAAAAGATTTTTTTTATACCATATTGGTATAACAAATTATCTTTTTCAAAGAACAATAGAATTTAAAATAACCAATTTTTTTTTAAATATGTTTTGGTGTGTTATTCTTTTATATAAAGTGAAACACAAAAATTATTTTTAATACAATGGACAGTAGTTTGTACGAGAGATGATTTAGGCAAAACTGTTAAATGGTTAAAATTCATATAAAATACAGTACTTTTTTTTTTATATATGATTTCAGTTTATTTAATCTCCAATAACTTAATTTCAGTAAGAAAATATTTTGTCTCCCAAAATTTCCTTATGATTAAATATTACAAATAAAAAAATGCATAAATAAAAAAAAAACTTTATTATCAAATGATAATTATTTTCAAATTGTTATAAAAAAAATATCTTAATTTTTTTCATTTCAAAGCCATTTCCAAATTAAAACATTATCTAGCTCATTTTTACATTATTAAAAGAAAAAAAATTAGGTAATTAATGATTTTTATTTTAAATATTTTAACTTGTTTTTTAAAGTTTAAGTTAAATAATCAAACAAAAATTTAAAAACTATAAAAAAAAAATACCTTGTAGTTTTTTAATCTCTCCATCCTTTTGAAATTGTACGCTTTTCAACTGCTGCTTCAAAGCGTTTTCAGATTGCGTTTTTTCATCCTCCAATTCTGAATAACTAGTTTTTAACTGGGAAATTTTAATTTCTAACTTTTGCTTGTCATCCTGTAATATAAATAATATTGGATTATGAAAATTTAAAAGATATTAAAAAAAAAAAAGCAATTGTCTAAATACATAAAAAATATTTATTGCAATTTTTTTTTTTAATTAAGACATTTTAAATAACAATATTTTAATTTGCTAGAGCTAATTCAGCATAGAACTACAAAAGTAGTTCAGAGTACTTCTGGAATTAATTATGGAGAAAAACTTAAAACATGTACCCACTTTAGAAGAAGGAACTTCAGCTTTAAAAATTTATAGAATTGGGTAATACGAAGAGATTTTAATTTAATATTGCCAATGGGACTAGTGGTCATGGGTTCAAGTTATACAAATCATACCTTAATCCCGAGGTAAGAAAGCGTTATTTTTCTAATAGGGTAATAAACAAATAGAATAGCTTGACTAATTACATAATTAATTCTTCTGGAGTGGGTAGTTTTAAAAACCAGTTGTCTCATCATTGGGAAATTATTAGGATGTGTTACTGGAGAACTATTTGGATACAGGACCAACCTTTCTGGGCCTAGAGCCTTATAGTTGGCCATCACTATTTAAATTTATAGTTTACACCTAATAGTTGTGTTTACTATTATATATTAAGATTAGATTTGTAAATTTAAAAAAATTAAAACTATTTGCAAAGAAATTAAAAGAAAAGCTATATTAAATAAAAAAAATTACAAAAGCTCGTATGTAGATCATCATGAAATCATATAAAATCCTTTAATATATTTTTGAATCAAGCAATTTTTAATGTTTTTTAAATGTGTTTCAAATTATTTAAACTAATGCTTCTAAACTACAATATGTTATCAAATGTTTCTAGAACATTGAATTTTTATATATGATATTCTAGAATGTTTTGGGATGCTATATTTATTTCGTTATCACAATTGAAATAATTACTTTTTCAGTTTGGAACTTATTTTCGAGTTCAGATACTTGCTTTTCATTTCCTGGAATAAAAACAAATAAAATATATATATTTTTTAAATACAAAACTGGTTTTTAAAAAGATATACTAAATTACAATGTAAAAGTTCATTTCCTGGAATAAAATATATATTTTTTTAAAATACAAAACTTGTTTTTAAAAAGATATACTAAATTACAATGGAAAAATATTCTCACTAAACGTTTTCAAAGCATAGAAAATTCAAATTGTAAGCGTATATTATTCGAGTCAAATACCTTCTTTTGTGTGTTTGTGGTCAGTTTTTTCTTGCTGTAAAGATTTTTCTAGCCTATTTTTGTGCTCATAAACAACTGTAAAAAGAATAAACAAAATTAAAACTGGTATATTTTAATAAAAATACAAATAAATGAAAATTATAACTTAAGGACATGTATTTATCTAAAGTGCTACTATATCTCTAATTCAGAAAGAAAAAAAACACATGCTGCTCCACAATCCAAGAGAATACCATTTCCATCATAGATAACTTGCATACAATCACATCAAAGTCTGACTATATTTCATTGGAATTGCAAGAAAGGTTTCATAACTGCTGGATTGTGACAAACCAGTTTATTGGTCTATTTTTAGTATTTTTCAAAACATATTTTTATCGTGTAAAGGAAGTTAAAAACAAATGAACTTTTATCTGTTTTTAAGATTGGTAAATTACTGTGTAAAAACAGTTAAGTGTGTAGCATTTTTTGGTTGTTTCTTTTCATAAATTAACCCAGCCTCTGAGAGTAGTCTATCACTTTATATATTTCTGGCCGGTGAAGAAAGATAATGTTACACAAATATTGATAAAGTAAGAAATTAGTTGCATTTATTTTTTACCAGTTGAATGGAGATGTTCTTCTTTCAATAATTAGTTTAGAAAGATAATTATCTAACTCTTGAAGGAGAACCAATTCATCAAAATCATAATTGTTAACTACATCCAACTTTAACTACAGTGGAATTGGCACTAACTTCTTGGAAGCAATCCCAAAAAGATTTACGATATTATTATTTTTTAATATAACTATTTGTTGAAATCTTTGATTTTATTGTACGATTCTTTTTGAGGAATTCATAAGAATGCAACTTTTTCTTTCATCAATGCTAATATGGAAATTTTAACAACTTCAATATGTTCTCTGTCAAAAAGTATTTTTAAACTAGGAATTGAACCCTAGCTGAAATGCTAATAACTAAGGATTTTTTTTTTAATTTGTGTAATTATTAAAATATTGGTACTAAAACTAAAAAAATTATATTATTGAGAAAATTGAAAAAGAAAAAGCTGATTAAAATCTAAAAAAAAAAAAGTAAAAAAAAAATAGAAAAGTAAAAAAAAAAAGTTGGAAAAAAACGGTAAAGGATAAAAAATTTAAAAGGATTTTAAAAAAAGTACTGTCACAGGATGTCCTGCATCCGGCCAAATTGTGATATATACATTACATAAATTTAACATCAAAACTAAGAAAAAAGGGGTTTTGATGCCTTTATAATACCTCTTGTCTAGACACCTCCTAGTGTACACCATTACATACATATTCTAGCATTACAAATATCACAGTACCCAACCAAAATGTTGAATGGAACCATAATACGCATTATTTTTTAATTGTTTATAAAACGTTAATTACCTTGAAGTTGTGCCGAAAGAGAATCTCTCTGCTGCTGACATTTGTCATTAACTCCTTCTAGTTCTTTCAAACTTGTGTGAGTGCTACTCAGTAGGAACACTATAAAACATAAAATACCTAGCACGGCTATGTACACAAACAGTTTGCCACGTGAATTCCTCATTATCACAATGAACACAGGATCTGCAAGACAAAACTGTATTAAGTCACTATTTATTGATTGCCTGGCCCCAAACAAGAATAAAATTGTGTTAAAAATATCAGTGATTATAGACGATGACATATCTTATTACGACTAGTTTGACACCCAACAGTTTCTATGCTATAAAAACATAGTTTATTTAAAATTATCAAGGTATAATATCAAAGTACAAAAAAAAATAAGGTATAATAGCTCACAAATGGCACTCTGGTGACTCTACTCACTAACAATTGCGAAATTTATATAAGTTTTTAAAATTATCAAATTTAAAATTACTTTTTTTAATGGGGTATGATGTGATATTATTTTAATGATGGGTAGGATTGAATTGATATGTGGTGATTAATATATTCCCCCACACAGTTGTGCGTTTCACAGTATGCCCAGCCACCATGACTCAGGTGGAGTAGAGTGGTGACTGCGACAGGAGGGATCATCCAATACAGCAGTACCCGTGATCCAACCAGGCTACTCTGGGAGTGTGGTGACCACAGACCTATCATCCACCATAGCACTATTTGTGATTTTTAAGCCTATAATCTACAAGCTATCCCTTTATAATATAATTGAAGATTTTAAAATAATATATGCTGCACAGGAAAAATTATTTCAACCTACAAGCAGTGAACAGAACTATACAATTGTGAAAATTTCTAGAGCACAAAGTTATGATGTTTAAAAAATTACTAAAATAAAGTATCTAACAAAATCTCATCATCCATAAAGTTTTAAGTGGAAATATGGATTAATCAAATCATACCTGAAACTGCATTAAAAAGAATTCAATGTGCTTTAGGTATAAAAAGCAATATTCTATCATTTCACTTTACATAGTTCAGTGGCGGCTCGTCCACTACAGCAGGGCTGCACCTAAATTCTTTAGTGTATTTTAAAACTAAAATCAGATATTTTACTAATTTTCATAAATGAAGATAAGAATTGAAAATGAAATTTATATGGTAGTAATCAAAATCTTTGATAAATAGCAAGCCTGTTGCCGTAATGCACAATTAAGGAGGGGAAAAAACACCATTCAATTAAAACTGCAGCCAAAAAGCGAAATTCGAAATCGGCTGCATTGTTGCCATGGCAACCTCTACGTAGTATGGAGACTCACCACATTCTAATGCACTGCATTTGTGAGAAGTTACAGCCGAAATTAATTTTCTTATTTTAGCTGCACTTGAGATTAGATAAGCTGATTGGCTCTTGCATGAAACGTGGGGATCGGTGGGTGAAACGATAACTTACGAGAATATCTCCAAACGGAAATGGTTTTCATGATAAATTTACTGTGTGCTGTTGTTTCTGGACATGGTCCTGCTGTTGTTTCGTTATTTAAGTTAATATTAAAATTGACCGATTCTTTTGTTTAAAAGAAAGGAGGATTGCTTTAATTTTCAAAAAATAAGTAAGTGTTTTCTATTTTTTTCGCATGTTATCATTTTGTAAAAATTGAAAGGAAACTTTGATTTGAGTAGTAAATAATAAAGAAGTTCCGTTCATGTAAGGTTTGTGGAAAAATAAGGGGGGGATTCATATGATTTCGGCTGCACTAACATTTTCGACCAAGGGCCGCCACTGACATAGTTTTAATTATATAAATACATAAAAAGTTTGAAAAAATAATACTTTTCTTTATCACTTGAGAAACTTAAAGAAAATCTCTATAAATCAGAAAATATATTACTTACTAGATGAATAAAACGAATCTGGTTCTCCCATAGATTACTTAACAGATTGAATCTAACGGCAAAAAGTGTTCAGCACATTTTATAACCTAAATAAATACACAACTGTTAAAGAGGTTGCAAATTAATTACGTATACAAAAATTTTCACACTGCACTTTTATTAAAAACTTTCCAACTGTAAATGCTAAATAGTAAATACAGGGTGGCAACAAAATCCTGGAAAAAAAGTTCTCTAATATTTCCATGATGGTGTCACAAAAATTTCTGATTTTATAATTATATTAAAAGATGTTGTAATACATGCTTTGTATAGAAACAAAGTAATACAATATATTGTATTTTAAAGGAAAAATTATATACAATACTTATTGTTAATTAAAATAATAACTTATGGACAACAATACAATTATAGAAGTGTGACAGGCATAATACAGTAGACTCGCGATAACTCAAATTTTTTGGTATCCCGAAAAAAAAAATCGATTTTACTGCACCTTCATTATACATTTAATGTAATTTTATCTCTTTAATTCGAAGTTTTTCGTCGTTATTTTTGATAACTCAAAGTTTCCTCACAACTCAAAATTTGGTTTTCCTCTCAAAACTACATATTTTTAAGAACCTGTAGCAAATATACAATTGCCACGTCCTTATCAGTTATCTTTCTTATTGTGTGTTACTGAAAGAGGATACATACAATGGATTCCTGCATGCAGGTGTCTTCGGTAAAGTGAGTCACTTTCTTGTAACGTTACTGACCGTCCAGAAAGCAACTAACTTAAAACCTGAAGTTAAGTTAAGACTTCAGGTTTAAGGGGCAAGTTAAGACTCGAATCCTTCTTTGATGATGAATGCAAACCTCCTCCAAAAATAACTTAGAAAATGGCTGTATCTTCCATGAAAACTATGCGTGCATTCATTGAATAGGGGCCGGAATGAAAACAGAGACATTTCAAGCAATCTCACATTTAGAAAATGTAATTGATTCCAAAAAAAAAAAAAAAACTCAGCAAACTGTTTTGGATAGTTATTTTAATAAAGTAGGGTAAGTATACTTGTATTTATTTTTACCAAAACAGACTTTTTATAGGGTTTTCGATAACTCAAATTTTTATAATCTTCCCTTCGAGTTCTAGATAGCAAGAGTTGCCTGTAGTAATTAAACATGTTTTCTGGAAGCAGATAATGAAAAAAAAAATTCAAATTATTTCTCTTGCAGATTTTAAATGTTTTATATAATTCCTATTTCCAAATTCAAAAATTTCCTTGTTTTTTTTTGTGACATTTAAAAAAATTTTCCTGACAATTCCAGAATTAAAAAAAATTATGATTTTCCAGGTTATGTTGTCACTCTGTAAATATGTTTACATGGTAGAGATTAAAGCAGGATTGTCACTACGGTTAAATCCTAGTGTCCGGTGCCCTCGCCAAATGAGATTTGGCGATAAATGATTGGGCGATAAAGTTTATATTTTGGCAACCCTATTTGACGCTTGCGAAAATATCATGTTCTATGGCAACCCTAAATTTTTTACCCACATAGCTGCGCCATGCTGCGCTTGATGATGCGACCTTTGTTTCACGCATTTCTGCCATTTTTGAATGGACTTTCGGCGATTACGTGGTGATTTTGATTTTTCTGAGCTAATGATGTATACGCGGTGTTGACGATGTTTATTTGAATAGCAAGAATTTTTGGAAATTGAAAGGCAAATGTTCCGTGATTGAGTAGTGCATGGATGCCGGATTATTATGCAGCAAATGCGCCTATCGAAGTTCGGCAAACGCAAGTACAACCGGAGCAAGCGTGTGGAAGGCCAGTGGGTGTTTATAGGGATTGAATCCGGTACCAACAAGTGCTTCATGGTTGCCGTGGACGACCAGAAATCAGAAACTTTACTCAACGTTTTGCAGCAGTTGTTTTTCCTGGATCCGATATTGTTTCCAATTTTCATATAAAATGTTGATTTAATGATCAACGACTGCCCGAAGGATTGCCTGTAAGCACCGTGATCGACGGCCCGGAGGGGATCATGGATGTAATAATGAGTAGACGGAGGCCGAAGGCCAGAGACCAAAAAATCGACGCTTAAAAATGCCATCGAAATGCCCCAAACAACTGCCCGAAGGATCGCCTGTAAGCACCATGATCGACTGCCCGAACCAACGCAATGTCCGCTATTTTGCGTCATCTGACCATGGTTCAAAAATACGAGGCATCGTTCCCGGGTCTTTCCTTCGAGATAGGCCCCGAACCGTCACCAATAGCCCACTGTGCGGCTCTAGTGCGACATTAATTAACCAAACCGCCATTTTGGTTTGGCGAAAAAAAAAACGTCATTTTTGCCTTGGCACCAATTTTCAGACTTGGCGACAACAGGGCACCGTACACTAGGAATTTACCGTTACCATGTATTAAGAGCAGTGAAACATGAGAATACGGTAGCACCTTGCCAAATTAATTTTCATATCAAATTGAGTGCAAGAAGCCTAGGGTTAACATTTCCAACATTGAAATATTGTTGTTTTGTAAACAAGTAGGTGGAGCTACTTGTTATAGATTAAACCAAAAAGGCACACAAAAAATTAAAACCTTACCCAATGTCATTTGGGCAATGGTTTACTTAACCATAGATTACAACACTCAAGAAAACATTTCATGCTTGCAACACATTCGTCAATTTGACTACATTATTTAAAAATTTATTTGCAGAAAAAAAATAACTAATACAAAAATAACAAATCAAGGTAATTATGTTAAATTTTCACAATCTAAGCATATGTTCCCCACACGTCGCCCTTGAACAACGTCGACAGTATGACGAATGTGTAGAAATCTAGATTTAAATTCATTTTAAAAACCATTGCACAAGTAATGTGCAGCATTGTTAAAATAAACTGAAAAATATTTTACAACAATGATTTAGACGCCTTGCCCCATATTCTCAAGTTTAACCTTAAGATCAAAATTCAATGACTTTTGTAGGTATTAAAAAATAACGAGTTTTGTGACTGTTTTTCAATGTAATGATAACTGCAGCTCAGGCAGTGTTACATCATACTCACAGCAATAGTGATGTCTAAGAAACTCAAATTTAACCCTAGAAAGCAAACCATATGTCTATTATATGTATTCTCCCATTGGTTTTACATTGGTAAACAAACATTGTTAATGTTCTAGGGTTAAATGTACATTGTGTAGAAAAAAAATTGCATCAGGTTAAGCATCATACGTGTAAACATTCATAAATAAATAATTTAGAAATTACTAAAACACATGCAAGTGAGATTTCGAAAGTGTTTCGAACATAAAAATAAAAACTTAATAACAAAATCTGAATGATAAAAAGGCATACAAATATTTTAGTTTTTATAAAATACAAACAATGTATAAAACTGTGATCCAACGAATTTCGTGAATATATAAAATATGATTATTCTCAAAAACAGTCATTACTAAATCATGCTGAGAGCATCGTTACATAAACATAAAATATAAAAAGAAATAAAAATATATAAATAATATCCAATAAGATGCTTTATATGGTCACCCCTTTATATTAAAAACAAAATTAAAAAAGTTTTTTAAAAATACCCTATATGATGAGTTTAGTTTGAAAGCAAACTTTGATCACGCAAACAAAATTTTTAATAATCACAAGTGTGCTCTTTTTTAAATGAAGTATAGTGTAATATTCATAAAGTTATAAACAAATAAACTTAAAAAAAATAAATGTTTGAACGAAATTGAGTTAGTTTGTATGCTATCATATAACTATGAAGTACTACCGGTAATAAATGCTTTATAGAGCAAAATAGATAATCCTATTCTATTTCAAAATAAATTTATATATACTAAAAAAAGCGAAATAACATATTTTCATGCGTACCATTTTAAAATTTTAATGTTAATTCTAAAACTAAAACATCATTCACTATCAACCACGTATAGTAAACAAATCAAAAGGAAAGCTGAAAAAATAAACACGAACAACAACACTGTGGCGGTTCATAGCTAATTATTTTTAAATTGTCAATAAATACTCTTATGTAACTAAACTATTTATAAACAGTTTTTGACGACTATGTAAAAAAATTTCGTTTTATTTACATTTTAGTATCAGTTTTTATACTACAATTAAAAATAATAATTCATTTAATTGTTCAGTGACATGTTTACTTTTCACTGTGACCGAGTAACTAAATATTTTCACATTCAATTCGTTCGCTTTTCCGGTTTTATCTCTTCCATTTTAAAACTGAAAAAGGTGAGTAAATTTTACCTATTAATCTGTAATAAATTAACTGATCGGTTGCATGTTCTAGGCACGGTTCATTTTCTGAAATTGAGCTTTTTCTCTTAAAGCATGACTACGTTGGACGATAAGTTGTTAGGCGAGAAAACGCACTACTATTGCAGTAGCGGCGATGAGGACGAAGAAGACTCGGACGGAGTCCAAGCAGAAAAAAAAGAAACAGCCACATTCATCCCAGAACCTGAATTAAATAAATGGGAGGGCTCCTCGACCAACACCGGACCCAAGGGGGTGATAAAAGACTGGCAGAGGTACAAACAATTAGAAACCGAAAGGCGCGAAGAGCAGGAAAGAGAGCGAATGGCCCTGATGAAAAAACTCTCACTCACCTGCCAATCCGCCAAGGACGAAGAAAAATCTCGCCAACAACAGGAAGAGTTGGACGCGGACCTCAAAGAACTTCTCGACGATAAGATCCTGGAGGAGTTCAAGATGATGCACATGCAGCAGTTGATGGAAAAGCATTCGAAGCAGTCCAACTACGGCACTGTCTTGAAGATCCAATCGGGCCAGGAGTATCTGGATGCTGTGGATAAGGCGGATAAGACGACAACTGTCATAATTTATATCTATAGCGGAGGCGAAAAGAGTTGTAAGGTGATGTATGGTTGCTTCGAAGAGCTCGCATTGGAGTATCCGGAGGTGAAGTTTTGCTGTGTGGAGGTGTCTATTGCAGGGTTGAGCAGGCATTTCGAGCGTAGAGGGGTGCCTGCGATTCTCATCTATAAAAATGGGAATCTTATGGGAAATTTTATTCGGGTGACTGACGAGTTGGGGGATGAGTTTGTGACTTCGGATGTCGAGAATTATCTGCTTGAGCACGGGATGCTGCCCGATCACAGCCTCGTGCTGTCTGCACTCCGTAATACTCGAGACACTGGGAATGACAGTTCTGATGATGATTAATGAATTTTGGATTTTAAGGTTGTTGATATATTTTATTTAGAAAAGTTAAGTGCATACGGATCATTCCAAGGTAAATTTATCAAAGTTAATAATTTCCATTTATTGACAATAAGAAATTCTGCACTACAATGCATAGTTTGGTTAACATAAAGAGTAATGGGGCCACTCTGTCAAGGCATCGAAAATATTTCGCCAAATATGATTTCGGTTCAAATTGGCAACCATTAATGTGTATTAGAATGCTTGTGCAAATAGTGTCTCTGTAGGTTTAATCTACAGCAATTAGCTCTACCTACTCGTGAAATCAATCACACACGCATATGAAAATATTTGCATAATATGTTTTATATGCATGCGTAAATATTTGCATAAGTGTAATGCATACTAATTTGAAACAACTTAAATTCATTTATTTTCTTTCACCATTCCATTGTTGGTTTCATAATTCAATGTAAGATTTTCATTGCTTGTCTCATTTCTTTAATTTACTTCAACCCCCCCCCCACCCATTTGGGTATGAATCATTTTGTCAGCAACCAAATAGTTATCAATAACCAATGCAGATGTTTTACCAATCTTTCATGCCATTTTGTTTAGGAAAATTGACTTGGTGAGGTAGCCCCCTTGTTCTTTACTTTTACTCATAGTGTAATTACGATAAAAGAAGCTTTTTTTTTTCTTTGCATATTTCATGTTTACCCAAATAATCAAATGTTCATTAAATCTATATACATGTTATGATTATGTGTAGGAATGATCCATATTCATCTTTTATATTCATTCTTGTTATTTAAATACATTTTAACTGAATGTTAAAGCTTTGTATGCAATTACAGACATTTGTAAATAAGTAAACTAACTTAATTCATCTTTATACATATTTCTGATGATGAAATATTCCTTATTAATAAGTGTATAGGTTGTGGGTATTGTGTAACAAAACCAGCTTGGTAAACAAGAATTGTTTTGCAATGTCATAAAAAAATATATGTATTTTACACGTTTTTCTGACGATGTGTAGCTTTTGTGTACTTGTTTTCAGTAAAGAAATTTTTATTACCAAAAATTTTTATACAAATATTGATACAGTTTGCTTTATTTTTAGTAACTTTGCAACAGTAAATGCTCTTTAAAAATAATTATGAAACCAATATTTCGTAAACGTGTATAAAGTCAGCAACCAATTAATTGGTTCTGTGTTATCACCCTCAAATTTGATATTAGCAAATCAACAAACAAGTTTAAAGAGTTGACCAATCAGCTCACCTAATCTTTGTGACATCACATAAGCCATTTATCCAGAGCCGAACAATACTCATACCTTATACTAGGGATGAAACGGATATCCGGTACCCGGCCTATCCGGCTGCTTTTTAACTATCTGATATCCGGAAGTAAAGTGCCGGATATCCGATTTTCCAAGCCGGATATCCGGATGAATAAAACATCGAAGATTTTTTATGTGGTCATCAATTTTCTTTGTTCTTGCTTTAAGTATTTTCCTGAAATTTACCAATGT
The DNA here is from genome assembly GCA_963932185.1 of Troglohyphantes excavatus. Lineage (NCBI taxonomy): Eukaryota > Metazoa > Arthropoda > Arachnida > Araneae > Linyphiidae > Troglohyphantes > Troglohyphantes excavatus. The sequence continues at coordinate 19,294,320 of OZ010671.1, forward strand.
ATTTACAGTGTGCAGATTCTCCCTTTAACCAATAGAGACTTTAAAAAACCTACTTTTTAAAACATTTTAACTTTAAAATTATATTTTTAACGAATCGTTATGGTGGAGGGTCATCACATCTCACAACTAATATAAAGTTGAATTAAAAAATAAATTTCTCAAAAGTTTAAGCAAACTTGAGTTTTCATGTTTGGAATGAAAGGGCATATGGTAAAATTACAATTATTCAGAAATTAAGTGTAAAATGTACAAAACATACGACCATTGCTAGCAGCGCCCTCGAATAAACCTTTGTAAATAAAAAAGTTTTTTTAGTTTATTCAATTTTGGTATCACTTTAAAGATAAGGAATTGGGAAATATTACAGAATAAAAAAATATTTTTCAATTTTTGACCGATTTCCGTTTTTTCTAGTGTGTATGAGAATTTATTTTCATAAAAAAAAAATGCCGGATATCCGGCAAAATCCAGTTCCGATATCCAGTTTGTAATGTGCGCCGGATATCCGGTATCCGGCAAAACCACTATCCGGTTCATCCCTACTTTATACCAGTTTTCTCTGAGGTGTAAATAAATGTGTTTTGTGTATTTTCAAAATGTTACCAAAAGCAAATAAAATTTGCTAGTGATTATCAGACATAGAAATTGATAATATTTGATTAACTGATTTTTATAAAAAAAATTATTTGCTAATTTTATACCCCTTACTTTCATAGAATTTTACCATGGGTACTGAAAAAGACTTAATATTGAAATAATTGGCTGATAAGAAAAAAATATTGCATAGACATACTTTTTTCTATTATATATTGTAATGATTTATTGTTGCATATATTATTTAATTTCTTGAAAAAGATAAACATAAATGATACAGAAAGTTAAAACATTCTGTACATTTTAATGTGTTATAATTTTTTGGGGGAAAATACAGTTTAGTTGAATGGCAATAAGTGGTAAAATTTTTAGTGAATGTAAAATAGTGTTTTATGTTTATTTATTTTATCAGGTTGTAATTTATTGCAATGGGGCCAAGACATATTTTTTTTTTAAATTTTGGAGCGTTAATCAGAGTCTGAAATATTTTAATTGTGTTAAATACCCAAAAGTCTGAATCTTTAAGAAATGTTACTCTTTTTTTTTTTTTTTCTTTTTTTTTTTTTTAAATTTTAGTAGTTAGAATATTGAGTTGGTTTTCTTTATGTTTCCATTTATTTAAAAAAAAAATCATTTTAATTAAAAAAATTATTTTACTCATTTCTTTAGATTTGGAGTTATTTTGTAAATACAAAATAAGTCTTTTAATTTTTGTTTATTTTATTTTCAAAATTTTAACATTTAATATATTTTTGCAGTTTCATTTCAATTTCTTGAACACATCTGCAGCCTTACTGTAATTGTTTGATGTAAAATGCTTCGCAAGATGATGTAGTGTAGAAATAGGAAACTGTATTGTGTGATTTTATACCTGCTGTAGGTAAGATTTTGTATTTTGTTATATTATCTTGGTATGTACTTCTTTTTGATGTAATAAATTTTCTTGGTCTTACTTTACCTGTATTTCTTTCTTAAAATGTTACATGAGTGTTTTTAGTTTTGCATATATATATTAAATGTTTATATTATCTATTAAATTTACCTTTTCAGATTTATGATAAATTATTTTTTTTTTGTTCTGAACAGAACACATGTGGTACCTCTAGAAGTGAAAAGGTTTAAAGTGCTTTTAAGAAAAAAGAAAATTTATGAAATGCAAATTATTTTCCTTCAAAGTCAGAATAACCATGGCGTCAAATTGCCGATTTTTCAAAAAATTTACATGGACTATTCGTTGATAACCAAATCAATTCTAGAATTTTTTTATTAAAACTAAAAAATATTAGCAATAAACAATGTTCACTCTAGAAACAAAGAGGCAGGGCACTGTTGGCAGTTAAAGTGCACTCCGTTTTTGAAAAGGCAATTCTTGTTTTTAAAAAGGCAATTCTTGTTTTTAAAAGGGCACTTTTTAAAAGAATGTTTTGGGTGGGTTTGGCAACAAATTAACACATCGGACCCGTGACTAAACAAAAAAATCCGATTTATTGGTTGACATTGCGCTAGAGCTGCATATTGGGCTATTGTTGACGGTTCGGAGCCTGTCTCGAAGGAAAGACCCAAACAATATTGATATCTCTATGAAGAGATTGCCATCAAAAATTTGACATTTAAAAAATTGATGAAAATCTCTAAAAACCAAATCTGTAAGTAGCCCTAATCAGACCCTTTACAAAACTGATAAAAAGGCTACTTAAATTCTAAATTTGGTAATAAAATGACTAGTCTCGCAACTTCGCCCCAAACCATTTTCTCTTTAAAAAAACTTTGCGGCTCATATCATATGCGGACACAGACCAATAGGGTTTGTGAATTACCCCGTGCTCAAAATTGCAGCAAAATCATCGTGATTTCACAGCGAGCATAGTTAAAAAGGAGTTTGTTTTTCTACTGTCATAATTTTTCTGAACTCCAATTCACACAAAAAAAAAATGTAATCTATGCCTTTTTTAAAGACAGCTAGGGAAACAAGGATGCTTGTGCTTGACTGAAAAGAGCAAGAGGAATTTTTGAAAAAGGGCCTGAGGGCACTATCGAGATGAAAAAAGGGCGGACAGGGCAGACCGTCTTTAAAAAAACGCCTAGAGTGAACACTACAATAAATCTGAAAGAAAACAATCTCGCAAAGTTGAAAAACACATCACAGGAAAATCCTGTTTTCGATAACGCTGATTCCATTCTCGAAAAAAGGAATAACTCTTTTTTTTATATATACTGAATGAGTTGGATGCTAACGTACATTTCATAAAATGACAAGGAGAATTGTTGGAGGGCAACAATATAATCAACGATTCTTGCTGGACTGCCCTTCAGCAAACACCTAGAATAAACTCTGATTCTGAAAATCAGCATCAGCCAACATAGGCTATGTCCCATAAAAAAAAATTGGGTAGGCACAATACCCTACTCTACGTTACAATTTGGTCTGAATTCTTTATACGTGTTTGTTCCTTCTTGCATCTTCGGTAACTCTTGATCTCTCTCTATACTCATCGTAATTTTAAACCGCTTGATATCATTTTGTTTGTCTTTAAATGCTTTTTGAACCGGTTTATGTATCTTATGCTACAATTGAACTTGATGTTATACTTTGGCTTCATAGTGAGATTTTCTGCAAATCGTCACTTTCCATTCCACACAATTAAACTGTCGGATGGAAGTTATAGAACTTGTTTTCTTTATTTTAAACATCTTTAATTCTCGGGTTGTACTACCCGACAATTAAAGAAGTATAGTTACTATGGGTATTTCTTTAAACTCATTCTATGTGGAGTTATGAGGCTTTGTGAAATACCAACACTTTTCGTGTCAAGCAAGTTTGTTGGAAAAATTTATGCCTGACGAAAATTAATATTAGCAAATGAAAGCTAGGGACAATTAGAAATTGCCCAACTAATATTACATTTAAATTTGACCTCGGAACGAACACTGCATTGAAACATGCATGCAACAAATCAATACTTGTGAAAGAACTGTTTAATATTTAATATATAAAAAACGATGGAAAATGCCAATAAGTTGGAACTGGGAATTTCGAATCGTTAAGTTGGGAAATTTCTTGTTTCAACCCCAATTTAAAGGTGTTCGGTTCATTGAGAAATCAAAATCCTGAATAGTTTCCTATGATGCACCTTTATAACTTGTGTTATTTTTGCTTTATAATGTTTTAAATCAACAGTTTAGTAATTTTTAAAGTTTATAATCAAATAAGTACAAGAAATTTTTTAGTAGCAAAAAATTGGCTCGATAACCAACACTGTTTTGAATTTATATGTTAGCAAGAATATCATTAGCTTGTAAAACTGATTTTAAAAAAAATTCTACAAAAAGAACTGTTCAGATAATATACATATTTAGGGTTCGTGGGTCCTTAAAAATTCCTTATTTTTGTTTAAAAGGTCCTTAGAAACTTTCAATTTACAAATTCCTCTTAAAAAGACCTTGAAAGGACTATCATTTTAATAAACCTCTATTAAAAATATTTTATCTTAATGTGAATTAAACACAACTTCACACGCTGTGTGTTATAATTTGTATGGAATATAGTAGAATCACGATTATATGTTAACCTATAATTCTTAAACATTCATACTTATTTTTTCTTAATCATGCCTATAAGGGATTTAATGTTTTAAAACGTTTATGATTTCTTTTATGCCTTTTCATACTGACCTTTTAAAATTAATATTATTTTCTACTCGATTTTATCAATAACCAAATAATTATGCCTCTTTTAAAATATATATATTTGTAATAACTTCAAATTATGTTAAATAATTCCTTTTTATGTGGTCATGAACAAAATTATGAAAAAAATGCTTCCAATTGAAAATCGATTGGATCGTTGTATTCTACTTGCTCAATAATAGTTTCAGAATTTAAACACAGCAATGTTCATTTTGAGCATTTTTGTCCAGATTTTCTGTAACTACAGCATTTTTGAAACATTTAAGATATTTTCAGAAGTTGCTGCTTCTGTATTTGTTGGGATTGGAACTAGGTAACCCATTTTTGTCTAATTTTCTATTCCCAGTCAATTGTTCTCAGTTCATTTCCAATCCACTTTTGGATTTAATTATATGTTCTAAAAGAATTAAATCGAAAAGCGGCTTCTGTAGGAGGCAATGACGCTAATTATATTAAGGGGCTTTTATAAATAAGTTATACCACACTCCGTTGGGGTAGAGAGATTTCTCATTACCGTAACCATAGAGTTAAAGGATAAATTTTTCACTGCTTTAGCAATCTGGACTCGCAAATTAAGCACTTATCTGCTGAGTACATAAGTGATTAATCCCATTTTATCCAATAGTATACAATACACACAAAATAACACACTTAATTTTAGAATCTGCGCAAGTTCGAGTTTTGAAGTAATACTAAAGACGGGTTCCCATTCATGTACAGTGTTCAATCCATTAGAATTAAAGAACACTTGCCCATTTAAAAATATTATCTAAAAAGGGCTTGCTAATGTAACTCGTATTGTTGCCTTTTGTAAATGCACTGCATGTCCTCAAAGAAAGGTATTACTTCTTAATTAACCCCAACTACCACATTTGAAAGCTGATATTGAAACCTTGTTGCTACACATTATAAACATATGCCTTTTACTGTTATGTACCCTGGTTTTTGACCAACACTTTACTTTTCAAAGCGTGAAGGAATCTGGGGGATCGCAAGGTGATCACTCAACCCAGAGGACATATAACCCCTTCTGTACTGCAGTGAATAGATGCAGCACACTTCGTTATACTGAACACATGTGTAGAACATTATTAACACAGGTGCACATAAGAAATTAGGTGTTGTATACAGTGTCTGACATGTATAGTGGAGAATTTCGCAAGTGTAAATACAGACATTTAGAACACAAGTAAGGGTAAAAAACTGTTATAGCTAAACAATTTCATGAACTTTCATGCTACCTATTGGTTTGATACGAACTTAATTCTCGTGTAAACGGTGAGTCACAGAAAAAGTGTAGATAACATTTTTGTTGAAAATTACTTGCAAAATAATTTTGTGATTGAAATTTTTTCTCTATAATTAATACCTAGAAAAAAATTACAAAAACTGATTTTGGGTGCCTTTTTTCCAAAATAGCAGCTAATGCTATTTTGGAAAGAGGTGGTACAAACTTAATATATCATACAGAACACTTTTTTAGAAGAGATTAAAATTGCTTCCAGCTTTACTGGATTTATTTCCGAATTGACTCTTGTCATGCTTTACTAACTGGACTATAGTTAAATGGTTATAATTTGCTACTTAATAAGGAGAAACCTTTCATATCTAAACCATTTGAATATCCGAAGTGTTAATGGTTGTGGCAGAATATTAATTGTATGTACAGTAGAATTTAAATCCCAATAAAATTATTTATTAAATAAAATAATTTCCCTAAATTTTTTATTTAAAAAAAAATACTCTGGTTTTATATTTTGAATATATATTTTACATTTTGTTCTAAACTTCTTCTTTTCTTCTCATTCTAAATTCTTGTTCTGAACTGAAATTCAACAATTTCTGAAGTTCAGTGCCTAAAAAAAATATCCATTTACTGCAACATGCCTTTAACAGCTGATCAAACAACATTTCAGATATGCATTTGTATCAAATTTCTATGTAAACAAAAATATTCACATATTCATTTTTCTGATTGGCCTTCAGATAGTCATTTATCCTTCATTGCTAGTAAAAATGTTGGAAAATTGTTGATCCTCTCGTTATTTTATAGACAAAGGGAGGAAAAAAGGTTTTAATTAAATAAATCTTAATTTTAAATTTCATCAATACAAAGTTATTTCTGTGAAAATTTATTTTTATTCAAACTTTTTACACACATTTTTAAAAATTGTAATAATTACTTTTACAGGCTCTAAAAATGGCAGAAAATAAAGTAAGGCGGTATGAAAAAATTTCCTTCCTTGGTGAAGGTCAGTTTGCAACTGTGTACAAAGCTAAAGACATCACCAATGACATGATAGTAGCAGTGAAGAAAATTAAGGTGGGGAGTCGCACAGAAGCCAAAGATGGTATAAATCGAACTGCTATCCGTGAGATTAAGTTCCTCCGCGATCTAAGCCATCCAAATGTCATAAGTCTACTCGATGTGTTCGGCACGAAATCCAATGTTTCGCTGGTATTTGATTTCATGGACACCGATTTAGAAGTTGTTATAAAGGATCCACAAATCGTTCTAACTTCTGGTCATATAAAAGCTTATACCATTATGACTCTCCAAGGTCTGGAATACCTCCATTCAAACTGGATTTTACACAGAGATCTGAAACCTAATAACCTCCTCATCAATTGCGAAGGCATTCTGAAGCTTGGCGATTTCGGCTTGGCCAAAAACTATGGCTCCCCAAACAAAGTCTACTCTCACCAAGTCGTCACCCGCTGGTACCGTGCGCCAGAGCTGATTTACGGAGCCAAAATTTACTCAACTGGAATCGATATCTGGGCTGTTGGCTGTATTCTGGCAGAGCTTCTGCTGCGGGTGCCTTTCCTTCCAGGCGATACGGACCTCGACCAACTGGGTCAAATATTCAAGGTGCTCGGCTCTCCTTCTGAAGAAGATTGGCCCCATGTTTCTACTCTGGCTCACTATGTCGAGTTCAAGCCCACGCCCGCCATCCCATTCCAGGACATCTTCACGGCAGCCGGAAACGACCTCATCGCTGTCCTTTCGAGGATGCTGGCTTTGAACCCGCTGAAGCGGTGCACCTGTAAAGAGGCTTTAAAGATGGAGTATTTCAGTAATTCCCCGGCTCCTACTCCCAGTGTCCAGTTACCCATGCCCTCTGGCAACACGATGTCAGTTGAAGAACTGGCCCTTTCTGATAACCAGAAGAGAAGGATAGATACGAGTGATCCAGTTGTCATTGCAAAGCGACTGATGTTCGATCAAGAAATCTAAAGAAGATTATTAGTAGTTGAATCGGAAGATGTAAAAAAAGGTCTGTTACATAGACTTCACATATCCTCTTTTTACATCTACCGATTCAGTTGTGGATGAACTTTTCTTTCAAAGTTGGAAACCTTGAACTGAGTTCATTATTCTGTCATGTTTAAAATATAACAAATGTCCTTTTTTTACGTATAAAAATTATTTGGATACAGTTAAACAACCTTTTTTATTGTTATTACGCTACATACTTGAACAAAATTAACTACCTAGGAAACAATCTGTAAGTAAATCTTAAAACTTAAGAACTGTTTGTATTGACTGTGCATGATTTCATGTTTTATATTTCATTGTTGGTAAAAAAAAATCATATGCTTGGTCAGATCAGTTATGTAACCTAAAATACCCAAATAAATAAAAAATTCTATGAAGTGTTTTTATTGTTGTACTAGTTGTTATTCGCGTTTTAAAAAATTATATATGTAATATCATCCGCAACTTGATTCCGCCGTTATAACTCCTTGTGGAATCATTTTATATGGATAAATAGCATATACCATTAGAGGAAGGTGGGTCTTCTGCGACCAGCCCCATTCCACCATCTGACGTAAATAACGTAGGGGAAATGTCACTCTCATAACTACAAGCTGTTATTATGGGTATGAGGATAAATAAATGACCTACCATCGTGTAGAGGACAGTGAAACGCACTGACTAAGCCGATTGTTAACTCCCCTATTTATCCTTTGCACACTCTGGAGGGAGATGGTAACTTTAGCTGCAGTTTCCGCCCTCAAAGCTCACAAGGAATCGGCCTTTGTGGATAAAAGACAACCATCGTGTAGAGGAAGGTGAGATATGTCAACCAGATTGACCTTTTATCCCCTCCCCCTTTGTACTGCATGCGGCCGAAAAGTATTTACGAATGAAACTTTAAGGTACCTGTGCAACCTGCTTCTACTTGATTTTTCTCCATCTAAATAGCCCGAATTCGAGATCGCTGAAAATTCTAGTTGGCTCGAGAATAAAAAAATTAAGAAATCTCAGTGTTATTTGAATTCCCAGCTGGTCTATAATTAAAGCAATTTTAATTGGAAATTAAAATTGCTTTGATTATAGACCAGCTGGAAATTCAAATAAAACCGACAATTTTAATTGGAAATTAAAATTGCTTTGATTATAGACCAGCTGGAAATTCAAATAAAACCGACAATTTTAATTTGAAGATGATTGATTGAATCGATTCTTTCGATTTGATCTATTTATTCGGCGTTAAATTCAAATTCTAAGCACACAGGGCCTAATTAAAACTTCAAGGCAAGGGATAAGCCCGCTTTCAAACGGGAGCCCACGTATTGCCCTCTCTCAAATGGAACATGGAAGATCAAATCGATATTTACATGCACTAAAAATGTATTGCTACAAATTAAAAACGGTTGAGTATTCCTACTAATCTCCTTTGCATACGTTTAATTGTCTCTTTCTTAATTTATAAACAAAACAAATTAAACATAAATTGAAGATTTCCCCCCCCCCCCCCCCCCCAAATTTAGTAGTCAAAAAAGTATTTTTCTGGTTGAGTAATTTTTTGAGGGGAGCACATTTAAATGTAAATCAACAAAAATCTTTTTTATGATTTTATTTTCTATAATAATGATTAACACGTAACAATATTAAATGCACATAATTAAAAGATCAGTCATGTTGACTGTAATTATGAGCTATTTTACGATAAAAGAATATTTTAACAGTGCAGATTCAAAGAGAATTTTTAATAAATTTTATGTTTGTCATTTATTTATTTAAAATGACTCTCCAAAACATATTTACTTTCTATATATTATTGATTAATTTCACACAATTCAAATTATTTCCAAAATGTTATGTTAATATTTTGAAAAATATCAAAGCGTTTTGTAAACAATCTGTATAAAATTGTTTGTGCTTAAAGTTTTTATGCATATTTCTTAGATTAGTAAACAAGCAATTCAATTTTTAACCGACTGAGCAGCGCGCCAACTAAAACTTTAAAATAAAACTCCTTACTGTTTTTTCGCCCTTCCGAGGTGGAGTATGTTGGTCGGCTTTCTTTCCTGCTAAAGTTTTTTCTTCCTTTTCTTAGTTCTTTCGTGTAAGTGTCTTCGCGTTGTATATCGAAGCGTCTACTCACACCCAGAGACCGGGTTCGTATTGTTTTTCATTAATTTTTGAAACCCCCCCGAGGGGGCGTTTCCTGTACTTATTTCTTTTGGGGAATGTCTGCCGACTCCCATAAACGAGCCTTGTAAGTGTGTGAAGATTCCATAAATGAACCCTCTTCCAAAGAAGCTCGACGTGGAGGTAACGTTTTCATATCTAACCTCACCGAAGCCGAAAAAGCGAATGCAGCTTTCGAAAATGGTATCGCGGAATGTCGTATAATCATCCAATCAAACCTAGGCACGGGTAGTGTTCCAACTTCCAACCCAGTCAAGCTAAGAGATACGTTCAATAAAATTACTCAAGCTCACGACTCTATCTCAGTTACAAGACGTAACAAAATTCTACTTAAAACGAAATCGGTAGAAACAATCAAAAATCTAGAACTACTCGAAAATATTGACAATATCCCTGTGTCTTCCCGTATAATAGAAGACTCTATCACATCTAAATACATCATCAGGGGAATCGATTCTCACATCCCTCTATCAGACATTGCAACTGAACTAATATCCTCCGGCATCAATTTTACCCAACTAGTCAGATTTTGTAGAAAAGGCACTGACTTGCCTATCCCTATCATTCTTGTCAAAGAACTAGGCAACATCTCTCGACAAGAAGTAGCCCTATTCCATATCATATACAAAACTTCTCAATATATTGAATCTCCAAAAACTTGCTTCCGCTGCCTACGATTTGGTCATTACCAAAACTCCTGTAATAGCCCTCACAGGTGCAAAATTTGTGGCCAAAACCACCTTCCTACAGTTCCATGCACCTCCGAGGCTAAATGCTTTCGCTGCAGCAGCACAGACCACTCAGCTACAGACACTAACTGCGAATTTTATATAAAAGAAAAAAACAGAATCAACCGAGTCATCCAGACCTATCTCTCAAACTGAAGCGTCTAATCTGCCCAGAAGTTTTGCTCGCAATCCATGGTTAAAATCTGATTTCCCTTCGCTCCCAGTCCAGAACGAACTTACAACGTTAAGAAACGAAATTCTGGAAATTAAACAAGCTCTAACCGAACTCACGAACTTTGTTCACTCTAACTTGTCACCAGTGAACTCCAACCTGTCCTCTCCTCATATATCCTTGCAAACCCCAAACTTTCTTCAAGAAATCAACAACCTTCGCATTTTAAACACTAAATTGACCACGGAAATAAAAGATCTTCGCTCCCTAGTAGAACAAAAAAAAAACTTTGATCCGACTGCATTTCTCACTGAAGACGTCAAAAATCCTTACGGATCCAATCATATCAATGACAACTTATTCTCCGTAACAAGCCCGATTCCAATACTTGAGGACTCGGAGATGGTCTTCACCTAAGATCTCTCTAATACCTTTAAGACAAAAAAAAAAAAAACGAATTCATTCAATTCTGGAAAGCATCCTTAAAAAAAAAAAAAAAAAAAAAATTCTGAAGCAAACTGAATCTCCACCTTATTTCGACTGGATCCCTTCCAGACATATGGAAGTAAAAATGATTCGCCGTCTTTCAAACTCATTCCCGAACAAGGTCATACTTCACTAAATTGGTTTGGTCTCCTCGCCTCTCTGTCTCTCCTGTAACGCTCCTGAATCTCAAACCCACAGTCCTTCATACGGTAATCGATTCATCGCTCAACACTCCAATCTTTTCAACCTTTTAAAATTCTCTCCAAAGTCGTTTCATTCTGCAAGGGAAATTATCACATCAGCTAACCTATCATCTCTCACCTTGGGAAGGGCAATTTTGCAATTCTTCCCTTAAATCCTTTTGAAATTTTAAAATTGACCTTTATATGTAAACGGAGAAAAGGACTTATGTCCATAATCTTCTTTCTTACTCTTTAGGGAGTTTATCATCATCATCATCATCAAAATAAAACTCTTAAAATATATTAATTTTAAAATATCACTTTAATACTAATCAATTTAATACTTTTTTAAGTTGGTGCCAATTTACAAAAATCATACCTACATTTTGGCGGCGATTTCTAAAAGTTTTAAGAAGCATAAAACTAATATTAAATAATTCAATTTTTTCAACTCGTTTGTAAAATTAAAAATTATTTTTTACTTTTTAAGCGCATTTTCCTTAAAATCGGTTTTCCTTCTTTTAACAAAGATTATTTTAGAAGAGTAAAACAATGTCTCCGGTGGTTTTCGAAAAATCGTTTACATAGTTTTGTTAAATTTATTGTTAGGTTCGACTATTCGTATTTCGGGAACGTAATGATATACACTCATAAACAAAACTTGGCATAAAAAGATTATAGACAATAATGTTCGATTAATTATTTTATTCGAGTACAAAAAAGTTCAATTATTTAGAAACATGTGCTTTAATAATATAAATCTAACTAACATTTTAATAGTACTGTATTTGTGCCTAATCGTGTGCTTTTATTTTGAGTTTTAAACGAAATTTCGTTTTTGTTTCGAGATGCAAACATGCGAAATGTGACGGGAATCATCCATGTTCAAGGCTGGACTAGATCCGCGCGCGTTGACGCTACGCTGATAAGGCTGTTCCATTCCCTCCAAAACCTGCCGACAACTTTTTCTCCAGATCTCATAAGATCGCAGCGCCACTGCGGCGAAAGCGAGAAATAAAAGTATAAACAAACGGATAGCGAAACTAAATAAGTGCATGCTTTTTGAACACATATTTTAGATTGTTCGTTTTTAAAACTAGCTGAATTCATTTTCATTTGAAGACTTCAGCAGGAGAACACACACACATTATAGGAAATATGTTCATTTAAAAATATTTTTATTTTCTTGAAGTTGATCAATAATTTATCCCATTTTGGTTTCTATAATTTAAATAGAAATTTGGATTTAAGAGGGATTTTTAATATAAGACAAAATTCATTTATCTAAATTTCTAGCGATATTTATTAATTTATATTTCAGAAATGTACTTACAATAATACTTGATTAAATCTAATCTTTTTTTATGAATTAGGCATATTAAATACTTTTATACAAAAAATACTTTAAAAAATATATAAAACCCAATATTATTGAAAAATAGTTTAATTGAAAATTAAATAAGAATATTTTAACATCAAATAAAAAAATATATAAAATTTTATTTACAAATACAAAAAATATAAAATTTTATTTACAATAACAGAAAATATAAAATTTTATTTACAATAACAAAAAATATAAAATTTTATTTACAAATACAAAATTTTATTCATAAATAAGCAAAAATAATGTATACAATATTTTCACAAGTAGACAGATAACAAGTTCTAACAATTAAATGAAGGAAGGTACAGAAAATCCACAGATTACTGGGAAGATAAAAAAAATCTTTGTTTAAGTAAGCGCTCTGGCTCTCCTCTAAAATTAAATAAGGGATAAAATTATTATTTTAAATATACAGTGTGAAATATTAAAAAATATGTAATTTAAAACTAATAAATTGTATTATAATGTTTATTTTACATTATTAAAATATCATGATAATTAACATCTATTTAGGTTATCAGTTAGATTATTATTGTACTATTATTTATTAACTTCAATGTAATAATCAATTTACTTATGTTTTCAATTCTACTTCTGTATCTGTACAACGTTTTTAGACATTTTGAATAGTTAAAAACAAGGAAGAAAGTCTGAAGTATTATTTTTCTACTAAAGCTATAAGATTTGATGTTATAAGTTATAAACTGATCAACGGATAAAATTTCAGACACATATCGAATTTTCTTCTATAAAACTTTTGTGAATAAACTAGAAAAAAATGTACGATTCAACTTTGATATATTTTTAATTGACAATTGTAATAATCTATTTATCGATGAGTCCCTGGCTCCTGCACACATTATCCTTTACTCCACTGCAAAGTACCAATACTTTATTTTCCTCGACGGTATATACCGTATCATTGATTAAGGTTAGTTAATTTTACTAATATTTGTCTGAAAAGAAAAATAAACTATTTCAAAAGCTGAACTATAATAGGCGTTTCCAACAACAACATGCGATTGGTGTCAGAATATAAACACACAAAAGCAAACTTCATTTAGTCATGTACTGTGAGATATTAAATATTTTGTATCTCAAACGTTACATACCCTAGCACTAGAATTTGTGAGAGTTATAGATCTGTGTTGAAGAAAAGAGTCAGGTCAAGGCCATTCAATAAAAGCTGGATAATGACACTGCATTTTGAAGTTAATTGAAAAATAATCTCAGACTATTGAATGAAATGAAAAAGTAGAAAAAGGAAGGGTTTGAGAATTGAACACAAAAATAGGTGGGGGACCTTGAAATAGTAATGCATAATGGCTTTAAACATGAATTAACTGAAGCATTTGTCAAATCATGCATTTATCAATCCAACATGTATGATTAAGAAAAACTAAAAATCAAAAACAGTTACCAGAGATAATCATTAAGAAACTTTTAAAGAAAATATTTATATTAAATAGAAAATCATTCAAAATCAAACAATAGAGAAAGCTGCAATATATGCTCTTAATTATTAAAAAAATTAAAAATCTAATACAAATGCAAAATTCTCAAAACAGACAAGAATCACAAAACGTTGTCAGAAAAGTAGTGAAATCTATTAGCTAAAACGCGTGTTTCCAACCAAAAAAAACATGCAATTGGTGTCAGAACATAAACACACAAAAGCAAGCTTCATTTAGTCATATACTGCGACAGATTAAATATTTAGTATATTAAACATTAGGGTGGAGTAAAAAGGGCGAAAAAAAAATAATTTCAAATTTTAGTGTTTCCTGACCCAACGAATGGTGCCATTTGGTGAAAAAATCACTGTGAAAAAATTTAAGCGGAATCGTTCATCATCTTCAGGTTCCACATTGAGATATAAAATATAATATTAAAGTCAAGCAGTAAAAAAATCATTTTTTTTTATTTTAATTTAATTTTTACAATATTTTATTTTCAGATTAAAAAACGGTCCTAATTATTAAAAAATAGACATGAACATATTAACACACATTATTTTCAGATTTCACACGAGGTCCAAAAAAGTTCATCTTGGTGTCAAATTTCGGAAGTTCGTTTCGTGACTTTATTCCGCTGCGAAGTATCCATCCCCGACAGCTTCTACACCACATGTTGTCAATGATGCTTGTGTTTCCAGTTTCACATGCCTCACCACTGCTTGAGAATGGCTTCTCTGTTCAAATTGTGAACCATTTCTGATCAACCTTGTTATGTCTTCGTCGCTGAAGTTCGTGGTAACTAGTGGTTCCAAAGGATTGTCATAGTGAATCATCTCGAAATAGTCATTTGCTTTTAAATTCAAATTGGGAAAATTAAATGATCTTATTTTCCCCTTTGAGTCAGTTTTTCTTGATTTCAGTATTCTTCTGAAGCCAAGTTCTCGAATGTGTGCTCGTTCATTTACCATCGCTAACAGAATATTCTCAGAATGAGCAAAATAACAGTTCCTCTGAATAAATTCGTGAACGATTGCCTTAAAGTCTTCTGGAAATAATGAACTTTTTTTGAACTTTTTATTCCATTAAGGTGACGTGTTCCATGAGTGGCATTCGGGATTTTCTTTATTTCAAACCAGGATGGCACATAAACTTCCATAACATATTATACCATGAGCTTAAAGTCTCATGGAGTATCATTATTGGTTTGGCGGTCGATACGTAAAGGCGAAGAATTTTGTTGGCTGAAGTGAGCCATCTTGAGTGAAACATCTTCCCGGGTCTTCTGTTTGCTAATTTTGGAAGGCATACTCCTAATGATACTGCCTAGAAATGTCGAAGAGGTGATTTTGGTCTGTACTGAGTTCTTTTTTGTTAATTTCGGGAAAAGCAACTGGAATAGAGACAAAATTTGACACGGCAAGAGTTTTGCATGTTTTCATATATGTGCCTATTGTCGCGGAAAACTCTTGTGGTCCAGACGTCTTTCGGTTCTAAATAAACAGAACCAGGTTCTGACAAGAGCGTAATATGCTCTACTACAGCTGTAGTCCTGTAGCATAAGAATTCCCTTTCTTCTCATACATAATAGTCTTGTCCTTTCTTCCGTCGAAGTAGAGGGCATACAAAAATTGCGGTATTTGTGTAGAATCTAGCTGGGACCGTAACTTTCGACGTTCCGTCCTCAGCTTATTCCTGTCGATAACTTTAGCCGGAATATCTTTAGATATAATCCCTTCATCATGAAGCACAGAAGACGTAATGACAGCAACTGACCTATCTGATATTCCTGTCCTATCAAAAGCAACCGCTAAATGCAGCAAGGATATTTTCATTTAACTTGTCTTGGATGTTAAGGGAGTTTTATCATCAGTTGCTTTCAGACGTTTGGTTTCGAGGCTAACGTAATCGTCATCATCTTCAGGGATATCTTCTAATTCTGAATCAGATCCTAGAATGGCGTTCGCTGCTGAATCTGTAATAGACTTAGAAGAAGCTTTAGTTTTGCATTCTCTTTCTTTGGCCTTATGGTTTTGCCTTTTATGTTTTTTTTTCTTATACGCTTCAATTTTCGGCTTACAGAAATGTCAATCGACCCTATTGCCATTTTCTTACATGCCGTTGACCCGTTAAAAAATTTCGCTCCATACGAGGAATCTTTAAAGAACACTTGCATTGTTCATAATTCAAACATTTGCATGAAGAAATATCAAACGAAGTACTAATTTGTCTGGTCGAAGAAATATTTCCTAATTTTTTTAGCCCCCTTTCGAGATTTTTATATTCTTTTCATATTTTTATACTTTTCATTTTAATTTCTTATAAGTCGAAAAATTTCTTGATGACTTATACCACTGGCAAGGAGGCTTTCTTCCAAATTCTTGAAATATCCCAAGCAACAATTTCGATGATATCTTTGACTGAAGGATCTTTCTTATTACCCTTTCACAATAAATAATTTTTGATCTAGAGGAAATGCTTTATTAAATCAGCAAACGTGGGTAAAACTGTCCCAGAAAATGGAATCCACGTGACAACTATGTCAGGGTAAAAATAGTTATCAGAATAGAACACGTGCTGCCATCTATTAAAATTAAGTAAATTTGCTTTTTATGTAGAGTACGAAAGTAATTTATAGCGCTAACATCTAGTAAAGTTTTAACATAACATAACAGTAAAGTTTTAATTAAGTAATTTCTTGACTAAATCATAATTAATTACTATTAATTATCATACAACTAATGTTAAATATCATTTTAACTAACAGATTAATTAATAGAAATTATTTATTAAATAAAAGGGCATTTTTTTGTATATAAAAGGCTATATATAAACATTCTTTTGATATGTGGAACCTCAAGATAGCAATATTTTGGGCTGAAATTTGGTGACAATTTGTTCTAGTGAGTTTGGCACCGTATAATGACTCAGGCAACATGAATTTCAAAAAAAAGTTTTTTCGCTCCACTCTATTAAACATTTACATAATCTAGAAACTGTCGTAAAGTGGTGAAATCTATTAGCTAAACAGGCGATTCCAAACAATTCATTAGCTAAACAATAAATTCATTTGACTTACCTTGTAGTTTTAATTCCCCTCTTTCATCGGAAATGTAAAAAATACGCGTGTATTGCGTTCACTATATAGTTAATACATGTTAGTATTTACAATCTGGAACAAAACATCACCATTTTGATAGGCTTAAAGCGACGACAGTAGAACAACGTGCCTTTTTCATTCAGCAGATATTCTCCGAATTCCATTCATTCATTTTATAATTAGCGATTTCATTTACAACATAATTCTTCAAAAACTTTAGATTTAATGTGGTATAAACAATTTTCTGGTTCTAACAAAACGGACAATTTGAATTTTTGAGCATTCGATTTCAACACAAGCGTCTACAAAACACTACTTAAGATCGTGGCGCCACCTAACGGCGAAAACTGTCCCTAGCAAGTTTTTCGTGTCGGCGCTAAATCCATTGTTCTCGGGAGAAATGGGACAGCCTGTTCAGCGTAGCGTCAACGCGCGCGGATCTAGTTCAGCCTTGCCATGTTTTACCTTTACATTTTCCTCGTGGCTTTACGTGTTCAGCTGGTAATCAGAGGCTTGCTAGTTCGAGTCCGTGCAGTGAACTTGACAAAGAAAAGAGTAGTGATCTTGTGATCGGTGCTTCGCTACAAAAATACTAGAATGTCGCCCAGAACATCCAACAAATTATACCGGCGTGTATTCGAGACAGACTGCTGCACCATAAATCTGTTAGGTTCCAATGTTCTGACACTAATTGAGGTTGCGTCGGGTGCCAGATCAGATGTTGTCCTCGTCATTTGGCCATTGTTAAAAAGTACGAGGTATCGTTCTGGTGTCTTTTTTTTCGACATATGCACCGAACCGTCGCCAATAGCTCAATGTTCAGCTCTAATGCGACTAGAGCTGCCAACTAGCAATCCTTTTATAGCATTCGAACTAGCAATCCTCTAATTACTATAGCTGAACGCCTATATCCACTGAGCAACTGGAAGCCCCAAACTTTTATACGAAAATTCTCATTTAAAAATAGCCGCAAAAAACAGTTACATCATATAATATTCATTCATAAAGTACAGGATTTTTTTTAGAATTAATTAGAAAAAATTTCATGAATGAAATGACGTCGAAAGCAACTGGCAACACATGAAACATAAATAAACGATTTCGCAAACAGCAACTGGCAACATATAAAATGTAAACATATGATTTCGGTCGGATAATAAGAATGTTTATAGTCTAAGTAAAATTTCTCCAATAAATACATAATATCCAAGTTATACTGCTTTTGAAAAGTAATTTTATTGTGACGCATGCAACAAACAATTCCCTTGAAAGTGCAGTTTTAGGGTGCACCAACTTATCCACTCAAATTTCATGAAACACCAAGCTCCTGAGGTAAACGAAAAGCCTGTATGGAAACCGTTTCTTGCTTTCTAAACTCAAAATGTCCTATAAGACTGGTTTCTTTCCTTATAGATCTTGAACCTATATTCATATTTCATTTGTGTAAAATAAGAAAGTTTTTTTTAAAAAAAAATAAGCCTTAAAATAACGATTTTTTCCCCCTGTATCAAGTCTGTATTTTTATCAAGTGAAAAAATATTACTTGCATGAAAAGTCAAACACCAGTATAAATTTTTTTTACTTGAGTGAATGTCAAATTCTGAAACTAACCAACCGGTTTCGGTTAAACCCCACATGTCTACGGACGCTGAACAAACACAAGGCACTGGTGAGGTGGGTGAGAAAACCTCCCCAAAAGACTTTTTCGCTGATAATCCTATAGAAGTACAACCTTGCCCACGCGAAAGACCTCATGTATGTAAATTGTGCAGCAAACAATTTATCTTAAGGAGTAGTCTCATACAACATCTCCTGATACATACTGGGAAAAAGTCTCATACATGTACAGTGTGCAACAAACAATTTACCCAAAAGAGTTCTTTCGATCAACATCTCCTCATCCATACTGGAGAAAAACCTCACACATGTGATGTCTGCAACAAACAATTTAGGGCAAAGTGTAATCTTTTAAGGCATTTATATGTCCATACTGGAGAAAAACCTTACACATGTGAAGTGTGCAGTAAACAATTTTCTCGACAGAATGATTATAAGCGGCATCTCCTTATCCATACTACAGATAAACATTACACATGTGAAGTGTGCCTCAAACAATTTGCAGAAAGGGGTCATCTAAACAAGCATCTCCTTATCCATAATGTAGAAAGACCTTATGCATGTGATGTCTGTAACAAACAATTTAGGGAAAAGACTCATCTCAAACGGCATCTCAAGGTCCATACTAGAGAAAAACCTCATACCTGTGAAGTTTGTGGCAAACAATTTGCTCGTAAAAGTACTCTCAACGAGCACTTCTTTATTCATACTGGAGAAAAACCTCATACATGCGAAGTATGCAATAAACAATTCAAGCGAAAAACTGAACTCAACCAGCATGCACTGTTTCATACTGGTGAAAAACCTCACACATGTGAAGTGTGCCACAAGAAATTTACTCAAAAGACTCATCTTAACCATCATCTAATGCGCCATACGGGAGAAAAACCTCATACATGTGAAGTTTGCAACAAGCAATTTCCCGTTAAAAGTACTCTCAACCAGCATCTCAAGATCCATTCCGGAAAAAAACCTCATGCATGTGAAGTGTGCCACAAGCAATTTACTCTTAAAAGTACCCTCAACAAGCATCTCAGAATCCATTCTGGAGAAAAACCTTATTCATGTGATGTCTGCAACAAACAATTTAGGGAAAAAACTTTTCTCGACCAGCATTTATTTATCCACACTGGAGAAAAATGTCACGCATGTAAAGTGTGCAACAGACGGTTTACTTTTAAAAGTAATCTCAACAGGCATCTCATTACCCATACTGGAGAAAAACTTCATACTGTATGAAGTCTGCAACAAAAAATGTACTTACAAATAATCTCTGTATTGATACTGATACACATGTAGTGAACAGAACATTTTAGTTGGAATGATAGTTCCAAAAGCTGCCTCTTTATCCACATTTCTGAAAAAACCATACATATATAATTTTTCAATAAACAATATAGACTACAGTGATGTTTCTTCATCCACACTGGATAAATTTCATTAGGATAAATTTTAATTCAAATAAACATAGCCGGAGCAGGGGGGGAAGGTCTAGTATGCCTAATGTTGGAGAAGACAGGACAAGGGGCGGCGCTAGTAGTTGAATCTAGTAAAACTTTGAAGAATAAAATAACTTTTTATCAAAGTTTTAAAAAAAAATTGTTGTACATATTTGTTTTTATTGTTTGTAATACATTTGATTGATTTTTTTGTATAAAGGTTTAGTACAGATGAGAAAAATCTGGAATCATCACACAACTTTCTGTTTAATTTCTTCAGCACTTTTTGTATAATTTCATTCCAAAACCAAACTATCATTTTCAAATTGTACACCTTTTTTTTTATAACTGCTACATCAATTTAAATTATGTTGCTAGGTTTATAGTATGTCTTTATTAAGTCAATGTTTGCTGCTTATTAAAAAAAAAGATAAAAAAAACAATGAAAATATTAAAATTCTGAATTTATGATTGTAACATTTTCCTTGTTGCATTCCAACACACTATTATGTACGCCCTATTTCACGTACATTTAGGATTTTTTTTGTTATAGTTCAACAATGAAACAAAAACATCTAATAAAAATAACCACAGGGTTCCCACTAGCCTGGAATTGACAGGGAAAATTAACAATTTCTCAACTTTTCTGGAAAAGTTGGGGAATTTTCCTAATAGTTTTAGCTGAAAGTGTCTTGTCCAGTGGCGGCTCGCCCACTACAGCAAGTACAGCCGGGCTGCACCTACATTCAGTATTTTAAAACTAAAATCATATATATATATACTTTACAATTTTCTTAAATGAAGATTAGAATTGAAAATGATATTTCTACGGTAGTAAACAAAATCTCCGATAAATAGCAAGCCTGTTACCGTAATGTACAAAAAACTCCATTCAATCAAAAATTGCAGCTAAAAAGCGAAATTCGAAATCGGCTGCATCGTTGCCATGGCAACCTCTACGTAGTATGGAGATTCCTCCCCATGCCAATGCACTACATTTGTGGGAAGGTACAGCCGAAATTGATTTTCTTGTTTTAGCTGCACTTGAGATTCGATATGCTGATATTGGCCTGTCCGTGAAACGCTGGGATGGGTGGGTGAAACGATAACTTACGAGATTATATCCAAACGGAAATGGTTTTCGTGATAAATTTACTGTGTGCTGTTGTTCCAGGACATGGTCTTGCTGTTGTTTCGTTACTTAAGTTTATATTAAAATTGACCGATTCGCATGTTTAACAGAAAAGAGGAATGCTTTAATTAAAAAAAAATTAGTAAGCGTTTTCTATTTTTTTCGCGTGTTATTATTTGTATGGGTTGTGTATAATAGAGGGGGGGGGGGGGTCACATGATTTCGGCTGCACTAACATTTTCGACCACGGGCCGCCACTGGTCTTGTCATATTCCTTTCCTTGCTATCAATTAAATTTTCTTTTCGTTATAAAACTGACAATTTCTTATTTCTTTTAATACTTTGATCGGTTATTATTTGCAGGCACGTTATTTTAATAGGTATCTACATTAATCTTTTAAAGAAACGTTAATTTTCATGAAGCCGTTATTGGATTTAAGATTTCAACCACCAACCCTCGTACTTGACTACTCTAAAGATCATGTCGTCGAGGAATAAAGGCGTTCAGCTAGTAACCAGACGATTGCTAGTTCGAACCCATGCGATGGATTTGACAAAAAAAAAGTAGTGATCTCGCGATCGGACGGTTACCAGCTTCGATACAAAAATACTAGAAAGTCGTTCAGAACATCCAATAAATTATACGGGAAAGGTGCACGATAAACCTGATCGAAGTTAAATCTTTTGATATATATTTAGGTTGCGTTGGGTGCCAGCTCAGGTGTTGCTCGTCATCTGACCATGGTTCCAAAATACGGGGCTTCGTTCTCGGGTCTTTCCTTTAATAAAGCCCCCAACCCGTCGCCAATAGCCCCTGGGTAGCTCTAGTGCGACGTTATTTAACCAAACCATGGTAATATCCCTTAGTTATTATCACTGATTATTATATTTTAGATCAGTGATTTTAAAATAAATCTACCGAACACAAGATCTACTAACGATATCTTAAAAGTAACTGGCAACAGTTGTTTATTAACCAAAACAAACACTAAACACCAGAATTTGTGAATTTATGTCGGATTATATATTTCTTTTATTATAAATAATCGTTGAAAAGGTTCTACATTAAGATCTTTTTCAAAAGTGTAGTTCATTATTTTATAAATATGTGGACGAGAAGTTTCTATTTAAGCTACTTAGTTTAATGTAATATTTAATAGTGCTTTAGAAATTTTGAAACTCGTTTGTTACGTTTTAAATATGGATCGCGATATATTTAATGAATTTCTGTCAGATGACGGCAGCCCTCATTTGGGACGGAACATAGTTGTCCATTCCAGCAATGAGCCAGAAAGCAGTAGTTCACCTTTTTTCAATCCTAGTCAAAGTAGCAGCTTAAATGAAAAACGCGCGGAAAGGATAAGCAACGACATATATCGGGAGAAGTACCGAAAATTGAAGAGATACGTCAAGGATTTTGTATTTGTAAGTTTTTAATTGTACGATTTTTTTGTTTTAATTTGTTTCAAACTTAGGTGTTCGAGATCTTTGAGCATGGATCCTACATAGTAGAGAAAACATAATGTTATAATCTTGCTAACATCAAAGTGAGGTCAACATATATGGCCTCTGACACGTGTTAATTACGTTATTCTATTCATAAATTTTCACTGTTACACATTTCCCGATTCATCAGCCAATCGCCAGTATTTTTGAATTCATTATTTTGAAAAGAAGTCGTGTGTCTGGGGCCATGATTCGGTCTGAGATGTTGTGTTCACGATTATGACGTCGTATTCGCTCTACTACAGTCCATTCATGCTCGAAGTTCGAGATAGATCCTGAACCGTCGCCAATAGCCCACTGTGCAGCTCTAGGGCGACGTTAATTAACTAAACCGAACTTAACTGTGGGTTCATTTTTATTGTTTTCAAAATTATTGAAAAAAATGCTTGAAGTTCAATGTCTAGTAAAATTTAAGAATACAGAGCAATGTCGAAATTTCTTTAGCCAACTTTTGTGTGAAAACGTAGGATTACCATTTTCAAAATGTATTAAATTGTTCCCCATAGCGACTTTGGTATATTCCTAGTTTGCGGTGTCCCTTGGTGTGATACTAGAAAATTGACACCAAGACAAAAATGACGTTCTTTTCTTTTGTCACCTTGTCAAAATGGTAAACATAATGAGTTGTTGATTAAATAACGTCACACTACAGCTGAACAATGGGCTATTGAGATTTGGTTCAGATTCGGCAATTATTCAATTAATCAATAAAAAATATTACAAAATCAAATGTCTGAAGTGCATGCATGTACCATGCATACCCCACAGACTCGCACTTCAAATCATTCTTTGGTATACAGCTTCCGAATACTCGGGAGTTGTTTTTGGCGTGTTTTATAAGGGTGATAAATTTATAGTATGGCAACCCCACCTGACATTGTTGGTATTTTTCGATTCTTGTGGCAACTTTTAATCTGGCAACCCTATGACGTCATCGTGCTGCGTAATCATTTTTATGCGTTGCAGGAACTGTTTTTAACGGCAATTTCGAATGAAAGCGGATGAATACAACAAAATAGTTAACAACAGTTGCATAAAACTTCATAATAAAATCTATAATTTAGCGGTGCAAATCGAAAAAACCGTTTTTTTCGTCGTCAACAAAAAAATATATGCCAAATGTCTTGTACTACATCTGTTCCACATTTTCAACAAAGCTTCTTTTCTTATATTTATGTCCATTATATATTGTAAGGCAACGATATTTGATATATAATAATAGAAGGTGTGCTCGTTCTCGCGTTTTTGAAAGTGGGCTAGGAAAGCACATTTTTGACGTCATTTTAGCTCCGCCTTACTATGGGTTTTTGATCATTCTCATTGGCTGTGTGTTTCAGGCATTGCTACTTAGGTTTGATCCCCGGTTGTGTAACAACTGGTGATTTAATTTTTAATTAGCAAAATAATGTAAATATCTGTAAATAATTATGTTCAGGTAGCTTCAATACTAATCCGTCCTTGTTTTGTTATGTCCCCTTATTTTACTTAATTGAAATTGTAACTTATTTAATATGTCCAATACAAATGCATTGACCGGATGGTTCCGACCCCCATTTTACTCTTTCAAAATTCATGGACATGCTCTCGTGGCAGCTAATATTATTTTAATATGCCTAATTTATTAAGCAAAGCTTTTGCAATTTTTGCATACTAAATGCAATCCTTTAAATATAATTTAAACTCTTAAAATTCAGCAAATTCTAAATAAAATTAGCGAATTTCACTTTTAAATAGTTCACAAAAAAACGAATAGATGGCAGCACGTCACGAACCATTGGTTCAAATTGATTTCGGGATATTTTAATAACTAAACCACTGCAAATCAATTCTAATTGTTTTTTGAAGCACATTTTAACTGTTTTCTTTTAAATAAATTCATGATTAGTTACAAACAAGAATTCTTGTTAAATTAAGTTTGCTCTGTAGACTCCTAAAACGACTGTACAAATGAGAGCATTAGACACGCCCACAGAAGGCGGAGGTAGGCATCACTATGACGTCAAAAATATGCTTTCCCCGCCTTCCGTCAAAAAGCGGGAGAAAGAGCACACCTTATATATATATATATATAGTCTTCACTATCCTGGATTGTAAGGTACATTTATTAATTTTAGTACATGTAGCATTTAGTATCTAAAACAAATGTGCACTCTAAAAAACATAACTATTATATTTCCTGAAAAATAACTTACTATTATGTTTATTTAGGAAAATGCAGCATTATGTGATGAAGTTGCTCGATTGCAGGAAAAGATTCTCATAGCAAAAGAAGAAAGACGGTAAGCGATACTCAGCACTATGTGGAATCCTTTTTCTAAAGATGTACATCATAGATTCAGTTGCACATAACAGTACATCATGGCCTATTCTAAGGGGCAGTTGTGCGTAATTGTGCAGTCATAAATTTGAAAAGATCGATTGAGAAGTTGAAGTTAGTAAAATGAAAATCCTATTTAATTCTCTGACGCTCATGGACGTGATATCACATCCAGAGATCTCCGGTTTTTTCATCCTTGCATCCAATTCTTAAATTCATAAAAATACTCCATTTTACAATATTTTTAAAATCTAGATTGGTATAACTTAAAAGCTATCTCTTAACAAGGAATTAAAATTTCAGTAAAAATATCAAAGTGCACACCCTTGAAAAAAATATGTAGACTTCCAATCAGTGTAAACAACTGTATAATTGCTAAAATAGTATGAGAGTTAGTGGTTAAGGAAGAATTGATAAAGGAAATCTAGAGCCTTGTTATTTTATTATACCTTCTAAGTTTGTTTTAAAAGGTGGGTTAAAAACTAAAGTTGACATTCGCCATGTATTATGTTCTGAAATACATGAGAAAGACAATTCCAGCATCTTTTGAACTTTACTTAATTGCGACTTTTCTAAAGCGATAAAAAAATTAAATTATTGCAGCAGTTTTAAAAAAAATCGCTCACAGTTAAAGTGGAACGTTGACAAGTGCAAGATATGTAAAAAGTTCATAAATTAAAAAAAACAAACTTTAGCATAGTTATTTTTTTAACCAAGTACAAATAAAAAATTGATTAGAAAACTATTTCCCAAAAAATTAAAATGTGTCTGTTGCATTGCGATTAATGTCTCTTAAGTTTGCAATTATGTCACGTTATTTTTACGTCATGCAATTACGTCATTTTTTATGCGACGGACGTTTGTAAATTTTGGTTAGGCCCTGCTGTGCACACCTGTTTTGTTTTTCTTACCAAGCCCATTATTAATTTCTATTGTATCTTTTAATACATCTGATATAAATATTTCAGTTGGTATTGTAACGAGTTAATATTAATTTAACTTTTACTTCGTATCTACATTATAATGTAATGCATGCTTTGTATCACTCAACTATCCAATATTATTGCATAATCTTTTAAAGCCTAGTGATTCGTAGAATTTCATTAACATTATTTGCTAAACATGTTCCAAATCAGAACCTCACTTGCTGGCAACTTTCAAACATCACAGTTAACATTGCTTTCGCCAATAAATTTATATTTTATTAAATAATACTGCAATCATTATTTTCTAACTTGGAAGCATCATCATAGTATGATGAAGGTTTGACTCGTCTCCAACTCCTGTATGTATGTTATTTCTTCAAAAGCAATATGTATTTTTCTGACCCTTTAAATATATAAATAAACAACTCATAATTTAGAATTGTTATTTAGATTCCTTTTGAAAAAATTCCAAGGATTTCAAGTTGTAAAAGATGGGTCTGCTCAAACTGCACCTGTTGCCAACATTGTAGCATCTACATCTGGGAAGAATGCACCTGGGGAAACTACAGAACCTCCACCAAAGAAAAAGCCACCTACCAAAAAGAGGCCACCTCCTAAGACCACTGGTTAGTTTAAATTTTCAAAGCTATTTTTTCATTAATTTATTTAAACACTATTTTATTAGTTTAACAATTCACTCTATAATTTCGCAATTTGAGGGTAAACATTGTTGCACTCCTACACAAAATAAAAAAAAGAGGACATTTTTACTTGTATAAATTAAATTATATTAGAAGGCAAAAATATCTTTGGATTTCGAGACGAAAGAAAACTTTATGCAATAGACTTTACCATTTATTATATTTTTGAAAAAAATACATAGTTTGTCAGATGGTTTGCATCTTGTACCTATATATCATTCAAACCATATGATATACACTGAAACCTGTTTTTGTGCGGTAGATAGGGACCACATAAAAAAAATTCGCACAAAACTTTCCAAGTAGCTACAAAAAATATTTTTTGCAACAAAATTAAAAAATATTTTTTTATGCGGTGAATAGGGACCGCATAAAAAAAGTCTCACATAGAAAATAACTAAAAACCTTACGAAATAAACTAGGAATTGCTTCTTTAAACGAAATTAAGACTCAAGGCTTGACAGCTACTTGGAATCTCGCCAAATTTTTTGTAATCTGATTTAGAAAATACACATGCGAACATTTTTAAATATTTTATTTACATATGTACTTATTTTACACATACAAAACTTTTCAAAACGTATAACCATTATCCTTCGTAGTCTGACAATACGCGAACTTGGTTTAAAATCGCTTTCATCACTTGAAGATACTACCTCGCACTTGTTTAGAGTTGACTTTTTTTCAGTTACCATGTAGTCAGTGATCAGTTTTTGCGACGACTGTTGTTTCAATAGATGCTTGTATATGTCTTGTTATCCAGATAATCAATTATGTTCAATTTTAATAGAAATTTTCATATACCGCATAAAAAAAGTCACAAAAAAAAAAATCGCACGAAAAAAGACCGCACAAAAACAGGTTTGAGTGTATATGGGTGAGTTTATCCATTTACATATTTCCAGATTTTCCAGTAGTATATGAAATCTAAAAGTTCATAAATTTTTTTTCTCTTTTGAAACATTTTTTAAACCTAAATAGTGGGAGAACTTTTGAAATCCTTTTTTAATGAAATAATTAAGATTTTTTTAAAAATGAAATGTGTTTGAAATATTAAACTCTCCTGTAGTGAAAACAAACAGATGAAATATTTTGTTGTCCGTCAGAGGGTTAACTAATGCATTTTATACTTTAAGCTAATGATTCTGGATTGTTGTCTTATTAATTTTTTTGTTAAAAATAGTTATCTGCCTGTTTAGTAAAAAATTAATGAATTGTTCAAAATAACAATCTTTATTCAAATTTACTCCTACTAATTGTATGGAACCAAAAAGATATTATGACAGTTCCAAAACGTAAACTTACCACACATTGATAACCTATATTTCTATGTGGTATAACATATTTCTGTGAAATATATTAGAATTTATTCCAACTACTTGTATAGAAAAAAAAATACTATATATTCCCAAAAAGTAAGCTTGCTACATATTAACAACCTATATTTCTCTTACCGTTATAAAATATTTCTGTGTTAATAATAGGGTTCGAAATTAGCATATTATTATTAATATGAATTATGCAAAATTAGTCGTATTTTGCACCTAAAATTTTCAGCTTAATGACTGTGATTTTACACCAATACATCATTTTTGACGCCTAACTTTTTATAAAAAATTCAGTTTGACAAACATATTTTTACACCCAGTCATCAGTTTTTAAACATTGGCAATCGAAACCGGCATGGCAGGTATGGCTGCTGCCACACCTATTTTCATCCAAAAAAAGTATTTTGGATTAAAAAAAAATGCCAAATAGTAAAAATTCCTGCCATACTTATTTAAAATATATTTTGGCGCCACTATTTTGATGCCTAACGTTGATTTTCAATAATTACTCTCATACTTTTCAGTAATTTTGTCATAAGACTGATATTTTTAGAGTACAAATGGAAAAATGCTTCTAATTTTTTGCAAAAGAAGCTTTAACTATTACAAAAATATCATAACAGTTGGCAGCTCTACCTAAGTAGTTTGAATTATTTTAAAATTATGCCTAAACAGAACATTTTGGCAACTAAAAAAATTGCTAGGTGCCAATGATGCCTAACTTTTATCTCCTAATTTTGAACCCTAGTTAAAAAATTTATGTTTAAAAAAAGGATAATTCAATATTTGTTCTTTTCTTTTTTAGAAGAGGGTGCTAAACCCAAACCCAAGAGGCGGAAAGTTCCTACAGATAAGAGATTGGTCTCCCCAATTCCTTTAGACGTTGCCGGACGACCAATATTTCCAATCGTATTAGGATCACTTACTATTCATAGTTTAGGAGTAGTAAGTAGCTTTTACTTTATAATACATCATTGAAAAAATTAATTCACTCTTTTTCCCCCAATTCTTTTAATGTGCTGCGCATAGTACTAGATTAAACTGTTGTTAGGAAAATCTCCAAGTCAAACATGTGTATGTTTTAGAAATGAAACACGGTTATATATTGAGATTAGTACAGTCTTCTATGGCTCCTTCCAAGAAAATATTAAAAACAATATTTTGAATCAGCATGGCTTAGGTGGGTTATATAGGCTTCCGTGGCCGAGTGGATTAGGCGCCAGCTGGGAATCCAAGGGTCCCCGGTTCAAAACATTGCGATGGACTAGACTAAAGAATAGTAAAAGGTAGTGATATTGGGATCGGAGGGTTGCCAACTTCGCTACCAAAATACTAGAATGTCATCCAAAACATCCAACAAATTATACTGGCGTGTTCAAAAATACGATGCATCGTTCCCGGGTCATTCCTTCGAGATAGGTCCCGAACCGACGCCAATAGCCCACTGTGCAGCTTTAGTGCGACGTTAATTAACCAAACCAAACAGGTTATATCGTAGATATCTCACCGAAATGCTATTGTTTCTAGAACTTGGTAGGACAATTGGCTATCTGTAACTTAAATACTTGCCCACTCAAGTATTTTCAATAATGGATGTTCAAATGTATAATAATTGCTAAATCCTAGTGAAATTTCGAGTTTTTCTTGAACATTGCTAAAACCATTTTTTTTGGTCAACCTTGACAAAATTGATTAACTGCTGTCAGCAACTACTTTAGGTTCTTTTGTTATTTGGGAATATTCTTTAGAAATATTGCATAATAAACATCCTTAAAAATATTTAAAACTTCTTAGAATGTTCTTTTGTAACTTAGTCAATAGCCCGTGGAACTTTGGAACAATAGTCAGTGGGCTCTTCCGATAAGGTCCATTCAATTATTGTAATATAGTATATAACTTAAAGGCCTTATTAAATATATATATATATATATATATAAATACAAGTAAAAATACTGAAAGATAAGCAAGAGAATAAATTACAAAAAAAGATACATGCCAAAGTGTTCCCCTCTCTTCGTCAAGGAGGCCGAGAAGAACAACAAAGGCTAGCAGGCGTTTCTGATGGCTAAGCGTAAAATATATCCGAAACTTAGCCAGACCTCCGACGCCTACTGAAGCAGAAAAGCAACAAACCAAATGAAAAGCAAAAATGAACTACGAAATCAGACAACAAGCAAAAAGCAAACACCCCACAAGAGAAGATACACGTTGCCAAAATGCAAAATAAAAGACAGCAAACATAAAAATTGTAATAAGAATAAACAATTTAACATGACGTAAAACAAAAATCTAACAAGACATAAAACAAAAAGTTAACACACCAAGGCCTTTGCCTCTGCTACACAAGGATCGAAAGCATAAAAGGATCAAGGATTGAAATTATAAAACCACTATTAAAACCATTTAATTTTAGTTTATTTTTAATAATTTCGATCTCTGAAATCAAACCCTGTTTGGAGTTGCATATTTTATGAATTCGATTTAAATAAGAAATATTAATATTTCTATGTACCCTATGTTTGAGGACCAATCCGTCAAAGATATCGCATTAAAGCAAAATTCTTTTCTTTTATCAAATAATCCAATAATAATCCTGTCATTTTCAACAATTGATATATCAAGATAACTCTAGTAGTTAACTCTATTACTGTTTGTATTAGTTTTAATTAATTTCAATTCTTCAGGATATATATCTTTCCAAATTTCGTTGAATCTATTTTCATCAAATACACACAAATCGTCTATATATCGTACTGCTTTAATATTGTACTTTAAATGTACTTTAATGTACTTTAATGTTTTTTAAATGTACTTTACTATAGCTTTTATTTCATAAAAATATTCTTGCAAAAGAACTGCAAAAACTGCTACCCATGGGGATACCCTTCCTCTGCAAGAAATATGTTTGCCCATTATATAATACATTGTTAAACATACAAAACTTAATTAAACCAATCCATCTATCAGTGTTCACTCTAGAAATAAAAAAGGGCAGGGCACTGTAGACAGTAAAAAGGCACCCAGTTTTTGAAAAGGCACTTCTTATTTTTAAAACGGCACTTTAAAAAAATGTTTGACGTGGGCGTGACCACACATTAGCACATCGGACCCGGGATCAATAAAAAGAAAGTTCCGATTTATTGGTTGATGTTGCGCAAGAGCTGCATATTGGGCTTTTGTTGACGGTTCGGGGCCTATCTCGAAGGAAAGACTTGTACAAAATTGATGTCCCTTTATGTAGATATTACTTAAAATCTAAAATTTGACATTTAAAAATTAATGTTTTTCCTAACAACCAAATCTGTAAGTAGCCCTAATCAGACCCCTTACAAAACCGATAAAAAGGCTACTTAAATCTAAAGTTTGGTAATAAAATGCCTAGTCTTGCAACTTTGTCCCACTTCTCTTTAAAAAAAAAATGCAGAAAAAAAATTAGCATTTCAGATGCGGGCACAGGCAACCAATAGGATTCGAGGAATGCCCCGTGCTCGAAATTACCGCGGAATCATCGAGATTTCACAACAGGCGTAATTAAAAAAAGGTGTCTATGATAATAAAAATAATAATAATTTTTTTTTTAATCGATGCTTTTTTTAAAGACATTTAGAGAAGAAATGACGCTTATGCTTGACTGAAAGGGGCAAAACGGGCGGAATTTTTTCAAAAGGGGGCGGCATTTTTGAAAAAGGGGCATGAGGGCGCTATCGAGATGAAAAAAGGGCGGGCAGGGCGGGCCCGCCCTAGAAAACAACGCCTAAAAAAAAAACGCCTAGAGTGAACACTGCATCTATCTTTACTGCATTTTAATATATTTCTAAATTTTTCATAAACATAATCAAAAACCTCCAAAATATTCTGATGTTGTATATTTGTGAATAAACTTTCAAAATCATAAGTGTCAATTTTTTTAATGTCAATGTCACTATTAAGGATATTTATAACTTTCTGATTGTATATATATATATATATATATATATATATATATATATATATATATAACATTTAATAAGTTGGAAGAAACAATGGAAAGAAAATATCTTAAAATTCACAAATTAATTAAAAGTTTCCAACTTTTTGAAGAATTATAACTTGTTTATTTTTTGGAAACTAATAATATATAGTGCCGAATATATGTATATACAATTTTCCTGTTATAATATTTTATTTGTGTGAATTGGTACTGTTTCTATCACACTGTAAAAACTAGATTACAGGGAAATTCAAATTGTTTTCGCTCTGGATACTCCGATAGAACTTTGTGTTTAAAAAGAGCAATTTTCAATGGTTTTCAAATACTTTTGTTTTTGACATTAGAAACTTTTATATACAATATTTGTCATATTTTCTGATTTGGTTTGTAAGTAACAAAAATGCTTTTCATGATTTCTGTTAGGACACCTGTAATATGCCCTAGTAATTGGCATTACTCTGCGTGAGTGTCAGATAAGTGTATTAATTTTTAAAAGGGTAACTTAAAAAAAAATATGTATACTTCTGTTTATGCTTTAATAACAGCTTAGTGGTACTGTATTTTATTGAACATTTAGTTTATAAATATAAATACAAATTTACATCATTGTATCAAATTCTAAATCGATATAAATGTATAACATTCTAACTTCTGTTTATGCTTTAATAACAGCTTAGTGGTACGGTATTTTATCGAACTTTTCGTTTATAAATATATAATTACAAATTTACATCATTATATCTAAATCAGTACAAATGTATAACAAAAATTAACCAGACACTGGAAGTTAGTAAGTCACATTATTTGTGTTTGCATGTTGCAAATGTAAATATAGCATTTTTTTGGGAGCAGCAAAAAACATATAAAAGATTATTTATAACAAAAAACAATAATTGATTAAAATTATGTGAATAATAAATTAATTATTTTTAGATTATTTCTGATAGACCTGGTTATCATACAGAGCACTGTATTTATCCAGCTGGTTTCTGTAGTTCAAGGACGTATGCCAGTTTAAAGAACCCAGTTTCGCAGTGTTTGTACCAGTGTACTGTAACAGACAGTCCTTTTGGCCCTAGGGTAAGCATTTTTTGCAGAAAATAACTTGAAACAATTTATGTTTTAGTAAAAGCAATAACATTTAAAATGTTACTTTTTTTGTTACAAGAATGAAATAATATTTCAATTGTTTTTTAATGACATTTGAAGATTTTCATTTTTTATTACAATGTCAGTTATTTTTTAATGATTTTATGTTTTAGGAAAAATTAATTATGATATTTTTGTAACTATTTAAGAAAACATTACTAGCAGATTTTAATTTCATTATATACATTACCAATGTTACATTGTGATATTAAATTCATTCATTATTGTAGTTTTCAATCTAATATGTTAAAAAATGCAAAATATCAAATATTGTTAAAATATAATAGATATAATAGCAAGCTAGTTTTTATAACTCGTCATACCATTGCTGCATCTAGATAACTCCATAGGAAGATGAAAGTATTACATAAAACTAATGGTATTCACCCATAGATATATCATGGGATGAGTTATTGAACTTAATAACAATAACTTTATTTACGTAATGCCAAACAGACGCATCCAATTATATGACATTTTGCATCCGTGTCTTAGCCGAGATTCAAACCCGGACCCATTGCGTGGCAGCCCAGCATACTACCACTTGCACTGCTGGGCGACAACTTATAAGTAATATGTATTTTAATCTTCCAATGAAGTTATCTAGTTGTAACACTGACCCAATGAAATGTAATTGTAATTAAACTATTCTTATACACATGTAAAAACGTTAATGTATCATACGCTTGGGATATTGTAAAGTAATTTTCTTTTTTAACATGATTTCAATGATGCATTTTATGTTTTGTTATTTTAGTTTGAGATAACCCCTGAAGACGACCCCGGCCATTCTCTAATTGGCAACAATCCCAATGAAGTGCACACTGCTCTTTTAAAATCTCTAAATACTATGTGGTATGTTACTTATACTTTTTTTAAAAAATAAAATTTATAATATCTGTTTTATAGGTAGTATTTTACCTCTATTAATTTTCTTCTTGTGTGCAATATCATACTTGCTAACTTATATGTATTGTTTGTACAATGTACATATTGTAGTAATTTTGTACGGTTTAAAAATCTCTATATAAATGCGAAAACCCTCATTACTCATATACACATCATTAATTCTCCAACTTCCCATATACCCAGGGAGGAGAAAAAATTTGGCAAAGTTGTTCCATGCACCTTAAATAGGAAAAGTAAGCTATTTTTGTTCGGATTGAAATTTTTTAAAGGGTCATTAAACCCCTTTGAAGATGTTAGTAATGACGTTAGTTTCGAATACTTCTTTTTCTTTATGAAACATTACACTTCCGTGTGTCTGAGAGTTGTAAAATGTCGCATGCAAACAGGAAAATATCTTAAAACCTAGAATTCTTTACAGAGAATATTTAAATTTTTTCCTCCTTTTTATTTTTATACCTTTGCTAATTTAGGAAATTTAAAAGCTTTTGTTGACATAAGTGTCTAATACACGTTGTTTAGAATAATTATCATTAATAATTATTAAATTTGTTCATTTTTACCATTTTTATATATTTGGGATATACACTTCCGAGTGTCTGAGAGTTGTAAAATGTCGCATGCAAACAGGAAAATATCTTAAAATCTAGAATTCTTCACAGAGAACATTTGAATTTTTTCCCCTTTTTTATTTTTATACCCTCACTAATTTAGGAAATTTAAAAGCTTTTGTTGACATAAGTGTCTAATACAAGTTGTTTAGAATAATTATTAAATTTATTCATTTTTACCATTTTTACATATTTGGGATATACACTTCCGAGTGTCTGAGAGTTGTAAAATGTCGCATGCAAACAGGAAAATATCTTAAAATCTAGAATTCTTCACAGAGAACATTTAAATTCCCCCCCCTTTTTTATTTTTATACCCTCGCTAATTTAGGAAATTTAAAAGCTTTTGTTGACATAAGTGTCTAATAAAAGTTGTTTAGAGTAATTATGATTAATAATTATTAAATTTGTTCATTTTTACATATTTGGGATGTTAGTATAGTTTAAATTTCGAATGTTAATCAACCATATTGATGTCCATATTTTTTATCGCCATCTTCTCCGTATTATGAAGCTTTCCATTTCTTTTGGACCTTGCTAATAAAATTTCATTAAAAACTTGACTTTTTACTTCTTTAAGTCCCTCTGACGGGCGAGAAAATTAAAATATTTTTTGTTCGCTTATAAATATTCTAATTTTATTTATTTTGTAAGTTATTTTCTTCCTGTTTGTAGAACGGGTATTTCTGCTAGTTAGCTTATAAAATTGTACATGTTTTAAAGATTTTTTTCCATTTCATAAAAATGTGCATTCGAAGACTCATATTAGTTGTCGAATTTTATTATTTCGCTACATTTTTGTTTGCTGAAAATGCTTCTTAACTGTTTTCTTTTTAATATTCCATGTGTTGTTTAAAAAAATACACTTTAGTATTAATATGACAAGTTGGTAATAAAAAATAAATTTCTTTAATTGTTCAATATTTAGGAAACCATATTTTTAAAGTTATAACATTTTCTTTATTTGAAATCAATTAAACTGCAAACTTTAAAAATGTTTTTATATAACAATATTGGCAAATTGGTTAAAGGAAAGAATAAGGGGCCTACTAAAATAAATAGCCAAGGCGTCAAAAATAAATCGCCAAATATGTTTTTAGTTCAAATTGACAACCATGCCCAATACTTGTGTAATGTGTATTACAATGCATGTGCCAACAGTGTTGGTTTCATCTACAGCAATTAGCTTCATCTGCTTGTGAAATCCATCACATATATGCATGTGAAAATATTTGAATAATAAGTTTTACACATATGCACAAAAAATTGCATAATAAGTTTAACACATATATGATGCTTTAATTCGAAACAAAATCTTAATTTCAAAAGTTTTCTTTCACCATTTTGTTGTTCGTTTCATAATTTGATGTAAGATTTCCATTGTATGTCTCATTAGTTTAATTTACAGCAAGTTCCTCTTTCCACTTATTGACATGACATCAATATATATACTCTGGCAATGATAACCATAGATATTCCATGCAAGATTGTTTACAAACATTGGTTTGACGGAGTGGCTTCCTTGCTCATTACTTTTACTGGCACATTTTTTTAACGATATTTTTTATGGATATGAGTTTAAAATGCTGTTTTTTATGCGATATTTTTTTAGTGGCTTCCTTGCTCATTACTTTTACTGGCACATTTTTTTTAACGATATTTTTTATTGATATGAGTTTGAAATGCTGGCTTTTATGCAATATTTTTTTTAATTCATCCATTGTTCAGAAAAAATAAATTAATTCTCCAAGATAGTTTTAATATAAAAAATAGCTGCAATGGTTTCTACTGGCTGGTTGTGGCATGTAGATTTTTAAATGTCTACATTTCTTTACATTTAAATAAAAAAAGGTATTTCATATTTCTATACATTTCGTCATTATTAACAAAACAATTATTATTTTGAACATATCTTCCACTATAAGATTTTATTAAAATTTCGTTTTATTTTTGGTATAATTTAATTTTTTATAACGTTAGCAAGGTATTATTGTATTTTTAATGTGCTATATTGTTGGCAATAAATGTCAGATTTATTTGATTGTTTAATTACCTTTCTATGATCATTCAATTAAGGGACTGTTAATTTATTCTTTCACTAACTTTAAGGCAGGCTCTTTCCTCTGTTGTGGGATTGTATTTAGCATAATTTTTAAAGTGAAAAATTTTCCAACTAAATAATCCGAATATTGACAAATCGGTTTTCAATATACTTTTAATACATTCTTATTGATGGTCTTTGGATCTTAAAGACATTTCATATAATAATTTATATAAAATTGATAAATAAAAAAATTTTGAACTCTCCACAACCAAGAACATTCAATAGAAAATTTTCCTTTATCCTAAATAAAGAAACTTAAAGCATTCCACAATAATATAAGTATAAATTAAAAATCAGGGTCATTTTATTTCGATAGTATTTATGTGAGAATTGTATGTTACATGATGTGTGGTAAGAGAGTTCAAAATACCTGATTTCTGTTGGGTTCATGCAAATTCAGTGATCTATTAGAGAAAAATGTTGTGCTGACGTATCCCATGAAGCATAGTCACTACCTTTGCCAGTTCATTCCTGATTGGTCAGCTTCGAGGGCGGTGACCTCATCACGTTTCGATAAGTTCAGATAATGTGCTTTTTTGAGATATAGTGATTAAGACAACACATGAGCCATCATATGTTTGTTTTGTGTTCCATCTTGAGTTTTAGATTACTTTTTGTGAATGAATGTCTTTAATTTTCACCAGTAAACACTTATTCTAAATGTCTTTAATAAACTCTGCTGTACAATAACCATGAGCTAAGTAAACTTCTAGTGATTGTGGGAGTTCCAGCCAGTGGCGGCTCGTGGACTACAGCAAGTACAGCCGGGCTGTACCTAATTTTATTAGTGTATTTTAAAACTAAAATGATATATTTTACTAATTTTCTTAAATGAAGATGAGAATTGGAAATGAAGACAAAATTTCTCCGGTAAGTTAAAAATAAACTTGTTTCTCCGATAAATAACAAACTTGTTGCTGTAATGCACAATTAATGAGCGGAAAAAACTCCATTCAATCAAAACTGCAGCCAAAAAGCGAAGTAAGAAATCGGCTGCATCATTGCCATTACGTTGTATGACTTCCTCTACATGCTAAAATGGAGGATGTGACGACACAAATGTAGCCCAAAAGGATTTTTTCAAATCTGTTGTATTTGGGATTTCGATAAAATGATTGGTTCGTGCGTGAATTGGCGGGCGGGCTGGGGAAGAAACCGAGAATTTCTCCAAACGGAAGTAGTTTTCGCAATAAGTTTACACATGTGTTATTGTTTTGTTACTTACACTAATATTAAAATTGGCCGATTCTCAAGTTTAAAAGATAGGAGAATTGATTTATTTTTTTAAATATAAGTAAGTGTTTTCTATTTTTTTTCCTCATGTTATCTTTCGTAAAATTTGAAAAGAAACTTTGATTGAGTTTGAGTAATAACTATTAAAGAATGTCCGTTTATGCATGGTTGTGGAAAGCAAGGTGTGCCACATGATTTCGGCTGCACTAACATTTTTGACCACGGGTCGCCACTGGTTCCATCGAATGATATTTTCAATACATGATGTAAAATCACATGTTTTCTAAATGAATTACTTTTAACTACTTTTATTGTAATAAATTTACCAGCTTTTTCTTACAAATTTAGTGGGAAAGAGGTGGTCAGCATCGATGGCCAGGGTTCCAAATTCTTCGGGCTGTCGCACCCCACTGTGCAAAACCTCATCCAGAGCTGCGCAGGTGCACGGAAATGCTCCGACTACCGCTGGGTGCAGTTCGAAGTCGCCAAGCTGGCAGAAGGGGAAGAAGACAACATAACAAAAGACTTTGATCCCACTATAAACTTTGACGTTCTCCTCCACATCATAAAAGAAAGCACTCAAGTCATCAGCACGAGCTCTGGGCTGGTGATAAATAGGGGGGCTTAGTTTTGTATCTGATTTTGTAAATAGTTGTATTGGTAATTCCAGTATATGAATACTGAACTGTTTTTATACGCATGAAAATGCATTTTTGTATTGTTAGTTTTAATTGAATCAAAGCGATTTTGTATGAATTAGGATTTTAATATTGAATTTATACTAGCAGTCGTGAATTGTAGACCTCGGGACCAGCGACTTTACACAAATTCGTTTTTTTTTTGGGGGGGGGGGGGGGGGGTTGAAATAAGAAATTCCCGACTAGAATGATTCGAAATTCCCGACTAGAATAATTCGAAATTCCCAACTTGAACAATTCGAAATTCCCAACTTGAACAATTCGAAATTCCCAACTTAACGTCGCCGGGTGCCTGCTCAGGTGCTGTCCTTGTTATCTGATCATGATTCCAAAATACAAGACATTATTTCCGGTTCTTTTCTTCGAGATAGGCCCCGAACTATCACCAATACCCCAATATGCAGCTCTTAAGTGCGATGTTAATTAACCAAACCAAACTTAACAATCAAAATTCCCAGTTCCAACTAATTGACATTTTTCAACTTGTTAGGTGATGTTAAACAGTTCCCTCAAAAGTATTGATTTGCTGCCTGCATGTTGCAATGCAGTGTCTGCTTAGAGGTCTGATTTAAGCTGAATCTTACAAATTGGGCAATTTCTAATCTTCCCTCGCTTTCATTTGATAATAATATTAATTTTCTTCGGGAATACATTTTCCCAACTCGGGGATTTTTAAAACTCGAAATTCCCAACTTTTAAGGTTTCCAGATTATTGAGAAGGCTGTACTATCCCCCCCCCCCCCCCCCGGTGCGACGGGCCTGCCCAGGACCAAAACAAAAAGCGTTTTTAATGATTGAATGAATATTCATGTCAAATTTGAAGAAAATCGAACAACATGTTTGGGCGTAACTGTGTTACAAACAAATTTACAAACATACACTATGATGAAGGGTCTAGTTGAAACAGAGACATCACTGTCTCTCAATCACTGAATTCACCTAATACATATAAAAAGAAAGAGTTGAATGAATAAAAATATACGAACAAATTAAGTTGTGTTTTTCATCCATTGATTATTTATTTGTATAGAATTATATTTAGTAGACCAGTAATATCTATTATTTAATATTAATATTTGGATGGGCTGCCCTGCCAAATGGTATAAATATAAAAAAAAATTCTTAATATGGATTAACACCAGCTTCTATTACTAAGCAGCTTGATATATC
This sequence comes from Troglohyphantes excavatus, assembly GCA_963932185.1. Classification (NCBI taxonomy): domain Eukaryota; kingdom Metazoa; phylum Arthropoda; class Arachnida; order Araneae; family Linyphiidae; genus Troglohyphantes; species Troglohyphantes excavatus. The sequence goes on from OZ010671.1 coordinate 19,334,360, forward strand.
ATTTTGCCTAGTTGTCTTGGTCTTAGATCAATAGGTTTCCCATTAATGAGTTGATTGGTGTTCCATTTAACTACATAGCCAAGGCGGGTTGCAAACTTTAAATACTGTTATCTCGGAACTATTTTTGGATTTACACTACTTAGCAACCAACCTGCCCGTTTGGTAATGATTCTGCTTTAAGAGCCCTAAAAAACTATTGTACAGATGTAGTATTGGACATTTGGCGCGCGAGGTTTTTTTGGCGTGTTTTATATGGGCGATAAATTTATAGTATGGCAACCCCACCTGACATTGTTGGTATGCTCCGATTCTTGTGTCGACTTTCAATCTGGCAACCTTATGACGTCATAGCGCTGTTTAAAGGCAATTTTTCGTCGCCAAAAACAAAAACGCGCCAAATGTCCTATACTACATCTGTTCCAAAACTATTTCTATGTATGTAAAATGCAAGTAACAAAAGCATTGTTGTTTTATATACATTTAAAATTTTAACTTCCCACAACTATGTTTTGATAATTAAACTTAATTGTGTTGCATAATAAAATCTGATGTAAATGAATAGTTTTATTTCAGTAAATATTTTAATTATACAATTTTTTTTTGTGAATTACCTCAAGTGTAAAATTGATATAAAAACTTTTCTTACTATGCAAAGGGACATAAAATTAATTAAATATCAATTTCAAAACAGTGGAAAACGTTTATCATCTGTGATAACCACAGAGATGTTATAGAATAATAGAGTGATTATTACGTTACCAGCTAATGCTTTTAGATAGGAAGGAAGTTAACCAACCTAAGCATAAAAAAAGAATTGAAGTGAATGAAATTTTCAGAAATATTAATTTTATTTATTTTATAAACTCTACTTGCATGATGTCATCGGGGGTTAATCAAAAGAGCAGGATTTTATGCCTTACCTTTTTTATGTATAAAAAACATTTCTGTGGATACATTATATTTCATTTTTTCTTTGTTTATGTGTAAAATTGATTGTTCATACTATTCCATTCATTAATTTTAATTAGTTAATTTATATTATATTAATAATTGTATCGTTTGGTATTTTCTTTGTTTTGATGAATGGCAATAACTATAATTTTTATTGAAGTCAATTTAGAATTCTAAAAAACGGTAAGAATTTCAGTATCTTGCAAATCAATAAAGTTTCTTATATTAAAATGGATTTAGATTATTCAGTTAAATAGAAAAGAATGACAGTTTAATTCGTCTGATAGTCTCGCATTTATTGTTGTAACCGGCGAGCATATTTAACATTTTTTATTTGTTGAGTATAAAAAAAATATTTAATTATTTAATATTATTTTATATTTAAGCTAATTTTTTTAGCTATTTTATATTTATTCTAAATATTAAAATTTTTCAACTTAAAATTTGTTTTGCCTATTAGATGTCCTCTGTCGCGATTCTGTATATTAAAACTTCTGAAATCCATTCTACGAAGTGCGAATTTTTTTGTTAATCTTCAAAGTGTAAAAATTCCAAAAGTCGCCCGCGCATGCGCACACTATTTCGCTAGCAAATATGCCGCCTTCCATGTTGGAACTGCAAAAATTCAGAAATGCTTGCCAGTTTAGTATACTATAAGAGCTCTGTGGTTATAGCCATATATGAAATTCTTTAATGGCTCTAGGTGAAATACTTTAGTTTATCATTGCTGATATAAATACATTTTGTAATATTGACTGCTAGAAAAAACTTTTTAACTTCATATATCTAAATTTTTTACCTTTTATTATTTACTAATAGTAGGATGAGTCTTAATGTAAATATGGCTTGAAACAAAATTGAAATTTTTAAAAGTTTATACAGCTTATAATTTAAAAACTAATAACTTTTCAAAAACAAAAAGCGATGTGCATTAGACCAGATATATGTGTACTATTCTTCAAAAAAAATAGAATTATTGAATGTTTTGTATTCTATACGTTTTGCTTGACACAAACCAAATTCTGGCATTTTTTAACTTTTACATAATATAACTTCCAACGTAATTGTATTACAATAAAAATACCATCATCATATTTTCCAAACTTTTCTAAAAAAACTTTTTTTTTTACAATAGATAGATTCTTTAAAAAAATATCATTTATTCCACAGTGTCCACTAGAAACAGTGCTCATTCTTTACAGAGGAGTTTAAAAAGGTCACCATTGTTGACAGACTCTTACTTTGATAACTAACCAAAGCAGTTTAACCTTCAGAATAGTGATCTGCAACAAATTATCTCTCACATCTTACAAAAGTACGATTCGTCACTGTTTCGGGAAATTCTCTTACTTCTTTTAACAAATTTTTAAGAAATCTAATTGTGAAGGTACAATATCAAAGCTACCTAATGAAAAAAAGTTTTGGTAAAAAAATTAAACTACATCCACAGGAAAAACTATATAAACTTTCAAGCATTTTTAATTAAAACTTTACAATGGCATAAATTGCTTGACAGTCGATGGGTTAATATAACAACATGAGCAGTACATCAATACGATAGATACATATATAAAAAATACCCCATTTTATAATTGATATGTTTAGTTCTTTTATTTCAAGAGTCCACAATCGAAATACAGATTACACACAGACATGCTCAAACATGCACAGGATAGCCGTAAAGGACACAATACCAAGTCCAGACGTTCCCAGGGTCTCTTAATCTCAACGTCCTAGATCTGTATTGTCGTAGAGCCATTTCGTGTACTGTGAAAGCCTGGTGTAGACACCAGGGTATCCGGCCTGGGCACACCCGTATCCGAATGAGACAACTCCAAGTTGAACATAGGAGCCATCTGACAATTTGTTCACCATTGGGCCTCCAGAGTCACCCTGAAGAAATAAAATAATTTATTTGATAGTTTTACTTAATGTAATATATTTTTTAACCGACTTAAAGCGCGCCAACCAATATTAGACAGCGTCCCAAAGGAAATAGGTTACCAATTCGACAAATGTTTTTTTTTTAAGTATGTTCACGCAAGATTTCTGTTTTAATTCAAATATATGGAATTTTTTTTTTGGTGGATCAGGGATGTCAGACTTCGACAATTTTTGATAAAAATATCCGGTTATCCGACATTTAACTAATCGGCATTCTCAATTAACCGGAGCGTTTAAAAAAATATTATCCGATTTTGAAAATTCTTTTTTTGTTGAGTAGAGAAAGATTCGTTTGGGCAAAAATTTAAAAACAAAAATTGGTTATCCGTCTGTTATATATCCGAAAATATCGATTAACCGGACTTTTTTAAAAAATATTTCATTCGATATCAAAATATTTTCATTGTTGGGTAAAGATGGTACAACAATGAAATTTCGTTTACCCAATAATTATTAAACCAGATAATCTCAAAATATCCTATCTGGGAAGAGGAAAAAAATTAGCAACAACTTGGGTTTCCAGGTGAAGTTTTATCTTTGGGGGTACCCACCCCCCTTAAAATTAAAAAGAAAAAAAATTGAGAAACCTGCCCCGGTCTTCCCTAATTACTCACCTGACAAGCATCTTTTCCGCCCTCTTTGAGGCCAGCACAGATGAACAGGTTGTTTATTCCCCTAGGAAAGTTAGCCTTGGCCACCGTGGAGTAGGAAGCGTTGCAATCTTTCAAGGGAACTATTGGTATGCTGACTTCTTGCAACACTTTACTGCTGACACCGCCTAAAAATAACAATAGTGGGATAGGTTTCTAAGTGACATCGCTTTGGATACGTTTTAAAACATAAATATATATAGTTTTTAAATTTATTTATAAAATATATAGTTTTATGAGCGCTAATTTTTGTTACAAGTGTGTACCCCTTTTTTTGCATTTTTATGGGTGGTATTATATATTTTTTATTTACTAATTACTAACTGAAGTACTCGGCATTTTTTTGTAAATTTACTCGGGGAATAATTTTGTGATTGAAATATTTTCTCTATAATTAATACCTAAAGAGATAATTGCAAAAAATGGTTTTGAACGCCATTTGGGAGGGAGCCTTGTGGCGCAGCACAATTTTATTTAAAACCTTTACAGGGCAGGTGGCCTTCTAAAGGATATCTTTTTATTTGTCATATACCTTCAAAATCGCATGGCAACAACACATTTTGTTATTGTCATATACATCGTCTCCATAGAAACCACTTTTGTCAGAAATAAATTCTTCTGAGCAATGTTACAACTTGCGTTTTGGTGTTCTCGAAAATAAATATAATGAATATTTTGTAATATGTTTATCACTTCTGATAATTTTAAATATTTAATTACAAATAAGTAGCAGTAATTTAGTAAGCTACACATACATCATCTTCCGCTACACTTTCAACGTAGAGTATTTTTAACCGACTGAACAGCGCGCTAACCAAAACTCCAAAATAAAACCGCGAGACATTTTAAATTAAAATCGCCAAATCGTGCGCCAAGTCGAGAGGTTATAGATTCGAATGTTATGTATTTTTTTTATGTATGTGCGCGCAGGAGTTTGGTTATAATTAAGATATTTGCACAATTTTTTTTGTTGGATAGGGGATGTTTCACTTGGGAGCAATTTGAAAAAAATACACGGTTATCCGGCAGTTAACTATCCGGAATTCTCATTTAACCGGACCGTTTGAAAAAAAATATTGTCCGATTTCGAAAATTATTTTTTTGTTGAATAGAGAAAAATCCACTTAGGCAAAATCTGCAAAAAAATAATCGGTTATTCGGCTGTTATATATCCAGAAATGTTTAACAGCAGTTGTACAACAATGACATTTCGTTTAACCAGCATGTATTGGCATGGATAGGGATTGTTTTACAATATACATTGTTGAGCACAAATAGTCACTGAATTGAATTTATTGGTGAATAGGGGGCGCCTACTAAATTAAACCACCTACTAAATTAAAAAATAAAAATAAAAAAATAAAATAATCTTTCTAAAAAAAAGAAAAACCGAATTTAAGAAAAATGCGCTAAAAAGTAAAAAATAATTTTTAATTTTGCATTGAAAAAATTGAATTATTTAATGTCAACTTTATACTTATTACAACTTTTTGAAGTTTATGCGAATTTACAAAAATCTTACCCAAATTTTGGCATCGATTTCAAACAGTTGTAATAAGTATAAAATTGACATTAAATAATTTAATTTTTTCAATGCATTCTTAAAATTAAAAAATATTTTTTACTTTTTAGCGCATTTTTCTTAAAGTCGGTTTTCCTGTTTAATAGAAAGATTATTTTATTATAAATTTATATTGCACCTATTTTATTGAACATCCCATGGAACAACTCACCAAACGTCGTGACTCCCCATCCAGTCACTGTGACATTCCTCTCGCATTGGCTGATCGCTTTGTTCAGTTCGTTATTTTATTTGTTTTTATCACTTCTGATAATTTTTAAAGATTTAATTACAAATAAGTAACAGGAATTTAGTAAGCTTTATATACTTCATCTTCCGATATTCTTTCAACGTTGAGTATTTTTAAGAATTTATATCGCATCTATTTTATTGTCCATCCCCTGAAACAACTCACCAAACGTCGTGTCTCCCCATCCAGTCACCGTGACATTCCTCTCGTGTTGGCTGATCGCTTTCCTCAGTCCGTTATTTTATGTTTTTATCGCTTCTGATAATTTTAAATATTTAATTACAAATAAGTAGTAGGAATTTAATAAGCTATCTACACGTACATCATCTTCCGCTACACTTTCAACGTTTAGTATTTTTATGAATTTATATCGCACATTATTGAACATCCCATGAAACAACTCACCAAACGTCGTGTCTCCCTATCCAGTCACTGCGACATTCCTCTCGTGTAGGCTGATCGCTTTCTCCTCAGTCCGTTATTTTATATGTTTTATCACTTCTGATAATGTTAAAAATTTAATTACAAATAAGTAGCAGGAATTTAGTAAGCTATCTATACATACGTCATTTTCCGCTGAACTTTCACCTTTGAGTATTTTTATGAATTTATATCGCACCTTATTTAACATCCCAGGAAACAACTCACCAAACGTCGTGTCTCCCCATCTAGTCACTGTGACAAACCTCTCTTGTTGGACGATCGCTTTCCTCAGTCCGTTATTTTATATGTTTTTATCACTTTTGATAGTTTTAAATATTTAATTACAAATAAGTAGCAGGAATTTAGCAAGCTATCTACATATACATAATCTTTTGCTACACTTTGAACGTTGAGTATTTTTATGAATTTATATATCACCTTATTGAACATCCCATAAAACAACTCACCAAACATTGTGTCTCCCAACCCAGTCACTGTGACATTCCTCTCGTGTTGGCTGATCGCTTTCCTCAGTCCGTTATTTTATGTTTTTATCACTTCTGATAGTTTTAAATATTTAATTACAAATAAGTAGCAGGAATTTAGTGTATACATATTCTATCTATACATACATCATCTTCCGCTGCACTTTCACCGTTGAGTATTTTTATGAATTTATATCGCACCTTATTTAACATCCCAGGAAACAACTCACCAAACGTCGTGTCTCCCCATCTAGTCACTGTGACAAACCTCTCTTGTTGGACGATCGCTTTCCTCAGTCCGTTATTTTATATGTTTTTATCACTTTTGATAGTTTTAAATATTTAATTACAAATAAGTAGCAGGAATTTAGCAAGCTATCTACATATACATAATCTTTTGCTACACTTTGAACGTTGAGTATTTTTATGAATTTATATATCACCTTATTGAACATCCCATAAAACAACTCACCAAACATTGTGTCTCCCAACCCAGTCACTGTGACATTCCTCTCGTGTTGGCTGATCGCTTTCCTCAGTCCGTTATTTTATGTTTTTATCACTTCTGATAGTTTTAAATATTTAATTACAAATAAGTAGCAGGAATTTAGTGTATACATATTCTATCTATACATACATCATCTTCCGCTGCACTTTCACCGTTGAGTATTTTTATGAATTTATATCGCACCTAATTGAACATCCCATGAAACAACTCACCAAACGTCGTGTCTCCCCATTCAGTCACTATGACATTCCTCTCGTGTTGGCTGATCGCTTTCCTCAGTCCGTTATTTTATGTTTTTATCACTTCTGATAGTTTTAAATATTTAATTACAAATAAGTAGCAGGAATTTAGTGTATACATATTCTATCTATACATACACCATTTTCCGCTGCACTTTCACCGTTGAGTATTTTTATAAATTTATATCGCACCTTATTGAACATCCCATGAAACAACTCACCAAACGTCGTGTCTCCCCATCCAGTCACTGTGACATTCCTATCTAGGCTGATCGATTTCCTCAGTCCGTCGGAAGGCAAGCAGACCGGATGGACCTTCTTGGTGAGTGTCACCTGTTGACCGATCTTCAGGACGCTGAGGTCGTTGTAGTACTGGCGACGCTGGTACCCTGAGTGGAGTAGGACGCTTGACACGGGGTACTCGGTGCCTTCGTTGGTTTTGTGAGCTCCCACCACGATGTTGAATTTGGATGCGTCGCTAAAACATATACAAATATTGGTGAAGCTTGGTTCACACCCTTACTTATGCTTATAATTTTTAGATCAGAAGCATAAGTAAGGGTATGAACAATTTAAGGTGGGGCATATGTCACGGAGTAAAGAAGAAGGTGAAGGTGTGATCAAGTCAAAAACCGATTTGCAATCGCTTAAAAATTAGGTACTGGCGAAGTATTTGGCGCTATTCCTAAGCTACTTTGTACCAGTACTTGGCGATAATTTATTTTATAATTTAATTTACCTATGAAGTGGAAATATTAAAATTTTTTATCGATTTGGAACTTGTACTGCATCTGACAACTGCAATAACAGTTATTTTTTTGAGTTTTTATACTTTAAATTTCGTGTGTTAAATAACGCAGTTCACGTTGAAATGTACTGCCAGCTGGATTTGCTTGTACCTACTTTAGGGTTGCTATCTTACTTCCAGTGAAATCACGCCACATCTCCTCCACCTTTTTCTTTATTCCGTGGGAATATGTACACTGACTTTTCATCTATAGATGTCATTCCCGACGTTCTTCAAGGACTCCGACACTGCATTGGTTGGATTCTGTGCCACGTGAGAAAAACCAACCAATCCAGTGTCACGGGCGTCGGGATGAAAAAGGCGGGAGAAAAAAGCGAGTACAATGTTCCTCACGTTCCGACTTGGACAATGATCCGATATATATTGAAATTCTTGAAGTAAGAAATCATCGCGATTTCGATTTTGTAATTTTAGATTTGACGATTAGACATGTGTCGTCCAAAGTTTTAAGCTAAAACTTTGGACGACATTTGACGTTCCATGTGCTACCTGTAACAACCTTTTTGTGCAATTCTAGTTCGACCTAATCGAATTAACATATATAGTTCCATAATCCATATTTTAATAATTTCACAGTTGCGTGCGCAAAAAGTAAGTCTAACAAGAAGACTAACATTTCAATGATACGCGCATTGAAATGTTAGAAATTAAAAAAAACTTTAATACTTCCTTTATCTTCCATTGTTTACTTTTTTTAAGGATTTTTTAAAAGTAAAGATAATTTTCGGACACCCTGTATACATCACTGAGCTAAAATAATATAAAATCTGGAGCGAGGTCCCTCATTGAGAGACAACGTACTTCACAGTGGGATGCATAATATTCGAATAAGAAAGTTGAGAAAACATTTCACCTTGGCTATGCGGGAGTCTCACGTGACGTCACAGAAAGGTTTAAAAAAAATTTGGTGCCTTCTGTCTTATTTTTCTTGTAGAAAAGTAAGTATGAAAATACATTAAATGTGTAACATTTAATGTATTTTTGAAAGCCAGAAATGCCTTTTTAAAACTTTGCAAACCTATGCGAAAGGTCTATTTTTTCTACCTTCGTTCAAAGAGATGTAAAGTGGCCGAGCACGCTTAGTCCTCGCTCCAGTGTCTATTACTGTGTTAGCTCAGTGGTATACATAGAGTTTGTGGCCTCTCTTTATCTCAAGTGCTAAATTACACAAGACTCTCCAGGTTCCTTACGTGTTATGGTCTTATTTATCACCATATTGATTAAACGGGTTACTCAAAAATGTCAAAAGTTTCCTAAAATAAAGCTCTAGTTGGAACATTCATTAAATATAACGAAAATACTTTAGTCGCAATATCAACTTAGATAAGAAATAAAAAAAAAATTTGTTATTTTATAAATTCTATGAAAAAAAAAGCACCGATGACTACTTCTTACATTTGTCCCTTTTCTGCGTCGAAACAATGCGCTGCTGTGAGTACGTATCGTCGACTAACCAGTGAAGCACCACACAAGAAACGTTTCGGCCCTCCTGGAACTGAAGTTTTAAAGATGGCCACCTACAAAAAGAAATAGAAAATATCTTAGTTTCTTTTTTTTAATATATCTTTTGTAATTTATAATTCTTGTATCATTTGTTCACAGGGTGGCTACATAACCTGGAAATATCAGAGACATGTCAGGGAATTCTTCGAAATTTCACAAACAATCAGGGAAATTTTCAAATTTGGATAATTAAAATGGCAATTATCGCAAATTATGCCCTTTATTCTGGGTAGTTTAGTTGTCAAAATTTTCTTTTAGTTTTGAAAAAGAATTTTAAAAAAAAGCAGGGTTATGCGCAAGATAAAAACTCGTATTATAGAACATTGCGTTAAGAATATTAAAATACAAATGCAACGTTAAAATACGCAAAACGGATTATTACGGACTTTTATTGCGTATTTTAACGTTGCATTTGTATTTTAATAGGGTTATGCGCATTTACATATTTTTATTTTTGTAAAAATGTGAACCACTGCTGGAGGGAGACGCAAAAGCAAAGTGCATTGGACTTTAAATTGTAAAAAACGTTGAGGGGCTAATGAGTATGTGATTTATTGAAGATTGGAATGGGAAATAGGAAGCATATAAAACATTTAAAATTATCTTCCAAAAAAATAATTGAAAAAACCAGCTTTTTTTGCATTATCTGCTTCCAGAGAACGTGTTTAATTACTATTATGCCTGTCGCAATTGTATAATTTGTGTGGTATCCATAAATTATTATTTTAACTGACAATAAATATTGCTTATATATTTTCATTTATAATGGAATGCATTTATTGTATTATTGTAGAGTGGATACTTTGTTTTTATACAAAGCATGTATCGCAACATTTCTTAATGTAATTATAAAATCAGGGAAATTTTTGTGACACCATCTTGGAAATCAGGGAATTATTAGAGAACTTTTTTTTTCTCCATAATTTTGTTGCCACCCTGGTTCAGAATATTTTAAATGTATTAATTTAACCTTTTACAACCTAATGTAGTCAATTTCGATACTAAAATTTATTTCAAGACATACTTTTTTCACCTGTTATTCCAATGTCACTCGTGAATTATGTGGATTCGAGATCGATTTATTAAGCCAACTTTTTGTAACATTTTTGCTCAATAGTATAGTCAAGAAACAGAATGCAGTTGGTTGCTGCCGGGTGAATGATTGGTCAAAGCTTGAAACTTTCTGCTGAATGCTCTGTTAAAATTAGATGCTTGAAAATAAGTAAAATGTACTCATTTTTGATTACATTCTATGCTTGCCGAATACATGAGTTTCATTTTGAAAAAGACACATACTCAAAAATGAGTAGATGCATGTCTACTTAGGCTGCCTTAATAAATAAATCACTATCAATAAACACAACGACAATTACAACCAAGTCTTTCCAGAAATCTAACCTGGATCCTCAGCACCATAGTCTAGTGAGTCTCTAGCGAGCCCGAAAGTATTGGTTATTTGAAGAGACCACACCTTCCACTGTAAAATTTATGACAATTACATGTTATTTTGTCGCCTTATCCGTTGAACTACCAGTGCGACACAACAAAAGAAATATTAAAAAAAACATGTGCGAAAAGAATGGAAAGTCTATCGACATAAAATAACATGGAAAAAAAACATCTTCTGAACTACTATTTTAAGTTTGCCATACTTTTTTTTTACAGCGTGTGTACGGCAATGCGTTTGAATGACGCCTCATATCGAATCAGAAGCGTTACGAATGTTACGCCGATATTTCAACCGTTGAGCTAAAGCGATTGTTCGAGCCCGAAAGTATTGGGTATTTCAACAAACCACACTTTCAACTGTAAAATTTATGATATTATACTTCGATATCAATACATTTTTTTTATTAAATTACAACAGTATATAAGGATATTTTCCCATCTTCTGCAACATCCGAATTATAATGCTGAATATTTTTATTGTTATATCTTTAATGATTTTTAGTTTTTATTGTGGAGCACAAACTAAAATTTTCATTGCAATGTACACTGTTAAAAATAGGTACTTAAAATAAGTGAAATTTACTTATTTTTGATTACATTCGATACTTACCATAGCTCCGAATACATAAGTTTCGTTTTAAAAAAGACATATACTCATAAATGAGTAAAATAAATAAAAAGAGCAGTTGCTTGCCTACATAGGCTGCCTTCATAAATCACTTTCAATAAATTTCAACAATTACAACCTGGACTTACCGGCAATCGAACCCAATCTGTCTATCTGATGTCCTGCGCATCGAAGTTCAGTGCCTTATCCGTTGTACTACCAGAGCGACGGGAAGAAGTTATAAACAGAAGTAATGTTAAAAAGGCGGGGCAAAAAAGTGGTAAGTAAGATAATTGGGTCTTAATCACTCCGTTTTTATTTAAGCAATCGACATAAAATAATGTGGACAGCCATCTTCTGAACCAATATTTTAAGTTTGCCAGGTCGCTTTTTTTAAGATGGCTTGAACAGAAGCTAAGATTAGAAATATTAAATCACACTGCTCATTTTTGCGAAAGTACGATTACTTAAATTTGAGTACGTCATCGCTCATTTACGATGAATTGCACTCAAAGAAACAAAACACGAGTACGTTTATGTGCTCATTTTTATCCAATTTTTTTTTACAGTGTACATTTGTAATTTATAACTATAAATATTAGAGCTAAATATTTTATTGTAATCATATTCTGTGAAAAAGGGGAGTATGTTAATATTATACCATCCATGGCCAGGAATTGGATTTGGCTTCTCGTCCTCCGACGATCACAGGCTTCGTGAGTCGCTCCCATCGTCTAAACCCTGGAGAACATACAGTCACAATAAAACACTGAAATTAATGAATAAACTGGGTCAGATTTACTGTACGGTCACCTTTGGCGCGATTTTTTACAACTTTTGGTTTCCACACATAATTTTTTTTAAATGGCAACCTCCTCCGACCCGACAAGGAATTGTAGCAACCCTACTGGACAACATTCGCCAAAATGGCGACTTTTGGCGAGATTTTGAAAAAGTCGCCAAGGGTGACCGTACAGTGAATTTTTACCAATAAACTTTCTAAATAATATAGTAAAACAGTATAATTTAGTTTATTAATATAATATTACTCATATCTTATATTAAACTCATATTTTCGCTTCACCATTGTATGGTGAAACTTTGAACCAAAGTTCATGTTTTCTATGTATTTTTGTAGCAAAGCTTGCAACCCCCGGATCGCAATATCACAACTGTTTTACTTTTTTTTTGTCAACTTCACCGATCGGGCTCGAACTGGGAATCCTATGCTTCATATCTGAACTCCTTTATCCACTAGGCCACGGAGGCCCTTTTTCGTCGCTGTCTTTCTTGGAGGGGATTCCCCGGTTTGTTGATGAAGCGACAGCGAAAATTTCGGTTGCAGTTAAAAAGGTTGAACCAATTATCGGTGAAACCTCCGATTTTTTTTTTTCGATAAAGGATTTGAGGCCTCCAGTGGCCCAGTGGATAAAGGCGTTCAGTTAGTAACCAGAGAATTGCTAGTTCGAATCCGTGCGATGGACTTGACACAGAAAAGTAAAAAAGTCGTGAACAGAGTGTTGCCAGCTTCGCTACAAAAATACAAGAAAGTCGTTCAGAATATCTAACAAATTATACTGGCGTATATACGGGGTGGTGTACGATAAATCCGATCAGTGTCCAATATCCTGACGCCTATTGAGGTTGCGTCGGGTGCCAGCTCAGGTGTTGTCCTCGTCATCTGACCACGGTTAAAAAATACGAGGCATCGTTTCTGGGTCTTTCCTTTAAGATAGGCACCGAACTGTCACCAATAGCCGAACGTGCAGCTCTACGGCGATGTTAATACTACCAAACCGATAAAGAATTTTTAGTTCAACCTATATTCCATCATAATATGGTGTAATTTGCTGCAGACCTCTGTCAGGTCATCATCAGGTCATAATATTTACTCCACTCAGTGTATGGAGGCCTCAGTGACCAAGCGGTTAAAGGCGTCAGCTGGGAATACGAAGATTCCTGGTTCGATCCTAGGCGATGAACTTGTCAAAAAAAAGTAAAAAAAAGAAAGTGATCATCTGATAGGAGGGTTGCCAGCTTCGCTACAAAATACTAGAAAAGTCGTTAAGAACATCCGCAAAAAATTAACGGCGTATATACGGGTTGGTTTGGTTGGGTTTGTTAATTAACGTCGCACTAGAGCTGCACAGTGGGCTATTGGCGACGGTTCGGGGTCAATCTCGAAGGAAAGACCCGGGAACACATACACATTCACACACACATTCATACATGCACCTCGTTATTTTAGAACCATGGGCGTGTATACGGGACTGGTGCACGATCAATCTGATTGGGGTCCAAAGTCTCGACGTCTATTGAAGGCGTTGGGTGCCAGTTCAGGTGTTTTCTTGTCATCTGACCAGGGTTCTAAAATAACGAGGTGCATGTATGAATGTGTGTGTGAATGTGTACGTGTTCCTGGGTCTTTCCTTCGAGATTGACTCCGAACCGTCGCCAATAGCCCAATGTGCAGCTCCAGTGCGATGTTAATTAACCAAACCAAACCCCTCCTGTTGGAAACCGTGTGACGTCATAGATCATATACTAAAAAACATCAGGTGGTCATAATATTTAGGCCATCCAGTGTTGTATACGTCTGCTTACTTGTACGTCGAAAATGTGAGACTACATCCCTCTTTCCACGTCTGGAGAATAACCCTCCTCTTCGAGTGGGTGCTGATGTGCTGCTCTTTGGCTCATTCAGACTTCTCTTGCCGCAATCTGAGAAGCAAAAAAAGGTTTGAGAAATAATTGTTCTTTAGCGCATTTGTGAGTTTGAAGAAAGCTAAGTACTTAAAAATGAGTATCTAAACCGACTCGTTTTGAAAAAAGTATAATTGCATTGTAAACGGACTTGCGACGTACTCAAATGCAAGTAACCGCACTTTCTAAAAAAAAAGTAGCAATGCCATTTAAAAATACTAATCTCAGCTTCTGTTCAAGCATTCTTAATGAAAACTTGACAAACTTAAAATAAATGTTCAGAAAATGGTTTTCCACATTATTTGGTGTCGATTGCTTAAATAGAAACTGAGTTATTATAACTCAATTATCTTACTTCCCATTCTTTTCGCACACCTTTTTAACATTTCTCACGTTTATCATTTCTTCATGTCGCTCTAATAGTTTAACGTATAAGGCATTGGGCTGCAGTACTGAGGACCTGGAATTGATTACCTTGGTTATAATTGTCTATATTTATTGAAATGGATTGATGAAGGCAGCCCATGTAGGCAAACATCTACTCATTTTGGGGGCATGTCTTTTTCAAAATTGAATTTCATGTATTCGGAGCCATGATAAGCATCGAATGTAATTAAAAAAGATTACATTTTATTTATTTTCAAGTACCTATTTTTAACAGTGTGGCAATGAATCGTCTAGGAATAGATATAATTAGATTTTTTTTGTTTTAAAATATAGCTTTGGGGTTTAGTCCATAGAGTAATGATACAAATAGAGGAATTAAAATGCTGATTTCCGTGTGTGCATCATTGAAACCACGTGATAGGTGGAAATGCCAATTCATTCATGCCTTGGCGACTTTAAGAACTAAACGAGATCGAAGTATTGTAATATGGTTTTGTGTTTAATTTTGTATTTAAATATAGTTTTTTTTAACGAATGGCACAATTTAAGGGAGTTTAACAGATATATTAAGGAGATTTTTCTTACTTTGTAGTTTTGAAATAATTGCATTACGTTTTTATGTAAAAAATTTACCATAAGCGAAGTTCTTTCAATTGTTATTTTGTATACTTCAATAAGAAAATATGAACAATAAAACCTGAGAAATATAAAGAGCGCTTCTTCGAGTATTGAACACAAATAAAATATTTTGTTTCGTTAATGAAGAGGAAATATTTAGCGCATATTGTTTGAAAATAAGTAAATACGTACATATATGTTAAAAAGTTGAATACGGACAGAACTCCTTATCACCAAAAAAGAAGAAAGTGCGCCAAATTTGAAACTCCTGCAGATGTCTGAACGCCAAATGTGGCAGCGCTATAACCACGTGATGTTTTTTTTTTTTCAATGTTGACATCGCGGCCTTACGAGAGTCTGGTATTAACGGCGCTCTCTATTTAATATTACAACACTCTGGTTTAGTCTTGTAATTAAATCAACTGGTCTTGTTAACGTAATCTTGATCAACTAATCTGCACAACTCGAATTCGGAAAAAATAAATATAAGTTTTGGGGAATACAAATTTTTCTTTCTTTTTTTACATGTCCAAAGAAATGGAAATAATAAAAAAAAAGTTTGCAAGTTATTTAAATAGAGATTTATAAAAATAATTATAATAAGGTTGTAAAAATATGAAATAACAACGTTCTATTTTTAATTTATTATTTTAAGAAACGCACGCATAAAAGTGGCATTTCGAAGTAGACTAGAAAAACTACGAAAGCATCTAACTACATTTATATTGCCGCCAATGAATTTGAATGTCTTGATTAGATATTGCACAATTGAATCCAATTAAATAATACATAAGTCTCATTGATAACCTCTCGACTTGGCGGTTTTAATTTAAAATTTCTGGCGGTTTTATTTCTGTTATTACTGTTCAGTCGGTTAAAAAGACGAAGTTCTTGGTTCAGAAAAATATTTCAAATATTTTTTCAATATTCAAAAGGTTACAAAAGAAAAAATTGTACATCGAATAATTTTTTAAAAAAATAATCTGACTTTAAAGAACGAAATGACGATATGTACTTAATTTTAACTTATCAATTTTCTTATTTCAAAATTGTCCCGCCAAAAAGTACAGATCGATGCTTTAGTGGATATATGTGTTATGAGCACTTTTTTGTGAATTTGAGGTTAAAAGATTATTTGAATTATTACATTCTAATTTACATAGTATCTGATTGTGGTAGATGAAACACAATTTTTTGTATTGTCAAAGACCCCTGCCATTTGTTATTTTCCGTTACTTGCACTAACCCTACAAACTTTCAAATGGCTGTCTTCAAAAATTAGTAATTTTCTACTTTATTTAAATTTATTTTAAAATTACACCTAATTAGAACACTTTGGCAACTAAGAAAACATCGTTGGGTGCCAATGACGCTTAACTTTTATCTCCTAATTTCGAACCCTTGTGTTCTTCCTGGATTCTGAGTGTACTTTCGACAAATCGTAAAATGCATTAATGGTCAAATCGATTAATCCTCAAATCTAATGTTACAAAATAGAAATCGTGATGATTCTTACTTATGGAATTTCGATATATATCGAATATTGCCCAAGCCTAATTACAACTTGTTTGTACTATGCAAACCAAGGCATTGATACATACAACGCTACAGTCAGAATAACTTACTAAGAAACGTAAGATTGATGATTTTATTGTCAATGTTATCCGATTTCTTCGTCGTCGGCGTCTGCGGCTTCTGTGTTGTCCTCTTGGTGGTGGGTTTCACCACGGGTACTTCTTCCTGGTCCAGGCAGCAGACGATGGGGTTGATGGCGTACCGACAGACTTGTCGGGTGGGCTTTTTGCACTCGGACCTTCTTCTACACACCCCCTGCTGCCTCCTGTAGCGACATGTCATCTCGGTGGACATGCCGTGGAAGCGGGACCGGGACATGTTGTCGGCCTCTTCGTCATCATCAGGGGCAGAATCTGGATATTATTTCAATAGCAGTGTTAAGCAAAGACCATGATATTTTAAAGCATTGATAACATCATATTTATTAGTGTATTACTTTAGTGCAGTTTAAAACAAATTTACAAAAATTCATCAGTGTCGAAGCGTTCGGTCATCGTTGGATTCGGCGATGACGATAGAAATAGTAATAAAAAAATAACAGAACATAAAATAAAATAACGAAGCACATTTCGTTATTTTTTATTTAAAGTATTTATTATTAAAAAAAATACTTCACAATTAGTATCACATGAAAACATATTCTACACGCCAAAAATTAGAACTAATTCAATTCAATCAAATCCACGTTTACCGCAAACCATTCTTTTTTTGAGCTATCGGTTGCCGCACAACATTCACATGGTCCACCTCAAGTCAAATCAGATTTAAATTGAATGTAGACGCTAGTGATCGTTAAGTTTAACAAATCTAATTCGATATTCGTTTCGTGTATAGCTGGATTGCCAGATTGGCATTTTAAGTGCACATTTGTCATCAAAGATTTTACCTAATTTCGATTGATTTCAGAAATTTCATTCGCGTTTAAGGGGAAAATCAATTTCTTAAAAAATTCGTTTTTTTTTATCATATTATATTTTTGAAATGTCCTAAACCTTCTTTTTTATAAGGGATTTTATTTTTACGATAATAAAAAGTATTTTTGAAAAATATTTTTGTTCAACTAAAAGGGGCATAACTAACGTTAAAGATATTTGCAAGATAACCTTACAAATTCCAATTTAACGACAGTAAATGAACATTTAGACCAACCCTTTAAATAAATATTTTAAGTTTTTAAGAAGCTTGTTTTAGGTTGAAAAATTGAAGACTGTCTTCTTTACCTTTTCCCAATATAGAAACACAAGTAATTTTTATGACTATAAAAAATAACAGCTCACCTGATATATTTATTAAAACGAAAACTAGTATCCATAAAACTTGCAGTTTTCCAGACACTTTCATACTTCAGCCTAAATAATAAATCAATATATTTCATTGAAAATACAATATTAGAGATATCATTTCTTTACTAAAGTCAGTATTAGCGATAATATACTTTACTAAACTTTCAAGAATTGTAAAGAAAACTTCAATAAAAATTTCCATTAAAAGTATAACTTATTGTTAATTTGTGTTAAATGTTTTTTTTTTAAAGCTCTAACTTCTACACGTAAGGGTTTCATTTAATTCTAATAAATGATTCGGAACATAGTTATTTATATACTCAGGTGTTAAAAGAAAGACAGTGTGCTAAAATAAATTTTAACATTAGCAATACATTTACGAAATATATAAATCTCCTATTTCTTGTACTAAGCATTTTGTATAATATCTTTAAAAGTTCCAAACGTAGTGCATTATAAAATCCTGTAATTTCACACTTTTTAAAGGGGTATAAAACACTATCTTATGTATGGATTACCATTAAAATTGCGAAATCATTTGTTTTCACACTTTTTTTTAAAGAGATATAAAACACTATCTTATGTATGGATTACCATTAAAATTGCGAAATCATTTGTTTTCACACTTTTTTTTAAAGAGATATAAAACACTATCTTATGTATGGATTACCATTAAAATTGCGAAATCATTTGTTTTCACACTTTTTTTTAAAGAGATATAAAACACTATCTTATGTATGGATTACCATTAAAATTGCGAAATCATTTGTTTTCACACTTTTTTTTAAAGAGATATAAAACACTATCTTATGTATGGATTACCATTAAAATTGCGAAATCATTTGTTTTCACACTTTTTTTTAAAGAGATATAAAACACTATCTTATGTATGGATTACCATTAAAATTGCGAAATCATTTGTTTTCACACTTTTTTTTAAAGAGATATAAAACACTATCTTATGTATGGATTACCATTAAAATTGCGAAATCATTTGTTTTCACACTTTTTTTTAAAGAGATATAAAACACTATCTTATGTATGGATTACCATTAAAATTGCGAAATCATTTGTTTTCACACTTTTTTTTAAAGAGATATAAAACACTATCTTATGTATGGATTACCATTAAAATTGCGAAATCATTTGTTTTCACACTTTTTTTTAAAGAGATATAAAACACTATCTTATGTATGGATTACCATTAAAATTGCGAAATCATTTGTTTTCACACTTTTTTTTAAAGAGATATAAAACACTATCTTATGTATGGATTACCATTAAAATTGCGAAATCATTTGTTTTCACACTTTTTTTTAAAGAGATATAAAACACTATCTTATGTATGGATTACCATTAAAATTGCGAAATCATTTGTTTTCACACTTTTTTTTAAAGAGATATAAAACACTATCTTATGTATGGATTACCATTAAAATTGCGAAATCATTTGTTTTCACACTTTTTTTTAAAGAGATATAAAACACTATCTTATGTATGGATTACCATTAAAATTGCGAAATCATTTGTTTTCACACTTTTTTTTAAAGAGATATAAAACACTATCTTATGTATGGATTACCATTAAAATTGCGAAATCATTTGTTTTCACACTTTTTAAAGAGATATAAAACACTATCTTCTATATGGATTACCATTAAAATTGCAAAATCTTCTATTTTCACACTTTTTAAAGAGTTATAAAACACTATCTTATAAATGGATTAATATTACAATTGCGAAATCATCTGTTTTCAAACTTTTTAAAGAGAAATAAACCACTATCTCATTGTTCTCATTGCCTCCAATATGGATTACCATTAAAATGGCAAAATCATGGGTTTTCACACTTTTTACATAGGTATAAAATACTACCTTATATATGGATTACCATTAAAATTGCGAAATCATACGTTTTCACAATTTTTTATAGAGATATAAAACACTATCTTATATATGGATTACCATTAACATTGCAAAATCATCTATTTTCACACATTTTAAAGAGGTATAAACACTATTTCATTGCTCTCATTGCCTCCAATATGGATTACCATTAAATTTGCAAAATCATGGGTTTTCACACTTTTTACATAGGTATAAAACACTATATATTGTATGGATTACCATTAAAATTGCGAAATCATCAGTTTTTACACATTTTAAAGAGGTATAAACACTATCTCATTGCTCTCATTGCCTCCAATATGGATTACCATTAAAATTGCGAAATCATTTGTTTTCACACTTTTTACATAGGTATAAAACACTGTCTTATGTATGGATTACCATTAAAATTGCGAAATCATCTATTTTCAGACTTTTTAAAGAGTTATAATAAAACACTATCTTATAAATGGACCACCATTAAAATTGCGAAATCATCTGTTTTCACACTTTTTAAAAAGATATAAAACACTATCTTATTTCCTCCAATACGGATTAACATAAAAACTGCAAAATCGTGTGTTTTCACACTTTTTAAAGATGTATAAAACACTGTCTTATATATGGATTATAATTAAAATTGCGAACACTTTTTAAAGAGATATAAAACAATATCCTATATATAGTTTACAATTAACAAAGCAAAATCGTCTGTTTTCCCACTTTCGAAAGAGGTATAAAATACTATCTTATATATGGATTACCTTTAAAATTGCGAAATCATGTGTTTTCACACTTTTTAAAAAGGTATAAAACAATATCTTATAAATAGATTACCTTTAAAATTGCAAAATCATCTGTTTTCACACACAAAATACATAACATAACAATACAAGAGGAGCCATTTACTTTAAAGAAATCAACTCAAGACGATGTCACTCATCTAGTTTGGAGAGCACTTTAACCTTTTGAATTCCTCTGTCTCCTCCGATCACTTCTTCTGGTTCCCTGTTCTTTAAAATAAACCAGAACAACCTGATCTTGTGTTTAAAAAACACTGATCATTTTTTTCAACTTGTTCTCTTGAAGATCCTAAACAGATTTTTATTTCCCCCTCTATAAGAATATGGAATTTCGGGAATAGAAACAAATCAAGGACTAACTGTTCCGTAGAAAGAACGCAAGTGTTAAAATTGTTCTTGGAGTTCAAAGGGTTAAAACAATTTAAAGTAATAACATAGTGGTTCCAGAACACTCTTATGAGGAACATTGGTTCAAAAGTTTTTACCAGGAATGTAAGTATTAGACTCAACAAATCCTTTTTCCTGCTTAAAATGATATCTAATATTAACCCTTTACCGACGTGGAACATATTTTATATTTACGTTATTTTTATGGAACAGTTACAACAATATTCCCTGTTCCATTTAAAGCGGTGTTCTTTAAATTAGGGTTAATAAAATATGTGGACACCCAGACTTTTAAATGGCGTTAGATAAGCTAATGAAATAAAATAATTTTTTTATGTTCAGGAACATGCAGTTCCCTTTCAGTTTGAAGAACAGGGGACAAAGAACAGGTCGTTATTTTGGTTGCTAAGAATCACTTCTTCTCAGTAAAGGATTAACCCTTTGCCCTCCAAGAACACTTTGCGATTTGTGTTCTTTCTATGGAACAGTTATTCCTCTTTACGTTCTTTTCCACAGATTTTTTTTATACTTTATTTATTTTTATATAAAGGGAAAAAAAATCCTAATCTGTTTTGTATTTGCAAGAGAACAAGTTAAAAAATAGATTGATGCTCTAAACACAAGATCATGCTGTTCTCGTTTATTTTAAAGAACAGGGAAACAAAAGAACTGGTCGTTATGTTGGCGCGTGAGAGGTGACATCGGAGTGCAAAGGGTTAAATGATGGGAAGATCTTTTTAACGATGTTTCACTTCCAAAAACACTCAACAGACAAAAAAGTTTCGTTATTGATTAAAAATTCTAACAAGGCAAAATTTCGAAACTGCTTATATATTCCGAATTTCTGCGCACTGAATATAATTTGCTGACATTTCCTTGTTCTGTCTCATAATTGTCCAATTATAACACGTTAAGTATATATGACATTTATATGCACAATGATGCAAGACTCTAAAACTCTCTTCAGGAAGTTTTCTGAAAATCGTGTTTTAAGATTTTTCTTTTTGGCTTATAATTATTTCAAATGACTAATAATAAATATTTTGAAGGGAAGTTTTTTACGGACTTTGCCACCTTTTTCAGTGCCACTAATGAATATGATTTCAAAAACATGTTCATAATTTGAGGTATTTAAAAGTTGACATTTTAATGGCAGTAAATGCATTAAAATTTTACAGACTGCCTGAAACTTACCCTTAACTGTAGTCAATAGTTTTAACGTGAATACATCTTTTTAACACTCAGACGTTAAGGGGGTCCGATACCTTCGACATTTTTTTTTTTATTTTTATACTTGTACAATCCAATTTTTTTTCTCTGTCTAAATATGCATAAAAAACTATTTTAAGACGCTCAATTTTTTTTTAAATTGCACATTTATTTTTAAATTAACATTTTAGTAAATTTTTTAACAATTTTAAAATTCCTACTCCTTTTTTGTTTTTCAATATTTTGAAGCAATTTTTTTTTATTTAAGATCTTGAATAATATGTTAATAGATGTATGCATTCAAATTTTGATTCAGATACATCACTTTAAAAAAATAAAATATATTAGAAATTTTGGAAAAAAAATTGACGAAAAAAAATAAAATTCCATTTTAAGTGGTTTTAAAAAACAAATTATGGTAAAAATAGGAAATCTGAATGCATACATCTATTTAAAATATATTTATCTTGCTATACACACAAAAATTATGATTTTAAGTATAATAGTAAAAAAGCCTTAGCATTTTTAGTGTTCATTAAATTTCAAAACCACGAACAGAGATATTTGCTTCTAAAGTTTACATATGATACAACTATGTTATAGGAACACATCATTAAAACATTCATAACTAAAAAAGTAATAGGAATTTTTTGAAGCAGTTTTTTGTGAGTTATTAAGATAAGTTTGAATATTATTTTTTAAATATAAAAAAAAAATGACTTTTTTTGCGAATTTTGGGTATCGGACCCCCTTAAGGTGGTTTGAAACGAAAGATGTATAATATGTAATAATTGAGAAATGTTATATATATATATATATATATATTAGTTTTATTATATACAATAGTTATACTTAGATTTTGAAGTTCGTGTATAAACTTTAGGAGCTCGAAAAGACTCTAGTCTCATGATAAGGGAAAAGGAAAATGAACGTCGAGTGGGGTCTGATCCCCATCGCACACTGTTAAAAATAGGTATTCAAAAATAAGTCAAATGTACTCATTTTTTAATACATTAGATGATTATCATGCCTCTGAATACACGAGTTTTAATTTTGAAAAAGACATGTACTTAAAAATGAGTTCAATGGATAAAAATGAATAAAAAGAGCAGATGCTCGCCTACATAGGCTGCTTTCATAAATCAATTTTAGTAAATATCGACCATTACTACCGAGACTTACCGGGAATCGAACCCAGGTTTGAAGGCACCGTTGTCCAAAGCCTTGTCAGTTAAGCTACCAGGACGACGTGAAGATGTTATACACATAAGTAATGTTAAAAAGGTGTGCCAAAAGAATGGTAAGTAAGACAATTGAGTTGTAATAACTCAGTTTCCATTGAAGCGATCGACATCAAATTATGTGGAAAACCTTCTTTTGAACCCCTATTTTAAGTGTGTCAGGTCGGTTTGTTAAGATGGCTTGAACAGAAGCTGAGATTAGTAATATTAAATTACACTCCTCTTTTATGCGAAAGTACGAATAATTAAATTTGTTTACGTCATCGCTCATTTACGATGGAATTGTAAAAAAAAAAAACGAGTTTTACACTGGGTTAAATTAGGTGCGAGTTCGATTCCGACTGATGGATTTGGCAAAGAAAAGTAAAAATGTAGTGATTTTGTGATCGGAGGGCTGCTAAAATACTAAGAAGTCGTCTAGAACATATAAGAAATTATACTGGTGTGTATACGGGACTAGTGCACGATAACTCTGATAGCCCAATGCCGATAGCCCAATGCGCAGCTCTAGTGCGACGCTTATTAACCAAACTAACAAAAGATCTTGATAAAGGAAAAAATAAAACTATTTCTGCAATTTGCAGAAAGAGTGGGGCTTTTTCTGCAAATTGCAGAAATAGTTTTAGTTTTTCAGTTTGCTCAGTTGATAAGGCGTTCAGCTACTAATCAGAGGATTGGTGGTTCGAATCCGTGCGATGGACTTGACATAGAAAAGTAAAAAAGTAGTGATCTTGTGATCGGAGGGTTGCCAGCTTCGCTACAAAAATACTAGAAAGTCGTCCAGAATATCCAACAAATTATACTGGCGTGTAGTCAGTTACGGTGGTGTTGAACTGGTGCACATAAATCTGATCGGGGTCCAAAGTCCCGACGTCTATTGAAGGCGTTGGGTGCCAGTTCAGGTGTTTCCTCGTCATCTGACCATGGTTTTAAAATAACGAGATGTATGAATGTGTGTGTGAATGTGTATGTGTTCCCGGGTCTTTCCTTCGAGATTGACCCCGAACCGTCGCCAATAGCCCACTGTACAGCTCTAGTGCGTCGTTAATTAACAAAACCAAATCAAAAAGCCATTTGCAGAAAGTCTTTGAATCGCACATTGGTTAGGTTTGGTTGGTTTGATTAAATAACGTCGCACTAGAGCTGCACAGTGGGCTAATGGCGACGGTTCGGGGCATATCTCGAAGGAAAGACCCGGGAACAATGCCTCGTATTTTTTTTAACAATGGTCAGATGACGAGGACAACACCTGAGCTGGCACCCAATGCCTTCAATAGACTTCGGGACTCTGGACCCCGATCAGATTTATCGTGCATCAGTCCCATATACACGCCGATAATTTTTTTTGGATGTTCTGGACGCAGGCACGTAGGTATAGATTTTTCATGGGAGGGGTTCAGTGACTGAGCAACGGATATCTTTAGGTATCTAATCCCGCCCCCCTCAACCACAGGGGGGGAATCCTCCCTCAAACTCGACAAACTCCCTCCGCATGAAAAAAAAAAATATTTATTAATTTTTATTTAAGTAAACAAAAATACGTTGGCAGATAAACATCGTAACAACAACAACACATTTAAATTTTGAGAATCCTGGTTTAGAATAATATATGGTTTTTGAGCATCTTGTTTATACGGCCCCATTTGACGATCTTTTCCCCTTGTCGCCGAAATCCTAATACTGAATAATTAAATACGATGATGTCATGTTAGGCTTCGTTTGAGATAAAAATGGCATCAAAACATGTTTTTGAAGCCTTTTGAAAACTATTTTCCGGGGCAGGACTCCTGCAAAATACCAGGTTTTCCCCTCATGCAATTTAACAAAAAGTATTATACGAGAAATTTTGAAAACATTCCAGTTTTTTAAAGTATTTTTACAGTAATTCGATTTTTAATTTCTTTTCTTGACTTTCAATGGGAGGGGGTTGAACCCCCTGAACCACCCCCTTACCTACGTGCCTGTCTGGACGACTTTTCTAGTATTTCGTAGCAAAGCTGGCAACCCAACGATCACAAGATCGCTACTTTTTTACTTTTCCTTGTCAAGTCCGTCGCACAGGATCGAACCAGGAATCCTCCGATTCCCAGCTGACGCCTTTATCCACTGGGCCACGGAGGCCCCTCGCGCATTTTGG
Source organism: Troglohyphantes excavatus (assembly GCA_963932185.1). Lineage (NCBI taxonomy): Eukaryota > Metazoa > Arthropoda > Arachnida > Araneae > Linyphiidae > Troglohyphantes > Troglohyphantes excavatus. The sequence continues at coordinate 19,359,968 of OZ010671.1, forward strand.
ATCAGAAACAAAACCTGATTATGAAAAAAAAATTAGTTTACAAATACTCGCAGCATTGTTTGCCTTGACAAGCAATAATTGTCGCAGCAAATTTAAGTCAGGCTTATTTCGATCCTTGATTGAGTTTAATGACCCTTTTACAAAATCAATAAAAAAAATCCGATATATGATATAGCAATAATGATACTTACAGATATGAGTGCGTACAACTATCCAAACAGAGTTGATCACTTCTCCATGCCCAACAAACTAACACACAGTAGGAAGAGTGTCAACACAGTGGCGATCCCGGGCACAAGTGGTCACTCGAAGCCAGTGTTGGTTTTTCGTCATTTTTATTGCGCAAAAGCAATTATCGGAGATCATGGTGTCGGGAATACCTGTGTCACGATTGGACGTCGATCCGTGATGAGGTTACTAAAGAGTCGATCGGAGTCGCAGGAAAGGACGATTGGTGATGGTGATGTCTTTAAGTTTCAAGGTCTCCAGGTTTTCTTGTGGTGAAGGGTATGTGACGTAAGGATTGATTTAGGGCCCGTTCAGAAACAACCAACGTGATTCGTTTTGTAATGTTCTGCTGTGAGATGTCTTCTTTTTTTATGTGATTTTAATGTGACGTAGTTGATGGGGTCTTCTACATTCTAAAATTTATTATTATTTTATGTTTTGGGGAAAGTATTATTATTTTTTTTCTATGATAATAACTAGTTTAATTATTTTTTAAATGTTTAAAGGAAATATCAAAATAAACTATGAAAATCAATATTTAAAAATAATATTTAAAATTTGTATTTTAAATTTATATTTTAAATTTATATTTTAAATTTATATTTTAAATTTATATTTTAAATTTATATTTTAAATTTATATTTTAAATTTATATTTTAAATTTATATTTTAAATTAATATTTAAAATTAATATTTCGAATTAATAATATTTCGAATTAATAATATTTCAAATTAATATTTCGAATTAATATTTAAAATTAATATTTAAAATTTATGTTTCAAATTATTATTTAAAATTTATATTTAAAATTAATATTTAGAATTAATCTTTAAGATTTATATTTAAAATTTATACTTCAAATTAATATTTCAAATTTATACTTCAAATTAATATTTCGAATTAATAATATTTAAAATTAATCATATGTCAAATTTACATTTCAAATTAATATTTAAAATTGATGCTTAAAATTTAGATTAAAAATTAATATTAAAAATTTATATCTAAAATTAATATTTAAAATTAATAGTTAAAATTAATATTTAAAATTAATATTTAAAATTAATATTTAAAATTAATATTCAAAATGAACAATACTAGCATATTTAACAAATAAATGAGCTGAGCCTCTTTTCATTTGAAGTTAGTTTAATCTATAAATAAAATAATAGTTCCTTTAGTAGTTAGTTTAAGCTATAAATAAAATAATAGTAATTAGTTTAAACTATAAATATAAATAAGCTATAAATAGTTTAAGCTTATAAATAAAATAATTTAAATATAAAGCTATGTATTAAATTATTTTTTAAGAAAATAGTCAACATTCCATTCTCCCACATGATGAATATCAAAACGAATATCGTTTTTAATTAAATGCGTTTATAAAAACTTTATGTGACGCAAATTTATAAAAAAATATTTTTTAAAAATTGGAAAACCGACTTAAGGAAAATGCGCTAAAAAGTAAAAAATAAATTTTAATTTTAAGAACGAATTGAAAAAAATGGAATTATTTAATATCATTTTTATACTTATTGAAACTTTTTGAAATCGGCGCCAAAATTTAGGGATGATTTTTCTAAATTGGCACCAACTTCCAAAAGTTGCAATAAGTATAAAATTGATATTAAATAATTCAATTTTTTCAACTCGTTCATAAAATTAAAATTTATTTTTTACTTTTTATCGCCTTTCCCTTAAGTCATTTTTTCTTTTCTTTAAAATTTTTTATTTTTCCCTTTTAAGTTTTAAATTTAGCTGGAAGCTTCGTACCCTGCTATTATTCACCTAGAAATTCAGGTAACAACTTGTGCTTACATTTTGTCTCAACAATGTATATCGTAAAACAATCCCTATCCATGCCAATAAATGCTGGGTAAACGAAATGTCATTGTTGTACAACTTCTGTTAAACAACGAAAATATTTTGAAATCGGATAATTTTTTTAAAAAACTCCGGTTAGTCGACATTTACGGATTTATAACAGCCGGATAACCGATTATTTTGTTTTGCAGATTTTGCCTAAATATATTTTCTCTATTCAACAAATGGATTTTCTCTATCCAACAAAAAATAATGTTCGAAATCGGATAATATTTTTTTTTAACGGTTAATTGAGAATTCCGGATAGTTAAATGCCGGATAACCGAATTTTTTTTTTCAAAAGGTGCCGAAGTGAAACATCACTTATTCAACAAATAAAAAATGCCCAAATAATTTAATTAGAACCGAAATATTGTACGAGCATACATAAGAAAATAAAAAGACATAACAGACGAATTGATAACCTCTCTTCTTGGCGCACGATTTAGGGTTTTCTGGCGGTTTTATTTTGGAGTTTTGATTGGCGCGCTGTTCAGTCGGTTAAAAACAACCAATTACGACACTGTTTTAAACCAACCCACTCCCATTTCAGTTCGTCAGGTGGTTTTTAAACGACCCCTCATTACCACTGCTATTTGCTGAAGTATGATAACGCTCATTAACGTTTTTTATTTGTATAGTTTTGGAATTGTTCAAGCATGAAAACTGCGTTTTTTAATGTTGTTAAACGGAGGTGATAAATGGAACGTTGGTTTCTGAGATTGTGCAATACCGGGGAAATGGTAGATAACGAGGATCCTTCAAAGGAATCACTTAGTGAGAATGAATGGCGTGAATCATTTGTTATGAGAAATATGTACCTTGACATTGGAATTTTGAAAAACATTGCAAATTACTGCTGAAAAAAAAATTAATATGATTTTTTATATTAAAGTTAAAGAAAATGTTTAAGAAAGTTGATTAAATAATAATAATAATAATAATAATAATATAAGTTGAAAATAGAATAAATTAAATAAATTATCTTTTAGAATAATAAACAATTAAAAAAGTTGTAGTTGTTATTACAATAGAACATAATTTTCAAGCAGCGCTGAAGTTATTGATAGCAGTAACATTTCTCACTGACCACATATAATAATTCGATATTTATCACTGAGCTAGAATATAAAATAACTAAAAACACTGGAACGAGGACTCCCATTGATCGACAATGTACTTTGGCGTACCACGCGGATGCATATAATTTGGAAGAAAGATTGAAAAAATATTCGTCCTTGGCTATGACGTTTCACGTGACGTCACTGAAATGTTTAAAACTGTTTTTTTTGTGCTTTTTGTCTTCTTTTTCTTGTAAATAAGTATGGAAAGACATTTAACATTTAATGTATTTTAGAAAGCTTGCGCTTTTAAATCTACGCAAACCTAACATATGCGAAAGGACTATTTTTTCTACCTTCGCCCAAAAAGGAGTAAAGTTGTCGAAGACGCTTAGTCCTCGCTCCAGTTGTTATAGTTATATTATTCTAGATCAGTGATATTTAAAAACTTTTGAATTATTTTTTATTGAAACTGTATAATAAATCGAAAACCTGTTCCTCAGATTTTTAATAATAACAAGTTAAACATTGGATGTAAAAAGTTATTTAGAATATTATGTAACAGTCTGCGTATAGTTTTTCTGTTTGCGAGATTTTTCTTGAAAACCAATGCATAGTTAAGGTAATCTAAGATTTTTTAAAGCAAATGTTCCATATATTTATTTACAAAGTTTAAACACTAAAAAGTCCTAAAAAATGGCATTTTACTCTAAATTGTTTGGTTTGAGATTAGGTTTTACGCGCGTATGTACTTCTTCATAGGCAGACCTCCACTAACTTTACCATAAGTGGAGAGCATAAGCTTTTTAATAAATACAAGTTGTGTCGTTGATTACGTCATTTCCGTATCCTTGTGTCCATTCACCATCTGTAGCAAGCACAGGACATTTCCCGTACATCAATACGGCTGCGTCTTAGATACGGCCTTACTCAAATTTTTATTTTTAATCAAATCAAATCAAATGAAATCAAATCAAGCATTCACATAGTAAGAAGCTCTTTATTAACCCAATGCAATCAAAAATACTGGAAGGTTAAAAAACCATCACTGGAAGGTGGGGAAATTTCGATCTGCTGGAATCATTCGTCTCTATCTATCTTAAAAACGCCGCCCATCAGATCCGAGTTGTAATAGATCCAGTCCAGGTAGTCGGCAACCTTAGTGTAAAGTCCGGGAAATCCGGCACGAGCACATCCATATCCGGACGACAGAACACCGAGTTGCATCCAGGAATTATCTGCAAGCTCGGCGACCAGAGGTCCCCCAGAGTCTCCCTGGGAGGGTAAAAATAAAAATATGATATGAAAATTCATCTTAATAAAGTAATTACAAAACTGATAACACTCTGTTAAAAATAGGTACTCAAAAATAAGTAAACTGTACTCATTTTTCAGTACATTCGATGCTTATCATGGCTCCGAATACATTAGTTTCGATTTTGAAAAAGACGTGTATTCAAAAATAATTACAATGAGTAAAAACGAACAAAAAGAACATATCGTCGCCTCAGAGCAACAGTAGGATATGCGCAAAAACAGAGTTGCATATAAAATTGATTTAAAAATTTGCTGTTTTTTCAATGCTGAATATCTAAGGCTGTAGTTCAGAGATTTCAAAGAAGACATAAAAATGTCCGAGTGTTCCACTAAATAAAGGAACATTTGGTAATATTAGCAAGACCGAGAAACTCATTTTCGTTTTTTTTTTCAGATGTCTTACAGTTGCTCTGAGGCGACAATATGCTAGCCTACATTAGCTGTCTTCATAAATTATTTTCAATAAATATCGACAATCATAATATATTGGCGAGGTTGGTCTACCTTGCAGGTGTCCTTTCCACCCTCTTGGAGTCCGGCACAGATGAAGTGGTCGGTGATCCCGTTGGGGAAACTCTCCAGCATCACCTGGTAGGACTTGTTGCACTGGTCATGAGGAAACACCGGCACCGTAAGCTCCTTCAGTGTCACGGAGGGATCGTCACCCTCTACGGGAGAAAATATACACCGAATCTCAGGTTACTGTTTGGTGTAGGATAGATGCAAATAAAAATTGAAAAGAAAGAATTAAAGTAATTAAAAAAAAAGTTTTTTTTTTTTACATAACAACTTTTTGAAATTGGTGTTAATTTACAAAAACATACCTAAATTTTGGCGCCAATTTAAAAAAAGTTGTAATATAAGTATAAAATTGCTATTAAATATTCAATTTTTTCAACTTGTTGGTAAAATTGAAAATTATTTTTTAATATTTAGCGCATTTTTCTTAAAGTCGTTTTTTTAAATTTTTTTTTATTTAAATAAGGTTATTTTATTATATTTGTTTAGTAGCAGTAGGTAGAAACGCTGGTTCACATCCATAAGTTGCGCAAAAAGGTTCAAATAACTTAAAGCTTTCTCGACTACTGATTTTTGGTCACTTTGGACATTTAACCAAAATTCAATTAGTTCATCATCTTAATAAAAAAAAACTTTTAAGAAAAGTCGCCAATTTTTTATTTGGACCCTTAACTTTGATTCGCGAACCACTATTTCGGAACCACTGATATAAACTATTTAAATATCCGGATGTCAGTATTGGTCATACTGATCTCTAACTGTAATTTCTGGATTGGACTAGACATTTTGTTGACTTGAAACCAATTGAAGGGGTAACAACTGTACCTCAGTTTCATCGCTTGCGCAATATTTCGTATATTTTTATGTTAAAATAAGCCGACATTTAGCGCTTTTGGCTGAGTTTTTTCTATTTTCTCTTGAAACCCATTTTAAATGCAATCTGCTATTAAAATAGAAAGTCATATGCAAGTCAAAGTCGAAGTAGATAAAAATCAAGAGCAAAAACTATTTGTTTGGTAATATAAAAATTAAATCTATAAGAAGAAAATGTAATATTTATATAGATTTAATATTTCTAAAATGCTATGGTAATAAAAACCACTACTAAATCATTAAAAAAAATATTGAGGTACAGCATGGCTGCTTTCAATTGGCGTCAACGCGCCCATAGAGCAAACAAGGTTTGAGCCTTCCAGCAGTTACAGTTAGAGTTCAGTGGGTAGATCGTTGATCTGAAATTTTTAACAGTATAGAGCAGTGGTCGGCAAACTCAGTCGTCTACAGAGCCAAATATCAACAGTACAACGATTGAAAATTCTTTTGAGAGCCAACTCTTTTAAACTTAAACTAGGTAGGTACCTTATTATTGACTTTATTGGGGTACTCCTAAGCTGGCTTTTGCTAAAAACGACATCAATCTGATTCAGGTGCGTTTGCTGAGGTCGACCGCTTCCAACTCTCCCATCCACTCCATTCTTGTATTTCGTCTATCTCCTTTTATTCCATCCTCTTTATATGTCCATACCATCTCAATATACTTTTTTCAATCCTCGACACTACATCTTCTTTCACTCCATAAAATTAACTTAATAAACTTCACTTAAAGTTTTAAGTCTTAGTTAAACTATAGGTACGTTGAATAACACTTGATATCGTACTTAATAACGATATTCATACTTAATAACGATATTATTTATTGATAAAATTAAACTGTAAGGTGTCCATAAAATTAAATCATAATAATGACTGACAAACACTAATGTGAACAGTGGCCTTACATTCCTTTGAAAGTTTGGGTAAGCCAAGTTTGTATGTTATTGATTTTAATTTTGGACCATGAAGTATCAATCGCACTGTACGCGCGAGCCCGCACGTGGTATTTTGTGGAAGAGCCACACTTACACACCACTGATCTCTAACTGTAACTTCTGGATAGGGCAAGACATTTTGTTGACTTGAAGCCGATATGTAGACCGCCATGATGTGCCCCACTTTTCTTGATACCGCAATATTTCGTATATTTTTCATGTTAAAATACGCCGACATATATTACTTTTGGGTAAGTTTTTTCTTTTCTTTTTAAACCCATTTTAAATGCAATCTGCTATTAAAATAGAAAGTCATATGCAAGTCAAAGTCGAATTAGATAAAAATCAAGAGCAAAAACTATTTGTTTGGCAATATAAAAATTAATTCTATAAGAAGAAAATATAATATTTATATAGATTTAATATTTCTAAAATGCTATGGTAATATAAACCACCATTAAATCATTTTTAAAAAATATTGAGGCACAGCATGGCTGCTTTCAATTGGCGTCAACGCGCCCATAGAGAAAACAAGGTTTGAGCCTTCCAAGTCCAGCAGTTACAGTTAAAGTTCAGTGGGTACATCGTTGAACAGAAATTTTTAACGGTATAGAGGAAACAAGTTTTGAGCACGGAGTCAAGAAAAAGGTGGAGATGATTTGGCGAAATTTCACAAGACGTAAGTTAGCAAACCCAAAGTAGGCACAAACAAACCTAGTTTGCAGTGATTTTTCTACGAGGGATGCAGTATTTTCAAATTAAGAAAACGCATGCTAAAACTGAAAAAATGACTATTTGTGCAGTTGTGGGATGCAGTACAAGTTCCAAATCGAAAGGATGCTATTTCTTCCACTTCATAGGTAAATTAAATTGTGAAATAAATTATCGCCAAGTACTGGTACAAAATAGTGCTTTGGAATAGCGACAAATACTTCGCCAGTACCTACTTTATAAGCGATTGCTTACTTCGCATTGCAAACCAGTATTTGACTTGATCGCCCCTCCTCCTTCTCCTTTACTCCGTGGTTATAATGAATATTTGTTATATATTAGAATAGTTGACCTTCCTACCTTCATGATTGATCCCCCAACCCGCGAACGTGAGATAGTCGACCTGTGGCATCAGCTCGATCCTGGGCAGAGTGTAGCTGGGCAGGCAGATCGGATGGACAGACTGGCTGAGCATGATCTGCCGCCTCGTCTTCATGAGGGTGAGGTCGTGGTAGAACTGCGGCTTCTTGTAGCCAGGGTGGATGATCACCTGTTCCACGTCGTACGTGTCGCCTTCCCAGCGTATGTTGTGACCCAGGGTCACCTTGTACACCTCTGGGTTGCTGAAAGTTAATGACATTGCTCAAAATGCACACTCATATTTGACGAAACTTTTGCCATACTTGACGAAACTTTTGCCATATTTGACGAAACTTTTGTTATATTTGACGAAACTTTTGTCATATTTGACGAAACTTTTGTCATATTTGACGGAACTTTTGTCATATTTGACGAAATTTTTGTCATTTTTGATAAACGAAACTTTTGTCATATTTGACGAAATTTTTTTCATGCTTGGCGAAACTTTTGTCATACTTGACGAAACTTTTGTCATTTTTGACGAAACGGACAGGCCTGATATATGCTCCGATTAAGTATTTCGTCAAACTGGGGAAATTCATTTTGCCGTTTTTTTTTAAACGAAATTTATTTCGTCAAATAAGAGGCAACGTATACGAATCAATTATGAGTTAATGCCCCTAAAAAGGGCCGTAAAGGAATCTGAGTAAATTACTTTCGTCAAAAATTTCAGGATTCAAACTTAAACAATTTGAAAAAGTCTATGATGATACCATAAATGATATACTTATGAGGAAATGAGGAAATCTTACTAGAGGCACAAGAAGGAGCAGACCGAGCAAGCGCGCGTACTAAGTATTCATAAACCAAACCTTGCACTTCAGTGGGGTCTGTTTCTACACTGTTAAAAAATAAGTACTTTAAAATAAGTAAAATGTACTTATTTTTGAGTACATTCTATGCTCTTTATACGTAAGTTTCATTTTTGAAAAACACATATACTCAAAAGGAGTACAATGAGTAAAAAGAGCAGTTACTTGTCTACCTTTCATAAATCACTTTTAATAAATATCAACAATTGCAACCAAGACTTACAGGGAATCGCACTCTGAACCCGAGGCACCGCAGTCCAGTGCCTTACCCGTTGAACTACAGGGCGACGTGAAGAAGTTATAAACATAACTTTTTTTAAAGGTGCGTCAAAAGAATGGTAAGTAAGATAATTGAGTTGTACTCAAAGAAAAACGAATAGTTTCACCAGGTTCTGATTTTTAAGTACTTTTTTTTTACAGTGTACTCTATTTTTTTTATTGAACTTAATAAACTGTCATCATTGTAGAATTAAGGATCACAAAGTTATCTTTATGTTACTGTAACTATTATATATATACGCTTTAATTGTAAGCATGTTCGTGCAATAATGTCACATACTTACAGTATACCCTCCACGTCATCGAAACAATGGGCTGCAGTGAGGACGTACCATTCGCTGATGAGAGAGGAACCGCAGAAGAACTCTTTTTTTCCCTCCCTCATGCTGAATATTCCGGACTAGAAACAAAAAATGCACAATAGAATTAAAATGGCCTTCTAAAAATACAATTGAATTAGTATTATAAAAACGCAATAGAAATAAAATAATCATACAAAAATACAATGGAATTAGAATAACCATTCAAAAATCTAATAAAAAATAGCCATATAAAAATGCAATAGAATAAGAATAGCTATACAAAATACAATAGAATTAGAACAGTCATACAAAAATACAATGTAATAAGAATAGCATGCCAAAATACAATTGAATTAGAATAGCCTTATGAAAAGCAATATAATAAGAATAGCAATACAAAAAACAATAGAATGAGAAAAGCCTCCCCCACCCCCCCAAAAAAAATGCAATAGAATAAGAATAGCCATATGGCTATTTTAATTCTATTGTATTTTTACAATAAAATTAAAATAGCCAACAAAAATACAATGGATTTAAAATAACATTCAAAAATTCAATTGAATTATCATTGTGGCATATATATTGCCTTATAAAAAAGAAATAGAAAATGAATATCTATTTAAAAGTGCAATAGGATTAGAATAGCCATACAAAAATACAATGGAATGAGAATAGCCTTACAAAAATGCAATAGCAAAAGAATAGCCATATAAAAATGCAATAAAATGAGAATAGCCATACAAAAATACAATACCATAAGAATAGCCATATAAAAATGAAATAGAATTAAAATAGCCATACAAAAATACAATGGAATTAGAATAGCCATTTAAAAATACAATAAATAAATAGCATATAAAAATGCAATAGAATAAGAATAGCTATTCAAAAATATAATAGAATTAGAACAGTCATATAAAAATACAATTAAAAAATAGTCAGATAAAAATGCAATAAAATTGCAATGCAATAGAATAGAACAGCCATACAAACATATAATAGAATTAGAATAGCCATATAAAGATGTCACAGATTTAAAAAGCTACACAAATTGCAAATGAAATAAAATTTATAGACAAAAACTGCAAAAGCATTTTAGTATCATAACAAAAATTGTAAAATCCTTAAAATAGCCACACACAAGAAAATTGAAGATAATTATAACTAAGAGGCTCCGCCCCCTGTTCCGCCAACCCCCAGAGGATTGCTACGCAATACAAAAATGAGTAATTTTTTTTTGTTTATGAAAAGCAGTGCAACTACAATATTATTAATTCATTTAAAATAACATTTTGTATACATATGGGAAAAACAACATTTAACAAAATTCAATCACAATATTTTCTGCATTTAGTATAATTTTTATGAAAAAAGTCATTTTATAACTCTTAGGATTTCAGTTAAATAAGTTCAAAGATTACACGTTTCTAAAACAGTTTTCAAAATACAATCACCAAATGTTATTTTTGTGTAGACTTCATTGTAATTAAATTACTGAACCTAATTTTAATTTTTGGTTTGGACTAGAAAAAATTACCATATTTTATCGAAAATAGAGAATTTTTGTTTACGTTTTGACTAATATATTCGCATATATATTTTTTTTATTCTAGAAAAATTTCTAAAATTTTGGTTTAACATGTACATTTTGCACTAAACTAATGATTTATAAAATTTCGTTGTGAATAACAATTCTTGGAATAACACTTTTTGTGAAAATGTACCAAAAAAAAACATTTCTTGAAGAATTATAAAACGTAAAGTCACTGGAAATTCTAAATGGTTATTTTGGACTTCCCTTACAAATATTTCTCAACTATTTAGGACCAGTGAGTGCATGAAATATGGGCTTTATTTCAATCAATTAAATTTTAAAATTTTCTATATAGTGACAGCTTCTAAAATGAGGCGTGTCCACTTTTGCTTCAATTTTAATTTCGAATTTTGCATTTTAATCTGAGAATTATTTCAAAAACTTAGTATCAAATGATAGGTAATGAAATTGTAAACCCCATAAGCTATAAATTGAAAATCCAATTTTTTACAGGTTTGTAACTGCACTGTCCTCTTAAAAGTTAGCACGAGCCAATCAATTTATCAAATTCCCAAGTGCAGCCAGTTTCAGAAAATTAATTTCGGGCTGTATCTCGCCACAAATGCAGTACATTAGCAGGGGGGGGGGGGGGCAAGAATCTCCATACTACCTAGAGGTTGTCATGGCAACGATGCAGCCGATTTCGAACTTCACTTTTTGGCTGCAGTTTTGATTAAATGGAGTTTTCCCCCCTCCTCAATTGTACATTACGACAACAGGCTTGCTATTTATCGGAGATTTTGTTTACTCATCGTAGAAATTACATTTTCGATTCTAATCTTCATTTTAGAAAATTAGTAAAATATCTGCTTTTAGTTTTAAAATACACTAATGAATTTGGATGCAGCCCGGTTGTACTTGCTGTAGTCCACGAGCCACCACTGAACAAAGGTAAACAACTGCAGTCAAAGAAATTTCTCAAATACTATGAATGAATTTTTCAAATTAAAAAAGTTAAATAGATTCTAAATTACTTTGTTAATTCTATATTAATTGAAATGTATTTATGTTACAGGTTAGTATGATATTTTAAAAAAATAATTCACTGGACGACAAGAATTCGCACTGTTTGGATCAAGTGTCGCCCAGTCCCTATGTTAAAATATGCTCTGTTGCTTACCATCCAAGGCCATGAGTCAGGAACAGAAATTTCTCCAGATACAACTCTCCAAAGGGGCCCTTCTTCTTCTTCTCGTTTTTCTAAAGAAAACTCATATAAATTTTTTGTCTTCACGTTACAATAATTAATTTTATTCTATATTTCTCTTAGTTATTACTCATCTTCAAGAAAGGTTTCAGTTAAGTGAACAGTCTACATTATAAATCGCACCTATCTGTCTTGATATGCAAGTATACATAGCGTGTCCCATAAGACTGTCGCTGTAAAATCCACTGATCTCTAACTGTAACTTCTGGATAGGGCAAGACATTTTGTTGACTTGAATCCGATGTAGAGGCAACCATGATGTGTCCCACTTTGTTTCCTACCGCAATATTTCGTATATTTTTCAAGTTAAAATAAGCCGACGTGTATTGTTTTTGGCTGAGTTTTTTTCTATTTTCTTTTTAAACCCATTTTAAATACAATCTGCTATTAAGTAAAAAACGTGTGTGTTTTTTCTCCCTTGAACTCAATTTGAGAACTGAATTTCCAAGCATACGAACGTTTCTGCAAACATCGCTAACTCAATATTCATATTAAAAGTACATTTAATTGAAAAAACACGCAAATTTTGTGAACGCCCTGTGTAACAAACACAATTGATAATAAAGTGTTTAAAACACTATTAAAATAATTTTTACTATTATGTCACCAGATAAAGTTATTGAAAAAATCTGATATATAATATCAGACAGATTTCCATATCTGATCATCAAAATTCTCATGTTAGAAAGCGTTTTACCATTCGATTTTTTTATTATTTTTTTTAAAAATTAGTTTTGGTTGACGACCATTTCCAATTTCTATATAGTTCCCTGAAATGACGTTTCAAGTAAAAAACTTTTATCATTACACCTGCTCAACCAGACTATTTTTTTTATCTTTCAACTTAATGCAATGAAAATTTTCCTACTAGAGGGGCGGGAGGGGAGGGGGGGGGGTAGTTCGTAAAGCTGTGACGTCACACACATTGCCTAAAAAACATTGCAAAAACAACCAAAAAAAATTAAACAGTTTAGCTTCAGTAAGATAAAAACTCGTCTTATAGAACATTGCGTTAAGAATTTTAAAATACAAATACAAAGTTAAAATACGCAATAAAAATCCATCAAATCTGGACATGTTTCGGATATTGATTGCAATATTGATTCGATTATCATAGAAACATTTGCGGTCCCAGTTTTTCCCACTTGTTGGCACACAATAGTTAATTCCAACCGATTGAGATAGTTTTTCGGTTTTTGTTCTTTGGCAACACTTTCGATTCTGGGTTTATTTCTATTTTATTGCACACAGACTTTTCATTTTCTGTTGATGAAGGGAGATGTATCTCCCGAAACATGGCGACATTTGATGGATTTTTATTGCGTATTTTAACGTTGTATTTGTATTTTAAAATAAAAGTTTAGCTTCCGGTTTGAATCGATATAGTTGCAGTTGAAAAATAAAGTTGCAAAATAAAATTTCGAATACCGTCTAAAGTTTAGTGTTTTGTTTCTGTACTGCCAGTATATGTAAATACAATTTATTACGTGTCTGATTAATGTTGTTGGCAGAAGATAGAGTCGTAGCAATTTAAAAATTATGGGAGGGACTCGAACTGTTCCATTCCCAGAATATTTACAAATAATAAAAAATATACTAATTAGTAATTAGTCATTAATAATGAGCAGTTATGCAAATATCAATTAGTTGTTAATTAGTAATAGTTTGTTAACTACTGAGGAATTTGCATATATTTCTTAACATGTTAACAATTTTTGGTAGAAAATTTAGACTATGGGGAGGGCTGGAGGCCCCCACCCCCTTCTTATGCCTGTGGTAGAAAAACGTGACACGTGACAGAGGGTGGGGGAGGGGTATCGTGAAGTGTGACAGTTTGTGACACGGGGGGCAGAGAGATGGTGGGGGGGATATGGAGAAAAGTGTGACATCATTTATGAACGGCCACCTTATTTTAGATTTTTTTAAAAAAGTTCATATTATAATTTGTTATAAGATCATAATATATAATCGTTAAAAATACAAGTTCATAGGATAATCTATAGATTATGTGAAAGATAATATGTTAATATATAAATATTCTATAGCCATAATTTTTTATACTACTGAATTGATAATTTTAATTTAATGGGGGAAAAAATTCCATTTCCAACAACACACTAAATAAATAACTATTTTTTTTTAGTTTTTTTTCTTAGGCGCATTCCATACGGCGCTATCAAAGCGTTAGCTTTTGCAGATGGCTTTGCGATTGAGGATTATAAACCAAATGTGTTGTATTCACCAATCACAGATTAAAAAAAATACAAAAGCTAACGCGCGGTGACTGCGTCCATGTAGAATGGGCCTTAAAGTGAAGATGAGGTATTATTCCAGATCTCGCTGTATAGAAAGCCGTATGGCACATGCTTTTTACGTCGCAAATTGAAGGCCGATATCAGTTTCTTCGTGTGTTTTAACACAGGAGTTACGATTTCACCTTCCCCCGCACCTTTCAGCCTTCAATGTCAGAAATAGGTACTCGGAAATAAGTAAAATGCACACATTTTTGAGTACATTCAATGCTTATCATAGATCCGAATACATAAGTTTCAATTTTGAAAAAGACATGTACTCAAAAATGAGTACAATGAGTAGATGCTTGTCTACATAAGCTGCCTTCATAAACCACTTTCGATAAATATCAGCAATTATAAACAAGGGTTACATGAAATCCTATCCAGATCCTCAGGCACCACAATCCAGTGCCTTATCCGTTAAACTACCTTGGCGACATGAAGAAATTATAAACAAAAGAAATGTTAAAAATGTGTGCCAAATGGGAAGTAAAAAGAGTTGCAATAACACAGTTTCCATTTAAGTAATCGACATCAAATAATGTGGATAACCATCTTCTGAACAACTATTTTATGTTCGTCAGGTTTCCTTAAGATGGCTTGAACAGAAGCTGAGAATAGCAATATTAAATCCCATTGCTCCGTTTTGAAGAAATGTGGTTACTTAAATTTGAGTACGTCGTCACTCATTTACCATACTATTATACTAAAATAAAAACGATTATATTCAGGTACTCATTTTTAAGTGCCTTTCTTTACAGTGTTCAGTTTGTGACGTAAAAAGCACGTGCATACGGCATTCTATACAGCGGGCGTTGATTTTACGATTTTAAAGCAAAAGGAATTTTCTGGTAATTAAGAAGAATCTTTTTACTTTATTGCTTACTTCGCTTGAGAAGACGTTCTTTGAATTTTCCCATTTGCGTCGCTTCCATTTGCTCCAATTGTTTTGCATGCTGGGGCTTCTGCCCGCAATCTGTTCAATAAAGAAAAATCAGTATCCAAAAATTATTAAATTTTAAAATTTAGTTCAATATTTCTAACTTAAGGAGACACAGTATGTAAAAAATTTAAAAATCTAAAAAATCTTTAAAAAAAAAAATTAAATTACAGTTAAAAAAAATATTTTTATTTTTTATTTTTCAATACACAACTCTGACAAAACTGTTTCTTCGGCATTTTCCACAATTTGTTTGAGAAAACTATAATTTTGTTCAAAAAGCCTGATGCTTAAGACCTTGTAATAACATGATCTTGAGCAGTGATCTTGAAAGCAGTGATCTTGTAAATAACAGTGAAAAACTCAAAAGTCACTGTCTAAGATAATTAAAGGGGCATGTGGGAGAAGAGGTTAACTGACAAAAATCACATTCCAAGATAAACAGCTGTTTTAATGACAACAATCTTGAAGTAAAGGGTAGCTTTCACTTGAGCATCCACTATTTGCCAACAAGGAAAAAATTAGCACGAAACTTTTTCCTATTCATCATTAGAGCGGATTTCAAGATCATGCAAACAAACACAGAAACACAGAAACATTACTCGTTTAATAGTATTAGATAGATTATATTAGATTAGATTAGATTAGATAGATTTGATAGGTATATAGATTAGATAGGTATATAGATTAGATAAATAGATATATACATAATCTTGTTTTCAGGACAGACGATATTTTTTAAAAATATTAAAATTCGTATTTTTTATATTTTACTGAAATTTACTCTATTAAAATTTTAAAAATAAACTATTATATTAAGAAATAATTTAAATATATTTGTATACATAAACTAATATAAAAATCAGCGCCTGTACCTATTTGTTAGAATGTTTATAACTCAAGACTTAATAAACGCATTTCCATCGTTTTTTTTATAGGTCGCTTTAAATGATATTAATTGTAAAAATATTTCAAGAAACAAACCTTGTACATAAAAAATATTCTACAGTGTAACAAATTTATGTTATAAAAAATATGTTAATATTTTCATTTTATTTTATTATTGTTTCAATATTGCTGCACAACAGACTGACTATATGTAACAGGATTCCAAAGAAATGTGTATAAAGTCGTATATTTGATTGTTAGTGGAGATCTACAAAATTAATTCGCATCCACATATTTTTAACAAGTGGTTTAATCATACATGGTTCTAAACTTCATAAAATATTTAAAATTTGTTTGGAACAGTGCTGCAGATTTGAAAGATTTTAAGAAATGAGAAAATGAAGAGGAGAATATAAAAAAATGGGGGGGAAATGCTTTTTATGAAAAGTTCTGAAGTTTGGCGATTTTTCATCTTCATTTTGGAGATTTCGAAATCTGAAACGTGGCAGCTCTGAGTCGAATGCAATTTAAACAATCGCTGGGCAGTTTCTGAGTGATTTTTTATTAACTCAGTTGACTAAAAGTCGCAGTACAATTATCGTCCGTGAGCGTCTAGCCTTTGTCCTTATATCACCATGTATAAAATGGCAGGGGTTTAAATCTTCGAGCATGGATGGACTGTAGTAGAGTGAATATGACGTCATAATCTTGAAACCAACATCTCAGACCGAATGGCCTCTGACACGTGACTTCTTTTCAAAATTAGGAATTAAAAAATACTCGCGATGGGTTGATGAATTGGGAAATGTGTAACAATGTAAATTTATGAATGGAATAACGTAATTAACCACGTGTTTGAGGCCATACATGTTGGCCTCACTGATGTTAGCGAGATTACAAAGATATGTTTTCTCTACTATGAAGGATCCATGCTCGAAAGTTTAAACCAGCCGACTACCCCTCCCTCCCTTACTTATGCGCGTGATGGCAGATGGCAGCTGAGCAAGTTTTTAAATGTAATAATTAATCGCCGCTCTAGTTGACTCGCCCACTACTTTGCTCTCTGGAGGGTATATCTAGTAAACTCAACCAATATTCTGTAAATAAAATTTAAAAATACTTTTGAAAAATTTAACAAATCTGACTTTAAAAAGGATTTTCAAATTATATGCCTAACATTAAGTAAAATAACTTTTTACACTGAAATCCAATCGGTTTTGTAATCTTAATTTCGTTGTTTAGTTCCATATAGTTGAATTTTTATTAAGAAAAAGCTTTTGTTATGAAAAGCGCCAACAAAATAAATCCATTTCAAAAATGGTTTTGAAGTTTAGATAATCCCGCGAATAGTAATATATTTCTCATTTATATGCGAAATTTTATTTACAACTACATAAATACTAAAAAAAGTAAGAAATGTTGTGTGGAATAAAAAAAATAATACTTACTAGGGTATGATCTCTTTCTATTTCGGATATCCTTAATTCGTATGGTTTTAACTGGAGCTTTAGGATATTCGACAACATCTCTCTGCACGTCTCTCATGTCCATTGGATTTGCCATAGGATTTTCAACCATTGGAGGATATTGTGGTGGTGGTAGTAGTGCTTGCTGTGGTGGTTGCGGTAACATTGGTGGATGTTGTTGTACTGGTGGTGGTGGCGGTAACATTGGTAGAGGTTGTTCTGGTAGTAATGGTTGCTCTGGTGGTGGTAACATTTGTGGAAGTTGCTCTGATTGATATGGGGCTGGTGGTGGCGGTAACATTGGTAGGGGTTGTTCTGGTAGTAATGGTTGCTCTGGTGGTGGTAACATTGGTGGAAGTTGCCCTGTTTGAAATGGGGCTGGTGGTGGTAACATTTGTTGAGGTGGATGTTGTCGAGGCATGTCAGGGGCTTGTGGTACGTCTGGTTGTAAGTATTGTGGTACCTCTGGTTGTATTCTTATATCTGCCCCCAAATCATAAGATGGTGCGAAATGTGCTGGTGGCCCTGGAAACGAATGTTGTTGTGGTGGAAACATTGGTGGTGGTGGTACGTAAGGAGGTTGCGGATTCATTTGTCGTCCCCATGGATGTACTGAGGGCGTCCAAGGCATCCACTTGTTCCCCCCTACAGCAGGCAGAGGCACCCCTACGTTCGTTACATCTGGTCCACCCTTCATTTGTGGTTCAGGGTAATAGTTGTTGTTTGTTATTACTGATGGTAAAGGCAGCCCGCCCGGGGTCAGTTGATAGCGATTCAAGACCCAATTCATCCTCTCTCGCAGCACGTCCTGGATAGTTCGTGGTCGCGGAAATCCAAAAGATCTGCCTTGTAGTTCCTCTTCAGTTTCGTCTGACGTTTTCCCGGACTGCGGTTCTTCTGCTTTCTCTTCCCCTGCACCTGAAGGTTCTTTCTGTTCCTCAGAGACCGAATTATCGTTTTCTTCGGCTGCCGAATTCTCGCCTTCTTCTTCAGCTGCTGAATTCTCACCTTCTTCTTCAGCTGCCTCATTCTCACCTTCTTCAGCTGCCTCATTCTCACTTTCCTCAGATCGTACCAGTAGCCCGTCAGGGTCGTGTTGATCCTCAGTTGAGTCTGTAGTAGCAGGGTCTTGTCCAGTAGCTATCAATTTGAAGGAAGAGGTTTTAAAAATGATAAAGCACTAGATAAATGTTTACAAATAAAGCACTAGATATGTGTTACCAATGTTCTATTTTCAAATTTTTGTTATTATTTTATTATTAATTAATTAACGTAAAATAAACCAATTTATTCAAAACTAACTCTCTTCTAACTAAACCTATTAGAAAAAAAGTGGTTTATTTTACGCTAAATAACATTTTATAAAATAATAATAAAAAGTTTAGGAAGGAACAAATACCATGGAATGGCCTTAAAATAATTTAGAGTAAATCAAAAGTTACCCGAAAAAGTGTATAAATGTTATAGCTATATGCACTGTGTTAGATTTGAACTCGGAACGTTTCGTTGCACAGCCGCATACTCTATATTTAGATCAAAATGATCAACAAATTCGAAGTAACGAGACGGTTATTTAAAGTGATTAAACTTATGCAAAGGAACAAGAAGAACCAATGTTATTTTTTTTAAAAATATTAAAAACTATTTTGATTAAATCAATTTTAAACTTTTAAATGAAACAACCACTGGAGGATTGCTATTTTTGCTTTGCTCACATTAATTCCATGCCGTTCCCGGCGTTTAGTTGAATTCAGCACACGTTTGACAAAGTCATTTTAATGAGTTCAAATTTTGAGATGTAGATGGCGCCACAATAATAACCTTTTGTGTATTTAAAGCGTAACAAACTAATTAAGTGCTTAATATGTTATAGTTTTCGCACGTTTTGGCAAATCACTCCCTTTCAAATGACACCTTGATCATAAAAAAATGTTATATAGTTTAGGAGGAGTATCTGTCACAAAAAATCGTCTTCCGTGTTAAATATACATATAAATTCCATGATTTCCGTAACAAAGCAACGTTGCCTTAAACTTTTAAACCATTTTTATCAAAACTGTCAATTTTGGTAACTTATTGTTCCAAAGCCCCATATATAATAGTATGTTAGCCCCATATATAATAGTATGTTAGCCCCATATATAATAATATGTTACTTTAAAACAGCTTATAAGAACTATTACATTTTTGTAAGTTATTTCTAAAAGCCACTTTTTACTTGTTGCAGCCAAAAAGTGATATCGCATAAAAATTATAACAATCGCCAAGCTTACAAATACAAAACAAAGCTTGCTGTTCGCAAAGTAATGTTCCGACACTGGTACAATTTGGGAACTATACGGAAATCGAATATTCTCTCTTAAACATACTGTTAAAAATAGGTATCAAAAATAAATAAAATGTACTCATTTTTTATTATAATTGATGCTTATCATAGATCCGAATATATAAGTTTCATTTTTGATAGGGCATAGGCCTTCATAAATCACTTTCAATAAATATCAACAATTACAACTTGCGGGGGCCGGAGTTTGTTTGGATAGTGCGGCTCCGCTATTGTAGACTCCATTGATCAAAAGGTTAAATTAGTTGGTAATGGATAAACTGATGAATTTCCGCAGTATGTAGAGAATAAATAATATTTAGTAATGCAAATATAAAATTTAAGAATTTACATTTAAGGGTTATTTCTATGGCATTACAGTTAGGGGAAGAGCATGCCGAAATAGCGCGCAGAGAGTTAGAAGTAGTGGCGGCTCGTCCACTACAGCAAGTACAGCCGGGCTGCACCTAAATTTATTAGTGTATTTTAAAACTAAAATTAGATATTTTACTAATTTTCTTAAATGAAGATTAGAATTGAAAATGAAATTTCTATGGTAGTAAACAAAATCTCCTATAAATAAAAGCAAGCCTGTTACCGTAATTCACAATTCAGGAGGGGAAAAAACTCCATTCAATCACAACTGCAGCCCAAAAGCGAAATTCGAAATCGGCTGCATCGTTGCCATGGCAACCTCTACGTAGTACGGAGATTCCCCCCCATGCTAATGCACTGAATTTGTGAGAAGGGACAGTCGAAATGAGTTCTCTTGTTTTAGCTGCACTTCAGTTTCGATATGCTGATTGCGTGAAACGCGGAGATGGGTGGGTGAAACGTGAACTTACGAGAATCTCTCCAAACGGAAATGGTTTTCGTGATAAATTTACTGTGTGCTGTTGTTTCAGACCATTATGGTCCTGCTTTTGTTTCGTTATTTAAGTTAATATTAAAATTGACCGAGTCGCCGTTAAGAATCCGTTAAGCTATCAAGGGTTCGCGAAGACGTTATACACAGAAGTAATGATAAAAAGGTGTGCCAAAAAAAATGGGAAGTCAGATAATTGAATTGTAATAACTCAGTTTCCATTTAAGCAATCGACTTCAAATAATGAGGAAAACCATCTTCTGAACAACTATTTTAAGTTTGTCAGGTCGCTTTGTTAAGATGGCTTGAACAGAAGCTGAGATCAGCAATATTAAATCACACTTTCATTTTTACTAAAGTACGATTACTTAAATTTGAGTACGTCATCGCTCATTTACGATGCAATTCCAATTAAAAAAAACACGTACGTTCATGTACTCATTTTTCAGCATTTTTTTTTGAGTACACACACTTGAAAAGGGTTATTAATAATAGGATCCATTTTCATCGATAGGAGATTAGTACATTAATTAAAAAAGTTAAATGATATAGAAAAATATTTTTATACTCACCTAAATGATTAACAACTAATATAACCAATATCCAAAAAGTTTTCTGCTTTGGGGGTAGATTCATACCTTATAAAATTTCATAAATGAAAAAAAAAATGGTTAGTATAAACATTTATAATTTTAAAATCAAAATATTCTAGAAATAAGTATAATGTCGAATGAAGACTTCTTTATGCATACACCTGTACAATACAAGTTTCAGAATTTTCACTATTATTATCAAATATGAACAATTACAAGCAAGACATAACGGGAATCGAGCCCATGTCTTCAGGTACCTCAATCCAATGCCTTATCCGTTGTACTACCAGGGCGACGTGAAGAAGTTATAAACAGAATAAATGTCAAAAAAGTGTTTCAAAAATGAGAAGTAAGATAATTTAGCTATAATAACTTAGTTTCCATTTAAACAATCGACATCAAATAATGTGGAAAACAATCTTCTGAATAACTATTTTAAGATTGTCTTGTCGCTTTGTTAAGATGGTTTGAACAGAAGCTGATGTTAGAAATATTAAACTATACTGCTGATATTTGAGAAAGTACGGTTACTTAAATTTGAGTACGTCATCGTTCATTTACGATGCAATTGAACTCAAAGAAAAACGAGTTGGTTCAGGTACTAATTTTTAAGTACACCAACATTTTATATTTGAAATTATTTCAAAATTGAATACATAAGTTGTATTTAAATTTTACGTGCCTTGCTAGAAAAACTGTTAATCCGTGGACGATTCAAATACAAATATTGACGATCAACAACAGGTTCAAGGCCGAACAAGGTTGGTCCATCTAGTACCTCGTAACTGTCCCCCAATGCATATCTAACTTCTTCTTAAAATCCGTTACTCCTTTACAATTAACCGTATTTACTGGCAAGTTGTTCCATTTGTCTATTACCCTATTATGGAAATAGCGTTTTCTCCCTTCCCGATTAAAATGGGATTTGTTTAATTTAAACCCATGATCTCTCGTTCTATCACTCATATTAAAATCTAAACCCTCCACACCCCCTTGTTTAATACATTTGAACAGTTGAATCAAATCTCCCCTAACCCTTCTCTCTTCCAGAGTGTACATATTCAAATTTCTTAATCTATCTTCATAATTCATGCCTGAAAACCCTTGAACCATTTTCGTAGCACTGTCAGAGGGGGTAATCCAGAAGTTCATAATTTTTTTACACTTTGCAAAAATATAAATAACTCATAATACATACATAGTATGAAACTTAAATTTCAATAAATATGTAACGTATACTTACTGATATTATTTTCTGTAAATCATAAAAAAAACCTGTAAAATATTTTTTTTGGGGGGAGAATAGGACTTATAATCGGCCGTTTACAAGGTGGCTGTTAATGAAAGACTTATCCCGACATAGACCTCATACAATACACTAGATTGCGCAATACCGAATTTCCAAAAACTAGATGTTATGCTAAACAATATATACTGGAAGTATGTCATAATTTATTAAACATTCTCGCTAATTTAGTTCCACTCATTTTCACCTTAAAATTAATAATATTTTTACAAAGCATAATTTTTCAAATAGCTGGGATATGTTGCAAACGAGATGGAAGTCAAATTAAGCAAAATATATCATCGTGTTCCGTGAAACCGTATAAAAGTTTCTTTGTTTTTATGTACTTGTGATATATATTTCACTGATGCAATGTTTTTATAATTACTAACGAAACTATTGTGTTATTGTAAATAAAGTTAAACGAAATGCACAGGGTGGTCATAAATTGTTGGATGCTGGTCAATGTTTGGCTTTAACACATTTATCTGTATTGCTGTAATAAAACGTTATTTTTGCCCCACTTTTTCGCTTTTATTTAAAAAAAAAGGCTTAGCTTTAGTTACATACAACAAATTAATTAAAAGTATATCGGAGAGAATGATTTATTATTCGTATGGCACCCACTTGTCAAAAATGCCAAATAATGACCATAGTCCAACAATTTGTGACAAACAAAATGCCAAACTACACTGTAAAAAAATGTGCTTAAAAATGAGTACATGGACGTACTGGTTTATTTTTGCGTACAATGCGGGAGTTTCACGTGACGTCTCAACATGGTAACTTACTAGTAGTCTGGATTTCTTCCCTACAGCAGACAACTTTGCTTTTGTTTGTTCAGTCGCTACGCTTGCGATTAAAGAAAAGTTTGTTAATAATATTTGTTTTTCAAAAAAAATAATATTTATATTATATATGTGAATAAATTTTAATGCAGAAATACTTATATTATAAAAGTATATAATTAGAATTACAATGAAATACAGAAAAATACTTTTAATTCAACACACAAAATGCTTCATAAACGATGTGTACAATCTGTCTCAGTATATGAAGTAAATATTTTTATATTGAGATATTATTTAATGACAAAAACTTAAAATTATAGCACAGGAACTGAAGTTCCATGCTAATCCTACGGAACTTCTTCGGCGTCGCGGATTTTTCTCCATGTTCCTTTGGAACAGCGGTTTTCTTCTTCCTGGCGTGAAACTCTCTCATTGCATCGTAAATGAGCGATGACGTACTCAAATTTAAGTAATAGTACTTTTGGAAAAAAGATAAGTGTGATTTAATATTGCTAATTCAGCTTCTGTTCAAGTCATCTTAAAAAAGCGACCTGGCAAACTTAAAATATTTGTTCAGAAGATGGTTTTCCGCATTATTTGGGGTCGATTGCTTAAATGGAAACTGAGTTATTACGACCCAATTTTTTAACTACTTATTCTTTTGTCACACCTTTTTAACATTACTTCTGTTTATAACTTCTTCACGTTGCTCTCGTATTATAACAGATATGGCCCTGGACTTGGCAGGCGGCTTCATGTAGACGGATTGGGTTCGATTCCCGGTAAGTCCTGGTTGGAATTTATTGAAAGTGATTTATGAAGGCTGTTTATGTAGGCAAGCAACTGCTCATTTTATTCATTTTACTCATTTTTGAGTACATGTCTTCTTCTAAAATGAAACTTATGTATTCGAAGCTATGATAAAAAATCGAATGTAATAAAAAATGAGTACATTTTACTTATTTTGGTAATTATATTATATTTATAGTCATCAGATGAACAATACCATGCGGATATCATTAACATCAAGTTCACCAGAAGAACTTAACAAATCTTTATCAGATTCTATTATTCTTTTATGGCTTTTCTTTAACTGAATACTTAAAAAATAATTTTTAAATTGAAATGGGGCGCATTGAAACCAGCAGTACCTCTTGTAATGGTATAAGAATTTATTATCAAATAATAAAATTCATTTTAACTAAAAACACATTAAATTTAATTAGCATTTTAAAAAATTTACAAGAATTTGGCAAATATTTAAATTTCTGCTACTTTATTAAAAAATATTTGCTGTATGTCCATATTTGCTCTTCCGATTAAAAATTATTCCTTTTTTTTGTATTTTCAGCTACACATTAAAATAAATTAACTACAAACATTTCTGTGAAAAGTTACTAATTGTGTTAATATATTTGTAGTTTTATATTACATGCATTCATGGATCCTTCAAAAATTTATAACAAATTTTTTAAAAAAAAATCTAATTCTTATTTGACATATGCTTTAAATCAGGTGTTTAAACATGTCACAAAATGTCACTTAAAATTGGGAATGTCATTTATAAAACTCGGGTCCAGAAATTATATATATCTAAATTTAATCAACAATTTGTGTCTACTAAATGCGTATTGGATTTATTAAGATTTTTCAACACAATTTAAATAATAAACAAATATTTACAAATTAAAGACTTTCAAACTTTTTTTAACACAATATTTATTTTGAGTTTTTCGAAAATTATCACATACATAAAACAATGTTGTGTATTTTCTAGAATTTTCTTTACTTGATACATGACTTTTTCCTTTCCTCTATTACATATGCTTTTCTACGTCAATCTTTGTAAGCAAATTACTAGACAAAATAGTAAATTAATTTCTTGTAAAACAATCCGTCAAATGGACGTTGTTTATAATATTCCAACTTATACATATAAACAAGGATTAGTTTACAAAATGTATTGATTTCTTTCAACATATAAAAAAAAATCAATAAACAGATATTCAAATCGTTAATTTGAAAGTATTATGCGTTCGGTGTTTTACTTTCAACGAGCTAAGTTAGGAAGACAATCTTTATTGTAAATGTTCTCAACATCTGTAATAACTCATAATCAGCAATCATGCTTCTGAATGACTAAGAATTGGTCCTCATCATACTAAGAATCAACCAAAGAGGGAAAAATCATAAGGACAATATTATTTGTAGTTATTCAAGAAATGTTTTTATTCTGGTAATGATGTCTTCTTTTGACGTAATCAATCAAAGATTTAATCTCTGAAAGAGAATACTTATGTATGTGAGTGACCATAGAATGTGTGCGTGTTTCCCTCATGGCCTGGTGTAATCAAATAACGAATAATCCACATTAGGTATTATATTTGCTTGTGAATGTTCGTAGAATGCTTTGCTCATCACCTAGCGTAAGCAACTAACGAGATAATTTACATTAAAACACAATATAACTGCTTGGGAATGGTCAATTGATGTTGCTCTCATCATCCGGAGTAAGCAACTAAGGAGATAATACAGAATTCCCATTCAGTGACTATATACATCTGTTTGGGAATGGTCAAATGATGTTCCTCTCATTATCTGGAGTAATCAACTCACGAAATAATTCACATTCGATGACAATATATTTGCTTGTGAATGTCCGTAGAATGCTTTCCTCATCACCTGGAGTAAGCAACTAACGAGATAATTTACATTAAAACACAATATATCTGCTTGGGAATGGTCAAGTGATGTTGCTCTCATCATCTGGAGTAATCAACTCACGAAATAAATCACATTCGATGACAATATATTTGCTTGTGAATGTCCGTAGAATGATTTCCTCTTCACCTGGCGTAAGCAACTAACGAGATAATTTACATTAAAACACAATATATCTGCTTGGGAATGGTCAAGTGATGTTGCTCTCATCATCCGGAGTAAGCAACTAACGAGATAATTCAGAATTCACATTCAGTGACTATTTACATCTATTTGGGAATGGTCAAATGATGTTCCTCTCATCATCTGGAGTAATCAACTCACGAAATAATTCACATTCGATGACAATATATCTGCCTGTGAATGGTAAAATGATGTTGTTGTCATCATATGGTGTAATCAACTAACGAGATAATTTACTTTCAATGACTATATATATGTTTTTGAATGGTCAAATTATGTTGCTCTCACCTTCTGGAGTAATCAACTAACAAGATAATTTATATTAAAATACACTAAATCTGCTTATGAATGGCCAAATGATGTTCCTCTCATCATCCGGAGTAAGCAACTACGATATAATTCACATTTGATGATAATATATCTGCTTGCGAATGGTTAAATGATGCTGTTGTCATCATCTGGAGTAATCAACTAACGAGATAATTATAATTTGATGACCTTATATGTGTTTGTGAATGGTAACATGATGTTGCTCTCGTAATCTGGAGTAAGCGACTAACGAAATAATTTATATTAAAATACTCGAAATATGCTTGAGAATGGCCAAATGATGTTGCTCTCATCATCCGGAGTACGCAACAACTAACGAGATAATTCAGAATTCACATTCAGTGACTCTACAACTGTTTGGGAATGGTCAAATGATGTTCTTCTCATCATCTGGAGTAATTAACTAACGAGAAAATTCACATTCGATGACAATATATCTGCTTGAGAATGGTAAAATTATATTGTTCTCGTCATACGGAGTAAGCAACTAACGAGATCATTACATTCAATGATTATACATCTGTTTGTGAATGGTCAAATGATGTTGCTCTCACATTCTGGAGTAATAATCAACTAACAAGATAATTTATATTAAAATACACTAAATCTGCTTGGGAATGGCCAAATGATGTTCCTCTCATCATCCGGAGTAAGCAACTAACGAGATAATTCAGAATTCACATTCGGTGACTCTACATCTGTTTGGGAATGGTCAAATGATGTTCCTTTCATCATCTGGAGTAATCAACTAACGAGATAATGCATATTCGATGATAATATATCTGCTTGTGAATGATAAAAAGATATTGTTCTCGTCATACGGAGTAAGCAACTAACGAGATCATTCACAGTCAATGGCTATATATCTGTTTGTGAATGGTAAAATAATGTTGCTCTCACCTTCTGGAGTAATCAACTAACAAGATAATTTACATTAAAATACAGTAAATGTGACTGTGAATTGCCAAATAACGTTGCTCTCATCATCCTGAGTCAGCAACTAATGAGACAATCCGCATTAAAAGACAATATATATACATATGAATTGCCAAAGAATGTTGTTCTCATTACCGCAAACTAATATGAATACAATATATCTGCTAACAAAAGCAAATATATTCCATCTTCTTCGTTGATAACATCATCCATTTGAGCAGATATATTGCATCTGATACAGCATCTGCTTGGTAATGACCAATCAATCTTGCCCTCATCATCTGGCATCAATCAACTAACGAAATAATACATCATCAAATACAATACTTCAAGTGTATATCCGAAAAATGATATTCTCATCATCTGACGGAATATCAAACGAGATAATGATGCGAGACTCGTGTATTCATATCCACATGAAAAGACAAGACATCTGCTTGTGAATGGCCGATGAATGGTGCTCTCATCATCTGCCGTAATAGTCGTCGTAGTAGTCGGGATGGCCGTCGCACACGGCATTTGCCTCGATCCAGTTGAGGTAGGAGGCCACCCGCGTGTAGACACCTGGGTAGTCCTTGTCGCCGCATCTGTACCCGAAGGAGACGATTCCCACCTGGGTGTATCTGCCATTTTCGATGGTGGTCAAAGGTCCACCCGAGTCACCCTGCAGATAGAAGTAACACACGATTTAAGTAATGACATTTCAATCGGGAATATTTGCTTACGAAAATAATAAAACTTTAATTATACAGCGACATTGCAAACCCAATCGTTGAAGAATGTTTGAAAAAACAATTAATGGTGTTTATATATCGTCAACTAAGTGGGAAAACGCACTGCGCCATAGGTTTCGTGATTTGGGAATATTTAAGAAATTTGAGATTTTGGGAATATTTAAGAAATTTGAGATTTTGGGAGTATGTATTTAACGATGTGTTTCTTTTCTTTAGAGCACATTTATTACTGATTTGATAAATTTTACCAACATAATGCTTTTTCCAGGGACAATAACATAAAATAACTGGGAAAAAATATATACTTTGTGATTTTTTTTCAATGAGATTACGATATAATTCAACATTAAAAACTTACTAATAAATTTGAAATAATATAAACAACTTTTCCAAAATAAAAGTTATTATAGCATTATTTTCTACTCATAATTCAAGATAATCAAATCCAGAGGCAGATGTTGTAGCAGTTTTTCTACACGATTCGATCGACGTAAGTCTCACTAAACTATACGACAGACATCAAAAGGGATATCATAAACCGGATGCAACAAGCCAACAATATTTATTTTATATTGATACAAATCAGTGCGTTCAGACGAGCTACGTTTATTCAATGGGAAATGGTTATGGTAAGGAACATGTCTTCGCGCTTTTCTTCTGTGGTTGTTACGTTTTTCCTCTGAGTTCGTGTAATCCAATAAGAAAATCCACAGTCCATTCAATTAACCAATAGGCGACTCAGAGGAAACACGCAGAAGGACAGATCTCTCTCTATCTCTATCTCTCCTTAATTCTCCCTTCCCCTCTTTCTCTTTGTCCCCTCCCTCTCTCTCACTCTTCTAAACTCACTCTACTCTTCCATCCTCTCTTTCCCCTCCCTCCCTCCATATCCCCTTTCTCCCTCGCCGTTTCCCTCTATACCTCTCCATCTCTCTCTCCATCCCTCTTTCTTCCTCTCCCACCCTCTTTCCCTATATTTCCCCTATCTCTCACCCTCCCACTCGCTTCTTCCCTCTATCCCCTTTGTCCCTCTCTTTATCTATCCCTTATCTCAACCCTTCCCACTCTCTCTATCCCTCACTATCTTTCCTTCCCTATAACCCCATTTGTCCCTCTTTATCCTTCTCTTCCTCTCACTCCATCCCTCTCTCTCCCTCCTTCTCTACATCCCCCTTTCCCCATCTCCCATCCTCTCTCTTCCTATCTTTCCACTATCTATCCCCCTCCCATTCTCTATATCCATCACTCTCTCTCTCTCCTTCCCCATTTGTCCCTCTTCATCCCTCTCTTTCCCCTCTCTATTTATCTTATATCTCTCCCGTATCTCCCTCCCTTCCTCTCTATCTCCATCCCTCTCCCTCCCTCCCTCCTTCTCTATATCCCCATTTATCTCTCTCCCACTGTCTATTTCCCCTATTTCTCACCCTCTCTTTCTTCACCCTATCTCTTTCCCTTATCTCTCCATCCTCCCCCCCCCCTCTCTCTCCCTTTCTTCATCTCCCTCTCTCTTCCTTTTCCTCCCTCTCCTTCCCCCTCCACCCATCTCTCTCCCTCAATCTTCTGTGGGAAAGCTACTTAACATAATATCTTAAAGCTGCAGGCCCGCAGCTTGAACCACAGTCATTATTTAAATAGTTGCTTTGTGTCGTTTTTGTTTTGAACAGTTAACTATAACAGTTACTGGACTATCATTTGTTTATATAAGAGACAAAAAAGAAAACAGGGAGATTTAGGTTTACCTGACAAGCATCTTTTCCTCCGTCCGGATCACCAGCACACAACAGGTTATCCGTGATGCCATTCGGAAATCTGTTTGAAGCCACTCGAAAGTAGGACGCATTGCAGGTTCGCCTCGAGACAATCGGAAAGGAGGCCTCTTGCAATACTCGGCTGGTGATGCCACCTACATCAGTAAATTGGAATTATTAACAGGAATAGAACTGTGATATAATTTGCATCATAAACGAACAAAATTCGAATTTTTTTTAACAAAATTCAAATTTGTATGAATGTGTCTACAGAAAACAGCACTAGTACTAAAATGTATCAACTTTACTTCCAAATTTAGAATAGAAATTGCAATAAATGCTATCACTACGTATCAGAGCACTGTATTTAGATTTGACTATAGATTTCCATTTTTTTCTTCAGTAATACATATAATTTTTAAACTATAAAAATACTCCATAGATCATTAATTTTCGAATCCCCCGCTCTTTAACTATCCGAGCGACCAGCAAATTATCAAATATATACAGTTTTTTTTCCTGCAGGAGAGTTGAAAATAAAGTTTTAGATAGTTCATTTAAGTAAAAAATATATTTATGATTATTTAAAAGATAGTTTTTAGTATATACCCAAATCAAACATATTTGAAAAATAAAGTATTTACATAAATTAGAAAATGATGTGCATTGCTGGAAAAACTAGTGCTCTCATGGTGGAAAAATCTGGTACAGATGATCGGGAGATTTTAAAAATATTTCTATAAAAGTAACCGATTTTTATAGATGAAATATAAATTTAATTATCTTAAGAAAAAAAAAACAATAACTTTACAATTTAAACAGTTATTTCAGTTATCAAGAGGGTTTAAAATGTTTTCCC
Organism: Troglohyphantes excavatus; assembly: GCA_963932185.1. Lineage (NCBI taxonomy): Eukaryota > Metazoa > Arthropoda > Arachnida > Araneae > Linyphiidae > Troglohyphantes > Troglohyphantes excavatus. Next base: position 19,391,046 of record OZ010671.1, read on the forward strand.
AAATACATTGAATTAATGCTTTTAAAATACCTCTCTTCAACGATTAGGCTATCGTTTTTCATGCTTTCTCATACATTCAATATTCAATACTCACCATAAGATTCATCCCCCCACCCCATGACGGTAACCCTCCTCCCCATGAGATCGCCGTCCGTCATAGGGCCGGTCGGCAGACAGACCGGCATGACGTAGTTGCTGAACTCTACCGGCCTCACCAGCCTCAGCAGGGCGATGTCGTTGTAGTAGAAGCGACGCTGGTACTCTGGATGACGTAGCACTGACATCACCGGATGCTCGGCTACGGCTTCCCTGGCAGTGTGGGTGCCCAGCATCACCACAAACGTGGCTGACCTGCGGAAAGGATAAGTTTTAGTAGCCTTGAGTTAGTTATAAGGGTAGCAAGAAATAATTTCTTGATTTTTGTTCTCTCTGCAGGAGGGAGGTAGACTAGAATGATCCTTCATACACTGTTAAAAATAGGTACTCAAAAATAAGTAAAACGTACTCGTTTTTGATTACATTCGATTCTTATCATAGCTCCGAATACATAACTTTCATTTTTGAAAAAGACATGTACTCAAAAATAAGTAAAATTAATCAAAAGAGTAGTTGCTTGCCTACATAGGCTTAAAAGGAATCAAACCAATCCGTCTACTTTATGCCGTCCAAAGCCATATCCGTTGTACTACAAGAACTTCATGTAGAAGTTAGAAACAGAATTAATGTTAAAAATGCGTCGCAAAAGAATGGGAAGAAAGATAAATGAGTGGTAATAACTCTTTTTCCATTTAAGCAATCGATGTCAAATGATGTGGAAAACCATCTTCTGAACATCTATTTTAGGATTGTCAGGTCGCTTTGTTAAGATGGCTTGAACAGAAGCTGATATTAGCAGTATTAAATAATTCTGCTCTTTTTTGCGAAAGTACGATATTTTGATTACGTTAGATGCTTATCATGGTTCCGAATATATAAGTTTCAATTTAAAGAAAAGCATGTATTCAAAAATAAGAACAATGAATAAAAAGAGCAGATGCCAGCCTACATAGGCTGCCTTCATATATCACTTTCAATAAATATCGACAATTACAACCAAGACTTAAGGGGAATCGAATCCAGATCCTAAGGCAACGCAGTACAGTTCATTATCCGTTGTACCACCAGGTCTCCGAGAAGAAGTTATGAACAGAAGACTTGTTTAAAAGATGTGCCAAAAGAATGGAAAGTAAGAAAATTGAGCTAACTGAGTTTCTATTTAAGCAATCGACCTTAAATTAATGTGGAAAACCATCTTCTGAACAACTATTTTAGGTGTGTCAGGTCGCTTAGTTAAGATAGTTTAAACAGAAGCTGAAATTATCAATTTTAAATCCCACTGCTCATTTTTGCGAAAGTAAGATTACTTAAATTTGAGCATGTCGTCACACATTTACGATGCAACTATTCTCAAAGAAAAACGAGCAGGTTCAGGTACTCATTTTTAAGTACCGTTTTTTTACAGTGTAACGGCCGTCCATAAATATTGTCACACCTTTTCTCCATATTTGTCACATACCTATGTCACAAACTTCACCATTCACGCTCCCATCCTTTTGTCACATGTCACGTTATTCTACCACTGGCGTAGAAAATGGGGGGGGGGGGGGGGTGGCAATCAATTCTAATTACTAATTAGCATGACTGATGATTAGAGTTTATTTTTTATATCAGTAAAGATTTTGGGTATGGAACTAGTTGAGCCCCCCTGCCCCTCATAATTTTTGAATTGCAACGCCACTGTCTCCTACTAAGTTATAGATGACATTTGAAAATTTTATTTTAAAACTTTATATTTCAACTGCATTTATATCGATTCAAACAGAAAGCTAAACTTTTTATTTTTCTGAATTTTTTTTGTTTGTTGTTACTGTTGACTTGGAATGTGTTTTAGGCAATGTGTGTGTGACGTCACACTTCTTGTCTAAAACACACTTCTTCTTCACTCCTTGTCACGAAGTGTCACAGCTTCGAGATTGTGTATGATATATCTCTATAAAAAGTACATAATTTGAAACAAACACTGTCAGGTCATTACCCGGAGGTAAATTGCATGTTTTGTTGACGTCAGAGGAGGGCTGTACTTAATAAAGTTTTTTTAGGCTTTGCAAACAGGTTCCTAAAATCATGGGTAAACCCAGAGATATTCAGATGTCTTGGGGGTTGGGATATAAAAACAACCTAAAAATGATTATATATTTTCAAGAACTAGATTGAGGGCATGGGAAATTATATCGATGACGTAAAGAAAGTCAATTAGCGTCGTCATCAGTTTATCAGTTTGAAATAATAAGATATTCTGGTGAATATTTATATGAAGGTTGGTAAATATTTTTATTGATGAATATTTTATGTACATTAAGCATGTAGTTTGAGGGTGCCATAATGAGAAAAGCGTATATAAGAACTCATGTAAATTATTAATTAATTTCATTATTTTAATATATTTATGTCATTTGCTTTATTTTTATAAACCACAGATGATATAAATAAATCCCCTCTAACCACATCTACGTTTTTTAATAGATATAAAAATAATTCCTAACCACAACTTCCTTCGGAAATGGAACGTCGTATATTTTATACTTTTATATATACACAAAAACATATATAACTTTTTTTAATAAAATACACTTCTTGATAAATATATATATATATATATATATACAAGTAAAAATACTGAAGGATAAGCAAGAGAATAAATTACAAAAAAGATACATGCCAAAGTGGCTAGCAGGCGTTTCTGATGGCTAAGCGTAAAATATATCCGAAACTTAGCCAGACCTGCGACGCCTACTGAAGCAGAAAAGCAAAAAGGCAAACACCCCACAAGAGAAGACACACGTTGCCAAAATGCAAAATAAAAGACAGCAAACATAAAAATTGTAATAAGAATAAACAATTTAACATGACGTAAAACAAAAATTTATCACACCAAGGCATATGCCTCAGCTACACAAGGATCAAGGATCGAAAGCATAAAGGGATCAAGGTTGAAATTACAAAACCACTAGGAAAACCATTTAATTTTAGTTTATTTTTAAAAATTTCGATCTCTGAAATCAAACCCTGTTTCGAGTTGCATATTTTATGAATTCGATTTAAATAAGAAATAATAATATTTCTATGTACCCTATTACTTATGTTTATATATATATATATATATATATATATATATATATATATATATATATATATATATATATATATATATATATATATATATATATATATATATATATATATATATATATATATATATATATATTCCCGATAAGTCTCTTGGTTGTAATTGGTAATATTTATTAAAAGTGATTTATGAGAAGACAGCCTATGTAGGTTGCATCTGCTTTTTTTACCCATTGTACACATTTTGAAGTACATGTCTTTTTCAAAATTGAAACTTATGTTTTCGGAGCCCTGATTAGAACAGAATGTATTCAAAAATGAGTACATTTTACTTATTTTGAATACCTATTTTTAACAGTGTGGTTTAAAAATTAATTATATTTTGTAAAGAGGTTACATGGTTCCACATTAATAAGTAAAATATATTATTTTCTTAAATATTTCTTACTCATTTTAGAAATTAATTTTTTAGCTCCCTTAAATACGATATGATTAAAAAAAATTGACAAGGAAATGAAAAATTCTATAAGATATTAAGGCATAACGCTATATTTTAGAAAAAGTAAAAGTAGTTTGAAAAAGCTATTTTTTAAAAAGTTAATACAATAAAATAAATTACATGATAAAAAGAAAGACAAATAATAATATATCAAGAAAATCCATAACACATATGAAAAAATTACAAATTCAACTAGTATATATTAATTCATGCTATTTAAAAGCTTTATATTTCTCAAATGAAACTTTCATGAAAATAAAATTATTGAATCGTTTTTTCGTAAATGGGTCAACAGACATTTTTTTTTTTTAATTGATTTTTTAAAGAATCGGAATATCATATGGTAAATGCCCATTTTTGTCCACAATCCATCCAAAATTCATTTTGTTTTATGGGTTATTTTTCACAGTGAATATTGCGTTTAGCGCAGAAACCAGATAAACATTAGATATCATATTAAGCGTGAATGCAAAATTAAGGTTTCTGAAAAAAATGTGAATTTATTTTTACGGAATCTCATATGGAAAACACATATTTTTGTACACAACTTGCAATTTTTTTAAAGTAAGGAATTATAACTTTAAAAATGTGTGTTTTTACATTAAAAACGTAGTAAGGAATTATAACTTTGAAAATGTGTGTTTTTACATTAAAAACGCATTTTATTGCAGAAACCAACTAATTGTAATTTTTTTTAAAGTAAGGAATTATAACTTTAAAAATATGTTTTTCCATTAAAAACGTATTTTATTGCAGAAACCAACTAATTATAAGTTTTTATAAAGTAAGGAATTATAACTTTGAAAATGTGTGTTTTTACATTAAAAACGTATTTTATTGCAAAAATCTGCTAATTGCAATTTTTTTTAAAGTAAGGAATTATTACTTTAAAAGTGTGTGCTTTTACATTAAAAACGTATTTTATTGCAGAAAACAGCTAACTGTAATTTTTTTTAAAGTAAGGAATTATAACTTTGAAAATGTGTGTTTTTACATTAAAAACGCATTTTATTGCAGAAACCAACTAATTGTAAGTTTTTATAAAGTAAGGAATTATAACTTTGAAAGTGTGTGCTTTTACATTAAAAACGTATTTTATTGCAGAAAATAGCTAACTGTATTTTTTTTAAAAGTAAGGAATTATAAGTTTAAAAATGTGTGTTTTTACATTAAAAGCGTATTTTATTGCAGAAACCAGCTAATTGTAATTTTTTATAAGGTAAGGAATTATAACTTTAAAAATGTGTGTTTTTACATCAAAAACATATTTTATTGCAGAAACCAGCTAATTGTAATTTTTTTTAAAGTAAGGAATTATAACTTTAAAAATGTGCTTTTCCATTAAAAACGTATTTTATTGCAGAAACCAGATAATTGCAATTTTTTTAAAATAAGAAATAAATATTATAATTTAATTATAGGCAACATCCTCTTTAAGGAGACGTTAACAAATACTCTAAAATAATTTAAAGCCAAAATATATATTAACTTCTGACCCTTATGAACGTGATATTATGTCCAGTGATCTCCAGTTTTTCCAGTAATGCACTCACTTTTTTAATTTATAAAAATATTCCATTTTTCAATATTTTTAATCTATCTTTTTTATGTATACTTTGAGAGCTTTCCCATTACCATTAATTTAAATTTCGGTAAAAAAAATGTGCAAATCTAGGAAAAATTATTTAAATCTCCAAGTAGTAAAAACACATTTACAATTCCCAAAACCGAATGAGCTTCAGTGGGTTAATACCATAGAGTATAGAGGAATAAAAATGCTGATTTCCGTGTGCTCATCATTGGAACCACGTGATATGTGGAAATGTCATTCATTCATGTGTCAATATTACTTTGCAGGCCTTGGCGACTTTCAGAACTAAGCGAAATCGAAGTAGTGTAATGGTTTTGTGTTTAATTTTGTATTTAAAAATCGTTTTTTTAAACAAGTGGCACAGTTTAAGGGAGTTTAACAGATATATTAAAGAGATTCTTCTTACTTTGTACTTTTGAAATAATTGCTTTACGTTTCTATGCATTACGTTAATTTACCATAACCGAAGTCCTTTCAATTGTTATTTTGTATAGTTCAATAAGAAAATATGAACAATAAAACCTGAGAAATATAAAGAGTTTCGTTTCTTCGAGTATTGAACACAAAGAAAATTATATTTTCGTTTCGTTAATGAAGAGGAAATATTTAGCGCAAATTGTTTGAAAATAAGTAAATACCTACATATATGTTAAGAAGTTGAACACGGACAGAACGCCTTATCACCAAAATGAAGAAAGTGCGCCAAATTTGGAACTCCTGCAGCTGTCTGAACGCCAAATGTGGCAGCGCTAGAACCACGTGATGTTTTTTTTGTTTTGTTTTTTTTCAATGTTGACACGGCGGCCTTACGAGAGCCTGGCATTGAAGGCGCTCTCTATTTAATATAACAACTCTAGTTAATACCACAGATAGAATGGTTTTCTTTGTTCCCCGAAAACTTGAAAAAAAAATACACTTAGATGGTTTTTTGAAATAAACGATTCAATCATACTTATATTTTATTTTCGTTTATGTCATTAAAACAGCAAATGCGCTTCCAGATTCCCGTTATGATTATTATATTTCAAAATAGTGAGAAATGTCAACAAACTGAAGGTCAGATTGCGGCTTTCAAGGTTGGTAAAAGACGAGTACCTGAGGTCTTCTGGTGTGAAGACATGGGCTGCGGTCAGCACAAAATTCTCATTGATGAGGGAACCGGCACTGAGGAATCGGTTGCCCCCTGTCGAGGTCACTCTGTACAAGGCGGCCTTCAGAAAGATAGATCACCAAAAATATTAATGGACAGCATGAAAGTCACTAAGATATTTTTGTTGCAATTAATATTTTTAAAGTTCTCAGCGTTAAATGGAAATAGGATGATTTTGTTTACGTTAAATAGTCCAGCATCTTTGATACATTGAACACTGTTACAAAGAGGTAATCAAAAATAAGTAAAATACACTCATTTTTGAGTACATTCGATGCTTATCATAGCTCTGAATACATAAGTTTCATTTTTGAAAAAGACATGAACTCAAAAATGAGTACAATGAGTAAAAATTAATAAAAAGAGCAGTTGTTTGTGTACATAGGCAGCCTTCATAAGTCACTTTCAATAAATATCAACAATTACAAGCAAGGCTTATTGGGAATCGAACCCAGATCCTCAGGCACCACAGTCCAGTGCCTTATCCCTTGCACTACCATGGAGACGTGAAGAAGTTATAAACAACAAAAATATTAGAAAGGTGTGCCAAAAGTATGGGAAGTGAGGTAATTGAATTATAATAACTCAATTTCCATTTAATCAATCGATATCAAATAATGTGGAAAACTGTCTTCTGAACACCTATTTTAAGTTTGTAAGGTCGCTTTGTTAAGATGGCTTGAACAGAAGCTGATATTAGCAATATTAAACCATACTGCTCATTTTTGCGAAAGTACAATAGCTTAAATTTGAGTACGTCTCTGCTAATTAACGATACAGTTGTATTTAAAGAAAAGCGAGTACGTCCATGTACTCATTTTTAAGCAATTTTTTTTAGAGCGTTCTTTTGCAACTTAATGAATAAATTAAGCATGGGTCTGACAACAAACACACCAAGTATCCTTGTTAGAACAACCAATCAACAGAAGGCATAAATATACTTTTGCCCTTGTTACCCATATAACATATGCCAAAAGTTAAAACTCTATTTCTGGGAAAGTAAAAAATATCTCAATACTTACAACCCAAGGCCATGAAAACGGCTCTGCCTCTGTGCCGCCGACAATTCTCTGGAAAGATCTTCCTCTAATGCCACTCTGAGAACCTGAAAACCACGAACACAATTTAGATAATTTGGTTTGCAAAAACAGCGATTACCATTTACCTAACTGTTTCCCTCTTGTTAAAGAAACATCGTGATTTAAAAATCCATAATTTTAACTCAAATTAACTGTTTGAAATTGGGAGTTTAAAGAAAATGTGGCTCCAGTATCCTGTTCAGTGCTTCTTTGTTCAAGTTTGGTTTGAGGGCTGCTATAATGGCAGAGGTAAAAGTGAAAATGGTTACAATAATCAATTATTCGTTCTTAGAAAATATATGAGAACTCGAATATTGGAAATGCCGGTCGAGGAAAGTACTTAAAGAATGGAATCACATACATTGAATGATCACATACATTTGAAAGGAACAGTTAAAAGCAAATTACTGTCATAACAATTCCTTTTTAACTCACTGAAAAGCGCGCCAACCAAAACCGCTAAAGCGTGCCAAAAGGGGGAAATGTTATTAATTCGACTGTTGTGTATTTTTATATGTCGGTTCGGCTAAAATTTCTGTTCTAATTCAGATAATTGGAAAATTCTTTTTTTGTTGGGTAGGGAATGTCTCACTTGGGCACCTATTAGAAAAAATATCCGGTTATCCGGCATTTAACTATTCGAAAATCTTAATTAACCGGACCGTTTAAAAAAATATTGTCCGATTAATTTTTTGTTGTTGTTAAATAGAGCAAAATCCACTTTTGCAAAAAAAAAAATTGAAAATGAATCAGTTATCTGGAATTATACACCTGGAAATATCGATTAACCGGACTTTTTGTTAGCAATTTCTACGATTTCAAAATATTTCATTGTTGAATAAAGATTGTACAACAATGACATTTCGCTCACCCGGATGATTAAAAATTAACAATAAAATTTTCAGTGCAATTAGTTCTACCTGAAAAGTAGGAATTCTATTTTATTGACTGAACTGTTTTATGTATTTGTTTACGTATCTCTGAAAACAAAATATATCAAGAACTGAATATGCTATAATATACGTATTTGATGCATAGATATGTGTCCTAATTGATGTAACAGTAAATATATTGGATTTCTTAAAAGGGAGGTGCCAATTAAAATTTCTTTTAGGTATTTAAAAAAAAAATTGTCACATAACTATGCAACGAAATTTTTAGATCACAAAAGAGGGATAACAAAGCTTTATTTTATTTTGTTTTAATTTAATTTAATTTAATTTAATTTAATTTAATTTAATTTAATTTAATTTAATTTAATTTAATTTAATTTAATTTAATTTAATTTAATTTAATTTAATTTAATTTAATTTAATTTAATTTAATTTAATTTAATTTAATTTAATTTAATTTAATTTCTTTAGTTCAATAACTAATATCACCATTATGGCCTCCCTACAGAAATAAAAACGTCGTGTTAAGCCAAATAGTCGCAGAAGATTAAAAAATAGCCAAACACAGTTCAAACAAAGAGTGCATACCCCATTTTTAATTTCCATTTCAATGGCCATCCACATTAAGAAACTGTTTGAGATACTTACTTGGGTTTATTATAACTGAATCAGGATGATGTACCAAAGAACCGCTTCTCCCTGTGCGACTTGATACTGAGTTCGAAACACGGACTCCACACACTGCAAGACATAAAATATTTAAATATACCGTTTAAAATGTTTTCTATAATGCTCTTCTTTAATTTATGTAGCACATTGTAGTGTTAGCATTTAAGTAATTTACAGTGTCATAACTCAGGAAAAACGTTTCTAAATTTTTAGTGGAGATTATTACTTTTTATATAGGTTCTTATGTAGATTATTATTTTTATAAATTATGTCAATTTAAATATAATTTATTATCTTATTGTTATGTTTTCAGATTTAAAACAGAAAACGGCGGCAATGAATTAACAATTTACCTTAAATATTTATGTAGTGTACTATTTCTAAAACTTGACGGTACAGTTGTTTTTTTTAGAAGAAATTAAAAATAAAACTTTAAACCTAAACTAGTTATGTGTCCTTTCATTTTAGAGTGGAAAAATTAAATATAAAGAAAGCACTGTATAAAGAAATTGGACAAATAGAGAGAAATAAAAAGTTTAAAAATGGAAACTTAGTTTAAGTTATATGAATTATATTGTAAAGTTAAATTTAAAATCTTATTGTCAAATGTAAAGAATATTATTTTAATATTACTATTAGTATTGTGTTTTATAGAGACCTTCAAAGTATTTAAGCCGTCAATAGGAAAATAAGCTGATTTTCCAATTCCTTCATTAAATTCAGATACGGCTGTAGGCCAAAGCGTTCGCTTGGGGTACCGGATCAAAGAGGGCGGCAAGTTTCGCCTAGCAAAAAAAAAATAGTCAAAAATTGAATTAAAGGGAAATATTTGTTGAAAACTACCAAATCTACATATTTCATTAAATATAGGCTTGTCAGACGCCTGGGTTTGTTCGAGATAATTCTGGCCGATTCCCATCTTTTAATTGTTGGTAACAATTATTAAATTGAATATCATTTAAAAAAAATAAAGTCCCCCCCCCCCCCCCCTCTCCCTTTTTAGACGCTATTTATTACATTTTTATTCGCAATAAAATATTTTTTATGTGCATGCGTGTGTGTGTGGGGGGGGGGGGGGGGAGGAGGTATTATCAAAATTTGTGAAGGAGGATGCCAAAATTTAGAAATTTCCTTGAACCGTACCTGATATTAGATTGTGAGATCACGGTGCTTTTGAAAACAGATTATACATTTTGCAGTTTTAGTGCAGGCATTGTAATTCATTGCAAACGAGGCATGCCTTGTGTTAATTTTCTTTAAATAATTATTTTCTATTCGTTACAAATACAACAAATGGAAGCAAAATTATTTAAAGTTTATGAATTAATCTATACTTTAAATCTACAATTTAATTTTTTTTTAAACGATATAATAATATTATGATTTAAAATAAATCTATCTTACGAATGTAAATCAAAACTGCAGAAATAGTACACACATTTTCTTAATTTTATGTAGTTTACTTGAAAAAAGTATTAATTTTTCGATGGATATTACGCTTATTAATATATATAAATATTTATAAATGAATAAATGCAATAAACATGTTGACTAAAAGGACATTCTTATTTAAATCAATAAAAGAAATTTAATACTCACTATGATTGTTGGTGCCTGGCAATGGATTAGGGATGTTCGGACTGGAGCGCCTACTATTAATAGTTGATCTAGTAGTTGAACCTCTGGCAGTAGTTGATCTACTTGAGAAAGCTGTAGTTGATTTGAACTTGTATCCTGTTGACGGACTAGTGGGATTTGTAGTTACAATATTAGGAGTCCTTCTTCCTGACCACTTTCCGGTGCTGATACTCCAGGACGGTGCCGTAGAATCCCCATTCCAAGGTTTCGGGTTTCTCTTCGGTTGTGGCGTTGTCCTGTATTCTCCAGAATTAGTACGTTTATTGTCTGGAGCATCTCTGGACTTGGGCTGTTTTGTAGATGTGATCCATGACCTGGGTGTCGGGGTGGTTTTTCTGATTTTGGTACTTCTTTTTTCTATAATCGGAGTTGGATTCCAATTCTGCGAAGTTGTGGTAGATTTTGCCAAAGATCGAGCTGTTGTTCGCCAATATTTCGGTTCAGGGCTGGTAGGCTTTCTCCAAGGATCAGATGTATGGTAACCCCATCTCGAAGAGCTTTTCCAGCTGGATGTTAAGCTGTTGTGCAAAGGTTTTTTTGTTGATGTACTCCAAGATGTGGAACTTTTTTTTGGTCTATTCCTTTGCCAAGTTGGCCTCAACCATGGTCGTTGTGTTGTTTTCCATCGGACATACTTTGTATTTTTGTTTTCCTGATTTGAATCGTAATTGTCGGTCCAATAATTCTTGGTTGTTTTTCTACCAGGGGTTGGTGATGTTTTGGAGGTATGTCTCTTAAAAAAGTTCGAATGGGTATCGCCGTTCTTTAAAACCCCTTCTACCCCTATCCAATCAGATTCAATACCTGAACTATTCCATCTTTCTGAAGACGGTTTGGTTGGTACATTGACGAGGCTTAACTTTCCAGATTTTGAAGAATTGGATTGGTCAAGTTCAATGATATTTATTATAGAACTATTATTACTTCCTTTTATAGAGTTCTGGAAAAGAGAGGAAAGTTCCTCTATGAAAGAACTACTTGTAGACACCAATGCACTTTCGGAATTGTTCGCAGAATGTTTTTCCATTGAAGTTTCTTTTGTTTTCGAATCTTCTAAACTCATTCCATTTATATCCATGCAGCAAACCCACGTTCCCCAGCGTTTATTAGAACAATTCGTTGCGTTCGTGAACGTTGCATAAGCCGGACAGTCCTTCCATTGTACACACTGACCGATTGAGCAGATTTCAGTGGTTTTATTTTTCAGATGCAATTCTTGTAAAATAGCATAAGTACCCCAGCTCCAACGTGGGGCAGAATCTGGAAGTTGGACGTGACATTTTAATCACGGCATATATCACTATGAACATTTATAAATCTAATATTATATGGATTTATTGAAATTCAAAGTTGGATCTTTTATTTCAGAAACCTGTTAACGGAATTTTTTTTTACGAAATCATAATAGCATAATATCATACGGTAAATACATATGTTTGTACACAATACTGTCAACTACCATTCTATTTTATGGTTTATATTTCACAGTGAAAATGGCGTTTAGTGCAGAAACCCGACAAGCACATTAGATAGCATGTTGACGGGTTTCTAAAATAAAAATTCGTTTGATTTTTTTTTATTAAATCAGGATCTCATATGGAAAACTTATATTTTTGTGCACAATCTTGTCAACTGTCAAATTAACTTTTTTAAAAAAATGTACATTTTTACAGTAAAAACGTATTTATTGTAGAAACCCGATAATTACATTAAAAAAAATTAAGTTAAGTAATAAATACAGTAATTTAATTACAGGCAACATCCACTTCTAATATATGTTAACTAGTACCCTAACATTTTTAAGTCATAATATATACATCAAAGATATAAGGTTTTATTTGTTTCCCGAAAATTTTAAATAACGCACCTAGCGGATTTCTGAATATACGATTCAATTAAGCTTTGCACGTTAGGTAGATAACTCAATAAAATTATTTAATTAACGAATTTTTACTAATGAGCGCCATTTCTATTTTTTTAATAATAATAATAATAATAATAATATAATGTTTGTACTTTGTAATATCACTTTTGCGATCAATAGAATAGAAATCCTTATAATAAAAAAAAATAGAATAACTAATAAAATTTCGCTTGATTTAAGGTATCCGAACACGTTCGAAGCACTTTTTTTTTAAATGTGTCAGATAAAAACTATTTAATGCAATTTTTAGATTATTTGTTAGTTAAAACTAATTATATATCATGAATATTTAAATTTTATTATTTTAATTATTAAAAAAAGTTCAATAATCATTGAAAATTTTACGTTTTTTTTCAAAAACTTGAAAACTTATACAAGACATACAAATCAGTTTATATGGAAAATTTTACTTTTAAAATAAACTACATGTTATTATCTAGTGTTCCAAGTAAAATTAAACATATATAAAAAAAAATTACATTTTTGGTGACACACCGAAAATTTATTATAAGATTTTTGACAATTTCACAACCTTATAGTTCAAAATTTAGTCCATAAATAAAAATATATTAATGATTTTCAAACAATTTTAGTACATGCACTAGAATACACTCTACTGAATATGGACCCAAAATTTAAAGACAATATAACAATAATATTTTGAGTTATGATTTTTGAAATTTGATGTTTTTGAATAAAAATCAATTCTGAGAAAAATGCGTTTAAAGTATAAATTTGTCTATTATTAATATTAAGAAAGTTTCAACACACTTAAAATCCCCCCAATTTATATGTTATACCCTCCTCTTGCTCATCTTTAGCCAAATTTCCTTTTTTAGCTAATCTATTTTTTTTTCTGACATTTTTAACATTAGGTAAATTAGGATTTCAGCAGCATCGGCAAGTTTTGTCTCCAGTGTTCTGAATGCAGACTTGGACAGTGTGCCAATATCAATTGAAGAACATAGTTTTTTAGCAGCCGAATTCCCTTTCTCAATGAGTCTTAGCCCAAATACAAATGAAATATTTACAGAACGCAATTTGTTTGATTTTTCAGAGGTGCAAAATGTATTTTTGTATTCGCAGTTTTGACATTTCACCGTCATATTTGATGCCAGTCCAAATACAGACTCTTGTAGAAGACACAGTCTACTGCTTAGGCAATCAGGACAGCACAAACACTTTATCACATTGGAGAGAATTTGAATATTAATTATTTAATTTCCACTTATTTCAGTTCGAGAATAATTGTCCAAATAAGAAGTCATAGTGAGCTTCTTTTCACTTGCTGTAGGCACGTTGTTCGACGCAGATGAATCAGTTTCAGTGGAACATACATATTTATTTCCTCGGAATTTTGTGTTACGAATAAAACTTTGGTTTCTCGAATTCCCCAAAGTGTTTTAACATATATGAAAGAAAATTTGGAGAGTTAATTAAGTTAGGTCTTTAAAAAAAATGATTAAACAGATTATACAAAAATAAACATACATTGCTGCTTGTAAAGAAATAAACAAGAGAGTAAAGTTGTTGACATTTTTAATACAAAAACTTCTGATATAAATGAAAATATTTGGTGGCTAGATTATAGCAACATTAAAATAATAAATATTGCAATTAAAAATTAAAAAAGGTTGAAAATTAAGAAAAAAACGATGTTTCTGCCTCATTTCCGGTTTCGGAATGCTACTTCCTGTTCCATTTAATACGTTTCCACTTGGACTTTAAATTACTATAACTTGTGTTCTAATTGACGCACAACTAAAGTAAAAACTGTTTTGGAAACTTAAAAGTGCAGAAAATCATATTTTTAAATAAAAAAAATTTGGTAATTTCAGTCAAAATCACCTTATTCAACGTGTGCGGATACCTTAATACAAAATCAAAAATTTAAGTGTGGAATTTACCTGCGTAGCAGAAAAATGCAACAATGCACAGTCCAAAGAGTAATACAACATGCATTTCCTTGCAAAGAAGGTTTCGATTTTATAAAACCTGAAAATAAAGTAAAGCACATTTAACCATAACACTCAATTTGAAAGAGAAGGCATTTTAATATTTAAATTATCAAAGAATACAATTGTCATGTAAATAATGCTATATAAAAATATCAAACACAAAAAAAAACTTATACAAAATATTTAATTTATTCTGCAATAATTTGTTTAATTTAAATTACTTTAATAAGATATTAACTATTTAAATTTAATAAGACATAAAAAAGTTTTATAATCTTTTTCACCCATACGTTACCATTTTTTTTTTTTGAAAAGTTATAACTGATATAAAAAAATAAATTATATAACATATAAATAAAACAAATAAGAAATGGGGAAAATATTTAAGTAAATATTTAATTTAATTTTTAAAATAATGTATGAAATATTTTTTTTATAAAGTTAATTAAATACTACAAAATAATAGAGATTTTGGGGGCATGGGGAAAAAAAACTCAATGGACTTTATTAACATTTATAAAAACAAACATAAAAATTCATTAGAAGAATAAATGCCGCGAATATTCTAAAACCTTTTCATTTTAAAACATTATATTTCAGGAAATTTATTATTAAAATAAACCATGAGTATGCAAATATACTGTAATATACTTCAAAATTATCTCACCTGTAGGCTACTTTTAGTATGAAAATTATTCCAAATTCAAATTTTTAATTACTAACCAAACCCTTGCAAATTGATGCGATCTTCCAATATGTCTGCATTCTCTAACCACATGTGATCCAAATAGATCCCACATCCCCCACAACTGGATATATATATATATATATATAATATTTGTCGTGTTTTTTTAGATGTGTTCGCAATAGATGACGTCGCCCGTACAATCCACGGAAAGAAGACTCGTCAGACTTTTTCGAATCGCGAATTTTCTGTGTTTTTCGTGTTAGTCCCGGAGGCACCGGAAGTTCAAGGACTGTGCAGTTCGTATCTTAACCTCACGCCAAACCGCAGATAGACGCCATTTTTGGTCCCTTGTTAAATCGTCAGTTTTGTAAAATATCGGAACATAAATGGATACTCAGAGGAAGGGGAAGGGCATTGAACCCTGAAATATTTATAATAAAATATAATTTATATTTTTTAAAAAATCATGTTTGTTTTTATTATATAAAGAAGGAACTTTTTTGTAATTCAACCATGGGACTTTAAAGTTTCTTTTTTGCTATAATTATTACATCTTTTCTAAACGTATGATAATTAATGAAAAAAAATTATGTTATTGAATATTTTCATTCTTTATTTGCTTAGTAAAAATAACTATTTCGCGAATGCTATCATAATTTTTTAAATATTATTTACTTTTGTTGTTAATAAATAATTAAATAATATTATATTTGTACATTATTAATAAATAATTAAATTAAATTTTCTTAGTTAATTATAAGACAGAATAAGTACAAACAACATATATTTACAATTA
Source organism: Troglohyphantes excavatus (assembly GCA_963932185.1). Lineage (NCBI taxonomy): Eukaryota > Metazoa > Arthropoda > Arachnida > Araneae > Linyphiidae > Troglohyphantes > Troglohyphantes excavatus. Next base: position 19,407,096 of record OZ010671.1, read on the forward strand.
ATTATATATAATATATATTTTCAATAAATTATTAAATACCTTCTTTATTACAGTAATACAATCTTAGGCAATTAATAATTCCTATTTACGTTACACTGAATTAATTATATGACATCTCCAACTGTTTAGTATGTATCAAAGATCGTACCTCTACCATCATAGACTCCGTCTTCATCTATCTTTGATACAAATTGTATGAAAACTTTAGATAATTGCAAAAACTTTTCTCATATATCAAAACTATTTTCTCTCTGTTTCCTTTTCCTTATAATTCTTGTCTTTAGTATGTATCAAATATCGTACCTCTACACCATATAGACTCTGTCTATCTTTGATACAAAATGTATGAAAACTTTAGATAATTTCAAAAACTTTTCTCATATATCAAAAACTATTTTCTCTTTGTTTATTTTTCTTTGTAAATATTGTCTTCAGTATGTATCAAAGATTGTACCTCCAACATCATAGTCGATCTTCGCATATACAAATTGTATGAAAACGATAGATTGTTGCAAAAACTTTTCTTATATACCAAAAATTATTTTCTCTTTGCTTCCCTTTCCTTGTTATTATGTCTTTAGTATGTATCAAAGATTGCACCACTTACAAGCATAGACTCTGTCTATGTATGATACAAATTGTATGAAAAATATTGATTATTGCAAAAAAAATTCTCGTACACCAAAATATATTTTCTCTCTGTTTCCTTTTCCTTGTTATTATTGACTTTATTATGTATCAAAGATCGTTTCCCTACCATTATAGATTATGTCTATGTATGATACAAATTGTATGAACGCTTTAGATTATTGAAAACACTTTTATCCTACCCCAAAATATATTTTCTCTTTGTTTCCTTTTCCTTGTTATTATTGTCTTTAGTATTTATCATAAATCGTACCTGCGCCACCATAGACTATCTTCGTCTATGAATGACACAAATTGTATGAAAACTATAGATTATTTCAAAAACTTTTCTTATATACCAAAAAATATTTTCTCTTTGTTTTCCTTTCCTTGTTATTATTGTCTTTAAATGAATCAAAGACTGTAAGTCTACCATTACAGATGTTACAAATTATAGGAAAAATATTGATTATTGCAAAAACTTTTCTCATATACCAGAAAAAAAAAATTGTTTTCTTTTCCTTGTTATTATTGTCTTTAATATGAATCAAAGACTGTAAGTCTACCATCATAGATGCTACAAATGTTATGAAAAATATTGATTATTGCAAAAACTTTTCTCATATACCAAAAAATATTTTCTCTTTGTTTTCCCCTTCCCTTGTTATTATTTTCTTAAATATGAATCAAAGACTGTAAGTCAATCATCATAGATGTTACAAATTATATGATAAATATTGATTATTACAAAAACTTTTATCATACACCAAAATATTTTCTCCTTGTTTTCCTTTCCTTGTTATTATCGTCTGTAATATGAATCAAAAACTGTAAGTTTACCATCATAGATGTTACAAATTATATGAAAAATATTGATTATTGCGAAAACTTTTCTTATATATCAAAAAATATTTTCTCTTCGTTTTCTTTTCCTTGTAATTAGTGTCTTTAATATGAATCAAAGACTGTAAGTCTACCATCATAGATGTTACAAATTATATGAAAAATTTTGATTATTACAAAAACTTTTCTCATACACCAAAATATTTTCTCTTTGTTTTCTTTTCCATCTAATTTATAGAGAAAGCCACATCAGCCTTCATTATCGAACAAAAAAGCAGCTCAATGGAAATTACTTTTAAGAAAATATTGATTTTGAGTATAAATACAACAATTTCGTAGATATTAAAATTATGTATCATATTATAATTTTTCCTATTAACCCAATTTTGAATAGATAACAAACTCCCAATGGATCTGCAGTGTACAGTTTGGCAAATTCTACACTATCTGATCGATGACGATTGCGTGCTCTTACCTTCACAAGAAAATGGTGTATCCGTGTAAGTGATTAGAATAATAATGGGAAAAGCTAGTTGAAATTTCAGGAAAGGATAATAGTTTTTCGGTACTAGTTGAAATATTTTATAAAATTTTCCGTTTAATTGCATGTTGAGTGAGCATCGCTTCTTTTACGAGAAACAATAAAGATCTGACGATCGGCGTTAAAATAAAAGTCGGTCTTAATATTTTATTTACATTTTTCAAACTTCATAAATAGTGTGCGTTTGTAATGAAGTTTACATACGCGTAATTTTCTTGTTTTGTTTGCATTATTGTATAAAAACGTTCAGTAATGTGCACTAAATCAATGTGTATATAAAAATAAACGTTCCGTTTTGAAACAAAATCACTAATTTTTTTAGCTTTTCAGATAAATACTAAACACCTAATAATCGAATAAATTTTTTAAAGTTTTCATCAACATGTCTGTTTGTCCAATTTCAACTCAAAAACAACCCACACTTCCATGATAGTTAAACAATATAAATATTACCGGCAATATTTTATGATATGTATATAAGCAGATTTTTTGCAAAGTTTGAAATAACCGAATTATTTTAATAAATATATTTTCTTTAAGCATTGGAGATACAACATAGTCATTATATAGAAGGACAAATACTATTTAGGAAAAGTATTATTGGTCAAAGTATTTCATGAATTGCCTAATAATTCTATAGAATGTCTAGTCTAGACAATGTATAGAATGCCTACCTTCGAGCATGAATGGACTGTAGTAGAGCGAATATGACGTCATAATCGTGAAACCAACATCTCAGACAGAATCGCCTCGAACACGTGACTTCTTTTCAAATTTATGAATTAAAAAATACTCGCGATTGGCTGATGAATTGGGAAATGTGTAACAGTGAAAATTTATGAATGGAATGACGTTTTTAACCACGTGTCTGTGGCCATACATGTTGGCCTCAATTTAATGTTAGCATTATGTTTTCTCTACTATGAAGGATCCACGCTCGAAGATGCCTACACTGTAATAAAGAAAGTACGTAAAAATGAGTACATGAACATACTCGTTTTCTTTGAGTACAATTGCACCGCAAATGAGTGATGACGTACTCAAATTTAAGTAGCCATACTTTCGCAAAAATGAGCAATGTGATTTAATATTGCTATTGTGCAAGCCATCTTAACAAATCGACCTGACAAACTTAAAATATTTGTTCAGAAGATGATTTTCCACATTATTTGATGTCGATTGCTTAAATGGAAACTGAGTTATTACAACTCAATTATCTTACTTTAAGTTCTTTGGCACTCAATTATCTTACTTTCCATTGATTTTGTGAAATATAAATTGAAAAAACGATTGACTTTTGAAGTTATGTTTGATTGAAGTTTTTATGAATGATGCACTTCATAATTGATTCCTATATTGTCTTATTGGTTCACTAAGAAAAAGTTTATTTATAACGTAAGGGTATTCAAGGGTAGGTAAAGGGTATACAAAGTTATTTGTATAGAAATTACAAACCAAAATTTTTAAAACAATTTACGCATTTTTTCCTTATAATTTTTACTACGTCACGCAACCATTGAGAAGAAATGGCCTATAAAAGAAAACAGTAATTAAATTTAAAAATTGAATTTAAAAAATATTATTAAAAACATATTATAGCTAAAATTTATCTTAACAAAATACAAAAGTTTATTATTTATTTTTCACAGAAAAGGTGTGTAAATTTAGAATTATATTTTAGGTGAAGAATTTTGGAAATTAGATTTTTAAAAAAAAAAACTCTTTGTATTTTCTCTTAATTCAGTATAAACAATAAAAATATATTTCCAAGGACGCCGTGCCAAATGTATGTTATTTCCCAATATTATTAGAATTATTGTGGTTAATAGGTAAGATGAATGTGAACATACTATGGTTGTTGCAAAAAAACGTTAGAAAATCTATATATATATATATATAAAAAAATGTTAGCATTTTGAAATGGAAAGTTCCCCCTTACGCAATCCCGTAACAATTTCCAACCTGAAAGTGAGCCGGAACCAGGGTCGAACTGCAAATGAACTTGCCACACAGGTGTCATCAAGACACATAAAAAATTGCGGTGATTCTTGGGGAATTTTGAAGAGTGGCCAAAAACCTCGACCCTGCACGCAAGTCGTCCTTCGTGCTGAAACTTGTAATGGGCATGGACCTGGAATTGCATGGTTTTGAAATGAATCGTTTTTCGAACTACAAAATAATGAGAATTCGTGATAGTCTAGTTAGCACAACCAATGGAATCTTGATTAGAGGCAGTGGCATAGCAATTCAAAAATTATGGGGGGGGGGCCTCATCAACTAATTCCATTCCCAGAATATTTACCAATATAAACAAAAATTAAACGCTTATTAGAAGTTATGCTAATTAGCAATTAGTCATTAATTAACAATTAGTTGTTAAGTAGTAATTGTTAATTAAAAATAATGTGTTAATTAATGAGAATAAGGCATAAATTACTCAAGATATTAACAATTTTTTGTAGAAAATATGATTATGCCTCCCACCTTTTCCCCTACACCTATGATAGAGGATAGCAAATTCGATCCTATGCAAACCTATACAAAGATTCACCCTGTAAGGGTATGTATTGTATATAGTTAAATCTGTTGCGATTAAAATATTCTGATGTTGTCGCGGTTTTCAAGTCTACGCCTCCTGCCTGCCCTGATTTGATCGAGTTAAAAATTACGAAGCAGTGTTACCAAGTTTTTCTCCATTTTCTTCGCTCAGGTTTTGGTTTTGGTTTGGTTAATTAACGTCGCACTAGAGCTGCACAGTGGGCTATTGGCGACTGTTCAGGGTCTATCTCGAAGGAAATACACGGGAACACATACACATTCACACACACATTCATTCATATCTGCACCTCGTTATTTTAGAACCATGGTCAGATGACGAAGACAACACCTGAGCTGGCACCCAACGCCTTCAATAGACGTCGGGACTTTGGACAACGATCAGATTTATCGTGCACCAGTCCCGTATACACGCCGTTAATTTTTGTGGATGTTCTGGACGACATTCTAGTATTTTTGGTAGCGAAGTTGGCAACCCTCCGATCGCAATATCACTAATTTTTACTATTCTTTAGTCTAGTCCGCGCAAAGGCTCGAACTGGGGACCCTTGGATTCCCAGCTGACGCCTTTATCCACTCGGCCACGGAGGCCTCTCTGTATACTAGCCGCACGCATTTATCCACTGCGCAACTGGGAGCCCCGGAATAGATCGGGAATTGTCCCACTTGTACCTCGACTGCCATTTTAAAACAATAAAATTAAACTCGATCGAGAAGATTAAGGGTGGGGAACATGTTGACAACGTCTAACATAAGACGTTGATATTTCCATTTCAACAATTAGTGGATGAAATATGTATCATCATTTTCCTCTTGACTTTTTCGTCATTTATAATCAGTGACGAATCCAGCTATAGTGCACTTGAGGCAATTGTCCCCCGAGATTTCTAACTTACGCTATCTCAAATGAAGTTTATTCGTTATTTAATGCTTTTTTAATCGTTTTTTTATGTACATTGGAAACTATATGAAAGGGGAAAAAACGTAAAATATGATTTTAACCAAACTTAAAAAGAAAGACTTCTTCCTTTCGCCTGAAAGACTACCACATAGCAAGTTAATGCAAAACATTGTTTCCACTTTGTTTGTATAATTCTTCAAAATGGTCTATCTATTGAAAAGAATAACTATCGGTTTCCACTTCAAGTTGACCATATAACGGACAATTCTGACCATTGTAAACAGCACATTATCAGGTTCCTATCGGAGATATGTAGACATTGATTGCAATCGAAAGTCTTCCAGTTTGTAAATCATGCATTTTGTGTTCAGCTTACCTCTGGCAAATACGGTTGTGGTATAACATGGCTGACGGGTTAAAGCATAAGTTTATTGTTATTTATTTACACTCTCCGATTACGTGACGACAGCTTCCTATCGGGCCTCAATTATCTCTTCCGGGCGAATAAGAGAATCGAAAGTTTTCTTCCTGTTCATATTCGACACCAACAGATTCTTTTTAGCGTGACACCCGCTATTTTCAGCGGACAGAACTTCCTAAGAACAAATAGAAACAAGTTTCGAAATGTTAATGAATTTTTTTTTCTTCAATGTGCTTCCTCGCGATTTTTCCTCTAAAATAATTAAATTCGTACGATGCAATTGTACTTTACAGATAGTATCAACATTTAAAGTAGTTTACATAAATAACATTATTCAGAGTTAAGGTCATTTCCGCAAGGACGTTGTTAACATGTTTTGCAGATGACTCTGGGATTGGTGGATACAAATCACGTGCACAATCAAAGAGCCATCTGCAAAAGCTAGTGTTAATAAAATCCGTGTAGAATGGGCTAGAGCTGTAGAACTTTATAATCATTCTATGTCTCTATGAGAGCCATCGTCATATATCATAAAAAAATAGTCTAAGTGGCCAATAAACTCAACGTTGCACTAGAGCTACACAATGGGCTATATGCATCGGCCAACCGCTATGGAATTTTCAAGAAGCATAGAATCTTTTAGAGAAATGAGATGAACACATTAACGAAGTTTACATTCAAATTAAAGGGAATGTAAAATTGTATTTTTAGTGTCATACAATATAAGGACTAGTAGTGTGTACATGTCATTGGTTGTATTCTTGATGTAGGAAAGTCCGATTTTATTTAGTAAAGATAAAATTAGAATTTTCAGAAGTCTGTACACAAAAAATCCTTGGTGACATTTAAAAAAATATAATACATAAATGTATTTTCAATGCAAGTATATAGTTATCCAACCCCATGTACAACCCTTAGCAAGGTTTTCGACCCGCCCACAAAACCAGGTGATTTAAAAAACTTTAAAAAAAAACACACACAATAAAACCCATGTTTAAGTAGTTTTTGGGGGGGATTTTATTAAACTTAATAAAAATTATCACATTTTTAAAATTAGTTGTTACTTCTATCTTGACGTTAAGTAGTGTACCATAATTACTATTACAGTGTTCACTCTAGGCGTTTTTTGAAGGGCGGTCCGCACTGCCCGCCCTTTTTTTTTTAACTCGATAGCGCCCTCATGCCCCTTTTTCAAAAATGCCGTTCTCTTTCGAAAAAAATACCGCCCCTATTCTCCTTTTTAGTCAAGCACAAGCATCCTTACTTCCCTAACTGTCTTTAAAAAAGGCATCGATTAATTTTTTTTTGTGTAAATTGGAATTCAGTGAATTATGACAGTAGAAAACCAACTTCTTTTTAACTAAACGTGTTATGAAATCGCGATGATTCTGCGGTAGTTTCGAGCACGGGGCATTGCATGAATCCTGTTGGTTACAAGATTAGACATTTTATTACCAAATTTTGAATTTTAGTAGACTTTTCATCAGTTTTGTAAGGGACCTAATTCGGGCTACTTACCGATTTGGTTTTTAGCGAAAACATTAATTTTAAAATGTCAAATTTTGGATTTCAAATAGTATTTCCACAAAGTGACATCAATTTTCTACTGTTTTTTCCTTCGAGATAAGTCCCGAGCCCAATATGCAATAAATCGGATTTTTTTTTATTTGGTCACGGGTTTGATGTGTCAACGGGTGGCCACGCCCACCCCAATTTTTTTTTGAAAGTGCCCTTTTAAAAACAAGAAGTGCCTTTCCAGAAACGGGATTCCCTTTTTCTGCTAACAGCGCCCTGCCCCTTTTCATTTCTAGAGTGAACACTGTCTATTATATAAAGTACTAAGAGGACTTAGCTCAGCTAGCTCGCATATTTTACCACTCCATCGCCTTTCTAATTAATCGAAATAAAAAGTTTTTTTAAATGCTAATATGGATAGGCAGAAGTGTCAAGATTTCTAATGCACTGTAGCAATTTCATGTACTACTTCAATAAGGGGCCCTAGAGAAGTAGTACGTGGAAGCCATTGCTTATTCTTTGACGAAATTTCTAGTTTAAAATTCACTTTATTCAATCAACCACCATAAACCACAAGTCTTGAACCTGTTTAGTTCTCAGAAAATAATAAAAAAAAGAGTAAATAAGATAACATTTTATTATACAACACTAGATATTTTTTATACAGCAACATATTATATATATAGTAGGGAACAATTCAAATATTCCTTTAAATATATTTAGTCTTCACATTTAAGCTGGTTTTAAAAAGTTCAATGAGAAAACAGTTTTAGAAAAATATTCATCAGAAATGATAAACCTGAAACTACAAGATATTTTATTATAAACTGCATTTCAAATTATTTTTATGTTATTTTAAAGTAATATTTTAAGAGCATAATCATGCAAATTCAATTTATTTTTATTTTATTTGAATAAAATAGTAAATTTTCAAATTGAACAAAGTGATGCAACGGAATTTATATTAAATAAACAAGATTTTCTATTTGGCTGAATGAAAAAGTTAATGTAAAAAAAATTATCCTAAATGAAAAGAAATTCCTTGAATAATCATTTCCATACGAGACAAATACAAATTCCATACAAAGGAAATCAGATTTTTTTAAAGCGAATTTTATAGTTAACTTCTTTGAAAGTTAAACACCGAATTTAGGGATAATTTTAAACAATCACTTTTATTTCATTAGGAAAATTCATGAAACTGAAATAAAAACCTGCCAAGAAAATAATCTTGTATTAAAACAGCTGCAGAACCGCATAATATATCCACAAATGGCTTTTTTAAATGTCAGCTTTTACAGTTATTCGACACATTCGTTACCAAAAATAATCATTTAATATCTGAATATGGAAAGTGTCAACTGAAGTGATATGAGTCAATGCTTTAAAGCAGTACAAGTAGTAAACTACCATACAAATATGAGGAGTGCATTTGAGGCAATTTCCAATAGGCAACATCACTTGTAATTCACGATCCAGTTGTTAAAAAAAAATATTATATAAATTTTTAGGCATTTCTCAAAGATTGAATATATTTGGTACATAAATAATCATAAATTAAAGGATGCATAAAAAATTATACATAAATTTAAATACAAGGCACAGTCTGGAATATAGCGATCATAAAAGGAATTTATGCAAAGCATTTTGTTAGAGTGAGTTAAAGTCATAATCATAAAGAGTAATCATATAGAGTGAGTTAAAGTCATAATCATGCAGTCTTCAAAATTGAATAATATCACTTACAAAATTTTAAGGATTTTAATTCAGTACTTAAATAATTATAAATATTCTAAGCTCATTTAATCAATTTCTGAACATTTTACAAAGAAATTCATGTAGATATTTTAAAAGGTAAATAAAATTTTAACATTCTATAAATACTAATTTTGACAGATGTAATAAAAAAATCACACAACCTAACTGGAACAAAAATAAATATAACCTAAATTTATGCTGATAAATAGATGATTTTGGAATGGCGAACATTTTAATATCTTAGAAAAACTAACAAGCAATGCTATATGAATATTTTGGCACAATAGAAAAATATTTTTAAATAGATGAAGACATTTTTTTTCCGAAAAACTATATCTGTATGTGTCCATAATGACAGTGTATCAAATTACACAATGAAGTTCTTAATTCTTTTCTCAGAAAATAGCTATTTTTAATACATACTTTGATATGAATTAATAATTCAAACGTTTACATCAAAGTACACATAGGCTTTGATATAAAATTTCAGGAATATATCACATGAAAATAACTTTCCGTTGTAAATGCATATTATTTTATCTTAAATTAAATTTAGTTTACCAAAATAGTAAAATTGTTAAACATTTAAACAGCAGCATTCATTTCTACACTAAATGCACTAAAGCTCTAAACACTTAAATTGAAAATCGATTATTATTGCTGGATTAATATTTTATATTACTGATATTTTTCACAAGTAAAATCTTGAGATTCATATATTACATGATAATTTTGAGATTGTAAATGCTGCAATTTTATCATTAAAATAAACATACCTACCAATAATTTAAAATTAAAATCCATTCAATAATTCCTTTAATGCAAATAATTCATAAAAGTATGGAATTTAATTAGATACAAAAGGCATTCACCATTTTTTTTTAATATACATATTTTTGAACGGTTTCGCCTCTATTTAAAGCTCTTGAGGAACTTCTTATTGATTGTTTTGGCAAAAATAAAAACAAACACAATATTCATCGAAATAACATTGGTAATGCTTTTAGCCCTCCAGTTCCCATTGCACACTCTAGTTTGAACCTCATTTTCGGGTTCTAATATTCAGTGGCGGCCCGTGGTCGAAAATGTTAGTGCAGCCGAAATCATGTGACCCCCCCCCCCCCCCCCTACATGAACGGAAATTCTTTAATATTTATTATTCAAACTCAAATAAAAGTTTCCTTTAAATTTTTTATGAAATGATAACATGCGAAAAAAATAGAAAACACTTATTAAGCAGAATTATTTTTATTAAGATTAAATCAATCCTCCTTTCTTTTAAACTTGCAAATCGGTCAATGATGTCGTCATAAAATGGCGTTGTTTTCGTAAGGTCGTCAATTATTCCTCGTTCGGTTGACAGTGTTGATAATGCAGTCAATCGTTCTTCGGTCATGGAGTTTCTTAAATAGGTTTTAATTCTGTTTAAGCAAGAGAAACTTCTTTCAGCTATTGCGCTTGTAACCGGAATTGTCAATATCAAACACAGAAGTTTATATACTTCTTTGAATATGTCATTCATTCCGTTATTATGCATTTTTTTATTATTTCTTGTACACTACAATCCCTGTATGATGAATCGGAATAAAAAGTATTAATTCATTTTTTAGTCTATGAATATCACATATCATTGGATAAGAGTTTTTCAAACTTTCAAAAGCCATTTCTGGGATATTTATCGAAAAATCCTCACACTTTGAGGAATCGGCGAGCCAAAAAAAATATAGACATTCGCTATCTTTAAATCTTACGTCAAATTCCATTATTATGGTATCCAAAATTTCAAAATATAACATTTTAAATTTCTTAAACACATCTTCGTGAGTTCGGAAGTCATCTTGTCTTTTGAAAACAATTTCTGTTTTCGAATTCGCAATTTCAAAAATACGTTTGAACGTGTTCTCATTATGGTTTTGTCTTATAATGTTCTGAATTACCTTGACTTACTGAAGACAATAATTTATATCTAAAGATTTTTTTTTAAGAATGTCATATAAAACATCTGTTTGTTGAAAAATAAAATCGAAAATTAGAGATAAAAGTGTGAATCCAAAATCATTAAAATAATTCAGAAATCCATTTGCCCATCGTATTGCTCTCATTCACTCCCTCAACAGCCATTCCTTTCCTTCCACAGGGTTGCGAAACAGCACTTATCAATACCGCCAAAGCTGAAACAATTATCGAGCCAAGGGGCTTTTCCTCCATCAGGCAAAGCGGTCTGGAGATGCTAGTAAAATTCTCGGTCCCCTCCCCACACGTCCCGCCGATTCAAACACGGGAGCCAATCAATTCACAGAATTCCCAACTACAGCTCGAGTTGAAAAAATCCTTTTGAGCTGCGTTTGTGACGTCACAGCCTCATTTTAGCGTGAAGGGGAAGTCATACAACGTAAGGTTGTCATGGCAACGATGCAGCCGATTTCTGACTTCGCTATTTAGCTGCAATTTTGATTGACTGAAGTTTTTTCCCCTTCTGAATTGTGCATTACGGCAAAAAGGTTTGCTATTTATCGGAGATTTTGTTTACTGCCGTAGAAATTTCATTTTCAATTCTAATCTTCATTTAAGAAAATTAGTAAAATATCTGATTTTAGTTTTCGATGAATTTAGGTGCAGCCCGGCTGTACTTGCTGTAGTGGGCGAGCCGCCACTGCTAATATTTAAAATAATATCAATAACAGTCAGCTGTGCTGCCATCTAGTGATTTCTTGAGAACTATTGTACACCAAAATTTACAAAATTGTACCAAAAAATTCGTACAAAATTGTAAATGGGGGAGAAGGGTTAAAACATATACGCCTATTGTTATGAGCACATACGATTATAATTGTATGTAAAAAAAACCTAGATTAAACAGTTGGCAGGTATGAGAAATTTGAGCGGATCCTGAAATTTTCAATATAAAGAGCAAAAGTTATTAAGTATATAATATATCCACATTTATAAAATGAAGGGGCCAGAGGAAAAACAATGACAGTTCATCCAGAGTAATTTAACAGAAAATGAAAAGCAAAGTTTCAAGTCTCATTTTTACTCATCATTCTGATCTTTTAACTTTTTCTTAACGTGCTATCAATATCATTCCCATTTTACAACCTGTTACAACGAAAGAAAAGCCCTTGTAGCTACATTCAGAGTCGAGACAAAAAATGTAACCTCATCATTTTCTCCAGGTACACAAGTAAAATTTTGCATTTGCAAACCACAAAGGGCTCAATTGGCAACCCTTCAATGATTCAAAATTTCAATCTTAGAGTCCATTGGTATAAAATTAAGTTTAGCTGCTCGCACAACCACGTCAAACTTAAGCTCATTTCTAAGTTAAAGAAGAAGTCACAGAACTATGGAAATATCACATTCACATATCACTGAAATAGTTTAGAAAAATATGCTGATCGCCTAAGGCAGTCTATCTCAGTAAAAGTCAGACATCACAAGTAAGAAGATATGCTACGATTTCCTTTCTTCTTTCTCAAGCAGGCTCCTCTCCATTTCTTTAAGCAGGGCGAGACGGTAGGCCTCGTAGGCCATCACGATCCCCTCCAGCTCTTGCCTGTACAGGCGGTTCAGCATCGCCTGGAAGCAGTCCAGCTCGGGAAGTTTGAAAAGCTCCCACTGGAAGTGGATGGTGTAAATAATAGGTAGATTTATAAATAAATTAATAAGTTAATATTAATAAGTTATTATAGATATGTATGAGTATGTACATGTTTTTATTTTCTATTAGCTTATATGAAATATAGAGTAATGATAGTATTGATTTTGTGTCATAAAATTTCTGTCAAGTTTTTTTTTTTTCTAACTATTTAGAGTAGTTGTTCAGAGCCTTTATATTTTAGTAGCCCTGTATTGAACTTCCTCCAACAAATCAATGTCTCTTTAAATATATGGTGACAAAATTCTACAGCATGCTCAAGACGAGTCCTTACTAAACCTCTATACAATGACAAGATTATATCATTAGATTTTGATAAAACACTTTTTCTGGTGTACCCCAACATTCTATTAGCTTTTTTACCTGCCACTGTACATTGATGACCGATTTCAAATCCTCATTTACTAATACCTCCTACGATCACTGACAATACAACTATTTTGGATATTTGCCTCCTATAAAACATAGGCAGTATTTTTAGTTTTGATGCCCATGTGCAAAATCTGACATGGTCGGTTAACAGAGAGTTCCGGATAAAAGAGCGTTGGATAATTGAGGTTCTACTGTATTTCAAATAACATAAACTAATTTCTCACAAGTATAAAAAAAGGTTGTGGTGTTCGCCGACTAAGCGATAATTTGTCAAGTCTGTCTTCGGCACCCACAGGGTAACCTTTAGGAGGAACCGAAAAAGTGCACTTCGAGCTTTGATCGCGACTATGTCACACGCAATTCAAAGCTCCGTAAATAAATAAATTTCATATTTAAAAACCTTCTAATTCTAAATTAACCTAAGTCACCTCAAGGTATTATACTATGCTATATCCAAACAATTAAAATGTAATTCAATAAATTCTTACTTTGAGTTTGTGATCCAACTCAACAGGAGCTTTGGAATACACATACAGCCAATGCGGTATTTCTGAAAAATACATAAAGGTTTTAGAGTGTAAATAAAATATGAGTTTACTTAATAATTTTACAAAAAGATCAGAATTTAACAATCAATATAAAATGTAACATATTTAGTTCTTAAAATTTACAAAATATCTCATTAAAATATTTAAGCAAATAATTTTCCAAGAATGCAAGGTCACTGAAAATCTTCAATAGGTACTTGTTTTGAGTTGAGAAATAATTGCCTTACCTTCAGTAAGATATGGATTTGCAGGAACTATAACATTGTGCTGATGGAAGTTAGTGTGCCGTGGAGGTGGCTGCCTGTTTTGGCTGAGCAGCGAGGCTTGGTACATTACTGCGCTCGTCTGGCCATACTGCTCTGCGCAGGGATGCTCGTACTGAGCAAGTTTAGTAATGTGGCTGAAACAAGCGATCAGATTATATAATTTAATAATTCGAGAAATATTTAGGTAGTTAAAAAATAGATTATGATAATCATAATAATTAAGAAATAGGAAGTTAGTAACTTTGCGTACTTGAGTAAGGATGAATTGGAATTTGTAAAAAGGGGATATGTTGTAGGTTAAGCCTATGTTATATATCCTCTTTTTGCAAATGTCGAATCAAATGCTATGAAACTTTTCTTAGTTAAAGACAAAAACGTTGAAATTAAAATTATGCATGTTTTTGAATTTTATTTTGTTAATTAAAATTGATAATTGATTCTGTCATTTTAGACTTAAAATCCACATTTACTATCTTTATATTTTATATTAGTTTGATCATTTTAACATAAAATAAAATTGTACAAAAAAAAATAAGTTAAGATTATTATTTTTTAAACAACTATTACAAGTGAAAATAAAGCAAACATCAAAAGTATGTACAACAAGAAAAAACAAAAGTGAAGAATGGTTCAAGTACTGATAATTCTGTATGAATGGACATTAAACAACAATTGTAAGCAGAATACTTCAACATCCTACATAGAGTTCAACAACCTAAAACCAATAAACTTATTTTAACCAATTAAATTGACTAGCTTAAAGTTCTTTTTAAACTACTACTATGTGTACTATAAAAAGAAGAAACCAAAGGTCGAGTTTATAAGCAGTTCCAGTCCGACGCTCGTGAAGTGAGGTCGTGTTTTCAAGAGGCTCCTGTCCAGTTCCCGTGTTCGAGCTCCCGAGTGCCCCGCGCTCGGCCGTGTTCCCGCCGGCGATCCCGAGTTGGTTTATTGTATGACACTGGGTTGCAGCCTTTTTCAAGGCTAATCATTAGCGATCGGTGGTGCATTTAAACTAGCGAGAAGCAGAAGTTGCAGCGTGTAGCAGATCAAGGTGTAAGATCTAATTCTTTTTAACAAACGTAAGTCCGAGGTCTCCGATGGTAGCGTAACTCTACAGAGCGGTTCCCCGTTTCTTAGGTGAAACTACCATTAGCTGCCAATTCCCCGAAGGGTGGTTTGGTACGCTTTCTGTTTGCCCGGCAGTAGTATATTTTTCTATCTAGGCTTGGCTCTTGGTAAAAAGCCATGTCCTCTCCTCCTTCCACAACCACTTCGGATTCCTCTTTAAGGGTCCCTCAGGCTGAAGTGGTTGATTCCTTTTCAGTGGTAGGGAATGTTAGGTTAGGGAACGTTAAGTTAGGCACCTCGGCTCCCGGTGGGAGTTCGACGATTTCTATTTCAGAAGGAGTTTTTGGAGATAAACTACACAACGTAAGTGATGAGACTCCCGTATTGAGCTCACAGGTCAATTTTTCAGGTTTAACGGAGATCCATGGCGGAGTAAGTGTAGCGACTCCCGGTGGGAGCTCGCAGAGTGATTTTTCAGGCGGCAAGACGTCCCTTGGAGGCCCAGACGGCCAAGTCAGTTCGGCGACTCCCGGTGGGAGTTCGCAGGTAAATTTTCAGACGGAGCTTCTCGACTGCGCCATGCAGCGAGAAATCATCGAAGTAAGTGACAGGATCAAACACTTAATTAAGATCCAAAATAAGCCTATACCCCAGGGCGACGAACTCACTATGTTATGGGCAAAACTGGGAGAGCTAAAGATGAGCGACGCTCAGCTTACGCTCAAACCACTACTCGAAAACTTAGAAAAACAGCAAGCAATAGCTGTTACAGATAATGGGGGAAAAGGGGAGTTCATTACTCCTAAGAAAACGTCCAAACGGCCTCGGGAATGCGTAAGCCCCGAGCCTTTGGAGGTTACCAACAAATTCGCCGCTCTCGAAACAGGCGAAGACACCACAAACAACGATAACATGGATACTGACACCACACCATTTACATCAGCCCCTAGAACGATTATTCAAAAAATCCCCCCGATTGTTATTACCAACCCTAAAATAAACTGGAAGGAGCTATCAAAAGCCCTAAAAGATGCTGGATTAAGCAATTTTAGCGGCAAGGCCACGGGCGAGACTCTCAATCTGAAAGTCTCAACCGATCTTCATTATAGGTGTGCGACGAAAATCCTCGAAGAAAAGGGGATCCCGTTTCACACATATAAGATGAAAGGAGAACGAACCCTTAAAGCTATTCTAAGGAATGTACCAGCCGATATCAGCGAACATGTTATAAAGGAGGAGTTAAACGAAGTAGGATATTTTCCCAAAACCGTCTTTCAATACTCTAAAACTAAGGACGGGTACAAGATACCAATTCCGGTCTTCTTCATTGAACTTGACAATACACCCATAAACAAAAACATATTTAACTTAATGGACTTCATGAACCTAAAAGTTCGCGTTGACCCTTACCGCAAATCAAAACAGCCAACCCAATGTCACAGATGTCAACGCTATGGCCACGCCCAATCAGGCTGCAAGAACCCGGTACGTTGTGTTAAATGTTCGGGTCCTCACCTAACAGCCGAGTGTCCCACCAAGGGTCGCATTGATTCGCCCAAATGCGCCCTTTGTGAAGGACCTCATACGGCCAACTTCAGGGGGTGCCCTATGTATCCCAAGAAAAACTCAAACGACGAATTCGTCGAATCCAACATACAGAACCAACACACCAGAGGCTCCGCCCACTTGGATAGCTCCGCCCACCACAATAACCCCGCCCCCTCCCTAGTGAGGCCAGGGGTCAGCTTCTCTGACGCTGTTTTAACACCACAAACACCTACACCTATTTTAACCACGCCCCCGGCGCCTACCCAACATACAGAACAACAACCAACACCAATGGTTCAAGAGGAAGAAGGAGAAGAAAGTATCTTTGATTATATCAGGCAATTTCAGTCTTTTACGAAAACATTTAATTTAAAACAAATCTTAAATTTACTCAAAAATACCGCCGCAAAATTTAAAACAGCTAAGGGCATAATGGCAAAATTAGAAGTTGGGTTTAGCGCCTTCGAAGAGTTAGTCAGTATGTTAAATTATGAATAAATTACACCACAGGGGAACACACACTTTTACACCCACATTCTACACAGAAGTTGGCTTTGCAAATTTAAACGGACTAAGGAAACAAATAGAGGAGGTGAAAGACTTCATTATTGAGCAAAATCTAGACATTATGTTAGTCAACGAAACGCATCTTCGTCCAAGCGACAATGCGAAAATAGCAAACTATAAACTATTTAGGAAAGACAGGTTAATTAATAAAGGGGGAGGAGTGGCCATTTACATAAAAAGCAGCTTTAAATGCACTGAATACATACTTCCAACACTCAACACCATTGAGGCATGTGCCGTAGTACTAGAAAACGAGAACCTTGGTGAAATCCTCGTCATCTCGGTCTATAACCCACCAAACTCTAACATCGGAGCAGACGACTTGACAGCTCTTTTGAACACAGGACTACCCACTATACTAGCAGGCGACTTAAACGCCAAAAACACTATTTGGGGCTGTCGAGCTAACAACAGAAACGGCATCACACTTAGAAAATACATCCTGGACAATGGCATAACCATCGTCGCACCAGAAGAACCCACACACTTTCCAGGCACTCTGTCACACAGACCAGATATACTAGATATAATGCTCCTTAAGGGTATACCATCCATACCAACACTTAAAGTACACAGCTGCTTATCTTCAGACCACAACCCAGTCACCTTTACATTCTATGGCCTCACCCAACCTCCGGAAGCACTTAAATTTACAACAAACTGGGAAAGATTCCACTCCATCTCGGACGAAAACTTAACTGTAAACCCAAACTTAAAAACAATCAACCAAATAGATGAAGCAATTGAGATCTTAACCACCAAAATAAAAAGGGATATAGATAGCTGTTCAAAACCCATCAAACTAGAAAAAACATTAAAACTCCCCCATGAGATAAAAGACGAGATCAGGGAAAAGAATAGACTTAGAAAGGTTTACCAAGCAACTAGGCACCCCCAGGACAAACGTAAATGGAACGAGGCATGCAAGAAAGTTAGCTCCCTCACAAAAGAACACAAACAGACCCATTGGGAAAACACAGTAATGAGGCTCTCACTACAGAACAACACAGTTTGGAAAATGGCGAAAGCCCTAAAAACCAAACGCCAAAACATAGGCCCCCTTCAAGGACCGAGCTCTATTGTTTACACTGAACACGACATGGCAGAGGTTCTTGCCTCCAGTCTACACAACCAATTTTCACCACATCTTTCACCAATCAACTTAGAACTTGTTGTCGACACAATCAATGAAGTAGACAACTACTTAGCAGAAGAGCCACACAACATCATACGTTACACCACCCCAGAGGAACTCACTGACATTATTACCAAGTTAAATCCTAAAAAAGCCTCTGGATACGATTTAATCTCAAACAAAGCCCTTAAGAATATTGCCCATAAGGTAATAGTACATATCACAAACATCTTCAATGCATGCCTCAGGTTAAAATACTTCCCAACCAAATGGAAAAAAGCAATAGTTATTCTCTTTAAAAAACCAGGGAAAAGCCCACTCCAACCTAGTAATTACAGGCCTATCAGTCTGTTGCCCTGTTTGGCGAAAGTCTTTGAGAAGGTCTTAAACATTAGATTGCAAACTTTTTTGGAAACAAACAACGTAATTAATACTAACCAATACGGATTTAAAAAGGGACATTCAACTACGCATCAGGTTCATAGGATAGTGGAAAAAATAGGAGAAGCGTTTAACAATAAAGAAATGATAGGAACCGTATTTCTAGACGTAGAAAAAGCATTCGATAGTTTATGGCACAAGGGGCTAATAAAAAAACTAATAAACCAAAACATCCCCAAGGAAATGATACACATGATAAACTCATTTATTTCAGAGCGATCTTTTCAAGTTAGAGTAAACAACACACTCTCTACACTCACCAACATTAAAGCAGGAGTACCACAAGGTAGCATACTAGGACCAGTCTTATTTAACTTGTACATAAACGATTTCCCTACATTCGATAACTGCATCACGGCCCAATTTGCCGATGATACAGCAATACTAGCTAAATCTAAGCACGGTGACATAGCATTTGGGAAGCTACAAGCCGCTTTAAATACAGTAGAATCATGGTGCAAAGACTGGCGCATCAAAATTAATGCTCAAAAGAGTGTATCGGTACTCTTCCGCAAACACGACACACTAGTTGATTACAACACCGATCTCGAGATCTTTAATACAGAGATCAAGAGAGAACACCACACTAAATACTTAGGAGTACACCTAGACAGTAAACTTAGCTTTAAAGAACACATTAAACAAACTCTCGCAAAAGCGACTGGTGCAAGTATAAGCTTAAATCCCCTCATTGGGAAGAACTCTAAAATGACACTTAGAAACAAAGTAATTCTCTACAAAACTATGATCAGACCAGTTCTGCTGTATGCCTGTCCGGCCTGGGCTGCAGTTCGAAGAACACACAGAAAGAAACTTCAAACATTTCAGAACAAAGCCCTTAGAAGGCTAACAGATGCACCAAGGTATGTCAGGAATACAATCTTACACAGGGACCTTAAAATGGACACTATTGACACAGCAATACTGACTATCTCACACAACTATAACATGGCAATCGAAAACTCAGACATACAACACCTTAAAGAAATCACACAGTATGATCACGAGGTAAACCAGAAACATAAAAGACCAAGAACCATTCACCACGACCCCACCTGGTAGGCATCTCAAGACTTGCTTGTCACATTGACATGTCAAAATTTCCGACAGCTGCTCCTTAGCTAGTAGCCAGGTTATGTTATTGTCCTCAATGTTGTGTATTTTGCATCTTATAATAATAAAATATGTACTACAAATCACTTGTTGTCTCTACTTATTTCTAACACACACCATCTACTGATGTTATTCTTCAGGTTTTTTCTAACGAACTCACGTTTAGCCTTAGGGCCCCCAACCCCCACCAATTAATTAGTAACTTCTTAGTTAAGCTTAAACCCCGCTAACGTTATTCTATTTATTAGACTTAATTCGATGAAGGTGTAAGGACCTCCGGTCGACACACCGTAAGGTTAATTCCGATTTCCGATTTCGAGTTTATAAGCAAAAAGGGGAATCTGCAGAAAACTTGGTACTCAATTAAGCAAAACTCCTGACAAACGCAAAAATGCTCTAATACTGCCAAATAGATTTGTTATATAACTGGTTACTGCAAGAGCCAAGGTTATTTTTTTTTTAGGTACGACTATATCTGATACATGTAAAATTTAAATTTGTTAAATGATTTTTCATAAATTACTACTTTCTATAAATAGGTTTCTTTCAATTTTCATATTTAAAAAAAAATTATCTGATCCCAAACTAAGTATTTATCTGGTACTTAACCAAACAAACTTGATATTTGTAAACTACATATTTTTAATTTAAAAGAAGCTACTTTATTTAACATAAAAATTACCATATAATTGCAAATTCAAAGCATTCAAGAACAATCCGTCCAGTTTTCCGAGGAATTCTTAAAAAATATCCAAATCTCATTGTGTGAGAGGATGTTTTAAATTGGTTTATGTTTGAACATGTTTATTTTTCTCTCCGTGCTTATGCATTATTTTCTTTTAATTTTTAATAGAACAATTTATTTTTATCTTAAGGAAATTTCATTTGCATAACAATAAAAAGGAAGTATACAAGACTTCTTTGTGCAATCTATATATCAATACAGGGAAAAAAATTCATTTTAATACAAAAAAGCTCTTTATATATATAACAAAACAACTATTGAAAAAGAATTTACTCATATATGAGCTGTCTAGTTCTAAAACCAGATAGGTCTCCACATTTTTCACAAAAACTTTTTTTTTACAAGATTTTAATAAATTGTAACAGATTGCAAAGCGGTATTGACCAAAAGTGTCTGAATCCAGTCTAAACGTGCATTTAAAGTCATGCATTTAGATCCAGAAAGTATGTGGCTGTCAATTGTTTTTCACATCTCCTGTCAAATGTATGAACATGGATCTATCTGCTTTCAAAACTAGACAGCTTATATGAACTTATCGAAAAAAAGTAATTAAATCGTTCTGTAAAACAAATTTTTAAGTTATCCAACATCTGGAAAATGACATATTTAATAAAATCTTAAAGTACATTTTAAAGGGTTGCCACTCAAAATTGAGATTAAAATTCTCTGAATTTTCCAGGTTTTAAAAAAATTCCAGACGAAAAAATACGAAAAATAAAAAAAAATTTAAAAAATATTCAGAACTATAAAAAGGAAGTGCTTGCAAACAATAACCTATTAAAGTATTAGAAAATCTGAGAAATTTATCATTTTTACAAATTTATATATTTTTAGCAAAAATAAAATTTTATTGATGGCACGGAAAGGAATTTGGCAAGGCATCTTCATCTAAATTTTTTTTTATTCCCTGACTTTTCCAGAAAAGTACAGAAATTGTTCATTTTCCCTGACTTTTTAGTAGGATGAACCGGATAGTGGTTTTGCCGGATACCGGATATCCGGCACACATTAGAAACCGGATATCCGAACTGGATTTTACCGGATATCCGGCTGTTTCTTTTTTATCAAAAAGGTTAAAAAATTTTTAAAAAAAAGAGGGTTTTTTCAGGACTCTCGAGGTAAAAAATTATATAATTTTTTTTTAATGCTATAAACTTTTTGAAGGGTCATAACATTAAGAAAGATACTTCGAGTAATTGCCAAAAAAAATGATGCTTCTAGATTAATTACAACTTGCATAATCATGTTTAAAAAAATATATAATTAGCTAATTAGCATTTGACTTTATTCAGGTTTTTTTATTATGAATCATCATGGCTTTTAAAGTGTTTTCATACATGGAAAAACTAGTTTTAAATTTATAATTAAGAAAAAAAAATCAAGTGTGTACATACACCTTAACAATTCTTTAATAAACTGTTCATATTTATACTGATTTTCAAACGTACTGTGTACAATGCGTTTGAAAATATAATTTTGAAATATTTCCAAATTGCTGATCTAAATTGTGCCACATTTGAATGCTAAAACTATCTTTAACTTTTAGACTGGAGAATAAAACAATTTCTAATGTACAACGAACAGAGATGTAGCTATGCACTCTATACACCACCACCTATGTGAATTGTTCAAACTCGAAGATACTCCATGATATCTATAGTTGCGTGTTTCGAATGTCTGCAGCATATCTTAATTACTATTTATTTTCTGTGATCCACCGCATCTGAAACGCCAGGGTGGCAACAAAATTCTGTAAAAAAAGTTCCCTGATATTTCCCTGACTTCCATGATGGGGTCACAAAATTTCCCTGACTTTAAAATTACATTAAGAAACGTTGAAATATATGCTTTGTATAAAAACAAAGTATCCACACTACAATACAATAAATTTACTGTATTATAAATAAAAATTTATAAGCAATACTTATTGTCAGTTAACATAATAATTTATGGATACAGAAATTATACAATTGTGGCAGGCATAATAGTAATTAATCATGTTCTCTGTAAGCAGAGAATGCAAATTTTTCCAACTATTTCTTTTGGAGATAATTTAAATGTTTTATATGCTTAATATTTCATATTCCAATCTTCAATAAATCACATTCATTAGCCCCTCACATGTTGCTCACAATTTCGAGGTCCAATGAACTTTGCTTTTGCTGCTCCCTCAGCAGTGGTTCACGTTTTTTACAAAAATAAAACTGAAAATATGTAAATGTGCATAACCATACTTTTTTTTAAAAAATTCTTTTTCAGAACTAAAATGAAATATTGACAACTAAATTACCCAGAATAGAGTGCATAATGGAGGATAATTGCTGTTTTAATTATCCAAATTTGAAAATTTCCCTGATTTTTTGTGAAATTTCGAAAATTTCCCTGATATTTCCAGAATAAAAAATTTCCATGACAATTCCCTGATTTCCCGGTTATGTTACCACCCTGAACGCACTCCTTACACACCTGAATAGCCCCAAAAAAATTAAAGGGACAATCTGCACACTGTGAATACATTGGTAGAATTTTCAGGAAAATACTTAAAGCAAGAGCGAAAATAATTGATCGCCACCAAAAAATTTTTCAATATTTTATTCATCCGGATATCCGGCGAGGTAAATCGGATATCCGGTATGGTAAATCGGATATCCGGCACTTTACTTCCGGATATCGGATAGTTACTGGATAGTTAAAAAGCAGCCGGATAGTTACCGGATATCCGTTTCATCCCTACTTTTTAGGTCATTTTCCCTGACAATTCCAAGTTTTCCAGGTGCATGGGAACTCTGATTTTAATTTTACTCATACAAAAAACAAACAACATGGTTCTACTTATACCTCAAATGACTTTTAAAAAATAGAAAAACTCACTTCACATAATAAACCCCATTATCAGGGCTCTCAATCCGCTCCCACCCGGTCGGCAACCCTTCCTTCTCGAGCGGGTGACTCCAGTGGGTGGTCTTTGTATTGTGGTCCACGTAGTACTTCCGTCCCCTCATAGTGAAGTCCACGGACCATCCCGGTGGTAGGGGAAACTCATCCGGAAGAGGATACAGCACCCCTGGCATGATGGAGAGGGAGGTCGCAGCTGCAGCTGATTCCACGGGTAGAAGTTGCTGATTGTGGTCCAAGGGGGGCACTGGGGGGAGGGCAGCGAGGGGCGGGTGCTGGAGGGTGCTGCTGCTGGCCAGGGAGTGCTGGACGCGGGTCGTCGTGACGAAGGCTGCCGAATAGGGGAGCTGGGAGGTGGTTTCCTGGATGTTTTGGTATGTGTGGGGGAAGGATTTAGCTGTTGGGAGAAATGGAATGGTGTTGTTATAGATTTTGCCAATATTTTCTTTTTAAAAGATAATGGTTTAACTTATGAAAAATAATGATTAAGGATTTTTAGCCCTCATTAAAATTTTAAATCTCATTTAAGTGAAATTTTACACTATTTACCATATTATTATCACCCCCCCCCCCCCATACCTTTTAAGTACCATTTTATTCTATTTAACTTTTAACCTTTATCCCCCCCCCCCCTCCCTCTTAAAGATATTAACCCTGAACACTGATAATTTGTACTTGCAGCGAACTAGTTTTGGTTTTTAAACTGCTTTTTAAGTAAGCTACTATAAGTAGACTACTAGAAAGATCCTGAAAGATTGGAGATTTAGCTACCTGTAGGGCCATTCCATGACATTAGTACGTGAGAGGTCATACATTCAAGTTATAAAAATCATAGATTCATTCACATCACAGTAATAAAAATCGTAGCTTAATCGGGAAGGTAATAGAAAGCATTATTTTTATAATAGACTAACAGACAAGTGAAATAGTTTGCTCGATTATGCTGTTAATTTTTAAGCAGTGGGTAGTTTTTAAAAAACTATTGAATCAGCATTGAAGAGTCGTTAGGATGTGTTAGACAACCTTGCTAGGCATAAAGCCTTCCAAATCTAAAAGACGGGGACTGCAAATGATGTTTATCTTAAACATGTTCGTATTAACAAGGCTTGACTGTATGTATATTTTCTAAATGAATGAAGATGACTCAAGATCCATTACAAAGGTTTTAAAGTAATTCGGTACACTTTATAGTTCCGCAATAATTAAACTAAAGAAAGTGGATATTTCATAAAATAACCTTTATATATTTTCCTTGAAATTTTAACTAATACAAACAATAACATTTTATATAAACTATGTTTCATAGAAGGAAATGATAAATCTCCTATAAAAATTACATAAAAATGGATTAAATTCTACAAAATTTCCGAAAATTTACCAAAATTTTACAATAAGTAAAACAAATAGCAATTATCACTTTAGGTAACATTTACAACTAAGCAATGCATTTTGGTATAGATTAATTTGACTGAGCATAACACAAATTAAATATCCAGCATAAATCTAAAAAATTAGGCTATAACAGGGTGGCAACAAAATCATGGAAAAAAGTTCCATGATATTTCCCTGATTTCCAATGATGGTGTCATAAATAATTTCCCTGATTTTACAATTACATTAAGAATAAAGTGTCTGCCTGTGGATTCGAACAATGCCCCTCATTTTAAGTTTTTTGCATTAATTAGGATACACTGATTCAGAAAATCCAATTAAAATTGTTTTTGTCTGTCTGTGATAAATACCTGATATTTGTCCCATGTTGGCCATTCTAATAGTGGGTTGTAAATGGACCTGATCTGCACTTTCATGGTGGAATTCCGGCGCATACTGCTCCCTGATATGTTGATGATACAAGTGGATCTGGATGCTGTCATCCTGTTGATAGGAAATTTCAGGGGGATGCTCATTTCCCATGTTAACATTCCCCGGCACTTCGATTATAGACACAGCGGAAGGAACGGGTACGCATCGGAGATTTTGAGCGCTGTCTTCTTTGGATTGGATTGGGACCCCATCTAGGAATAGACAAAGTGGCGAAACTATAACTTAGCAATTAATTCAAGTACATTTATCAAAAGTTAATAGTAATGGACAGGGTGTCCAGATGTTAAACAATTTGAAATTCCTTGAAAATTCCATCTTGTTTCTTTAGTAATGGAAATAACAGCAATTCACATAAATTAAGCATGTTAACAGGAACATTGTCTATACAATATTCAGCGATACATTGTTTTGCAAATAAACAATTTTCTTATTCTTAAAAAAATCGAGAATTTTTATAATTTGTGAATTTTAAGATGTTTGCTTTCTATTATTTACCTTTCCTCCTGCTTATTAAATGCTAGGTTTATTTTTTAATAAGGATGTTAAATCATATAGTACATTAAAAAAAATTGAGCGGCCCTCATTGGAAGAACCCACTGCCTATTTTTCTGAAGTCCCATGCACTATTGACTAAGCTTCAAAGGTATGTTCTAAGATTTTTTTTAATATTTTTAAAAATGTTTCATTATGCAATATTTCTAAAGAATATTCCCAAAGAATAAAAGAGCAGTTGCTGACAGCAGTTAATTAGTTTTGCCCATTTAAGCAAATAAAATAATTGTTTTAACAATGTTCAAGAAAAATTCGATATTTTACTAGGAATTTAGCAATTATTAAACATTTGAATATGCATTATTAAATTAGCTTGAAAAATAAACAAGTATTTAGCTATAGCCAGTCAATTATTCTGCCAAGTTCTAGAAATATCGACGTTTTCGTGAGATTTCTACGATCTTGAAAAAAAAATCCTTTTAAGTACACATTTTACAGTACAGTAAGTTTTTTTTTTTAAATAAGTTAATTGAATTTTTAAAGTATTTGAATATAAGAATTCAAAAAAAGATATTTCACAGCCAAAAATAAACTTTAAAATATTTTCTTTGTTAATTTCCCTGATATATTTTTTAAAAATTCCAAAATCCCTGATTTTTCCAAAATGCCCGAATTTCCTGATATTGCCCAGTTCAATGGACACCCTGATGGAACAAAAATTAACACTTATAGATTAGAAGGATTTTTCTATTTCAATAAATAATCAGGCTGTGCTGATACACATTTTTAATAATTTATCTATGATTTCTCATGTCATATATGTCTCTCTAGTTTCAAAACCAGATATAACTTCTTTTTTTTTCGATTTTCATATTATGTAAATTATGCTTAGTTTTGATACAGATCTATCAGTAGGCAGAGTCATAACATAACACAGCAGCTAGATGCTGTTAATTTTTAGGTGTGAAAATAGCGGTTGGTTGCAAAACCAGATAAGGAAAGAAATCAGTTTCGAAACCAGATCAAGACTACTGCTCTAGGCTACTGCACACTGATCGTAGAGCAGTAGTAGAGCTACATCCCACAGATATGTTGGAAAACCAGACATATATCCAAAAGAAAGATTTTTCTCTCTCAAAGTAATACTTACACAGAGATAAAATTTGGTGAAGACCTGTGTTTATCAATACTAATTTGAAAAAAAAAAGAAGATATGCTAAAAGAAAATGAAAGAATAAAAAAAGTTATAATGCAATTAGTTTTTTTATTCTCATGAGAAATTTGTCAAAAGTGATGCAACTGGTTTGGAAAATAGACCGCTCATACTATCAGTTAACAAACATAAAAAAAAAATCGGGCATAAATGATGCTAACATTTAAAACCTAAATAAATATAACCTACATAGGAAACAAATTTTATGTTAAAAAAAAAACGCCCAGTAAATGATTCTAGAAAATACTAATATGTTAAGCAAAAAGTTTTTTTAAAAGATATTCTTTAGCTAAAAAAAATTATAAAAGAGCAAATGGCAGTCAATCAGAGAAATAAATATTTACCCCTTAACAAGCATAATGAAAAGTATAAAAATATAATTACCATTATCCACTTCACAAACACGACAATCGCTTTCCGAGTTTGAGTTCCGCACATAATGGTTTACGTATATGTGGGATTGGAAACGTGGCAAATTGGAAGCATGGCTCTGGGGTGGCACTTCTGAATCAGGGGGCTGACCAAAGGTGTTGATACGAAGGAAATTCTCAGAGGTGCTAGCTGTCAACCTAATATTCCAAACAGAAAATGATTATGTACTTTTACTTCTCAAGATACTTCCTGAATCACAATCAATTTTATTTTTATAAAAATTAATCAATTAAATGTTTATTTTTGTGTTATTTTAATTTATTTGATTTTTCCATTGTATTTTTTAAAAAAACTTCAACCGACTGTTTAAAGTTTTAATATTGTCAAGGCAACCTATTTTTTGTATACTGATCTAAATATGACTGACCATCTGATAACATTAATACATTGAAATGGGCAGGTTTTCTATTTAGACATTGAAAGATATATATTGTAAGAGCTTAATTCACAAATCATGCACTCAAAACCATAGCTTTTTCTGCTTGGCAATGAAAGTGAAGCTTAGAAATCATGTGACTCTTTAAGCCAATCCCTCATAACAATCTATGCTCACATAATCTGATCATTTCTTGTTTTTAAACAGTTCCACATTCAGAATGGAATTTCATCACCAAGCAACTTTCGCTACAGCTGCTGAATTCGTGGTTTGGAGTTATGTGCTTTGTGAATTAAGACGAAAATTAGTAAAGATAAAAATAATTATTTTAGTTATTTAATGGACTGATAAATCATGCAAAAATAATGTTTACCTAAATAGAAAAAATTATAGGGAATTTCACACAAACTGTGTCTGGTAACCAAATAAAAATGTTTGATGCTTGGTAATAATAGGTATATAATAGGGCGGAACACTCTTTAAAAAACGCCTAGAGGGACTACTGTATTTTACACATATGAATTCATAAAACTCAATAAATTCAAAACAACAAACCTAAAACACACATAAATCCATTTAAAAAAATATACTATATGAATAATATTCACAAGCACAGAGAGGCCCGTCACACAGCGGGTGTCTGGGGGGGAGTCCGACCCACCCAATAATCTGAAACCCTGAAAGTTGGGAATTCAAACTTCTAAAAACCACGAGTTGTGAAAAATTACGCCTGCAGAAAATTAATATTATTAACAAATGAAAGCTAGGGAAGATTAGAAATTGCCAACTTAGATTTAACCAAACATTACAATTGGCCCAACCTGTAAGATTACATAAAATTAGTCCTCAGAACGGACACTGCATTGGAATATAGGTGCCACAAATCAATGCTTGTGAGAGAATTGTTTAATATTACCTAAATTATATATTTTCAGCAATGTTGAGTTGAGAATTTTGTATCGTTAAGTTGTGAAATTTCTAGTTTTACCCCCCCCCCCCCCCCCCCAAATATTTTTTTTGTAACAGTAATCAGTAATTTACAACTACATGAATTTAGTGATATATTCCACACCAAAAAAACACAATACATTCCATTTGCCTTACCCCACTAGCAAATTTTCTTCCTTACCTAACCGGATTATCCACTCGAGCAATAGACGAAGACTTCCCAGAGAAGGAAGGTGCAGTGATAGGACTCGGAGAGGGGCTCTGCAGCCCCCTCTGAGACCCGATAGTCACGACCGGACTCGGCTGCTGCGGACTAGGAGAAGGGCGCTGCAAAGGTCCGATGTTGGGGCTCGGAGGGACACTCTGCGGGTTCACTTTGGAGATGGGGGGGATCTGGCTCTGGGAGGCTTTGGCACATTTCTGAGCCAGGGAGGTTGGCTGTGGGGCGGGGCGGCGCACTTCCTTAGGCGATTCCTTGGCGCTCTTGTCGGAGAGTCTGCGGGTGAGGGAGATTACCTTTTTGACGGGTGGTTGGTTGACAGCAGTCCAGACATTTAAAGCTGAAATTATAAATTGGTTGTCAGCAAAAATGCATAAAAATTAATGAAAAAAATGTATAAAAATGTGGTATTTATTTAGTAGTAATTGATAATAAAAGAAATATTCTAATTATAATGTCTGCAGAAAGCAATTTACTTTTACGTTTAAAAAGAAGTCATAACCATATTCTACAGGTTATGGTTAAATGAATACATTCAATCCATTGTTGTATAACTCAAGTAGAAAGTATTGCGGGTCTGGAGTTGTACGGGTCACCAGTGCGGAAGCCGTTGTTGTTTGGGTGCGGCCACGCGATAGTAGACTCAATTGATCAGAAGGTTGATTTAAGTGTTAATGGTTGGTTGGTTGGTTGGATGTTGTTTAGTGGCACAAGAGCCAAACTGGCTAAGCTGCGCCAAACATTGACATAGTTACGAATCTTTAGACATTTAAATATAATTTACTAAACTAAGTGTTAATGGACAAATTGATGATAGCCATAGTAGTTAGAGAATAAATAACATTTAATGATGCAAATATAAAAGTTAAGAATTTACATTTAATGGTTATTACTATGGCATTACAATTAGGTGAAGAGCACGAGAGATGTGCTGTTGAGAGTTGGAACGAATGTCTAGGAATGAGTTCCTTTCAGTCTGTGTTCACATGATTTGGCCGCCCCCTGCGTGGGCCTCATGTGCTGGAGCGATCTAATTGGCTCTTGGTGTAAACAGTGAAGTGGAAACTCTTTCCTGGAATTGCTTGTTAGAGAAAGAATGGTCGATGATCTCCAGGACGCTGCAGTATTTATGCTCAGATAATCTTTTCCTCGTATAATTTTTTTATCACATCCTGTACTAATGAGACAACCCAAACAGTGGCGGCCTTTGGGCATGAAAAGTGAAGGGTCCTGAATTACAAGAAAATTTAAGAATAACGGTATAATTTAATAGATAATATCTGTGGCTTGGAATAAGGACTAATGTCATAATTAATAGTTTTAAAAAAAAGTGGCCTCACAGTGTTGGATATCAATGCCCATTTTCCCATCACCCCTGCTTATTTGTAATGGAACAGCCCAAGCATATAACTTGTAACCTAGTGGTGGCAACACCTTATTCATTCATGTTTACAATCTTCATGTGATCGGTCATATATTCGTCTCAGTGGGTCAATATCGTAGGCATCCACTTAAATGTTCCGTTTTAAATATTATCTTAGCTTGAACCTAAAGTTTAAATATATTTCAATAATGTCCTGTCTACCCTCGTGTGTTTATTTCTTTGCTAAAACACCTACATTGGTAATGGAGCCCAGGTCGCATTTCCACTGCGCCAAGAACAGCGAGCAGTAGCATTAGCCCTAACGGGGCAGCCATTTTGAAATTTTTTCGTTCTCGCATCAAGAAATCGTGATTCCTCCTTAAAAAGATGTCTTTGAACGCCATGAGCAACATCGAAAGACTAGGCAAGGAAAACTATGATACTTGGAAGCTTCAAATTGAAGCTATTTTGGTCAAAAATGATCATTGGAATTTTGTCAACGGAACGAAACCGAAACCTACGGGTGACGAAGTGAAGATCACGGAATGGACAACAGAAGATCAAAAGGCCCGTGCGGATATTATTTTATCTATGTGCCCAAGTGAACTTTGCAACATCAAATACTGCAAAACTTCAAATGAAGTATGGGATAAATTAAAATCAATATACGAGTCCAAAGGTCCGGCTAAGAAAGCCACGTTGTTGAAACAGCTTCTATTTCGTAAAATGACTACTGAAAGTATGTCCATTCATCTAAACTCCTTTTTCGACACAGTGGATAAATTACTTCAAATGGAAATAGCGATCGCAGATGACCTCCTCTCAATTTTAATACTATATAGCATCCCGGACAACTTCGAAAATTTCCGGTGCGCAATAGAATCGAGAGACGAATTACCCAGGCCAGAAGCTCTGAAAATAAAACTTTTGGAAGAGTACGAATCAAGACAAGGAAAAGAAATCCACGTCCAAAAAGCGTATTTTACTTCTAAAAGAAATCAGCAAAAACCGAACTGGCATGGTGAAAATCAAAACAAGAAATCGCAAAACAAGCAATTTCAAAATATAATCTGCGGATTTTGCAAGAAAAGGGGGCATAAGACTGAATCCTGTTTCAAGAAAATAGCGGAAAACAAATCTGCAAGACCTGAAAGAAAATGCGTGACACAGCGTAACGAAAGCGCGACAACAGCCATTTGCATGAACGCAAGCGAAGAAAACAAGGCAATGTTCTTATTCGATAGTGGCGCGTCGTCCCATATGGTAAACAATGCAGATCTCTTCTTCGAAATTCACAAACAAACAAACTCCTACATCAAACTGGCAGTCGACAAAACTGCTAACATCACTGGAAAAGGATCCGTCCGAATAACAGTCCCCGACGTACAAGGTACGAAAACAGTTCGTCTTGAAAATGTGTTATGTGTTCCCGAACTGCAAACAAATTTAATTTCAACTGCAAAATGCACGCGAAATAACCGTAAAGTTGTTTTTAATGCTCGCGAAGCAAAAGTAATAGAAGAAGATGGATCTGTCATGTTGCGTGCAAAACGCATTGGAGATTTATATTATGTCGAAACAAGCGTAGAAACTGCAGCTGTCGTAACAGAATTTCAAATCTGGCATCGAAAATTTGGCCATTTGAATGAAAACGACTTAAAGAAATTGAAAACAGAAGAAATGGTACGAGGAATATCGTTCAACAACAGTGACTCTTTGAAGGACTGTCAAGTTTGCATTCAAGGTAAACAAACCGCTACTCCTTATCCGAAGAAGTCAAAATTTGTGAGTACAGATTTACTCGACCTGGTACATTCTGATTTATGCGGACCAATGAAAATTCCATCGCTTGGCGGATCACGTTATTTTGTGACTTTTATCGACAACAAATCTCGCTATATCGAAATATTCTTTCTGAAAACTAAAGACGAAGCGAAAGATGCATTAGGGAAATACAAGGCCTGCGTAGAAAATCGTACGGGAAAGAAAATCAAAGTTCTACGTACAGATAATGGCCTTGAGTACACAGGAAAAGAATTCGAAAAATTCTTACAAGAACAAGGAATCCGTCGAGAAAAATCGGCCCCATACTCACCAGAACAAAATGGCGTCGCAGAACGCGCAAATAGAACACTCGTCGAAATGGCGCGTTGTTTACTAATTCAAGCAAATTTGGATGTGAAGTTCTGGGCTGAAGCGATCCGAACCAGTGCTTACTTACGAAATCGATGCCCTTCACGAAGCGTTATGCAGAAAAGAACCCCATTTGAAATATTTTTTGGAAGAAAACCAACTGCATCATATTTCAAAGTTTTCGGACAGAAAGCATTCGTCTTGAACAAGCACTATAAAGCCAAATTCGATGCACGATCTGAAATGTGCGTCTTCATAGGTTATTCTGAAGTTTCAAAAGCATATAGATTTTGGCACGAACCGACGAGATCAGTCATTGTCTCACGCGACGCGAAATTCGTACAGGAGTTCAATCAACCTCTTCAAAACGAAAAAGAGCTGGAATATTTTTTCCCGTTTGGCGGCGAATCCGCTGATACAGCCCCGAGTGAGGGACAAGAGACCTCTTTCCCCCTTGAAATCTCCGAGCGTAATGGGGAATCACCACCAGATGGAGCTCTCTCCCCGCGACCTTCGACGTCACGAAACGAAGAGCAAGGCATTTTCCCCTCGGCGGTAGAAGATTCAAATCAACTTTCGCAACCAGATGAGAATGTTTCAGACGCTGAACTCTCGGAACCAAATGATCTTCGGAAAAGACTTGCTGGCCGGCCAAGAATTATTCATAGCGGAAAGCGCGGACGGCCGAGAAAGGAGTTTCATTATGCTCAATCAGCTGATACAAACAGCTGTTCTTCTCCAACTGTTAAGCAAGCACTAAATAGTGATCAAAAGGATGAATGGGTCAAGGCCATGCAGGAAGAGTTCTTTTCACTCGAAGATGAATCTGCGTGGATTTTTGTTGATCGGCCTAAAAATAAAAAGGTCATCCCCTCTAAATTTGTCTTGAAGACAAAATTCAATTCAGATGGAGGTGTTGAAAAATTAAAGGCGCGTTTAGTAGCCTTAGGTTGTACACAGAAACCCGGCATTGACTTTGAGGAAAATTTTTCTCCTGTCGCTCGACTAGGTTCAATTCGAACTGTTTTGTCATATGCTGTTGAAAATAATTTAATTGCTCATCAACTGGATTTTGTGATGGCATACATCAATGGAGATTTAAAAGAGACTGTGTACATGGAATTACCTGAAAACTTCAAGGAATTGTATGAAGAGGATAAAGTTTGTTTACTCAAGAGATCGCTCTATGGATTGAAACAATCTGGAAGACAGTGGTACAACAAATTAGATGAGAAGCTAAACGCTTTACATTTCAAACCGCTCCTCTCCGATAAATGTGTTTATCGTCTAAAAACCGCCACTGAGGAAGTGATCATCATTGTGTATGTAGATGACTTGATTGTCTTATCTTCAAGCAAATCTTCCTATGAGAAAGTCAGAGATGACCTGTCTGTAGCATTTAAAATGAAAAACTTAGGTCCATTGCATTATTGCTTAGGAATCGAATTTAAGCAATGCAAAGATAGCATCATAATGTCTCAACGAAAATATATTGAAGACACATTGCATAAATTCAAAATGCAAGATGCTAAACCAGTTGCGTGTCCAATGGATTGCAGCAAGAAACTCACGAAGGATATGTGCCCTCAAAATGATGATGAAATTTCGGAAATGAGAGATATACCATATCGATCTCTCATTGGTTCATTAATGTATCTGTCGGTAGCCATGAGACCCGACATCACTCATGCAGTGAACTTTTTGAGCCAATTCAATAACAACCCAGAAAAAGATCACTGGATAGCTGCAAAAAGAATCTTAAGGTACTTAAAAGGCACTCAACATCAATCAATAATTTTCAAGAAAAATGGTGAACATCTCAAAGCCTTCGTCGATTCAGACTGGGCATCAGATGTAAATGACCGAAAATCCTACACCGGTTTTGTCCTACAATTGTCCGGAGGACCAATCAGTTGGGAATCCCGAAAACAGCGCTCTGTGGCATTGTCAACGACGGAATCGGAGTACATCGCCTTGTCGGAGATCTCGAAGGAGATCGTTCATCTTAGAAAATTTCTGGGTGAACTGTCACCGAAATATATGTCTGCACCCACGATTGTGATGTCTGATAATCAGTCAGCTCAAAAGTTAGTCAAAAATCCTGTCTTTCATAACAAGACTAAACACATCGACATAAGGTATCATTTTGTTCGAGAAATTGATGAGCGTGGAGATATCGATGTAAAATATTTCTGCTCAGAAAATATGCCAGCTGATGTGTTGACAAAAGGATTAAGTGTTCCTAAACACAAGAATTGCTGTAAATTGATTGGATTGTCAGATTTCAATTTTTAATTATTACATAATTGTGTAATATTCTATTGTTTATATGTATTTGTTTCTGTAAAAATAACCATTGTAAAGGGGAATTGTTGGATATCAATGCCCATTTTCCCATCACCCCTGCTTATTTGTAATGGAACAGCCCAAGCATATAACTTGTAACCTAGTGGTGGCAACACCCTATTCATTCATGTTTACAATCTTCATGTGATCGGTCCTATATTCGTCTCAGTGGGTCAATATCGTAGGCATCCACTTAAATGTTCCGTTTTAAATATTATCTTAGCTTGAACCTAAAGTTTAAATATATTTCAATAATGTCCTGTCTACCCTCGTGTGTTTATTTCTTTGCTAAAACACCTACACACAGTTTGAGGCTCAGCCCCTTGTTGCAATAGTACAGAAATCACGAAATTGCTTGATTTGAAGGTTTAGAAACCTGACGACATTGGGTTTTGTGTCATTTAGAAGTTTAAAATAGATTCAAAATAGTTTTTTTTAATTGATTAAATTGACATTGGTTTTTCTTGTTCCAAGATACAGATATGAGCTTGAGCACACAATAGTACTATTATATTAAAATACAAATACAACGTTAAAATACGCAATAAAAGTCCATCAAATCCGGACATGTTTCGGGAGATACATCTCCTTTCGTCAGCAGAAAATGAATAGCCTCTCTATTTAGTTTCTGCTGATGAAGGGAGATGTATCTCCCGAAACATGTCCGGATTTGATGGACTTTTATTGCATATTTTAACGTTGTATTTGTATTTTAATATTCTTAACGCAATGTTCTATAAGACGAGTTTTTATCTTATGTGTATTATGTTCATAAAAATAAGTTTTAACAAATGTTAATTTATTCTCATTTAGAAATATTATACTTCAAATGCATAAAAAAAAATCTTATGTAGTATTATTAGTGTTATCTCATACCTGGCAATTCTGGAGGAGTATCTTTCTTGACATACTTTCCTGCCACTCCATCACTTAAGTATTTCAAGTCTTTTTTCTTTGACGACAACATCATTCCTCTCTTTAACTTGCAATGTCTTCAAGTCATTGGTGTTAGGAATGCAGAATCAAAGTGCAATGCCTACAAAATAAATATTATATTTAAAATAAAAATAGATTAACATTTTCATATATAAACTAAAGTTACAAATTGATTTTATGTACACACCTTGGAAATATCAATAAGATATGGAGGTACATTAAAATAGAGTCTTTTTTAGTTTATTTATACATAATATTATTTTAATAACATTTTATGCAAATAATAATTTTTCCTCAAACAGTATAAATACTTAATAATTAATTACTTACTGTACGGTCACCCTTGGCGTAATTTTTTCCACATTTGACTATAATTTTTTTTAAATGGCAACCCCCCTCCAACCTAACAAGGAATTGCAGCAACCCTATTGGACAACATATGTTTTCTTTAGATCTCGCTCAGGCAAAAAGTCGCCAAAATGGCGACTTTTGGCGAGATTTTGAAAAAGTCGCCAAGGGTGACCATACAGTACATTTTTACCAATATAACTAGTGGAATATAAAAATTTTAGAATTAGTGAACTTTTTGTAAAATATATTAAAATATTTTTTTAACACAAATACATTTCTTACTCTGGCACAATTATTTTACTTTAAATCGAATTTCTTGTCTGTTTTGTATTATCATTACCTGGTTAAAGTAAAGAATAAGGGGGGGCCACTATGTCAAGACGTCAAAAATTAATCGCCAAATATGATTTTAGTTCAAATTGGCAATATTTGCATAATGTGTATTGCAATTGGCAACCATGCCCAATATTTGCATAATGTATATTACAACTGACAACCATGCCCAATATTAGCATAATGTGTATTACAATTGGCAACTATGCCCAATATTTGCATAATGTGTAAAAATAGCAATTTACAACATACACACAAATAGTGTTTCCCATTGGTTTCATCTACAGAAATTACTCCACTTACTTGTGACATCACACATGCATGCGAAAATATTTGCATATAATGTTTTAAACAGATGCGCAAATATTTGCATAGTAATAAGATTAATATGCATGCGCTAATTTGAAACAAAATCTTTAATTTCATTAGTTTTCTTTCACCATTTTGGTGTTGGTTTCATAATTCGATGCAAGATATTCATTGAGTGTCTTTCATTGGTTTAATTTACTGTAAGTTGCTCCTCCCACTTATTTATGTGACATCGATACCTGGACATTGGCAATGGTAAACATAGATTTCTCATACCAAGTTTGTTTACGAAAATTGATTTGGCCTTGGCCAGGTTATTTACTTTTACCCATTACTTTTAAGTCTTATTTGGCGAGGAAATAGTTTTGTTTACTTTAAAAGTACATAAATTTCAAATGAAGAGGCTAAAAAATTTTCCTAAACTGTTAATTATTACTGTTTGCAAGAAACTAGCTGTCAAAATAGTAAACCTAGCATAATGACAATTTAACATTAAGGAACGTTTAACTCCTTGATCATCAAAAAATAACTATTTTTCAATAATCAAAAAACAATTTAACAGAAAATTATCAATAAAATAACACAAACCTGTGTTATTTTGTTGAAATATGAAGACATTTTATGTACATCACAAAAATGAAGATAGAAGTAAAGTAAACAATTAGAACACTATATAAAAAAACGATTGACTGGTTATTACCGAAATTTATATATAAAAAAATAGCTGACACTTAGGAAACCTCATCTTTGAACAAAAATGATTTATTGAGAAATACTTGATTCACTGTCTTTTGACAAGGCAATCCCAAAATACAATATAAATCAACTTCAATAGGTTTTGACAATGACATTTACACAAATTCTTTATAATTTAAGAAACAATTATTGAAAACAGAAGATATAGAGTAATATGATTAGCTCTTACAAAAAAAAATCTTTATACAATTATGAAATCAAGGAAACAGTGAAAGCATCATAATTCATACCTAACATTTCAATAGAGATCGAACAAAGTCTAAAAATTTCTTTAAAATTCATATTCCAACATTTGATTTTAATCTATAATTCGAAACATTTATTTACAAAACTATACGATATCTGATGGATTATAAATTACATTGGTGTTTTGTTGTCGACATAGACATGACTGCTGGCTGCCTACTTTATACAGCCGCATTATTTTTATTTAGCTTCGTCTTCTTCACGTTATACAACCGATAGTCGCAGTAATCTAATGCGCATTTCATAGGGTTGGGAATTAAATTTCAGGAACGTCTTAAGTGGAGTTAGAATAATTGGTAGGCAATAATCACGCTGGAAAGAGGACAAAGCGTGAGCAAGCGCGTACACCCTTTTGAATCAAGGTAGAAAAATACAATCCTTTGCAAAGCATAGGATGATGTGCAGATATCGAAGTTTTAAAATTACATTTCTGCCATTCAAAACTACACATTATGTATTACACATTTAATATATTGCCGTACTTGCTCTTTAAGAAGACTTACTTACAAGAAGAAGAAGGAAAACAAATAATTAAAAAATCAAATATTCAAGACCGATGCAAAACGACTAACGTACAAAAGCCAAATAATTCTACTTTATCTTCCGAACAGTATTCATATCTGCGCGCCACTCTAAAGTTCATGCCCCCTCCCCCAATGGGAGTCCTAACTATATATCTCTTATTTTAGCTCAGTGACTAAATGTGTCCTATAAGTGTGGTTTGTGACGAGATCAACTCCACTTCGACAATCCTCACCCAGCTTCGCAATCAAAAACTATATACCTTCTACTTCAGCATTTCGTCAGCTTATAATAAAAATCGCGTGCATTTAAACCACCAACCGAAGCAAAAGCTGATTGGTGGCGAAATCCAAGCTATTTACTTCTAAATGTGTAATTCTTTAGACAATAATAGTGGTCGTTATCTGATCTTGTATTTCGTCACTATGCAGCTTTTGCTTCGGCAGCTAAATCTGCGTTTTAAATATATGTGGTTTATTTTAAGACGATATTCAATATTTTAGATTTTACATATTTAACAAGTATAAATTAAGATCCATAACATTGGTATTTTTAAATATATGAGTTCATTCTATGCAACTGGTTGCTACACAAATATTGTTATATATTTTTTAAAGATTTAAAATTCGTTTTTTTAGACAAAATTCAGCAGAATTTTATGGAAAAAAAGGAAACACAGACCTGCCGTATCCCAACACAGTCCCACTGTCTTCCTACAAAGTATACATGGACTCATAAAATTAATGACTCCAAAGTTGTTATTTAGCTTATTATTACAAATTTATAATTTTGATTAAGAGTTTAAATTTAACTGAAAATTGTGGTATTAGCCTACAGTATTTTATTCATCAGCTATCCTCATTGAATAATAAGACCTATTTAAAAATGCAAATCTGCATAAAATCTGCAAAAATAGTTTACTATTTTTTAGTTACCAAGACCAATTAGTTAAGGTGAAATATAAAAACGCTTCTCAACACAGTTTTATATACATTTTCGGGCAAACAATCAAAGTTCTAATAAACAAATTTTTGAAAAAAAATCATCATTTTTAACCGACTAAAGGCATGCCAACCAAAACGGCCAAAATGTACGAAAAGGAAAGTGGTTATCAATTCGACTGTTATGTATTTTTTTATGAATGTTCGCGCAAGATTTCTGATATAATTCAGATATTTGGAAAATTCTTTTTGTTAGGTAGAGGATGTCTCACTTAGTCACCTTAAAAAAAATATATCTGATTATCCGGCAATTAACTATCCAGAATTCTCAATTAACTTCATCGTTTGAGAAAAAAATTCCAATTTCGAATTTTTTTTTTTTTGTTAAATAGGGAAAAATCCACTTTTGAAATTATTTTTTTAAATCGGTTATCCGGCTGTTATATATCCAAAAATATCGATTATTCGGACTTTTTTAATAATTTCTCTTATTTCAAATATTTTTATTGTTGAATAAAGATTGTACAACAACGACATTTAGTTCACGGTTCAATTTATTAGCATGCAAGTAGGGATTGTTTTACAATATACATTTTTTTAGACAATATATTTTTGTTTTCCCGGCATTTATCAAATCGGGTCCGAGATGCTGGAAAATTGTGAGGACTTGAAGTTCTTGGTGAATAATAGCAGGAAGAGAAGCCCCCTGGTAAATTCAAATCTAAAAAGGGAAAATAATCTTTTTAAAATAAGCAAACCGACAAGAAAAAAGCGCTAAAAGTAAAATATAATTTTTAATTTTACGAACAAGTTAAATAAATTTATTTGTTTAATATCAATTTTATACTTATAACAACTCTTTGAAGTTGGTGCAAATTTGCATAAAACATATACATATTTGGACAAACAAAACATATTTGGGCACCAATTTTAAAAAAAAGTTGTAATAGGTATAAAATTGATATTAAATAATCAATTTCTTCAACTGGTTCGTAAAATAAAAAATATTTTTGTACTTTTTTCGCTTTTTTTCTTAAAGTCGGTTGTTTTCCTGTTTTTAAAAAGATTATTTTATTCCAAATCTAAAGCTGTGGGAGAGCTTTTGAAAGCCAACTTTATCAAAATATAATTTTTTTTATATAAACTAAAGGCATATCCAGTAAATATAAATTAAAAACTCTCTTGAAGAGTAAAAACAACTTTAAACTTTCAAATTTGTTCGTCTCTCAGAAAATATGTGTAACTCGCTTCCATACTCTATATTTACACCAAAAAGAGACAACAACCTCGCCTTTCAGCAAAATGTTACAAAGCAATATTTTCATTCCTATTATAGCTATTAAAAAAAAGTATGAAATATTGAATTATATGTGTATTTTTGCGTGGATACTAAAATGTGCAAAACCTCATATTAGTGTGTGTGCTTAGTAACGAATGTCACTTAAGAGCAAAAGAAGGAAGCTTTAAGGAAACTTTCATTTTACCTTACACTAAAATAGAGACATTCCTTTATATGGCAATCACCAAGTGACAAATTGTTCATTAAGCCCATCTTTGATTCTTATTGTTGGATGACAACAATTGGACAAGTGGATGTAGCTCACAGCTGCTGTCCACATGCTGTGCTTTGTGGGTGCAAGCTTTAAAGCCCCATCTGAAGGTCTCATTCCTCCTTTTCGGAACTTTTGCTGCAGCAAAAGCTTCCCCAAACGACGCCGGCTGCATTTACGCACAGAATTACTAAAAAATGGCGAACAACTTACTGTTACTTTGGTTATTGATTCTTCTAGTTGAAACTTCTAAAGCCAATGTAAGTATGTTACAAAACTACCATGCAGGAACGCCCTCCCTAGGGGTGTGCGACGCATGTCACCATCACGTTTCTAATGGGACCCCCACGCTCATCCGGAAAGTTTCAATTGCGGCCCATGGCAACCTTTTGTCTGGGGGATAAACAATTGTGTTCTTATTTGAGAATATGGTAACCCGGCTCCCTTCAGCCGCAATTGGGCTATTGCCCGCTCATCACAGAAAAATGCACAAAATGAAACTTTTACATTTTTTTTACTTTTGACATGAAACGTCTTAAAATGAGCTGTGTGAGATATCACGACAAATAAAGAACTATGTTATACTTTTAAGCTGAGGATGATCCCTTCAGACTATAACTCCGTGACAAATAGCACGAGTGGCATAAATTTGGTCGTATTCGATCGACAGGAAACTAACTGTATTTGTTAATTTTCTGTTAAAGATTAATGTAATACAAACTTTTAAGTAAAGAAGTTCTTTTTCTGTGGAAATTAAATGTAACCGCATCAAATATTTGTAGTTGATAAACAAAAAATCCCGATTGGCTCTTCAAATATCTGATTAAGTTTATTCATAAATTATTTTATTTATGTTTGATTCAAACTTATTCATAAGTTTGTGGAGGATTAAAAGGATCCATTAAGTTCGCACCTGGCCCAACGACACTGCAAAGTGCTACCATGCAGCATGAACGGTTCTTTGAAATGAACACTTAGTAATGAACTCTTCACTAAAATAACCTATATTTTTTCACTAAATTAGATTCTGCGATAATAATTAAGCATTTTAAGAGGTGTGAATGAGTTTTTAATGTGTTCTGCGTGGTTCCGATGTCCCCAATTAGAACTTGACAGTTTTAATATTTTAATAAAATTTTAGTCATCCT
The DNA here is from genome assembly GCA_963932185.1 of Troglohyphantes excavatus. NCBI lineage: Eukaryota > Metazoa > Arthropoda > Arachnida > Araneae > Linyphiidae > Troglohyphantes > Troglohyphantes excavatus. Next base: position 19,449,056 of record OZ010671.1, read on the forward strand.
ATATTAAATTAAACGGTTAAAGTCCACCATTTTGGATTGTTTTCTTTTCCAGTACATCTTTATGCAATAAAAAAGTTAACTAAATCAATAAATCATTTGTTCTAACGTTTTATTAAACGCATTATGGAATTATAAAATGTAGGTGTCAAAATTTTTATCTCTAAATAAAAAGAAGTATTTTAAAATGAAAAAAAAGTGTTTTGATCGTCTTTGATCTGCTTACGAAATTTCTTTACAGATTTTATTTTAATCAAACGTTAACACCCCTGAATCGCATTTTCATTACAATTTTAAAGAAAATAGCTTAAAGCATTTTTGAACAGTTTCTAAAATACCAAAATCGAATATTCACATCCCTCCTTTAAAATGTTCGATTTTGACACAATTCTTGCTGTCACATCCCATTATGTACATTTAATCCTTTTTCCAAGTTTGGATTTTCTTGTCATATCAGCTCTTCAGATATTGCTGTCTGCACAGACCCTCAGTGGCAGACAGACGAATTTTTAAATGATATTTTTTTGGATTCAGAAGACTTCAAAACATACAGAAACACCACCAAATTGGCTTTAATCTTTTGTTTTGAAAACTATTTCCTTCATTTTTCTATTTTTAGTAAATAGTAAAAAAAAGTATTTATAGAAAAAACTAGGCTTGTAATTTAGCTTGTAATTTTAAATTGTAAATTTAGCTTACAATAGGAACATACATAATTTGTAACAATTCAAATTTGTGAAATAATTTAATAATAATCTATATTTTACAGGATTCTAATAATGGCAATCATACTGAATGCAAATCCAACTCTCTTATTAGAGGTATCAACTGCTTTTTCTACAAACGAAAAATATTTTGATGTATTATTTTTATGCTTCATTTTAACTTACAGAAATAATATATACTCTACAGAAATAATATATATGATTATTACTTAATATTATTAAATACAAATATTGTCGACCAACAACAGATCCATGGCCTAACAAGTTTGATCCAGTCTACTATTTTCTAACTATTCCTTAATGACTATCTAACTTCTTCCTAAAATCATTTTTTCCTGTAGAATTAACAATGTCCACTTGCAAGTTGTCTCATTTAAATTTTAATATGAGTGATAGAACAAGAGCTCATGCGTTTAAATTAAACAAATCCCATTTTAATCGGGAAGGGAGAAATCACTATTTCTATAATAGTGTAACAGACAAATGGAACAACTTGCCAATAAATATTGTTAATTGTACAGGAATAAAGGATTGTAAGAAGAAGTTAAATATTCATTGTGGGATAGTTAGTAGGTACTAGCTGGACCAACCTTGTTGGGTCTTGAGTATGTTGTTGGTAGTCAATATTTGTATTTGTATTTGTATTTGTCGATTACCCTATAATAAAAATAGTGTTTACTCCCTTTCCAATTAAAATGTGATTTTTTTTAAATTTAAACCAATGATATCTCGTTCTATTACTCGTATTAAAACCCAAACTCTCAATTTCCCCTGATTAATAAATTTGAACATTTGAATCCAATTCCCCCTAACCCTTCTCTCTTCCAAAGTACGCATATTCAAATTTCTTAACTACCTCCGTAATAAGTATTTAGTTTTTAGAAGTTTCTCCAAAAGGTGTAACTATGATGAATATTATTTTTTAAAAATTCAGTGTTTTAATATGACTATAAAACGACACATTTCCCTAATGGACCTGTTTTCAATAGGTTGTGACCTTCGAGCATGGATCCCTCATAGTAGAGAAATCATAAGGTTTTAATCTCGCAAACATCAAAGTGAGGCTAACATGTATGGCCTCAGACACGTGATTTACTACGTCATCCATTCATAAAAAAAATTCTAGTTCATTCGTAAAAATATCCTGTACTTCATGAAGTGACACATTTACTATTATTTCCAAATTACAAGTCAATCGCGAACGTTTTTCATTCATAAATTTTGAAAGGAAGTCACATATTTGATGCCATCAGGTCTGAGATGTTTGCATCACGATGGTGACGTAATATTCGCTCTACTACAGTCCATTCATGCTTGAAGGTTGTGACATATCAATGGAAAAACAAACATCGAAATTTTGTATCGAAAACTGTACTTATATAATTGAACTACATAATTTTGGTAAATCTAAAGGGTTTCTCGTAAAATAGAAGCGCTGCTACCGTTTTCACAACACATGCCGTTTGCACACTCAATGGTTCTGAATCAATTCAATAAAATGCATTCTAAAAGAATCATCAGGTAGATTTATAATTCTAATATTTAATTAAGTTTAACCTAAAAGATTACATTCTAAATAGTTATTTACAAAAGGGGCGCCTATTAAACAGACACCTTCTACGCACGTGCTCAGTGTTCTAGTTCTCAAAGAACTATCCTTTCTCTCTCTCCAGCAAGATAGCGTCAATCAATTCAGTAAAATGTATTTCCCACAATAATATTTTAGCATCATTATAAATATTAATGTTACCACTGTTAAAATCGGGTTTTAGTTTTTTTCCCTTTATCTTTAATATCAATTTATTTTCAGGGACTTCCAGAGAACCTGATTACAAAATTATCCTTAGCTTGGTCAGGCCAAGGGAATATTTATCAAGTCCAGGATTTCCACACGAAAACTACCCGCCGAACACGGAAATTATTTATGAAATAGAAGTGAGTGAATTCTTGAATTCTGGTGCTTCGTAATTTAATTTGTAAATTTATCCGTTAAATTTTTCCCTTCCCTTAAAATATATCCCTTAAATTTATTCCTTCCCTTAAAATTTATCCCTTATATTTATCCCTTCCCTTAAAATTTATCCCTTATATTTATCCCTTTCCTTAAAATTTATCCCTTAAATTTATCCCTTCCCTTAAAATGTATCCCTTAAATTTATCTCTTCCCTTAAAATTTATCCCTTCCCTTATAATTTATCCCTTCCCTTAAAATTTATCCCATAAATTTATCTCTTCCCTTAAAATTTATCCTTTCCCTTATAATTTATCCCTTCCCTTAAAATTTATCCCATAAATTTATCTCTTCCCTTAAAATTTATTCTTTCCCTTATAATTTATCCCTTCCCTTAAAATTTATCCCTGAAATTTATCTCCCCTTAAAATTTATCCCTTAAATTTTTCCCTTCCCTTAAAATTTATCCGTTCCCTAAATATTTATCCCTTAAATTTATCCCTTCCTTTAAAATTTATCATTTTAAATCAGAAACATGGAATATCTGGATAGAAAAACCGTGTTACGAATCTTCTAACCGTTAAAACCGTATCATTTTGTTCTTGTATGGCCATCATTTTTTAACAGACTGAACAGCCAACCAAAACTTTAAAATAAAACCGATCAGAAACTTTAAATTAAAACTGCCAAATCGCTTGCCGTGGAGAGCGAGGTTATTAATTCGACTGTTATGTATTTTTTTATATATGTTCGCGCAAGATTTATGTTCTAATTCAGATATTTCGAAAAAAATATTTGTTGGATAGATAATGTTTCAGTTGGGCACCTTTTGAAAAAATATTCGGTGGTTATCCAGCATTTAACTATCCGGAATTGTCAATTAACCAGACCGTTCGGAAAAAAATATTGTCCAATTTCTAAAATTATTATTTCATTGAATAGAGAAAAACTTAGGCAAAAACTGTAACAACAAAAAACATCAGTTATCCGGCTGTTGTATATCCGGAAATATCGATTAACCGGATTTTTAAATTATTTTTTTACCCATTAGCGCTTTTTCCTTTAAGTCGGTTTTCCTTTTTTTTAAAAAGGATTATTTTATTTCAACAATACTTATACATTTTAAATTCATAGAAATATTCAATTTAAAAAAAAAATCTAAAACATTGTGGTTATTTTTAAAAATATATCTTTATTGAAATAATGATAATTGATTTTTTTTTAAAGACACTTGTTGGAGATATATATTAAACACTCTTACAGTGAAAACCACTTTACACTATTCCCCTCGCCGTTAAGAGGTATGGGTGATCCATTTCGATACAGTTTTTACGACATCGTTTATGTTTTAATTTTAGATGAAACTGGACGATGAAGAACAACAGTTAAGCACCAGAATATTGCTGACTTTTGAAATGTTCGAACTTGAAGCCAGTGCATTTTGCACGAGCGATTTTGTGGAAATAGCAGATACTTCTAATCAAGACCTAGTGTAAGTCTCAATTCAAATAAATTTTATACAGAAAATATACAAAATACGCTCCTTCAAGGATAGTGAAGACTATATATAGAAGGTGTGCTCGTTTTTCGCTTTTTGAAAGTGGGCAAGGAAAGCAACTATTTGACGTCATTTTTGCTCCGCCTTACTATGGGTTTTTGATCATTCTCATTGGCTGTGTGTTTCAAGCATTGCTACTTAGGTTCGATCCCCGGTTGGGTAACAACTGGTGATTTAATTTTTAATGAGCAAAATAATGTTAATATTGTAAATATCTGTAAATAATTGTGTTCAGGTAGCTTCACTACTAATCCGTCCTTGTGTTGTTATGTCCCTGTATTTTACTTGATTGAAATTGTAACTCATTTAATATGTCCAATACAAATGCATTGACCTGATGTTTCCGACCCCCATTTTACTCTTTCAAATTTCATGGACATGCTCTCGTGGCAGCTAATATTATTTTAATACGCCAAATTTATTAAGCTTATTTTTAGCTTAAAAAATTTAGCAAATTTATTAGCTTATCACTTTTTTATTAGTTCACAAAAAAAAATAATAGATGGCAGCACCTCACAAACCATTGGTTCAAACGAGAGCATTAAACACGCCTACAGAAAGCACGAGATAGGCTTCAATATGACGTCAAATAGTTGCTTTCCCCGCCTTCCGTCAGACAGCGCGAGAACGAGCACACCATATATATATAGTCTTCACTATCCTTGACGCTCCTTTACATTCTGTTACTTTTACCCTTGACAATTCGTTTTTTGAATAATTTGAAACATTTTTTATACATGAAATTAAATATTTGCATGTAGATCAGAACGTTGTGTTCACGACTGTTCCTACACTGTTAAAAATTATTACGATCTTGCACCAAAATTTGGTACTCATTTAGCTACAAACAACATTTTGTGCTCAGTTTCAACATTTTACGGTGCTACCATGGATGCCATTTAGTGTTGAAATTTTGCACCAAAACGCATAACATTGCATAAAACTCAAAATTCGCTTTTTTATTAGTGTTTTAGTAGAAGTACTTTTGTAGCGAAGTTGACAACCCTCCGATCGCAAGATGATAACGTTTTTACTCTTCTTTACGAAATCCACCGATTGGGTTCGAACTTGGAATCCTATGATTCATAGCTGAACGCCTTTATCCACTGGGCCACGGAGACCCTTGTTCGTCAGTTGTCTTTCTTGCAGCGGATTCCTCGGCTTGTTGATATAACGACAGCGAAAATGTCGGTTGCAGCTAAAGAGGTCGAACCAATTGTCTGTGAAACCTCCGCTTTTTTCCGATAAAGGGTTTTTGGTTTAACCTAGAATCCCCCATAATATCGTGTCATTTGCTGCAGACCTCTGTTTTGCATCGTTGAACTGAAATTTTTAATTGTGTATAAGGAATACCAGAGCAGTAGTTCTTGAATATTAATACGGGAGAGGAAGAAGGGGTTTATTGCCGGCTACGGGCCTCGGAAGCCTAGGGTACTCTCCGAGTTAAATCATCAATCATGGTTTCACTCATGAAAGGAGCGCTGTTTTAATTCGCTATTGCCACGAATTAATATGCAAAAAATGTTTCTTAGTGTTAAAGCAATTCAGATATGTGTAAACGTCATGTAGCGATTGGTGGAGTTTTCGTGGATACCAACCACTTGGTTTGTATCCCCCAATCACAAGAGCCATCTGTAAAGGTTAAAGGCATTAATAATGTCTATGTCAAATGGGCCTTAAGTTCTTGTTATATTTCTAAGGTATTGTGGATCTCAAGTAGGACGGACCATTTTATCTGAAGGATCAAAGATCCAAATCCGTTTTGTGTCAAATTCCGTAATTGAGTCCCGTGGATATAGCATCGTGGTGGAGATGTACAACACACAATGTTCACGGCTTTTCAGTGGCGTCAGTACTGGCACATTCTCATCGCCCAACTACCCTGGACGGTATTATGCAGATGACATTTGCGTATGGAAAATCGAGGTAAGAATCACTCATCCAATGATTTCTTTACAAAATAATTTATTTAAATTGTAACACTACACTGTTAAAAATTATTACGACCTTGCACCAAAATTTGGTGCCCATTTAGCTGCAACCAACATTTTAGAAATTAAAGTTAGTATTTATTGAAAAAAAAGTAACAGAAAAAGTAAAAACATCATAACTTCGAACACACAAGTGAAAAAATAACTTTAGTCTTAAGAACAACTACAAAATTTTGAACAATCTTTTAGTCATCTTCTTTTCATGGAACCTTCATTATATCATGCACTAAGTATAATTTTATATCCGACAATGTTTCGAAAACAACATAATTGCTTTTCAAATTAATTTTAAAACAAAATTGATTAAATTAAATTAAAAATTCATTCAATTTTGAAATTTTTAGTTATTTTGTGAACTACAAATATGAAAATACAATCAATAAATTCCTTTAGAATTTGCAGTAGATTTTATTAAAAATTAGAATGCATCTAAGTTCTTAGTACATAGCGTTCTTTCGTGATGAATTAAATTTTCCAATATTAAAAAACATTTTACATGCTTTTTTTAAATATACTGAAACCATATGTGAACTCAATCTGATTTAAAAGTTTATATAAATGTTCATTTGCATGCACGTAAGTTTTTATTTTTAAGCCAAAACAATGATTTTTTACAGGCCCCTGTAGGAAAAAGAATTAAAGTGAAATTCAGTGAAACTTTCGATATTCGTGCATTTGAGCCTCTCTGTGTTCAAGATTATCTATCAGTGAGCTTAACAGGAGACTTCAGCACACATATTAAAAGGTATGTATTTCTAAAATAGGTTAATTACAAAGATTTATTGGTATTAAAGTACACCAAATACCACTCTCACAAGACGCATTATAAAATTATGCAAAATATACAAGCAGGTGTTGTTTTTCAGGTCACTAATTTTTAAACTGTTGTTTTGCTTAATTCCTATACCCAGAATCCAATAGGGGTGATAAATAGCACTCTATGAGAACTGTATGAAATTGAAAGTGCTTAATAATGAGCATTGTAAATGTGCAGTGCTTAATAATGAGAACTGTATAAAATTGGCAGTGCCTAATAATGAGAACTGTATGAAATTGGCAGTGCTTAATATTGAGAAATGTATGAAATTGACAGTGCTTAATAATGAGAACTGTATGAAATTGGCAGTGCTTAATAATGAGAACTGTATGAAATTGGCAGTGATTAATAATGAGAACTGTATGAACTTGGCAGTGATTAATAATGAGAACTGTATGCAATTGGCAGTGCTTAATAATAAAAATTCTATGAAATTAGCAGTGATTAATAATGAGAACTGTATGAAATTGGCCGTGCTTAATAATGAAAACTGTATGAAATTGGTAGTGCTCAATAATGAGAACTGTATGAAATTGACAGTGCTTAATAATGATAACTGTATGAAATCGACAGTGCTTAATAATGTTATTATCACAGAACTAAAAGTGATGTTTCATCATGGCATTCGGAAACTGCTAATTTATTTAAATAGTTGCATCTGACGCTAATTGAATACTTTTATGGAGAATTTGAACCATATTCTAAACTAAACCGTTTTCCAACATTATCAAATGACTTTAATTCTGCAAGCCATGACACACGTAGCCTTTTGCTATTCTGCTGACAATGGCATTACTTCGCATTGCGAATTTCTGATACATTTTTTCCTCCTCTGGCACTATTTAGAGCACAACTATTGCATTCCATAAATAACAATTATACAAGTCAAAAATTTAGAAACAATGTTAGTAATTTTTTTAGTCGTTTTTTATATTTTTTACAAGTTCTTAATGCACGACATCATCTTGCAAAGCGGCATTGGCTAAAAGTTGTCTGAATCCAGTCTAAAACTGCATTTAAAGTCATGGGTTTAGATCCAAAAGTACGCGACTGTTGGCTCAAATTATCCTTGCTCATAGTTGTGTTTTGTTGGCATAGTTTGAAATCTGTTCAGCATTTTTCAGGCACCCGTAACTTGTATATCTACTATAGAAACTTGTAAATCAATGACTTTTCCTAAAAAAATCTACATTTAGATTTCCATCTGTCAATTTAACACTAGTAGAAACTTAGAAAGCAATTACTTCATACAGACGTAATTTATTTAGTTTTCCATCTGTTTATCTCTCAAATATAAAATAACTAAATTACACAAAATTTATTTATGTTGCAAATGACCCCTGAAACTACATTTTACAACAGAACTCAAATTAGTTCCATTATCAAATATTTAAAGTTAAATGTTTACAGGTTTTGTGTAAGCAACATGAATACGGTTTAATTCAAATACATCTCCATCGGTTGAAATCTGGACTATGATACTATTTTAATTTCAGGTATTGCCATGGAAAAAGGCCAGTCTCATTGGTGTCCTCGGGCAATTCTCTGCTGTTCAAGTTCCGCACTGACTGTTGCTTTGAAGGAAAGGGATTCAGTGCATCGTTCGCCATCGTTGATTCAGGTACGACATTCCATGCTAATAGTGGGGACTGTTCTTCGAAAAATTCGAACATAACTCGAAAGCACGAATTGCTACCTTTCATGGAAGTACTTCCACGTTAATTACTTTTGCTTGATTATAAAGTTTAGGGTACCATCTGCATTACAGGATATTTACTAATTCTTGAGCGATGATCATTGTTTGGATGTTTCACATATATATATACATATATATATATATATATATATATATATATATATATATATATATATATATATATATATATATATATATATATATATATATATATATATATATATATATTAATAAATTAAAAATATATTAATAATTTTTTTAATTATTAATTTTTTATAATGAATTAATTAATGATATTTTTTTCAAAATATGCGTTTATTATTTGAATACGAAATATCAGGTTTAAAATTTTTATGGTGGCCAAATTTTCCCGGACCGTTTTTGAGTGCCAGTCCGCCCCTGCATATTCGTTGACCGTCTTATTGCTGATATTTGCTGACTTATACTACATACGTACTATACTTACTATGCATCTACTTTTATTTTTATATTATAAATTATTTATCATTATATTTCCATTAAGCAAAACTATTTAAAAATAAATAAAAATATATTATTTACTGTCAATTTGTTCTTTACTTTTTAAACTTTATTTACATCAATATACTGCAGGATATTTTAATTGGCTCCAAAGTTTATGCGTATTATCATTTATTTTACAGATGACATAACGCCGACTGAACCTCCTGAACCAAGACCACAAATCTGCAGTAAGCATTAAGTTTTATATTTATCTAGAAATTTTTCTTAGAATAACAAACAATATTTTTCCAAAGTTTGCTTCAGATTTCAATGAAAAAAACTTATCTTTTTCAGCTTGTGGGAAAGAAAACCTTCCCGAAGACGAAAGAATTATGGGCGGTAAGACTGTAGATCCCCCTAACAGATACCCATGGATGGTATGTAATATAGTTTAGGTAAATATAAATGCCCGTGCGATAATTATAGCCTGACCCCCCCCCCCCTCCACTCCCACGCACCCACATCCATTCGTTAGTAGTGCCAAAACATGCCAGTTTAACGATCTACTCATAGATATTAGCATTGTCAACGGATTGTTTAAAAAAAAACCGTTAAAATGAATTATTTTAATCGCAATAAAAAACCGTTGATATTTATGACATGAAAGTACGATTGGTCACTGCGCATGGTTCATGAAATTCTTATTCTTTTGATACCACATGTGTTAAGTTTCGTTGATTATAAGAGGCGTAAAAGGGATCTTTTCTAGAGAAATAATATATACTAGCATGCCAGTGCGATAATTATCCCATAAACCCCCCTTCCACACACACACGCACGTTCGGGTGAAAAATATTATCGAATATTTTGTGACCCAAAAATCAAACAGTTTAACTGCCTGATCATAGATGGCAGCGTTGTCAACGGCTTGTTTAAAAAACCCCGATGAAATGAGTTATTTTAAACGTCCATGACATTCTCTTTCTTTTGATCTGCATGTGTTAAGATTCATTTCGTCTAAGAGGCGTAAAAGACTTCTTTACTAATAAAATAATATGTATCATCATTAAATACTGGAAGCAAATATTGAGATTTATTTTTAACTTGGGACTTACTATTAAAATGTATAAATTTGAATCCGATACCCTCTCCAATATGTCTGTTCTTTAAATTTTAATTCATTAGATTTGATTTAAATAATATTTGAATTATAAATGATGAAATCAATGTAAATAAATATAATATATTAACGGAAATACTTATGATAATACTCAAAATAAACATCAAAAGCAAGACCGAAATTTCTTCACCTACACAATTATTTCTTAACAGAAATAATATAAAATAATATTGTTCTTTTTGTTTTGTTGCCATATTTAAGGTTGCCCTTGTTAAGAAGAAAAAGAACGAAGATGAATATTTTTGTGGTGGAGCCGTCATAAGTAGACAATATATACTGACAGCAGCGCATTGTATTCAAAGGTAAGTTTTTACATTTATTTAAAACTATTTACAATAACGAATACGTTTTTAAGAAATTTCGATTTTTATTCATACGTTCTATTTCTGTATACTTGGCCAATATGGCACCTGCATTAGATGTGTGTGGTTAGTTCCAATGTGAAAATGATTACTTCCGTGTTCTCTTTCCTTTTTAGTGATTTCAAGTATTCGAATTATTTGTATTTTGTTCTGCTTGTGTATCGTGAAGTTAATTTTTGTTGTTTTTTACATTTATTTACATTTTTCAGTCAAGTTCACATTTGTCAATCAATTAAAGTAGTACACTCAAACCTGTTTTTGTGAGGTCTTTTTTTGTGCGACTTTTTTGTGCGACTTTTTTTTGTGCGGTATATGGAAATTTCAATCAAATTGAAACATAATTGATTATCTGGCTACCGAGACATATACAAGCGTCTAGTGAAACAACAGTCGTCGCAAAAACTGATCACTGACTACATGGTAATTCAAAAAAAGTCAACTCTAAACGAGTGCGAGGTAGTATCTTCAAGTGACGAAAGCGATTTTGAACCAAGTTCGCGTATTGTCAGATAACGAAGGGTAATGGTTATACGTTTTGTATGTGTAAAATAAGTACATATGTAAATAAAATATTTAAACATATTCGCATGTGTATTTTCTAAATCAGATTCCAAAAGGTTTGGCGAGATTTCAAGTTGCTGTCAAGCTTCGTGTCTTGATTTCGTTTAAAAAAGCAATTCCTAGTTATTTCGTAAGGTTTTGAGTTATTTTCTATGTGAGACTTTTTTTATGCGGTCCCTATCCACCGCATAAAAAAAATATTTTTTAACTGTGTTGCGAAAACTATTTTTTATAGCTACTCGTGAAGTTTTGTGCGAATTTTGTTTATGCGTTTTTTTTATGCGGTCCCTATCCACCTCATAAAAACAGGTTTGAGTCCAAATGTTGTTATGTAGTCCAAATGAAAACGAATTAATAATGAAATAAAATGCTTTTATCAAAATAAATTTGAAAATTGGAATTTGTTTGAGTGCCTTACAATAAATACGAAGCGAAATGTAAATTATATCTAAATGTAATCAAAACACATGAATTATTTTCACATATATTAACACGTTTGAAGATCTAGCCCTATATCACCAAATTCTATAGCTCGAAAAATTTCTGAATCTTTCTTTGTTTACAGGCAGTAATCTGTAATTGATAAGATAGTATTTGAATAAAATGCAAGTAAAAATTGACGTTCAACAGCTCAATAGCACTTTTTCTTATGAAAGACCCCATATGATAAATAGTGGATGAAATAGAAATAATTCTTTTATTTAAACATATATCTATATTTAAATACATACACTATTGTATTTAATATTACAATACATCTCTTTGTTTTGGTAGAAAACAGGTTAGTGTTTATTTTCAAGATTTTGAATTTAGCTCACATTTTTCTTCAAGATTATAATAATTTTAAGAACTTTTAAATTGCACCTTTTCTTATATAACGTTCTTTAGTTCTTTAGAATATTGACATTCTTCTTTAGTTTATAAATGAACGTCTGCCAAATAGTGTAAGTCACATAAATTCGAAAATGCACTAACGCCATTTTTCATTACTGGGGATCCAGATCGGTCATTTAGCCAAGTGATGTAAGTCCTAGATCAATTAGTTGCCTAATAGTAGTTAAATGTCATTCCCTTCGAGCATGAATGGACTGTAGTAGAGATAATATGACGTCATCATGGTGAAGCCCACATCTCAGAGCGAAAGTCCCATATCACGTGCCATCTCTTAAAATTTATGAATGAAAAAATAATCGTGATTGGCTTGAGAATTGGAAAATGTGTAGCTGTGAAAATTTATGAATGGAATGACGTAGTCAACCACGTGTCTGGGGCCATACATGTTGGCTTCAATTTGATGTTAGGGAGAGTGACGTCATGATTCCTCTACTACAAAAGATCCATGCTCGAAGGTCATTCCACTTAACATAATAGCCGAAGCGTTTTGAAAACTTTAAACACTCTTATTTCGGAACTCTGTTTTTAAACTTACACCAACTTTCAGCCGATTCGCTTGACATTTATTATATAGATTAAAGTTAAGAGTAAATTTATAATTCAAATAAATTGGGATCGGTCTTTATTCTACCACACTGTAAAAAAAGGTGCTTAAAAATGAGTACTTTAACCTACTCGTTTTACTTTGAGTACAATTCTATCATCAATGAGGGATAACGTACTCAAATTTAAGTAATCGTACTTTCGCAAAAATGAGCAGTAGGATTTAATATTTCTAATCTAAGGTTATTTTCAAGCCATCTTAACAAAGCGACCTGACAAACTTAAAATATTTGTTCAGATGATGATAGATTTCTACATTATTTGATGTCGATTGCTGAAATGGAAACTGAGTTATCACAATTCAATTATCTTACTTCCCATTCTTTTGGCAAACCTTTTTAACATTACTTCTGCTTATAAATTTCCGGTAAGTCTTGTTTGTAATTGTCGATATTTATTGAAAGTGATTTATGAAGGACAGCCTATGTAGGTAAGCAACTGCTCTTTTTACTAATTTTTGAGTACATGTCTCTTTTCAAAACTTATAAATTCGGAACTAAGATAAGCACCGAATATATTCAAAAATGAGTACATTTTACTTATTTTTGAATGCCTATTTCAACAGTGTGTCCATTTTAAACACTCTATTCTTCCAGGGAGGCGGTTTCTGATGTTCGAGCAGCTTTGGGTGCCCACAACACTGAGACCAGTCCCGATCCTGTTCCCGTGTCGGAATTCATAATGCACCCTGAATACTACAATCGAACTCAGACCAACGACATTGCTCTGGTGAAACTGAAAGATCCTGTCGACTTAGCGAATGCCGTTAATCTTGTGTGCTTGCCAACGTCCCCGAAGTTCACCAATCCCGAAGACCTGGCGGTGGTGGCCGGTTGGGGATGGCAGAGATTTCAACGTAAGGTTTACATTTCTGTCGTTTGAGAGACAGGCCCGTCGCACAGGGGGGGGGGGAGAGATTCCGACCTCAGTTGGGAAAATGTACGGCTGAAGAAAATTAATATTATTAACAAATGAAAGCTCGAGAAGATTAGAAATTACCCAACTTGTAAGATTACACTTAAATTAGACCTCAGAACGGACACTGCATTGGAATATGGGTGCAACAAATCAATGCTTGTGAGAGAACTGTTTAATATTAACTAAGATATATATAAAAAAGAGGAAAAATGTCAAAAGTTGGAACTGGGAATTTTCAGCACTGTTGAGTTGGAAATTTCGAATAGTTGAGTTTAAGTTGGGAAATTTCTTGTTAGACTAAACTAGACCTCAGAACGGACACTGCATTGGAATATGGGTGCAACAAATCAATGCTTGTGAGAGAACTGTTTAATATTAACTAAGATATATATAAAAAAAGAGGAAAAATTTCAAAAGTTGGAACTGGGAATTTTCGGCACTGTTGAGTTGGGAATTTCGAATAGTTGAGTAGAGAATTTCGAATCGTTAAGTTGGGAAATTTCTTGTTTCAACAACCCAAAATATTTTTTGTTTAACGGCACTATCGGGAGATCACAAGTAGTTCACATTATATTGAGTGGAATAGGCGCGTTCAGACGAGAGGTTGTTAACCGTTACCTGGGGAATGCTCACATTGTAAAAAAAAAAAAAAAATCTTAAAAATGAGTACCTTAAACTGCTGGTTCTCTTTTAAGTATAATTGCATTGTAAATGACATACTGAAATTTAGGTAACCGTACTTTCTCAAAAATCAGCAATGTGATTTAATATTACTAATATCAGCTTATGTTCAAGCGATCTTAATAAAACCTGACAAACTTAAAATAGTTCTTTAGAAGATGGCTTTCCACATTATTTGATGTCGATGGCTTCAATGGAAACTGAGTTATTACATCTCAATTATCTTACTTCCCATTCTTTTGGCGCGCGTCTTTTAGCATTTAATCGGTTTATAATGTCTTCAAGACACCCTGGTATTTTAACGGATAACGCACTGGATTGCGTTGCTGAGGATCTGGGTTCTATTCCCGGTAATACTTCCTTGTAATTATCGATATTTATTGAAAGGTATTTATGAAGGCAGTCTATGTAGGCAAGCATCTTCTCATATTTACTTATCAAACTCATTGTACTCATTTTTAACCATTGTATTCATTATTGAGTACATGTATTTTTCAAAATTGGAACTTATGTATTCGAAGCCATGGTAAACATCGAATTTACTCAAAAATGAGTACATTTTACTTGTATTCTAGAGTGTATTTTTAAAAGTGCATGCAAAACCAAACATGCTAAAAAATATAAAACATGATATTAGCATTGAATTTTACACTGAGTGACGAAAATATTGTGACAATATTCCATGCGCTGTCACTGCCTATGTCTGAAGTGTAGTCGAATAGTGCGTTCAGAGATCCTTTAAAATGTGGTGATCCTTTTAAATCTTTGGTAAAAATTTGGGCGTAATTTGCTGCAGTGTTGCCTTTCGATTGTCCTTTACATACCTGGACACTCTTTTTTTCTCTCGAACAAACAGTAGGCACGTTGGAACGACCCAGTTTCCTGGCTAACTGTTCAGTTTGCAAATATTTTCACTACATCTGCTTTTGAACAATTCACAAATGCGTCGTTCTGAATCAAACTCCGTAATGCATTAAATGTGAAATATGTGATCATACTACAAGTACAGGTCAAGAAATAATGCAAGGTAATGAATTCCTGAATCTATTTTATTTATTTTTGGTTTATATTTGATTACGAATAAATTATTTGTCAATGTATTTGCTTGTTTATAAGTTGTGACAGATGCCTAATGTTAAATGTGTGTTTGATTTTAATAATAGAAGGAAAATACAGTAAAGATCTTCAGGAACTGGAGATTTCGATAGCGACTAATGCTTACTGCTTATCGAAGTACGGAGGGGTTATTCTGGACACAAATCTCTGTGCTGGTGGTGAGAAAGGAAAAGATTCCTGCTCGGTATAGTATCTTAAATAGTCTATTTTTTAAAGATATTTTTGCAATATTTTTATGAGTTTATTTATACTTTTATGTGCTGACTATTATAGTAAGAACTCTATGAATGATTCATTAAACTAAAAAAGTCATGTGTTTATCTGCTATTCATTATAAGCTTTAAATATTTACCATTATTACAAACATGATGTAAATTTTTTATCTAAAAAAATAATGTTGAATCGTAAGTAAAGTAGTATTTTTTAATGTAATTAATTTTGCATTTATTTACTTTAAAAGAAATCACCAATCTCCATTGATTCTTGCTCGTCACCACAAAATATTAAAAGTTATAATAATTATATTTTCTTAACATATAACTTTTATTGTTTTATTGTCGATGGTTAGAAAAAGTCAATACTTTTCGACAATAACGAACAATGTCGAGATTTTATTACACAGTTTTCTCCACTGAAGTGAATATTTACTTGGCAAGATTTGGATTATATATTTCTGTAAAATATGAAATCTCAATAAAAATATACATTATAACACAACAAACACAACTGAATAAAGTAATTACATAGGCAAATTTTTTTTATTAATGATTAGATGTAATATACTTCCTTGTCGATTCAGTATTATTATTTCAATACATGTTCATTTACAAGGTAATGCATAACCTTTTCTGACAAACCAATTTTTTTTATAACTGTTATAAACGCAATGCACATGTCATTTCACTTCCATTAAAGCATGGGTAATATGTATTGGTGAGACATACAGGGAAGTCACAAATTGTTGGGAGTTGGTCACTCTGTTAAAAATGCATTCTTATATTTAACAAAAAATTTGTCATTAAACTAGAACATTTTGTCATTAAACTTATTAACACATTTTGTCATTAAACTTATTAACACATTTTATCATTAAACTTATTAACACATTTTGTTATTAAACTTATTAACACATTTTTTATTAAACTTATTAACACATTTTGTCATTAAACTTATTAACACATTTTGTCATTAAACTTATTAACACATTTTGTCATTAAACTTATTAACATATTTTGTTATTAAACTTATTAACACATTTTGTCATTAAACTTATTAGCACATTTTGTCATTAAACTTATTAGCACATTTTGTCATTAAACTTATTAACACATTTTGTCATTCAACTTATTAACATATTTTGTTATTAAACTTATTAACACATTTTGTTATTAAACTTATTAACACATTTTGTCATTAAACTTATTAACACATTTTGTCATTAAACTTATTAACACCTTTTGTCATTCAACTTATTAACACATTTTGTCATTAAACTTATTAACACATTTTGTCATTCAACTTATTAACACATTTTGTCATTAAACTTATTAACACATTTTGTCATTAAACTTATTAGCACATTTTGTCATTAAACTTATTAGCACATTTTGTCATTAAACTTATTAACACATTTTGTCATTCAACTTATTAACACATTTTGTCATTAAACTTATTAACACATTTTGTTATTAAACTTATTAACACATTTTGTCATTAAACTTATTAACACACTTTGTCATTAAACTTTTTAAATATTTTGTCATTAAACTTATTAACACATTTTGTCGTTAAACTAATTAACACATTTTGTCATTAAACTTTTTAAATATTTTGTCATTAAACTTATTAACACATTTTGTCATTAAACTTATTAACACATTTTGTCATTCAACTTATTAACACATTTTGTCATTAAAATTTTTAACATATTTTGTCATTAAACTTATTAACACCTTTTGTCGTTAAACTAATTGTACACATTTTGTCATTAAACTTATTAACAAAAATATTTCGTCAAACTGAGAACCTTTTTAACATTACTTCTGTTTATAACTACTTCACGCCGACCTAGACACTGGGCTGCGGTGCGGACGACATCAGGTTGGGTTCAATTCCCGGTTGGTCCTAGTTGTAATTATTGAAATTTATTGAAAGTGATTTATGAAGGCAGCCTATGTAGGCAAGTAACTGCTCTTTGTATTCATGTTACTCATTTTTGAGTACATGTTTTTTTTAAATTATACTTATGCATTCGGAGCCATGATAAGCATCGAATGTAATTAAAAATAAGTACATTTTACTGACTTTAAGTACCTATTTTCAACAGTGTTTTTTTACAGGGTGATTCTGGTGGTCCCCTGTTCGGCAAGTACGACGGTAAATGGTACTCGGTGGGCGTCGTGTCCTGGGGAATGAGCTGCGGGGTAGAGGGATACCCTGGAGTGTACACCAGAGTATCGGAATATTTGGACTGGATTAGTGATAATATAAAGGATTCTCCACCTTGTAAAGAAGATATACCACCGCCAATAAAACCGAATTTAGATTGTAAGTGATAGTCAATTACTAAGTAACCACAGTATAAAAATTGTACTTAAAAATGAGTACCTAAACCTACTTATTTTTCTCTGAGTACAATTGCATCGTAAATGAGCGATGACGTACTCAAATTTAAACAGCCGTACTTTCTAAAAAAATGAGCAGTGGTATTTAACCCTTTGCACTCGTAAGGCGCCTCTCAGGCACCAACATAACGACCAGTTATTTTGTCTCCCTGTTCATTAAAATAAACGAGAACAGCAGGATATTGTGTTTAGAACATCTATCTTTTGTGCAACTTGTTCTCTTGCAAATACAAAACAGATTAGGATTTTTTCCCTTTTTGATTATAAAAAAAATCTGTGGAAAAGAACGTAAAGAGGAATAACTGTTCCATAGAAAGAACACAAATAGCAAAGTGTTTGCGGAGTGCAAAGTGTTAATATAACTAAATTCAGTTTATGTTCAAGCCATCTCTACAAAGCGAACTGCCAAACTTAAAATAGTTGCAACCGAAGGGAGCCGGGTTTACCATATTCTCAAAGAAGAAAACAATTGTTTATCGCCCAAACAAAAGGTTGCCATGGGCCGCATTTGGAACTCTCCGGTTCCGAAGATGGTTTCCACATTTTAACCCTTTGTACTCCGTTGGCGCCGCTCAAGAGATAAAATAACGACTCGTTCTTTTGGTTCCCTGTTCTTTAAAATAAACGAGAACAGCATGATCTTGTGTTTAAAAAAAATCGATATTTTTTTCAGCTCGTTCTTTTGCAGATCTAAAACAGATTAGGTTTCTTATTTTTATAAGCATAACATATTCTAGATAAAAGAACATAAAGATGAATAACTGTTCCATAGAAAGAACGGAAAACTCAAAGAGTTCTTGGAGTGCAAATGGTTGACAGTGCACAATCAGGAACTACAACGATTTTTAGAAACGCATTTCGTTGAGCATCGTTCATTGGAGATTTGATGTTAGAGTGTTGTCACAAGAAGCTGAATGAAATTTTGCAGTCGATCAGATCTTTATGTACTTCCCCCCCCCCCCCCCCCAACCCCCCAACCCCACCCCTTTCTTGGATCCGCAATACGTTTTAGAAGCGAATTTTGCAACAGTGGCTTTCACAATCTAAAATTTTTACAGATTGTGGAGAACCCAACCAAAGGGAAGAAGGGCGAATTGCTGGTGGTGTGGAAAGTGCACCTTTTGAGTTTCCTTGGATGGTAATGTTTATTTGTAATCAAAAACATACATTGAAGATAGTAATTTAATACTCTGAGTTAAATTTGTAAGAAATTAAATACATAAATAATTTTAACATGTATTTTCTAAATAAGTTTTTCTTATAGGCAATGGTTGTTTACGATAAGAAGGTTGTTGGCGCTGGAGCTTTGATTAGCCCTTACTACGTTCTAACTGTTGCAAGTATTTTTGATAATTGGTAATTAATTAAAAATTATATTTCATAACAAGATATTTTATCCAAGTTACAACTCGCTGTATTCTCATATTTTGTTTTTAAATACAACATGCCATTCATAGAAAATCACCAAATATATATATATATCCGATTTCTTAACTTTCTTAAATTCCATGACTAACCATTTCAAATTATGTCTACACAATTTTAATTTACTATTGCCCAATTAAGCCATGACTCCAGGACAGTCTTTTAAAAGAAGCCACGCAAAAAAAAGAAATAAACACAGTTTTGTTTAAATACTTACACACAACCATTAGATGTTAACACATTGACTGACGATCACGCACCGTTTACGTGGTATTGGTTAATGCGCGGAGGCCGGCTACGCACCTTGTGCGCGATACGTTTTTTAAGATTAAACCTTATAGGCAAGCCTTGGCCTGACTGGCAATCAGTTTATTCCAGGGTGGCAGTCAACGTATCAGGGCCATCTTTATGAATAGGCTACAAAGGTTGCAGCTTATGGACCCACATACACATACAAAAAAGAAATAGTCAACTTGCGAAAAAAATTATTTGGAAGGATGGTAATACAAATCCTAATCAAAATAGTATATTTACAATCTTTTTATGATGGAGAAAAATTCTATTTTTCTTAACAGTTTTGTACAATGTAAATTTACCCTAATACTTTTACTTTCTTTAAAAAAAATGTTTTATTTATGATAATTACAATGGCATTGTTTTAAGTTTTCTTGGAAATCAGTTGGTTTTATTTTTCTTACATTTTTATTTTGCTTAGAATCATTTGAGGGTAGTACAAAAACAAGTGCAATATTTCATTATTATTTTCACAGATTTCAGAATGACATTGCACCTTATGATTCATTGAAATCGTTGATATTTTGTACCACAGTAACGAAAAATTATAAAAAACAGTGTATCCCAATTTCAGATGTACACTGCAAATTAAAAATTATTTAATCTGCAGTTCTGAAATATATATTTTTAAAAAAAAATTTGAATCCCCTGTAGTTAGGGGGTCCTAACCACATATTCAGCCTAAGGCACCACTAATTCTAAATCCAAGATCTGCAACGTATTAATCAATTTCCCAATTAAGACAAGAAGTTACTCCATTCTGTTTTACCATTCTATAACACCATTTTGTTTTACCATTCTGTAACATCATTCTGTTTTATCATTCTGTAACACCATTCTGTTTTACCATTCTGTAACACCATTCTGTTTCACTACTCTGTAACACCATTCTGTTTTACCATTCTGTAACACCATTCTGTTTTACCATTCTGTAACACAATTCTGTTTTAGCATTATGTAACACCATTCTGTTTTAGAATTCTGTAACACCATTCTGTTTTAGCATTCTGTAACACCATTCTGTTTTTGCATTCTGTAACACCATTCTGTAACACCATTCTGTAACACCATTCTGTAACACCATTCTGTTTTAGCATTCTGTAACACCATTCTGTTTACCATTCTGTTTTACCATTATGTAACACCATTCTTTTATTTACACCAGGATGGAATGGTACCCTGAAGTGCTGGACGTGTTCCTCGGAAAGCACGTGGTGTCTGCGCGGGAAGCCACTGCGCAGAAGTTCGACGTGCAAGCCGTCTACCACCACAATGACTACGGCCACCCTACCCCTTACAACAACGACATGGCCCTGCTCAAGCTGAAGACGGCAGCCGGTGACCAGTACAGGCCGATATGCTTGCCACGACACGATGCGTGGTACCCTGAGGATCTGGAACTCACCACTGCCGGATGGGGAAGAGTATCGGAAAGTGAGAGTTTCGAACGTTCATATAATTACGGAGATGTGTGTGTTCTGTATTTTGATTTGGCTGTTAAAGCAACTGACAGTTATTTACACTGTTAAATATAGGTACTTATAATTAGTAAAATGTAATAATTTTTAATTGCATTCGATGCTTATCATAGCTCCGAATACATAAGTTTCATTTTTGAAAAAGACATGTACTAAAAAACGAGTTAGATGAATAAGAAGATGCTTGCCTACATAGGCTGCCTTCATAAATCACTTTCAATAAATTTCAACAATTACAACCAGGATCTACCGGAAATCGAACACAATTCGTTTACCTGATGTCACCCGCACCGAAGTTCAGGGATATATTTTTTATACTACGAGAACTACGTGAAGAAGTTATAAACGTATGTAATGTTATTAGCATAAGTAATATTAAAAAGGCGTGGCAAAAGAATGGGAAGTAAGATAATTGAGTCGTAATAACTCAGGTTCCATGAAAGCAATTGACATCAAATAATGTGGAAAATCATCTTCTGAACAAATATTTTAAGTTTGCCAGGTCACGTTGTTCAGATGGCTTGAACAGAAGCTAAGATTAGCAATAATAAACCCTACTGCTCATTTTTGCGAAAGTACGATGACTTAAATTTGAGTACGTCATCCTTCATTTACGATGCAATTGTACTCAAAGAAAAACGAGTGCGTCCATGCACTCATTTTAAACACATTTTTTTTACAGTGTATTGGATGAGATTTGAGTGTTATTTGATACTCTTAATACTCTTGCCTACCAGAAGTCTGTACGTTACTAAGTTAATACGTCATAAAAATGAAGTTCATAGAAATCTAGTTTTCAAAATTGCCAACAGATGGCACCACCTCAATGTTTCCTCTTGTAAAGTTTAGTAAAGAGTTTTCAAAAACTTCTATTTTTAATGTAATACGGTTTATATTCTTCCTAATTACAGCTGACATCAACAAAATAATTATTTACTAATGAATTGAAGGGGCTAATTGTCAAAATGGCTTACATAATGGCAAAATAAAAATGCGTGCGCAACAGAATTTCGTAAACAAACTAACTGTTGCCACTCCGCTTACAGAAAAACAGCGTTTTTCAATCACCGCGTAAGAGAAATATATATAAAGATTGCCGATTTAGCCAATAAGATATAATTTTCCCATCTTCAATTGAGTTTTTGGCGATCTTTTGCTCCAAAGAGGCAAGTTTACCATCACTGTCGTTTCAGGTGGCCTCGGTAGCAAAGTGTTATTGAAAGCTGGAATGTCAGTCTGGCCGGACGAGTCTTGCAACCAACGGTATCCCGGATGGTTCACAGACAAAATGATATGTGCTTATAAAGAGGGAGTGGACACTTGTGAGGTAAACTTTTATTTCTTTCCCATTTCCCATTTTTTTTTAATTATTTATTTTCTGAATTGCTTTATTACTACCCATACGTAACTATGGAATACTCTTGTACTTACTTGTGAAAAGCTTTCAATTAAATAAATGTTTCCTATCAGACAGAAGATTTACATTTATTTTAAAAGTGGCAAACAGCATTATGGGAAAATGTCCACATCATTGTAAGAAGTTTTTTAAAGATTATTGTAATAGTAATAATATTTGTATAGTAATTCGATGACAGCAATCCCCTTCTGTTTCGTGGTTTAATGCGAACAGACCGTAAACAAACAACTGTTTCGTAACGTAATTCTCTAGCAATATTTATCAAACAAATTAAACATCAGAAAGTCTTCCACAATGATATGCAAAATGGCGCTCTAAGTTGTTTGGTTGCGGAGTTATAGCCTTTCAAGATTACGGTATTATTTTTTAATCCCCCTATATCTTTCTTCAATTGCAGGGTGATAATGGTGCCCCATTAATGAGACTGTATTACGGGAGATACTACTTGGCTGGTGTATCCTCCTGGGCGACCAAAGATGGCTGCGCAGTATCCGGTGCACCAAGAGTGTTCTCTGCCTTGCACTCGAATCTACACTGGATAACAGAAATGACTGGACTCGAAACAGAATAGATGCCCCAGTCGTATTCCACTCTTGAGATTTGATCACTGACATTTAAAAGAACTAGGCCTCGCATGACGCATATTGTACTTACATAAATCTAAATCCGCCATTAGTAACCGTAATTATTCCTGACAATGTGTCGAAGGGTTGGTTTTGAAAGTTTTATTAAAAATCTTTGAAAAGCAACAAACGATTGCGGGAATTTGGTTATCGTTTATAATAGTTGCGTGAAACATTAGCTTATCGTTATAAGAATTGTAACGTCAATGTGGTTAAAAAATTATTGTATATAATTAAAATATTTAAACTTGGTGTTTATTAATGGCGGATTGCAATTAGTAGAAAAAGAAAGCTTTGATGAAGCTGTTATGCGAGGTCTAGTTAATGAATATGTCAATGGATTAGATACGGCTTCTAATGTTAGGAAATATAGTACAAAATACTCAATCATCCTTTAATAAGAAGGGAATTTAATCAAGTTCTACTAGTATCTGTTACTTTAAAATAGTTTATGGATAATAAGAGGAGGGTTAGATATTAAATTAATCCATTCATTTTTTTTCCCAATAAAAGTATTAAAATATTAAATATTGCTGTGCTATTTTTTTATTGATGGTAAAGTATTTTTTCAAATCAAAATCAATTACTACCATATCTTTCTATATTTTCTAAATGATATAACAGTGTTAAAGTTAATGCAAGGCCTATTCTACACGGAGAAAATTGAGCACTTCCATCCCATGAGAACAACAATTATGAACAGAATAATGGTTTTATTGTGAGAGCTTCTGAGAGTCATATTTAAACTCAAGCGTCCAGTTGAACTTATTTTCTATCTTTCATATGCGCTTTAAATTAAATTATAGGAGAATAGTCATTGCAAAAATTTTAACTTATTTTATAGTAATTTTTTAAATCAAAATATATTGCTGCCTTATATATCTATAATTTTTAAATAATATAATAGCGTTAAAGTTACTGCAAGGTATGTTCTACACGGAGAAATAATTAACATTTTTCACCTTACTTATGCGCCTTAAATTAAATGATAGGAGAAAATCCTATCTCCTTTGAAGTATTTTTGTTATTTTCTTAAATGTGTAGTTAAAATCCTTTTTATATAATTTTTTTCTTATCTTTCTTTCCTTGAAGTTATTTTCATATTATGTTTCATTCTGAAATTTATTTACAGCTTGTAACAATTCCGAATATTTTTTCCAAGTACAAATTTTTGTCATACATGTTTAACCCATATACAATTAACATCATCAATAACTTTGGATTACTTTTTTACATATATTGTTATTTTGTTTGAGATTATATTTATGTTTGTTATAACTTTACTGAATAAAGTTTATTTAAGTTTTACATATCATGTGTGCTACTTTTATTGCAATCAGTCAATAAACTTCGTATGTTAGTTTAATGAAATCTGCACTTTCAAAGTTCCTTGGGATTCCTTGAGTGTTCTTTTTGGTAAATAACTGCACCTGTAACTGAACCTTTTGTATTTTCAATAAGTACATCAAGATCGCTGTCCTCTTATTCTAAATCAACAGTGTTTCCATGGAACCCTGTATCTATGACCTCGAAGCGCCTATTTAAAAGTAGCGAACTATTATAGGGAATTTGCCATAAAATAGTTTTTAATAATAAGAGAAATATAATGAAGATAAATTAAATTATAGAAGAAATTTTTATACTTATAAAAGTATGGGTTTCAACGAAAACAAATACTGACCCGTTTTGATAAGCTGATTAAATAAAAGAAATAGCAATGCAAATGAAATATTTTATATCAGTTGTCACTAAACATAGGTTTAAGTATATTTATGCTTGACGACACTCTATTGGGAATAATAAGGCCACATCTTCATACACCGGGAAAACAGGTGACGGGACCGGCTCCGGAAGCCGGTCCCGTCACCTGTTCGTCCCAACGTTCTAATTAGTGCCGTTACCGGTTTCCCCGGTGTGTGAAAAAAAAGCAGTCTAATTGTTTAATGTTGATTCTCAGATAGCAACCAAGCCTTTTCAGAATCTTAACATGACTTCTTTAGGATAAAAAGACAGAATGTTAAAAGTTTGACATACCTTCATAAATTTGAAAAATTCAAAATATTCAAAAAATTAAAAATATACAATTACAAATTTGGCATTTATTATTCTTAAAAAGATTGCTACATTTTACTTTTAACTAATAAAAGATCCATAATATTTTTTATTAAAATTAAGATTTTTAACAATTTCTAACAGGTTTTGATTATCAAACTTAGAATATCAGTGCTTAGTAGTAAATGATTAAACAAATTATAGGCCTTTCTTTGTCTTCTTCTTCAACATTATCAACACTATAAAAGGCATTTAAATTACAAAAATATCAATCTTTGAAATCTTCCTTGTTTTCCGAAATGCGTCACCAAAGAACTGAATTTTAGAAACATCTTTGTACGGGATTTCTCCATCAATTTTTCATATTATGTAATCATTACAGTGAAGAGGATCCTTGGCTTCTTGATATATCCAGTCCAAGTACTTGGAAACCCTAGTGTAGACCCCTGGATAGCCTTGTTCTCCGCAGCTCACACCCCACGAGACCACGCCCACTATGTAGTACCTATTTTTAAACTTATAAATCAATGGGCCTCCTGAATCCCCCTGAAACGAAAATAAGAAAAACAAGTTATTTAAGCTTCTGTAATAGTATATATATTTAACAAGCGAGACCTTCGAGCATGGATCCTTTGTAGTAGAGGAGTCACTTTCGATAACATCAAAGTGAAGCCAACATATATGGTCCAAGACACGTAGTTAACTACGTCATTCTATTCATAATTTTTCACAGTTACACATTTCACAATTCACTAGCACATCGCGAGTATTTTTTCTTTCATAATTTTGAAGAGATGTCACGTGATATGGGCCTTCCGCTCGAAATGTGAGCTTCACGATTATGACGTCATATTCTCTCTACTACAGTCCATTCATGCTCGAAGGGCAAGACCGATACTTGCCACAGTCACTCCTTCTAAACTATATAACCAATTTTTATGATAAAGGTGTCATTTGGAAAGAAGTTAACTGTAAATGTGCCGAAACTTAAAAATATTAAAAAAATAATTAGTTTATTAGGCCTTAAAAAAAATCGAAATGTTATCATAGTGGCGCCATCTACAATTTAACATTCGAACAATAGTAAAATGGCTTTGTCAAACTGGCTGATTGCAGGAATTAACGTGAACAAAACGAGAATTGATTGATTAGCATTTGGTTGAATTTGATTGTGTAGCAATTGCGTAGCTCGTCAACTTCTTGTTAGTTGGTCACGAAGTTGTTAGCGAGTAGGGGAAGAAGCCCCCTAAAGTCGTGAATTAATACAAAAACTCACTGAGTCATTAGAATCTGAATACATTTAAGTGCTTTACTGACATGGGGATTTTTCTCACAGCAGATTACTTTAGCACTATCAATAATAACTAACAAATCAATAATTAACAAATAATACGAAATAATATTATTAATGAAAACCTTAACACTTTAATAACATTTAACAAAAAAATAACCAAAAATGAATTACATTTCACTCCAATAACCAAATAAATTAAAGGTTTATGGGACACAAACACTTGGCTTTTCTTTTTAATTTTGGAGATTTTATCATAATTTTTTTTTCACATATGTGTGCAAAACATGTTAACGTAATCACATGATCAAGCATTAAAAAAGAATTGTAACTTTTTTAATAAAATGTACAACAAAATGACTTTTTTAGTTTTTGATATGTCAGGAAATATTTTCTGAAAAAATAGGATTTTGCACTTTTATAAACAAAAGAATGTGTTTCACAAACCCTCTTTACAGATTTTTGTCGTTCACAAATTTTAACAAAAAAAAGTAATTGGATTAAAATTCACTATTTTTATTTATTAAACAATTTTTTGTTAAAAATACTAACAATATATAATTATTATTAATATTAATCCCTAATTATTAATATTAATCCCTAATTATTAATATTAATCCCTAAATTCTATTAATATATTACTAATCTCTAAAGACAAATGAAAGTAATATGTTGAAAATATACTTTAGCGTATTTGGTGGAGTTTCTTTAAATAGGTGTGAACTTTTATCAATTTAAACTTACTCAAACACGATAAAAGTTATCACTGAGAAAAATTAGTTTTAATCTTGAACTAAAGCTTAATATTGATAGCTGTACTTAACGCATAAATATAAGTTATGTGTCGTTATATTAAAAAAAAAATATTTTTTAAAGCAATAAAATATGTTTGAATATTTTTGATTATATTGTGTCCCATTCAAAGACAATATTAAAATTAGCAATTTTTTCCGAATATGGCAATTAACTCAAAACAAGATGTTTCTTCACTACTTCGTTCAGTCGTTATGTTAAATTCTAATAGGTGGTGGTACTATATGACTCTCACTTGAATTGTTTAACCTTTTGCAATCTTCAAATAAACATCCATGAAATTTACGTTCTTTTCGCGGAACAGTTATGTCATCTCTGTTCTTTTCCCAAAACATTTTGTTCTCCTAAATAACAAATATAATAACTCGTTTTTGTTGCAGCTAGTGACAAAACAAGCTGAGATAAGAGCATGACGTTATTTAACCCCTTGCACTCTCTTGGCGCCGCTCAGGCGACAACTAAACGACTCGTTCTTTTGGTCCCCTTTTCTTTAAAATAAACGAGAAAAGCGTGATCTTGTGTTTAAAAAACATCGATATTTTTTTCAACTCGTTCTTTTGCAGATACAAAACAGATTACGTTTCTATTTTTTCTATAAGCATAACAAATTCTAGGGTAAAGAACATAAGAATGAATAACTGTTCCGCAGAAAGAACGGAATACGTAAAGAGTTCTTGGAGTGCAAAGGGTTAAACCCAAGAACAAGCTGTTCTTTTCATTTTAAAGAACATTAAACAGGAGAACAAGTCGTTATTTAATTTTACTTGAAATGTGATAGCAAAATGCATGGTCTGAGCTCATTTAGTTGCGACAGAATGCAAACGAACAATGATGAAAAGCAAATATTGGTCCAGGACGTTATACTGACGCAATACTCTACCAGCATATATTAAATGGGTGCATTGCTTTCTCATCACATGACCCGTTTAAACTCACATGAAACTCGTTCGTGCATTTTATATCTAATTCAATGCAAACTCGCTGTGGGTTCCATGGTGTAATGGTTAGCACTCTGGACTTTGAATCCAGCGATCCGAGTTCAAATCTCGGTGGAACCTAAGAACCTTTTTTTTATTATAAAAATAATAAAAACTATTTTTAAAATTATTAAATATTATTTTATAATTTTGCCTCTTTTTTACGCTAGCACTACAAAATCTTCAAAAATTATTTATATTGTAGAAGTAAAATTTTCAAAAAATTCTCATGTAACACATACAATAATATTCTTAAACGGTTTATTATAATTTGCTGTTTTGTAACTAATTATTTAAGAAATTGTTAATGTTATCAAACTCTCACTCGGTTGCCTGGGAATAATCTTATATATAAAGCAGAAATCTCCAAAATCTGTCCGGATGTGTGTTTGTTTGTTGGTTTGTTTGTTGGTTTGTCAGTATATTATAGGTTCCGTAACTACACAACGCAGATCTTTGAAATTCACAGAATAGTTAGTTCAAAAAATAAGAATTTTAACGCGACTATTTTCAAGTCTCTGCGATGTTCCATTCGAATGTTATGACATTTTTTAGCGTACGTCATCAAAGTTTCACGAAGTGGCAACAGTAAAATCAGTTAAAATCAACGGAAAAAAGCGAAAATATAATATAACAAAATTATAAACCAATTAGAATTCCGATCTTTTCACGGAATACTCCATAACTACAAAACGTAGCTTTATAAAATTTACAGAATACTTTACTTGAAAAATTAGAATTTTTTTGTGATAATTTTTAAGTTTGTACGATGTTTCAATCGTATGTTATAACTATTTTAATGGATTCCATTGACTTAACACGAATGAAAATATCGTTTGCAATTTAAAATAAAATTGTTCGTTATTGGCAACATAAAAACGACGTCATAGGTTTTGTTTGATTTAATAATTATTGAAAAATGTATATACATTGAGCTTTTTGCTACAATACGGAACCATTCAAAAATTAAAACAACCAGAATTTTACCTTAAAGAAATGGTTTAGAATTGTATTAAAATGTTATAATTGTTTTATCTCTTTTGTTTTATACAGGTTTATTGTAAGTATATTTAATTATCTTAGATCGAACTTTAGAACAATTCATCCAAAATGCGAGTAATTTGTGTATGAACGTCCATTTTATTTATTTGAAAAATATTTTATGCAAGTATTTTTTTTTAAATGTACGAAGCTTGGTTTCATTGTGAATTTTCAACTCTATTAGACTTTTTAATGTTATTAAAGAATAAAATTTCACAGATACCAACTGATAATTTAGAAAATATTTTATTTAATGTGCCAATGAATATTTCCTCTTAAAACATTGAATGGCGATCATTAAATATTAAATGTAAAATTATTGAAAGTACATGGTGAGATTATAATATGCTGCACCGTTTGCTAAACTATCGCCAAGTTATAACAGTGTATTCTTTGGATGAAGTGCGCCTTGGCTGTAATTTGCTGTGGAAACTTACTAAATATTTGTATGACAGGTATTTTTCGATGCGAATTCTATAATAACGGTATCACAAAATCAAAATTTTAGGAAAAATTGTTTCACAAAATGAGTAAATACCGAATTTTTAATAAATTGATCCGTAAATAAAAAAAAATGAACTTAAAATTAAAATAGGTGGTTATTCTTCTGTAATAATATTATTCAAGGGAATTCTTTAAAACATGGGCAGGGCGTAGTAAAAGAAAGTTGTGTAGTATTTCAAAACATACTATTTTTGGTTGAGTGTTTATTTATGCTGGGCTGTTAATTTTATTCTTACTTTGATAAAGAATTTGAGGCAGTTTATTTGCAAAAAACGTTTAGGTTTATTCTGGCTGCAATTTACATTCTTATGTTCTGCATTATTGAGGACAAAAATGCAAACTATTAATTAGATACACAAGTTGTTGGTCGAAGATATTGCAAAGATGTAGCCTAAACGATACATTGGAACGGGCATTTGGAAATAATCAAATCAAAATTGCAATACTGGGAACAGGGAAATTCGGAATGTTTGAAAGTTAAATCATTTAAGTTCTTTATCAAATTTATTAATTTGGTCAGCTTTAAAAAATTATGTTATCTGTTTCTGCTGCTTTTTTCACTTCCATGCAGCTTCAGAACATTTCAATATCGAAATTGATTCAGAAGTTTAATTAAAATTCACGCTTGAAGTTATTCCTTTAAAACTGCAATTTAATAAAACTCTCCTTGATGAAATTATTTTTAAAAATAATATAAAAATGAAGATCATAGCGCTTAGTTTATTATTTAATTTAATATTTTTTTCCTTAGATAAAAAAAATCATAGCTTTGTGTAAATAATTATTCATATAAAATACCTGTTATAATGCACATTATCTTTCAATAATGATGACAACAGTAATTAAAATTTTATCGATTAAAGTAAGCACTGTAAACTAATATATAATTATAGTCATTTCACAAATAAATTGCGGCATCCGTGTTAAAAAAAATCGGTTATGTACAGACCGCGCTGTATTGGGCCCCTACTCGGTACAAGGTTGAGAAGGGGAGAGAATAAATGGCCTACAATGATTGAAACGGCCTTCCTTCCTTTACACGATGGTATGTCATTTATCCATATAGGCTAATTCCACGTTGAATTAATGATAGCGGTACACTTATTTTCACCTGGTACAAACGCAAAAAGGGGAGGCTTAAAAATCGGCATGTACGAAACGTCTGACTTTCGTCTACACAATAGTATATTATTTTATACCCATCAACTTATTCCACTTGGAGTTAAGGATTTTAAAAACGTCGTTTTTTATTATGGTATTTAATGTAACTATGTATACCCATACCGAAAAGAAATTCATATTAATTTCTAAAAATATTTTTGTGCAGGAATGTTTAATTTTTAAAATTCCATACCTTATGAGAGATAAACTAGAAATTATTCGATTTTTATCGGTGTTTTAGCAACCAAGTAGTATAGGGATATTTTTTACTTTTTTTTAACTTCTAATTTATTAAGCATAAAAATATTTTAAATTATAAAAAAAAAAGCTTTATCACTTTTTAAAGAGGAATTCTAAAATGGTATATGCGATTATCCCAGGCAGGAGAGGAAATGTATATATTTTCAGTTATTTGTCGTTATTTTATTTATTTCCGTGCGAAGAACGGGTACTTTTGCTAGTTTCATATAAATATAAAATTTTGCCCCTTCTGTCTTTTTTAAAAGTTAATTTTTATTATTGCAAACTTTTAACTAACCC
Source organism: Troglohyphantes excavatus (assembly GCA_963932185.1). Lineage (NCBI taxonomy): Eukaryota > Metazoa > Arthropoda > Arachnida > Araneae > Linyphiidae > Troglohyphantes > Troglohyphantes excavatus. The sequence goes on from OZ010671.1 coordinate 19,480,808, forward strand.
ACTCAATTGACGTATTATTAAATATTTAAAAATTTCCTCCTCCCCAAATATCACATTGAATTGAAACTTGGAAGATTATATAGTATTTAGCTAATTGGTAATTAAAAATGCATTAACTATTACGACTAAATATTAATACTATGATATTCAAATGTAAATATGAATTGAATGTTTACATAGAAAAATTGTGTAGTAGCCAGTGTTAGCAGTACAACAATCCAACTATGTGAGTAGGAAAATGCATCTGCATGCAGATTTCTTCACAGCACGCAAGAAATAAGAATTGAATAAATTCGCAAAATTACGAACTTGTACTGATTAAAAACATATTTTGACTAATATAAGATCTAAAATAATTTCCGTTACGAATTTTAGTATATGCAATTAACATCTTGATATTTTTATTTTTGGAACGTTTAATCAGTACAACGTTCTGACTATGTGAGTAGGAAAATGCATCTGCATGCAGATTTCTTCACAGCACGCAAGTATTAAGAATGGAATAAATTCGCAATTCATTCGCAAAATTACGAAGTTGTACTGATTAAAAACATATTTTGACTAATATAAGATCTAAAATAATTTCCGTTACGAATTTTACTATATGCAGTTAACATCTTGATATTTTTATTTTTGGAACGTTTAATCAGTACAACGTTCTGACTATGTGAGTATAAAAATGCATCTGTGTGCAGATTTCTTCACATCACACATGAATTGCTAATTCAATAAATTCGCAATCATTCGCAAAATTACGAATTTGTAAAGATTAAAAACATATTTTAACTTATATAAAATCTAAAATACATTCCGTTACGAAGTTTACTATATGCAATTAACATCTTGATATTTTTATATTTGGAACGTTTAATCAATACAATGTTCTGACAATGTGAGTATGAAAATGCATCTGCATGCAGATTTCTTCACAGCACACATGACTTGCAAATCGAATAAATTCGCAATTCATTCACAGAATTACGAATTTGCACTGATTAAAAATATATTTTGAAATTTTTGGGATCTAAAATAATTCCGTTACGAATTTTACTATAAACAATTAACATCTTGATATTTTTATTTTTGGAACGTTTAATCAATACAATGTTCTGACTATGTGAGTATGAAAATACATCTGCATGCAGATTTCTTCAGAGTACGCATAAATAGCAAATTGAATAAATTCGCAATTCATTCGCAGAATTACGAATTTGTACTGATTAAAAACATATTTTGACTTATATAAGATCTAAAATACTTTCCGTTACGAATTTACTATAAGCAATTAACATCCTGATATTTTAATTTTGGTTTTTTAAAAATTCCATGGATATTTGTTTTGTCCTCTAAGCGACGATCAAAATGTCGGTGTTGGAAAATGCACTTCAAGAGAAGTTAATCTTTGTTTTCATCACTTGACTTTTAAAAAATAAAGTTTTTAATTCTTTTAATATAGGTGGCTTTCAAACGATTCCCCAATGCTTTAAATTGCTATTTATTTTTTGTGATAGTTTTATGAAGTGTTTCAATAAGAACATTACAATGTTTGTTGTATGGAATAATAAATGTCGGTTGTTGGAGAATCATAGTCCAAACGTTATTTCGTTATTTATTTCTGATCGCTTTTTGCAGAGTTTCAAAAGGAAACTTACGGGTTTTTATTTTGTTGAATATACAAAATTAGTAACTGTTAACTGTACCCTTAACTACGATGATTTGCTGTGTTTGTTGATGGCTTCGAGCATGGATTCTTCATAGTAGAGCAAACAATGGGATAAAATCTCGCTGACATCAAAGTGAGGCCAACATGTATCGCTACACACATGTGACTAATGACGTCATTTCATTCATAAATTTTTTAAAGTTCATTCATGAAAATATTCCGTAATTTATGAATGAATTTTATATGTCGTATAAATGTTGTTTGCTTAGGATGAGGTGTAAGTGGATTTTCGAGATGGTAAAATAATTTTGGAAAGGTTTTCTTTTGGTTTTTTCTTAATTAACGTCGCGCAAGAGCTACACAGTGGGCTATTGGCGACGGTTCGGGGACTATGTCGAAGGCAAGACCCGGGAACGATGCCTCGTATTTCTGAACCAGGTCAAATGACGATATTTTTTCGGGGTTTTGGTTTTAATTAAATAACGCCGCAATAGAACTGAAGAGTGGGCTATTGGCTAGGGTTCGGGGCCTATGTCGAAGGAAAGACACGGGAACGATGCCTCGTATTTTTGAACCATGGTCAGATGACGGTGTTTTTTGGGGGGTTTTGGTTAACTAACGCCGTACTAGAGCTGCACAGTGGGCTATTGGCGAGGGTTCGGGGCATCTGTCGAAGGAAAGAACCGGGAACGATGCCTCGGTATTTTTGAACCATGGTCAGATGTCGAGTTTTTTGGGGGGGTTTTGGTTAATTAGCGCCGCACTAGAGCTGCACAGTCGGCTAGTGGCTAGGATTCGGGGCCTATGTCGAAGGAAAGACCCGGGAACGATGCCTCGTATTTTTGAACCAGGTCAGATAACGATGTTTTATCTGGGTTTTTGGTATTGGTTAATTAACGCCACATTAGAGCTGCACAGTGGGCTATTGGCTAGGGTTCGGGGCCTTTGTCGAAGGAAAGACCCGGGAATGATGCCTCGTATTTTTGAACCACGGTCAGATGACGAGGTTTTTTTTTGTTTTGATTTTTGTTTATTAACGTCGCACTAGAGCTGCACAGTGGGCTATTGGCGACGGTTCGGGGCCTATGTCGAAGGAAAGACTTGGGAACGATGCCTCGGTATTTTTGAACCATGGTCAGATGTCGAGGGTTTTTTTTTGGTTTTGAATTTGGTATTCAATTTTATCGATTTGTTCGATTACATAGATTTATTCGATTACATCGATTTATTCGATTTCATCGATTTATCGATGTTCGATTTCGTCGATGTTTGATTTCATCGATGTTCGACTTCATCGATGTTCGACATTATCGATGTTCGACATCATCGATGTTCGATTTCATCGATGTTTGATTTATTCGATGTTCGATTTATTCGATGTTCGATTTATTCGATGTTCGATTTATTCGATGTTCGATTTATTCGATGTTCGATTTATTCGATGTTCGATTTATTCGATGTTCGATTTATACGATGTTCGATTTATTCGATGTTCGATTTATTCGATGTTCGATTTATTCGATGTTCGATTTATTCGATGTTCGATTTATTCGATGTTCGATTTATTCGATGTTCGATTTATTCGATGTTCGATTTATTCGATGTTTGATTTCATCGATGTTCCATTTATTTGATGTTCGATTTCATCGATATTCGATTTCATGGATGTTCGATTTCATCGATGTTCGATTTTTTCGATTTCATCCATGTTCGATTTCATCGATTGTATCGATAAAATCGATTGTATCGATGAAATCGATTGTATCGAACATCAAATAAATCGAACATCGAATAAATCGAACATCGAATAAATCGAACATCGATGAAATCGAACATCGATGAAATCGAACATCGATGAAATCGAACATCGATGAAATCGAACATCGATGAAATCGAACATCGATGAAATCGAACATCGATGAAATCGAACATCGATGAAATCGAACATCGATGAAATCGAATAAATTGATTAAATCGAATAAATCGATTAAATCGAATAAATCGATGTAATCGAACAAATCGATGTAATCGAACAAATCGATGTAATCGAACAAATCAATGAAATTGAATACCAAATTCAAAACCAAATTCAAAACCAAAAAAAAACCATAAAAAAAACCTCGTCATCTGACCATGGTTCAAAAATACGAGGCATCGTTCCCGGGTCTTTCCTTCGACATAGGCCCCGAACCGTCTCCATTACCCCACTGTGCAGCTCTAGTGCGACGTTAATTAACAAAAACCAAAAAAAAAAAAAAAAAACTCCTCATCTGACCGTGGTTCAAAAATACCGAGTCATCGTTCCCGGGTCTTTCCTTCGACCTAGGCCCCAAACCATCGCCAATAGCCCACTGTGCAGCTCTAGTGCGACGTTAATTAACAAAAACCGAAGAAAGAAAAAAAACGCGTCATCTGACCATGGTTCAAAATACGAGGCATCGTTCCCGGGTCTTTCCTTCGACATAGGCCCCAAACAATCGCCAATAGCCCACTGTGCAGCTCTAGTGCGACGTTAATTAACAAAAACCAAAAAAAAAAAACTCCTCATCTGACCGTGGTTTAAAAATACCGAGGCATCGTTCCCGGGTCTTTCCTTCGACCTAGGCCCCAAACCATCGCCAATAGCCCACTGTGCAGCTCTAGTGCGACGTTAATTAACAAAAACCGAAGAAAGAAATAAAACGCGTCATCTGACCATGATTCAAAATACGAGGCATCGTTCCCGGGTCTTTCCTTCGACATAGGCCCCAAACAATCGCCAATAGCCCACTGTGCAGCTCTAGTGCGACGTTAATTAACAAAAACAAAAACAATAAAATATATATATAAAAAAAAACTTTTTAAAGCACATGCTTTTATCAAATGTACTAAAATGCAAAAAATAACCATTCTATACTTCTTGAAAACTGACTTTTGTAACATTACCTTTTCCTCCACTTGCCCCTTGAATTCTTTTCTCTTCAACTACTTTGAAATCTGTTGAATATACTTTTGTTGGAACTGACTAAAAATAAAAGCGTGGGGCGCTTATTATTGATATTATATTTAAGATTTATTAAGAATTATTTAACATTTCAAGATGATAAAAGAAGACATTAAGGTTTTAGATATCATGTGTGAGCGCCCCACGCTTTTATTTTTAGTCAGTTCCAACAAAAGTATATTCAACATATTTCAAAGTAGTTGAAGAGAAAAGAATTCAAGGGGCAAGTGGAGGAAAAGGTAATGTTACAAAAGTCAGTTTTCAAGAAGTATAGAATGGTTATTTTTTGCATTTTAGTACATTTGATAAAAGCATGTGCTTTAAAAAGTTTTTTTTTATATATATATTTTATTTTCTGCTTTTTAGTTATATAAACATGTATATTACCATTGCTTTGTATAATTAAACCTCTTTAAATTATTTCAAGGCTATAGCATATATTTATTCAAACATTAATTCCACTTACTAACATACTACATAAATTATTTAACAGTTTACCTTTATTTGATCATAACGTTAAACTACTACTTTTAACTCCTCCGAAGTTATAACCTATCAGAGTTTAGTAATGTGCTTTACAAAACCAAAATTGTTTAATAGCGGACAGTTCTGTCAATAATAGAAAGGAGTATGAAATATGCAATGCAGTTGGGTGGAAGGTTTTTCATCATCTTATTGGTGATTCCCTTTTTTCCTGGGGCATTTTTTATTTTGAGATTGCGAATTGCATCAGTGATTTTTATGGTTTGGACGGTTTCATAGCTAATGTTTGGAGGAATGAGCAGGAACACTTGTCATTCGAGTTACCAAAAACGCCCTCCGATCATGTCCGGGGAAGCCCAAGGCTTGCCGCGCATCTTTTAAGCGCGCGGACCGCTTGAACACTTAAAAGTGCCATCGAAATGCTCCAAACAACTGTCCGAAGGATCGCCTGTAAGCACCATGATCGACTTCCCAGATCAACGTAATGTCCGCCATTTTGCGTCAACTGTCCATGGTTCAAAAATACGAGGCATTCGTTCCCGATATGGATTTCCTTTGAGATAGGCGCCGAACCGTCGCCAATAGCCCACTGTGCAGCTCTGGTGAGACGTTAACTAACTAAACCAAACCGCCATTTTTATTTGGCGCCAAGAAAAAAACGTCATTTTTTTCTTGGCGCCAATTTTTGGACTTGGCGACAACGGGGCACCGTACACTAGGAATTTACTATAATTTTTTTTAAACATATTAAAAACTTATTGTCGTTTTCTCAACGAATAAAATTATTTCATCTATGTATATCATAAAAATTAAACTAATGCAATAAACATCGCTATATGCAAATTAAATAAATAGGTAACTCACTTGTTTGTTGTTACACAAATTAATTTTTTTCCTATAAATCCTTCTACTTTTAACTCCTCCGAAGTTATAACCTATCAGAGTTTAGTAATGTGCTTTACAAAACCAAAATTGTTTAATAGCGGACAGTTCTGTCAATAATAAAATTGAAGAAGAAACTATTACTATAAACATCTATCATTTGGTTTAAAAATATTCAAAATGGCGACGGAAAGCTTTTCTGTTGAAGCAAAACCAGATCATTGCGCATAATTTTTCGCGCATTCATCTGACGTCATTTTTGTAGATCATGAGTTCGAGTCTGGCTTTCGCCAGATTTGTCGATTTTAAAGAAAATTCATTATTAATTAGAATTAATTAGTAATTAACAATTTTATGGCTAATTATTGTATTGTCACCGGGATTACGTATGTATGCCAAGTTTCAAATTTTTATGACAATTAGAAGTGGGTTTAAATTGAGTTACAAGATTTGAGGACACATCACACCAGACAGTGTGAGTTAAATAAAAGCATGTAAAAAAAAACTCCTCATCTGACCGTGGTTCAAAAATACCGAGGCATCGTTCCCGGGTCTTTCCTTCGACCTAGGCCCCAAACCATCGCCAATAGCCCACTGTGCAGCTCTAGTGCGACGTTAATTAACAAAAACCGAAGAAAGAAAAAAAACGCGTCTTCTGACCATGGTTCAAAATACGAGGCATCGTTCCCGGGTCTTTCCTTCGACATAGGCCCCAAACAATCGCCAATAGCCCACTGTGCAGCTCTAGTGCGACGTTAATTAACAAAAACCGAAAAAAAAAACGCGTCATCTGACCGTGGTTCAAAAATACGAGGCATCCATCCCGGGTCTTTCCTTCGACTTAGGCCCCGAACCGTTTACAATAGCCCACTGTGCAGCTCTAGTACGATGTTAATTAACAAAAACCAATACCAAAAAAAAAACCTTGTAATCTGACCGTGGTTTAAAAATACGAGGCATCGTTCCCGGGTCTTTCCTTCGACATAGGCCCCGAACCATCGCCAAAACGGCCACTGTGCAGTTTGTCGCTTGTATGTCGATGTATTAAGATTCTATGGTCAATGTTCCACTTAACAATTACACAGCTACTAAACATGGCTCTGTCTAGGTGATGTTGACTGTGCGTAAAACGTTTTACTACAATTTACGCATATACTACAATTTTGAAATCAAAAGTCAATCGCGAACGTTTTTCATTCATAAATTTTGAAAGGTAGTCACGTGTGAGTAGCGATTTGGTCTGAGATGTTTGCATCACGATGATGACGTCATATTCGCTCTACTACAATAAAAAATATTTATTATATAGTATTTATTAGACAATTGTCATATTTTATTATCATATTTTTATAGTATTCATGCTCGAAGGTTGATGGTGTGCTTCTTGTATTGTAGCATGTGCTGTAGAAGATGTTATTGTAATAATTCTACTTAACTTTTATTAAACTTCACTCTTTGCTTAATGAACTATAAAATTATTAGTTCGTTGGGTTGTAATTAACGATGAAAGGCTGTCTTGAACACTTGTGAATTATTAGTCTGAACATTGTTTCGTATTATTTGTAATTACATTTAGCAGCGTTTCAAATCGAAATTTACGTGTTTCGTTATAACATAATGGATAAATGGCGGTTTTGAAAACTTGTTAATAATAGTTCGAATATTTTTTCGTTGTATTTTGTGATTGCTTTTTTCAGCGTTTCAAAATAAAATTTTTGTTGATCGTTGTAAATTAAAGGATAAATGGCGGTTTCGAAAACTTGTTAATAATAGTCCGAATATTTTTTGGGGATTGCTTTTGACAGCGTTTCAAATTAAAATTTATATTGTTCGTTGTAACTTAAAGGATAAATGGTGGCATTGAAAACTTGTTAATAATAGTCCGAATATTTTTTGGGGATTGCTTTTGACAGCGTTTCAAATTAAAATTTATATTGTTCGTTGTAACTTAAAGGATAAATGGTGGCATTGAAAACTTGTTAATAATAGTCCGAATATTTTTTGGGGATTGCTTTTGACAGCGTTTCAAATTAAAATTTATATTGTTCGTTGTAACTTAAAGGATAAATGGTGGCATTGAAAACTTGTTAATAATAGTCCGAATATTTTTTCGCTATATATTGTGATTGCTTTTGTCATAGTTTTAAATTGAAATTTATGTTCTTCGTTGTATAGTAAAGGGTAAATAGCGTTTTGAAAACTTGTTAATAAAATTCCGAATATTTTTTGTGATTGCTTTTGTCAGCGTTTCAAATTGAAATTTATGTTGTTCATTGTAAAGTAAAGGATAAATGGTGGATTAGAAAACAATAATAGTCCGAATATTTTTTGGGATTGCTTTTGCCAGCGTTTCAAATTAAAATTTACATTGTTCGTTGTAACTTAAAGGATAAATGACGGCATTGAAAACTTGTTAATAATAGTCCGAATATTTTTTCGCTATATATTGTGATTGCTTTTGTCAGCGTTTCAAATTGAAATTTATGTTGTTCATTGTAAAGTAAAGGATAAATGGTGGATTAGAAAACAATAATAGTCCGAATATTTTTTGGGATTGCTTTTGCCAGCGTTTCAAATTAAAATTTACATTGTTCGTTGTAACTTAAAGGATAAATGACGGCATTGAAAACTTGTTAATAATAGTCCGAATATTTTTTCGCTATATATTGTGATTGCTTTTGTCAGCGTTTCAAATTGAAATTTATGTTGTTCATTGTAAAGTAAAGGATAAATGGTGGATTAGAAAACAATAATAGTCTGAATATTTTTTCGTTATATTTTGTGATTGCTTTTGCAGCGTTTCAAAATAAAATTTTTGTTATTCGTTGTAAGGTAAATAATAAAAGGGTGGCTTAGAAAACTTGTGAATAATGGTCTGAGAATTTTTTATTGTGATTTCATTCGGAAGGAAATTTATTATGTTGACTGTTTGAAAATCGCACATGGCAGAAAGCCTATGCGCAAATGGGAATAATTTTTTTTCTGAAAACCAATTATATATTAAATTGACGACAGAACAATACCGTGCAAGAATCCTCCCCTTTGTTTCCACCAGCACAGAGGTTAGTGTCTCGTATTACATCTCCATAAACAGAGTAGCAAAAGGTGTTGTTCACTACGATCACATTCAAGGATTTTAGAATGTCGGATTTGTATTGATTATCTGGAAAAATAAATGGGAATGGGACATTAAGATGCAATCGATTTTCATGTTTTATGTCTACATTTGTTTCAGTTCCAAACAATTGATGTCTAACAATTATTTTTTTATATCACGGAATATTACTGGTTTATACAGGTAGATCCAAATGGAAACGCTTACCTAAATATCTTTTTTTTTAAATTACAACATATAAATCCGTTATCCCACTGATAAATGTTAGACATAAGAGAGAGGTTTTCAATTATAGTTCTACACTTAGAATATTTTTTTTTAATTTATGTATGAGTTTATATTTATAAACCGAAATACCTGTACCTTTCCAACTGATTATGTCGTCTTCGGGGACTGTCCTAAAGGGATGGGTGCATGAGCCCAATCAAAAACTTCCTTGCCTACTTCTATTTACATAAACCAAGATTCCATTACCTTTATAACGGGTTCTGACGTCGTCTTTGGTGCATGTCCTAATGTGAAGGGCACATGAGCCAAATCAGAAACTTCCTCCCATATGAGTCTATCTACATAAGCCAAGATTTCCTTACCTTCCCAACTGATTATGTCATATTCGGGGACTGTCGTAAAGGGAAGGGTGCATGAGCAAAATCAAAAAATTCCTTGCCTACTTCTATGAGTCTATTTACATAAACCAAGGTTCCATTACCTTTACAACGAGTTCTGTCGTCGTCTTTGGTGCATGTCCTAATGTGAAGGGCATATGAGCAAAATCAGAAACTTTCTCGCACATGAGTCTATCTACATAAACCAAGATTTCCTTACCTTCCCAACTGATTATGTCATCTTCGGGGACTGTCGTAAAGGGAAGGGTGCATGAGCCCAATCAAAAACTTCCTTGCCTACTTCTATGAGTCTATTTACATAAACCAAGGTTAAATTACCTTTACAACTGGTTCTGCCGTCGTCTTTGGTGCATGTCTAAATGTGAAGGGCACATGAGCCAAATCAGAAACTTCCTCGCATATGAGTCTATCTACATAAACCACGATTTCCTTACCTTCCCAACTGATAATGTCATCTTCGGGGCATGTCCTAATGTGAAGGGCACATGAGTAAAATGGTAAACAGCCTTGCCTACTTATATGAGTCTATCTACAAAAACCAAGATGACCTTACCTGCCCAACTGGTTCCGTTGCGTCTAAACTGTCCTAGAAAAGTAAGGAGCCCCTTCATACGCCTATAAATTTATCATACTAAATTAATATACTCTTATCTTCCCAACTTTTTGCTTTATTGTTGCTTTAAAGGACTGTTATAGGAGAAAGGCGCATAAACCTGATGAGCAACTCCCTTTCCTACTTCTATAAGTCAATTTGAAGAAGAATAATCAACTCCCTTTCCTCCTTCTTTGTGCACAGAAAATAAGCAACTCCATTTCCTACTGCTTTGTATATATACATATACAGAAAATAAGCATCTCTCTTCCTTACTTCTTTAAGCTAATCTACAGAAAATAAACAATTACCTTCCCTACTTCTTTGTATCAAGCTGCAAAAAATAAGAAACTCCATTTTATACTTATATGACTATATTGATATATATACAAAAATATATGTCTATCTACAGAAAATAAGCAACAAAATTTCCTACTTCTATGACTATATATCTGCAACTCCCTTTCCTTCTTCTTTGGGTCTATCTACAGAAAATAAGCTACACAATTTCCTACTTCTATGACTGTATATCTGCAACTCCCTTTCCTACTTTTTTGGGTCTATCTACAGAAAATAAGCAACACAATTTCCTACTTCTATGACTATCTGCAACTCCCTTTCCTACTTCATTGGGTCTATCTACAGAAAATAAGCAACACAATTTCCTACTTCTATGTATGTATATCTGCAACTCCCTTTCCTACTTCTTTGGGTCTATCTACATAAAATAAGCAACACAATTACCTACTTCTATGACTGTATATCTGCAACTCCCTTTCCTACTTCTTTGGGTCTATCTACAGAAAATAAGCAACACAATTTCCCACTTCTATGACTATATATATGCAACTCCCTTTCCTACTTCTTATGGTCTATCTAAAGAAAATAAGCAACACAATTTCCTACTTCTATGACTGTATATCTGCAACTCCCTTTCCTACTTCTATGACTATATATCAGCAACTTCCTTTTCTATTTCTTTGGGTCTATCTACAGAAAATAAGCAACACAATTTCCTACCTCTATGACTGTATATCTGAAACTTCCTTTCCTACTTCTTTGGGTCTATCTACAGAAAATAAGCAACACAATGTCCTACTTCTACGACTATATATCTGCAACTCTCTTTCCTATTTCTTTGGGTCTATCTACAGAAAATAAGCAACACAATTTTCCTACTTCTACGACTATATATCTGCAACTCCCTTTCCTACTTCTATGACTATATATCTGCAACTCCCTTTCCTACTTCTTTGGGTCTATCTACAGAAAATAAGCAGTTTAATTTCCTACTTCTATGACTATATATCTACAGAAGAAAATAAGTAATTCACTGTCCTACTTCTTTGGGTATATCTACAGAAAATAAGCAACACAATTTCCTACTTCTACGACTATATATCTGCAACTCCCTTTCCTACTTCTATGACTATATATCAGTAATTCCCTTTCCTACTTCTTTGGGTCTATCTACAGAAAATAAGCAACACAATTTCCTACCTCTATGACTATATATCTGCAACTCTTTTTCCTACTTCTTTAGGTCAATCTACACAAAAATAAGCAACACAATTTCCTACTTCTATGACTGTATATCTGTAACTCCATTTCCTACTTCTTTGGGTCTATCTACAGAAAATAAGCAACACAATTTCCTACTTCTACGACTATATATTTGCAACTCTTTTTCCTACTTCTTTGGGTCAATCTACACAAAAATAAGCAACACAATTTCCTACTTCTATGACTGTATATCTGTAACTCCCTTTTCTACTTCTTTGGGTCTATCTACATAAAATAAGCAACACAATTTCCTACTTCCATGACTATATATCTGCAACTCCCTTTCCTACTACTATGACTATATATCTGCAACTCCCTTTCCTACTTCTTTGGGTCTATCTACAGAAAATAAGCAACACAATTTCCTACCTCTATGGCTATATATCGGCAACTCCCTTTAATACATCTTTGGATCTATCTACAGAAAATAAGCAACGCAATTTCCTACTTCTTTGGGTCTATCTACAGAAAATAAGCAACACAATTTCCTACTTCTTTGGGTCTATCTACAGAAAATAAAAGTCCTTGCCCTTACCCTCCCAATTTGTTTTTTCGTCGTCTTCTTCGGGGACTGTCCTTCCCCATCCGGCGACCACCCCCACAATTCCCTGCCATGCGAAGTCTTGGGGCGGGGGCAGGCACACCACGTTCACCGCCCAGTCCAGGTTGACGGGGTAGAGCAGCCGCAGCAGCCCGATGTCGTTGGTGAAGTCGTCGTGGCCGAACTGTGGGTGCACGATGATCTTCTCCACGGGGACGGGGCTCGGGGAGATCTTGGTGTCGTGGGCCCCGAGCGCGACTCGGATCTGGGAATGACGCTTGCTGCAAGGATGGTTTAATAATATCAGTGACGGATATAATCCGTACTCCACGGACAATAATGAAGGACATTAAAAATGTTTCAAAACTCATACTAATCAAATTTTAATAAAATATACTTAAAAATGAGTTTCTGAACCTACTTGATTTTCTTTAAGTATAATTGCATCATAAATGAGCGATGACGTACTCATATCTAAGTAACCGTTCTTTCCCAAAAATGAGCATTTTTTTTATTTAATATTGCTAATATCAGCTTATGTTTAAGCTGTCTCAATGAAACCTGACCCGAAGCACATAGACCCTATGGAATCTATTGTAACACACCGAATAATCGACTTCATTCTACTGATGAAGGTAATGCATCTGAGATCGTTTGGTACAAGGAAAATCAAGTTACTTGACCGATAGAGGCCTTTTACAAAAAAAGGCACTTAAAATGAGTACCCGACCCTACTTGATTTTCTTTAAGTATAATTGAATCGTAAATGAGCGATGATGTACTCAAATTTAAGTAACCGTACTTTCCCAAAAATGAGCATTGTGATTTAATATTGCTAATATCAGCTTCTGTTTAAGCAGTCTTAACGAAGCCTGACGTGAAGCACATAGACCCTATGGAATCTCTTGTAACACACCGAATAATCAACTTCGTTCTGCTGATGAAGGTAATGCATCTGAGATCGTTCGGTATAAGGAAAATCAAGTTACTTGACCGATAGAGGTACACTGCAAAAAAAAAGGTATTTAAAAATGAGTAACCTAATCAGTTCTTTTAGTATAATTGCATCATATATGAGCGATGTCGTACTCAAATTTAAGTAACCGTACTTTCCCAAAAATGAGCAATATAATTTAATATTGCTAATATCAGCTTCTGTTTAAGCAGTCTTAATGAAACCTGACAAACCTGACGTGAAGCACATAGACCCTATGGAAGCTATTGTAACACACTGAATAATCGACTTCGAAGATAATTCATCTGAGATCGTTCGGTACAAGAAAAATCACGTTACTTGACCGACAAAGGCAATTGTAAAAAAATATACTTCAAAATGAGTACCTGAACCTACTCGTTTTTCTTTTAGTACAATTACATCGTAAATTTGCTACGACGTACTCATATTTAAGCAATCGTAAAAATAAGCAGTGTGATTTAATATTTCTAATCTTAGCTTCTGTTCAAGCCATTTTAACAAAGCGACCTGACACATTTAAAATGGTTGTTCAGAAGATGGTTTTCCACTATATTTGTTTATGTCGATTGCTTAAATGAAAACTAAGTTAGTACAACTCACCTACCTTACTTTCCATTCTTTTGGCATACCTTTTAAACAAGTCTTCTGTTTATAACTTCTTCACGTCGACCTGGTAGTACAACAGATAATGAACTGTACTTCGGGTTCGATTCTAGGTAAGTCTTGGTTGTAATTGTCGATATTTATTGAAAGTGAGTTATGAAGGCAGCCTATGTAGGCAAGCATCTACGGTTTTAATGCTTTGTTCTCATTTTTGACTACATGTCTTTTTCAAAATTGAAAGTTATGTATTCGGAGCCATGATAAGCATTGAATGTACTCAAAAATGAGTACATTTTACTTATGTTTGAGTACCTATTTTTAACAGTGCACTGGTGGAAATTGATAAACGACGGAATTTCCCATTCTAAGTCATTTTCTGGTCTATAATTTGAAATTCCTATAATTTATGTTTCATGTTATCTGTGCAAATTAAAGTTTTAATTGAATGACCTAAACAACTTACCTGGATAACGCAATTTTTTTCATTCCGATACACTCTAAAAAATAACTCAAATTCCTTTTCGACCCTTTCCTGGGTCATCAGCTCATGTTTAGTTCTTATACTTATATTGCCAGAATTCATTCGAATCTTTTTGACCGAATGGATAGAGCGTTTGACTCTGGAACGAGAGGTCTGCGGTTCGAGTCAGCGCGTCGATATTGAATTATTATATTAATTAAAATCGTCCAAGAATTTTAGACGAAATAAATGTCGTTTAAAAGAACGACAAAAAGAATTTCATCAATTTAACGAAATATTTCATCGGAGCATGTAGCAGGCGTATATACTAGATCATATTACTAGTGAATCTCTTTCACTAGTTTCTTATAATTATCTTACTGGTTTCTTTTAATTATCTTAATAGTTTCTTATAATTATCTTCCTAGTTTCTTATAATTATATTACTAGTATCTTATAATTATCTTACTAGTTTCTTATAATTATCTTACTAATTTCTTATAATTATCTTACTAGTTTCTTATAATTATCTTACTAGTTTCTTATAATTATCTCACTAGTTTCTTATAATTATCTTACTAGTTTTTTATAATTATCTTACACTTACTAGTTTCTTATAATTATCTTACTAGTTTCTTATAATTATCTTACTAGTTTCTTATAATTATCTTACTAGTTTCTTATAATTTTCTTACTAGTTTCTTATAATTATCTTACTAGTTTCTTATAATTATCTTACTAGTTACTTATAATTATCTTACTAGTTTCTTATAATTATCTTACTAGTTTCTTATAATTATCTTACTTTGCTACGCAGTGAGCAGCTGTCAAAATATGAAATCTGTTTATGAGTGCCCCACCACAAAAAAAGACGTCTTTTCCGGCAGCTCTGCCGGTAAGACCAACCTAAAGCAACAAGAAAAACAAGTTTAAAAAATGCATCTAGAGAAAATGTTTTAAAACAATTTAATTAAATTAATATTGGTGTTTTGACATCTTAGAAAGAGTTCAAATTCAGGAATTTGGTACACAATCCACAATTGAAAAACAACAAATTGTCCTTGCAAAATTTTTATTTGACGTAATCTGATTTGAACGCTGCATTTTTAGCTCTAACATGTACGTATTGTTTCGTAAAGTTTAATACAATAAATTTATATGATAGAATTAATTCATTATATAATTTATAATTAAGAAAATAGAAAATTTCCGTTTGCTTTAAATTGAAATTAATTATAAAGACGAATTCGCAAAAAGAATGATCTTAGTCAACTAGATACAACTGATCAAATTTCAAATTTGGATCAATAATTTTTACTGATATTATAAAATATTAGAGAATCCTTTGCTAATATTTTTAACCGACTGAACAGCGCGCCAACCAGAACATTAAAATAAAACCGAAAAATCGCGCGCCAAGGAGAGAGGTTATGAATTTGACTGGTATGTTATTTTTTTGTTTATGTATGTTCGCACACGATTTCTGTTCTAATTCAGATATTTGGACAATTTTTGTTTGTTGTATAGGGGATATTTTACTTGGGCACCTTTTGAAAAAAAATATCTGGTTATCCGGCATTCCACTATCCTGAATTCTCAATTAACCGGACCGTTTAAAAAAAATATTGTCCAATTTCGAAAATTCTTTTTTTGTTGGATAGATGTTGTGGATTATTTATATATATATATATATATATATATATATATATATATATATATATATATATATATATATATATATATATATATATATATATATATATATATATATATATATATATATATATATATATATATATATATATATATATATATATATATATATATATATATATATATATATATATATGTGTATATATATATATATATATATATATATATATATATATATATATATATATATATATATATATATATATATATATATATATATATATATATATATATATATATATATATATATATATATATATATATATATATATATATATATATATTAGTACATCCATATATACATAGTATATACAGATGTAAGTTTATATATTTCTCATTTATTGTCATTAATTGATTTGTCTAATCTGCTGGCCTATGTTTTGTTTATATTTTGTATATAGTTTGTATATATTCTTGTATATATTTAGTAACTTTTAGTTTACTTAAAGAAGTATTTAGAGATCTTGGGGTTGGATTGGCAATTTGTTTTTTTAACATTGCTAATAAAGAAAGAGCTCTATTTGACTTTTCGATGCGGTCCTTCCCCCTGATGAAGTACCGTTTTGATTATGTCTTTCACTTTTTAATAAAATATTTATTAGTATAATTTTTACTTTAATAATTCATATTTTAGTTTTATTACTTGGCTTATTCATTACATTTGCCATATTTTTTATTTTAATTTAACAAAAGTGTTTTATTTATTTTTTTAATTTAATAATTTTTTTTGTTTCAAAATATATATATATATATATATATATATATATATATATATATATATATATATATATATATATATATATATATATATATATATATATATATATATATATATATATATATATTGTATATATTTCGAAAATAATGATGCCGAGACGACGCGTGAAATGAAATGGGAAGGAAAGAGTAATGATGTCGAGACGTGGAATGGGGAGGTAAGAATGGCGTGACGAAGCGTGGTGTGAAATGAGAAAGGGAAAAGTATTGATGGCGTTACGAAGCGTGACGTAAAATGAGAGGGAAAGAGTAAGAATGGCGTGACGAAAGCGTGATGTGAAATGGGAAGTGAAGAGTAAGAGTGGCATGACAAAACGTAACGTGAAGTGGGGAGGGAAGAGTAAGGATAGTGTGACGAAGCGTGATGTGAAATGGGAAAAAATATTAAGGCTGGCGTGACAAAGCGTGATGTGAAATGGGGAAGGGAAGAGTAATGATGGCATGACGAAGCGTGACGTAAAATGGGAGGGAAGAGTAATGATGGCGTGACGAAGCGTGACATGAAATGGGAAGTGAAGAGTAAGGGTGGCATGACAAAACGTAACGTGAAGTGGGGAGGGAAGAGTAAGGATAGTGTGACGAAGCGTGATGTGAAATGGGAAAAAATATTAAGGCTGGCGTGACAAAGCGTGATGTGAAATGGGGAAGGGAAGAGTAATGATGGCATGACGAAGCGTGACGTAAAATGGGAGGGAAGAGTAATGATGGCGTGACGAAGCGTGACATGAAATGGGAAGTGAAGAGTAAGGGTGGCATGACAAAACGTAACGTGAAGTGGGGAGGGAAGAGTAAGGATAGTGTGACGAAGCGTGATGTGAAATGGGAAAAAATATTAAGGTTGGCGTGACAAAGCGTGATGTGAAATGGGGAAGGGAAGAGTAATGATGGCATGACGAAGCGTGACGTAAAATGGGAGGGAAGAGTAATGATGGCGTGACGAAGCGTGACATGAAATGGGAAGTGAAGAGTAAGGGTGGCATGACAAAACGTAACGTGAAGTGGGGAAGGGAAGAGTAATGATGGCATGACGAAGCGTGACGCAAAATGGGAAATAAAGAGTAAGGCTAGCGTGACGTGAAATGGGGAGTGAAGAGTAAGGATGGCATGACAAAACGTAACGTGAAGTGGTGAAGGAAAAGTAAGGATGGCGTGACGAAGCGTGACGCGGAAGAAAAGGGTAAAAAAGAGCAAAAATTTGCATGGCGGAATAAATAAACGCTCCCATTCACTAGAAACTACTTCCTCAGTTTCGTAATTTCATGAATGTGCTCTAATATAGTGTATAACATTAAAAGTTCAATTAAAATTTCTCACTCAGTTTTAGACTTTAATTACAACAAATGATGGGGATGATTTTAAGTAGCTTGTTAACCAAAACTTGTACTTACCATCCATGGGTATTTATTAGGAACGGTGACAAATTCTCCTCCCAAAATCCTTTCACTTATTCCTAGATTTTCTATTCCGCAATCTTAGTATGTGAAAATCCACCCAAAATAAAGAATAGTAAACAGATTATTAGTATCTCTACAATTTTACTCACATTTTTTTTATTCGAATTCAGTAATGGGTACTAACCACAATTTGGCGATTTAGGGATTGGTGGAGGAATATATTTCATTCTTCCTAAAAATAAAGGCTGAGTTATATATAGTTTTCTGGGGGGAAAGATCAAAGATCGATATTTTTAAAATACGAAAAAGCAATAACTCGAAAAGAAAATAATTCTTATCTGACAGTAAGCCAGATTCTAGATGGAAAAAAAATATCGTAAAAAGTCGATTTTACCAAAGTAGTTTAATATTTAAAAATAAAAAGCAATTATCGTTCACTATTTTAGAAGCATCCTCCTGCCCCGAAGAATTAATTCCAAGTCTTGAAAAGGAATTTTAAAGCCCATTCCACACGAAAAGAAAAAACGCTCGAGGCGGTCATTCGAGAACTCATACCACGTGGTATGAATTGTCGAATCACCGAGAAGCTCCCGCGAGTTTTTCTCATTCGTGTTTAATGGACCTAAATCAACGGAAATCGGTGAGTAAACAGCTGATATAAATACAGTAGAACTCCAAGTATCCGTACACCAGTTATCCGGTTTACACAAAGCAGATAGCCAATTATCCGAATCCAGATGGCTTTGTAAAAAGTAAAAGAAAGCAGAGTAAATTCCACATTTTAAAAGTTTCTTATCGGTGATTAATATTTCTTTTAATAGTCGTTAAATCACTGTACATACTAAAGCAAAATTCGTTTTTTTACTAAAAAATAACCATTTTTTTTATCGTTAATTATCCCATTATCCGGATATTTTATTATCCGAATGGGATTTAATTGATCCGGATAATTGGAGTACCATTAAAAGTTTACATATTTTTCACCGACTGAACAGCGCGCCAATCAAAACTCCAAAATAAAACCGCCAGAAACTTTAAATTAAAACCGCCAAAGCGCCAAGTCGAGAGGTTATCAATTCGACCTCTATGTATATTTTTTTTATGTATGTTCGCGCGGGATTTCGGTTTTACTTTAGATATCTGCACACATTTTTTTTTGTTGGATAGGGGATGTTTCACTTGGGAGCAATTAGAAAAAATATCCGGTTATCCGGCATTTAACTATCCGGAATTCTAAATTAACCGGACAGTTTGAAAAAAAATATTGTCCGATTTCGAAATTTCTTTTTTTGTTGGATAGAGAAAAATCCACTTAGGCAAAATCGGCAACAAAAAAAAAAACGGTTATCCGGCTGTTATATATCCGAAATTGTTGATTAACCGGAGTTTTTTTAAACAATTTATCTAATTTCAAAATATTTTCATTGTTTAACAGAATTTGTACAAAAATGACATTTCGTTTAACCAGCATTTATTGGCATTGATAGGGATTGTTTTGCAATATATGTTGTTGAGCACAAGTTGCTGCTTGAATTTCTTGGTGAATAATAATAGGGGGCGAAGCCCCCTGCTAAATTAAAAACTAAGAAGGAAGAAATAAAATAATCTTTCTTGGAAAAAAGGAAAATCGACTTTTAGGAAAATGCGCTAAAAAGTAAAAAATAATTTCTAATTTTACGAATGAGTTGAAAAAATTGAATTATTGAATATCAATTTATACTTAGTACAACTTTTTGAAATTGGCGCCAAAATTTAGGTATGATTTTTGTAAATTGGCACCAACTTCAAAAAGTTGTACTAAGTATCAAATTCATATTCAATAATTCAATTTTTGCAACTCATTCGTAAAATTAAAAATTATTTTTTACTTTTTAGCGCATTTTCCTTACAGTCGGTTTTCATGTTTTCCAAAAAAGATTATTTTATTAAAATCTTTGTTAAGTTTTCGGATTTTTATTAATCAATTACCTAGCTAATTAAATATTTTACCAAAATAATTAACCGATCTGAAGATAAAGATTCCGCTACATTCACAGAGGATTTTATAAATGGAAATATCTAAATCTAGTGAGATATATGCACGCACATACAAAAGTGATTCGTCTAGTTTCAAAACCAGATAGATCCATTTTTATAATTTTACAAAAGACGCCAAAACCGATAGATAACCACGTACTTTTGTATATAAACCCATGAGTTTGAATACATTTTTTAGACTGGATTCAGATACTTTGCAAAGTGATGTAGTACACTAAGAATTTGTAAAAAAAAAAAAATTGTGGATATATCTGGTTTTGAAACTATAAGGGTCAAGTTATCTTAATTAATGTTAAAACACAAAATTTGAGTAACTTCGATTTTGTTTGAATTTTGAACAGTATTTAGTGTATTTGGCTATATTCTGAGCCGATGATACGAATCAGCATTCAAAAAGTTTTTATTCCAAATAGATAAAGTATTTTTTTATGTTGAAAACAATAAACGGGCTTTTAAGATCCAAGTGAGAGTTACACATATACCATTGATTGTTTAAAAGGCATTATGATAGTTCGTTTCAATTTTATTGGATCTTATGTTTTAATATTAAAAAATAATTTATTGAAAAATTCAGTGTTTTAGCATTTATTTTTTAATTGTATCAATCTCAATAAAAAGATGTAAAGATATTCAAGGTTAGAAAAATTTTATTTGATGCCAAACGATCCGACTTAAATTGTTCACCAATTTAAGGACAACATTTAAGAAGCGGGTATTCAAAACGCATTATGTCTTAAAATTACTGAAGATTAAATTGTTACATCATTGAATTCGTCTCCGAATTTTCTGTAATGCTAACCTATTTTATTCGTTCAAAACACAGTTTTTCTCATTGAAATTAACATCTGTACAACATCTGTAACATCAGAAATTACCATCTGTAAGACAACTGTACAAGAATCATTGCAATTTAGAAAAAGTTGTTTTTTTCCCTACGAATCAACTTAATGTGACAAAACACGAATTTAATGTTTGCTCCACACATGGAGAACTGCATAGTCCGGTACCGGATAAGTGGCCGCTGTGACGTCATATTGTTTTCAGGTTTTAGATAAGCCCATTGGTCAATTCGTCCAAACTCGTTTATTGATTCGTCGGGAGCAAATCAAAGGGGCGTTACCCATCCGCCAAATCATCGGAGCCAGACTATAACATACTTCCAGTATTTGCAGAAACCTGAACGTTAAATTACCTTGATGAAAGATCCGAAATGAAGCGCTGAATCCATGTCCCTCATTGCAGCAATCAGTTCGCAACATGAGAATCATGGAATTCCCATAAGAAGTCATTGGTGGAGGGGTCAACCCACTGTGGCATATTCTAAACGAGAGCGAAAATCACAAAAGTTTCATAAAATGTTTACGAATTCAAATGCAATTGAAGACTTTAGGGCCAAAAGTGTGTAAGTATAATGTATATCTGCTGTACTCAAGCGCGGATCTAGCGCGGATGACTGGAAGCTGAGAAGCATAAGTCACCTTAGGCAATGAAAAATTTCGAACTAAGAATTTTTTTTGCGAATCGTGATATATATCCATTGCTTAACGCTCTTTAAAACTTCTCAATACCCCCCCCCCCCCCATTAATTTGTGTTCCTGATAACAATTTAACCACCTCAAATTTGGTTTTCATGATAACAATATACTGCATTACCCCCCCTAACAATAATCTCAGGATCCGCCCTTGGCTGTACTTGGGCATATGATTCCGATTGGCGATGGCTTCACTTCCTTGGCTTTAAAAAAAAGGTGGAAGAAAGAGGTGAGCACCCGTTTTGGCATCTCTTTTTTGAAGCCAATATGACTAAAGTGAAGACGTTGCCAATTAATGCGTGTTAATTGTGTTCATTGTGCTTTCCATTTACGCATAGAACGTTTTCAATTATTAATAATTATCATCTTGTAGGGAGTATTACTACTTTTTCTACACTCAACGAAGCCGTTGAATAACAGATGAACTTGCGTACTTTTCACTCAAAAACCTTCAATTACAAATATGTACGGTGTGACGTGCTAGGCCTGGTAGGGGCCGTGGAAGTTGTTGGATCCGGGAGAAATTTTATAGATTTTAGAAAAAAATTATTATAGCATTTAAACGCTATTCGAACATTATTGAGATTAGCTTCCAAAGTTTTATATTTTTTATAGAAAATTAAAAATGGAGAGAATGATTCATTTTCTCTGGCTGTTTTACAATTTTAAAACCTTTCAACCATAAACGTGTTGTCAAATTTCAAAGTTATTAACATTCAATCAATGTCTTTAAAAACATCTAAAATGAGTACCGTTTTATGTCAGTTTTAAAATTCCCGGTCAGACTAACAGCAAGGTAATCTTGAGTGCAGCTGGGTGTTATTGTCCTTAAATCTATTGGGCCATTGAACTGCACGCGCACCCTAGTCCCCGGAGGCCCCTGTAAAAAAAGAAGCGCTATTTAATTTTGCACCAAATACACTAAATTTTTTTTGATTTTATGGAAAGAATGGACTGGCCTGCTTATTCACCGGGTTTTAATTCAATCGAATGATGTAGAAATGAGAATGTATATTTGAAGTTGACAAGACAGCTCATCAAAGTTTTATGTGCCTGTAGGTTTCAACGGACATAGAGTTCTTTAAAACTTAATATATCCGTTAGTATGGTGTTTTATACCTCTGTAAAGAGTGTGAAAAATACATAATAATGTAATTTTAACATGAAAATCGAAAGAAAAAATTATTATAGCGCCATATGTCTCCGAGGTAGAGAATTGTAAAATGTATAATAACAAAATAGCAACACATCATTAACAAATCCTTATTCTTGTGAAATCCCTATTCATCATTGAAAATCTCTATTATTGTGAATGGGGATTAGCAAGCATCCACCATTTTCAAGAATAGGGAAAATCCCTATTCTTCATAATGGCTGATGCTTGGTTCCTATGGCTATTATCCCTTAATAATGTATTCATCTATTTAGAATTAAGTATATCTAGTAATAAAGACATTTAAATGTCTTCAAAGTTGTTTTGGTTGTAGCTCCCATAAAATTAAAGCTTGTTAATCGATGTTCATGTTAAAAAGTCATTTATCCATGTCCCATATGCCATACTATAATTGTGTTTCAGACTAATTCAAATAGGTGTAGCTTTAACCCTCTAGTACATGTTTATTTTTCATTTTTAATGAAACAAATTTATTTGTTTCGTTTTCTTTTTGCCCCTGGACCGCTAAAAAAATATACAAAAAAATCCTAAGTGCATATGTAATTAAATAATTAATTAAAACCGTTGTGTGGCATATATGCGAAACCATGTATAATTCTTAAAATAATTTTCAAAAAGTATAAAAATGTAGTTAAGTGTAATCTTCATACCTCAGGTATTAGCTAGGATTTTTTGTAGAACCAGATTATACTTATAATTAATAAAACAATCTTCGAAAACTTCACCTTCACGAGCCAGTTTTAAAACAACAGACCAACGACCAGACAATTGCTTTTATCACAATAAGTTTCATAAAGATAAGGGACCTAGCGGTGGTTATAAGAACTAGGCACATAGTTCCCTACGTGACACTACTATAATAGTTAACCTAAAACTCAGTAGATTTTAAAGTTGTATAGCAAGAGGGTTAAGACAAAAATAAAAAAGTTTAATACGAAAGTAAAAGCTTACTTCTATTTTCCACACGCAGATATCTTCTGCTATATACGATTTGGGATACCTTGGTGAAGTGAAGAATCCATTGTAATATCCAATAAAATTCCCTGAGCATCCAGAATTAAACATTTCCACTCGAATTTTGTATCCACGGGACTGGATGGATGCATCCGAAAAGAACCGAATCTTCATTTTTCGGCCTTCCGACAAAAGAGTCCTTCCCATGTGAGATCCACAGTATCTAGTGTTAGAAAGATGGGCATGTTTATGCTTTGCAAAATAGTCAGAAATTCATACTATAAACAACACAGTTAAATGTCCAAATGTAACAACAAGACCATAGAATAGTAACTGAGAATTATTGGCAACGTTACAAATGGGAAACTTCAAAAAGCGTCCCATGGGTATCCTTTTTTTCTGAGCGATAAAAACACTTGTTTTTCTTTCCAATTCGTATTGAAAGTAATTGTTATTGAAAGGGAAATTAATCTCTCTCCCCTAATGCAAAGTCGAAATGAGCCCATTTTTGAACTCAATAAAATTATCTTTTAATTGTTGGAAAGAACTTTTCGTCTAAAAAAAATGGCAGCCCTTCTTACTCCGGATGTTTTTAATTCCCTTAAATCTTTTTAAAAAAACAATGATCAGTGCTTTTCGTTCTTCCTGAACAATTTTGAGAACTGGAGCTATCTGGTTTTTACATCCACGTCTTCAATATTCAGATTTTGATTTCGACCCCAATATGTGTAATTTTCCTAATTTCACATTTTGGGGCTCTAAATATAAAAAATAATAATTCATTATTATTGAAACTCTGTTTTATTGCGGAGGTAATAGCGGCGTTTAAGGGTGATGAGCAGGGGCCTGTGCCACCCCACATTTTATAAATAAAAAAATTCTTTAGAATTTGCACAGATATTGGAATTTTGCCACCATACATATAGCCCTTGTCCCCCTCTAATAACTTTTGACATACAATCACCGCCAATGTAATAAAGATAAACGTGCATCCTCAAACTGATCCAGCAGAAGAAATAAACCGAATCTACGGAAAACGCATCTAAATGTATATTTTTGCCATGGAAGTGTTAACCGACTTTCACTGTGAACTTTGATTTGTTTTCCTTGGTCGAAACCATTGTTTGCTTTTCTTTTTCCTAATAGTTGTCATTTAGAAAAAAAATATTAAAATAAATTAACAATTTGAATGAAAACAAATGCTTCAAAAAATGGAATATTTTTGTTCCTATGCGTATTTTAATATTATATTAAAATATAAATTTACAATTTGTGAATTTAAAAACATCTTTTAGCACTGTCACATTTCCAATTAACGAGCCATGACTGTGTTGGGACTTGACAACCCCAGATGGCAGCACCAACACATGTGTTCAAACATATATTGGTGCTGCCCTCTGGGATTCTCAAGTCCCAACAACTCAGTGGTTGGAACCTGACTCACCAAGAGAGCAATATCAATAAGGCTACTCCATAGCTCTGTGAGAGAAAAAACAAATTTCTCTGAAATATGGGAAATAGTGGTTTCAACTTCTGCTGCTGTTGTGTGAACGAACGGGCTGCGGCCCAGTATATATACAGTTACGTAAATATAGATTTTTCATGGGAGGGTCTCAGGGACTGAGCAACGGAATTATTTGAGTATCTTAATTCCCCCAAACAGGAATACGTTGGCAGATAAATATTGCCACAGCAACAGTTATCATTTATTTTTCAGGAAATCGTTACCAACATCAGTCATTACCTATTTTTAAAATTTGTAAATACCACTACCTCATTATGAAATAAATTTAGAGAATAAATTTAAGTTTTTAGAATCATTGTTTAGAATATGGTTTTGAAGTATCTTATGTATACGGCCCCGTTTGACGATCTTTTCACTTTATCGTCGAAATCCAAATGCTAGATAATGAACCCGATTATGTCATGTTAAGCTTAGTTTGAGATACAAATTACCTCAAAACATGTTTTTGAAGCGTTTTAAAAACTATTTTCCGGCCAGGACCCCCAGAAAATACCAACTTTACGAGAAAGTAACATTTTCCAATTTTTTTAAAGTATTTTTACAGTAATTCGATTTTTAATTTTTGTCTTCTTGACTTTCAATGGGAGGGGTTTGAACCCCCTGAACCACCCCCTTACCTATGTGCCTTTATATATATATTTTTTAATGTATCGATTCTTTAGCGCACCGTAACCTGTACTTTTATGAAACAGAAACTTACTGATATAATTAACTAAAAGTTCATAGCAGTCGTAAATGTAAATGCACCAATTGAATTATGATACAGGTATATATATTGATATCCTGTATCATAAATGTATATATAATTCAAAAAATAGGAATAGGAAGTCCTTTGTAGAGCACCCTGTATCATACTGAACTATGATACAGAATGTTCTCCACAAAGAACTTCCTACTTTTAAAATTAAATTATAAGGAAACAGAGATCGATAGCAGAGTGAAACAAGTTGTATGCTTATTTTAAAAGCCTTAAAAATCTTATACAGAAGTTTCAAAACTAGTTACAAATGTTGCCGACTGGTGGCGCTGTGCGCTTGGATTGGCCTCCATATCCATAGTTACCAGAGTTTACCCCTTGCGATTACTTTTTGTGGGGCACATTGAAGGACACTATTTTTCAACACGCTATGGTTTGAAACTTTTAAATCAGATATATCCGTCTTTCAAAATAAACATACCATTTGTTTCACTCTTCTGCCGATCTCTGCTTCCGAGTTATTTAATTTTAAAACCATTTGTGGAACCCTGTATCATAATTCTATATTATACATTGGTGCATTTATATCGATATCAGTTTTGGGTCACCAATATTTGCGCTATATCTCTAGGAGGTAGTGTGTCTTTTTGTTTAAAAGTTTGGGAAACGCTGCCTTCACTCAACCTCTGTGTGATTTAAACGCTCCCTCACACATTGTCCTGTCCCACCGAGCCAACAATCTCGAGGCCGTCCTTCTCGCAGCTGGCGGTCGGCTGCACGTGGAACACCTCGAAGGTCAGCATTAGTCGGCTGCTCAGCCGCAGCACTTCATTTCGGCGATCCAACTGTGCGAACAAGAAATACATGAACATGTGATATGAACATATCAAGCGTCCCGGTCGGGTTCGCAACGCTAAGGAAAAAAAAGAAGAAATAACGCCACCTTGCCAAAAAAAATATAAGCCAATTGCACTAGGGGATCAACCCTGCACACCCTCCCGCTTGCCTTCTCCCGAAAAACAGCTGCGCTTTTTTTTCCTTAGCTCGGTTAAAATTTAATATACACATAAATTTTTAACCGAACTAAGAAAAGAAAGCGCAGCTGTTTTCCGGGAGAAGGCTAATGAGAGGGTGTGTAGGGTTGATTCCCCTAGTGCAATTAGCTTATTTTTTTTTTTATATCACAACTTTTTTTAGACATAATTTCAAAGGTTATTTTAAGGGAATGGGCTTAGCGTTTTTTACTTGTCTAATGTGGTTTTTTTTAGGGGTGGGAGTATAAATTACCTTACAATTATATCCTGATGGCCAAACAGGGCTGTCACGCATCTAGGGGGGGGGGGGGGGGGGGGTAAAAGATTCGAAATTCCTAATTCGACAGTTGAAAAACCCCAGTTCCAATTTATCGGCACTTTTCCTTTTTTTTATAAATTAATTCATATTAAACAGTTCTCTCACAAATGTTGGTTTTTTATACGCATGTTCCAATGCAGTGTTCGTTCTGCGGTCTAATTTAAGTTTAAGCTTACAAGTTGTGAAAAGTTGGGCAATTTGTAATCTTCCGTCGATAACAGTGGTGTTTTCGGTTTCACATACTTGTTAAAAAATATTAATTTTCTTCAGACATAGCTTTTCACAACTCGGAGATTTTTAAAGCTTGAAATTCCCACCTTTTAGCGTTTTCGGATTATGGAGAGGTCGAGGTACAAAAGTCCGAGGGAGGGGGATGGGTTGACAGTCGTCTTAGTCAACGCGTCTTACTGTCCTCTACACAATGGTAGGTCATTTATCTCCACAGGCTGATTTCTCCAGGTGTTATGAGGATTTGAAATAAGTCGCTTTTATGTTACTGAAGTTTTTTCCAAAGTTTTTTAAAGTCGTAGGCACGTCAAAATAATTTTTAGTTAGGAGGAGGAAATTTTTTATTAAATATACAGGCCTTAAGTATTTATTTTTAAGAAACAAACTTCAATAGTTCACTTTTTAGAACAATCAATATAAAAAAAAATAGAGAGAAAAGTATTTTTATAACATAGACATTTCTTAAAAATAACTCGTATAATAAATAAATCGTATTGAACTCACTTCAATCTGGTAGTGTATATCGGCATTTGGCGGATAATATTCATAGGGGAAACCTGGGCTTATTAAATATCCAATCGGGTTTTCTTCATTGAGGTTAATTTTGTACGTAGTTCCACCTGAAGTGAGAGGAAAAAATCATTTTTATAATTTCAATGGGCATAAAATTTAAAAATTCTTAATTTGCACAAAGAAATAATAATAAAATAAATATAATTTTTCTAACGTAATACATTAATATTTTTCTTGTATTATTACCTGCCAAAGTACTTAAAATTTCAATTTTCTAATACTAATTCTTAATTGATTTTTTATACGCAAGTTTTATATATATTTAAAGACTTGTGTATATTTGCATAATATTTTAGGTATTTAAAAATCTTTAATGTATTACCAATCATATATTTTGGAGATATTTATTTTTAAATAATTTTAACAGCAAAATTGGGACACATTTTCTATGTATTGTCGTATTTTCAGTCATTTTCACTGAGCTAGAATATAATATAACTATAAGCACTGGAGCGAGGACTAAGCGTTACCGATAACTTTACTCCTTTTTAAGCGAAGGTAGAATAAGTAGTCCTTTCGCATAGGTTAGCGTAGATTTAAAAACGTACTTCATGCTTTCAAAAATACATTAATAAATGTTACATATTTAACGTTTTTCCATATTTACTTACGTACAAGAAAAAGAATTTAAAAGACACCGAAAAAACAGTTTTAAACATTTTAGGGACATCACGAGTGACATTACGAGAGACAGTCAAGAACGAATGTTTTTCAACCTTTCTACCGAATGTGCGGGAGTTTCACGTGACGTATCGTGATGGAAACTTACTAGTAATTTCGATTTCTTCAGTACAGCCGACAACTTTACTTTTGTTTATTTAGTCGCTACGCTTGCAATTATGGGAAAGTTTGTATATAATATTTGTTTTTGCTAAATAAGTAATATTTTTATTCTATATATGAATAAATTTAAATACAGAAATACTTACATTATATCTGCATATAATTGCTTATAATTAGAATTACAACAAAATACGGAAAAATATTTTTATTTCAACCCAAAAAAACGCTTCATAAACGATTAGTACAATCAATCTCAGTGTATGTAGTAAATATTTCTATATTAAGATATAATGTAATGACAAAAACTTAAAATTGTAGTACAGGAACTGAAGTTCCATACTATATCAAAAGCAATGTACTTACCCAAGAAAATATTTTGTTGCACGTGACTGCGATTGAAAGTATTTATACCCTGAAAATGTTCTTAAATTAAACACTTTATTCTGGTATAAAAAGTTAATACGCATTTATAAAGCACTGAACATTAAAATGAGAAACATTTTATTGCCAAAAAAAAGGTAATTCTCCTGAGTCGCAAATGGGCTCTTAATATCTTTAATAGATTAAAAAATCACTCTATATTTGAGATTTCCCAAAAGTTATATTCCTAAAAGTTTTCAATTAAATTAATTATACTAGCATTCCCGTGCAATAATTATCGCATCAAACCCTCCCCAAATTTTGGTTGCAGTTAAAGAGGTTGAACCAATTATCGGTGAGACCTCAGCTTTTTTCGGATAAAGGATTTTTGGTTCAACCTAGATTTCACTATAATATGGTGTAATTTGCTGCAGACCTCTGTTTGGCACCAAGAACTGAAAATTTTAACAGTGTAAGAAGAAGTTAGATAATCATTGAGGAATAGTTAGGAGAAACTGAAACGACCTTATGGTACCTTGACCATGTTGTTCAAAGGCGACGGTGTGAACGGTGCAACCGCACTGGTGCTCAGAATTTGGATGCGTCAAAATCAAATACTACACAGAGAAAATGAATAGTTGTTTGCACGTTCAGTTTTCTAGTGCTCTACTTTTACTAGTTTTTATCAATAAGATCAAAACTAGTCACAATTGCGGAATATTCAAATACAAATACTATTTTAGCAATTGTAAAGTTGTTTTACACAGTTTGAAAATCTATATATTTATTCCTAGGCGTGCACTTTGATATTTTTAACAAAATTTCATTTTATTTGTAAGGAGATGGCTCTTCAGTTTATACCTAAAAAATTCTATTTTAAAAATATTGGGAAATGAAGTATTTTTATGAGTTAAAAAAACTGGATACATTGATGGACAAACTGGAGATCTCTGGACTGAATATGACTTCCATGAGCGTCAGAAGGTTAAGGAACAAAAATAATAATAATAAAAAAATATTACGTATTCTAAAAGAAATGTCTTTTAAGGAAAGGAATTTGAATTTATAGTACCCAATAACAAATAATAGGACTAAATTACGGAAATATAACTGCGTATTTTTATATACTTACAAATGCGAAGGTTGTTTTAATAAAAACAAAAATTAAGAAACAAAGTTCTATCAAAGTTGCTTTCATACTTTAAAACTTCTCCTTCCTAATTAGGAAGGATACATCAAATGATCATTTTGCTGAAGGCGAACCCAGTAAATCGGCAGGTTTTAAAAACTTCGGAATTGCAACATGGAACTTCAACAGGTGGGACATTCTTTTGTTACTTTTTATTTCCAAAAGGAGATGCAATATGAATATATAACATTCGTTAAGCAGCGTGTCTAATTTGTTCTTTCAGATTTCAAATTAAAGTTATATTTTTCTATAAACATGACATTTAAAAAAATCCCGTTCCTGTTTGGCGGCGTTCCCTATTCTGATTCATGAATTGAAGCGGGCAAATTAGAGAGAGAATTGCAATCGAATTATTAATCACAAAACAAAGTGATGGTAGTTGCATAATGTGACTCCAGCAGACAATTTCCTTAGTAACACGATTATCTTTTGTCTGGATAATTACAAATATTTAAAACATAATAGGAGGTATAAAACCGCATCTATAACAAACCTCGTTGATTACTAGCTGCCTGTTATGTCACATTTTCTCAATGTACCACAAGCGTATTGGCGTATCTAGTCTCTAATTTTGTAATAGGGTAATAGACAAATGAAACAACTTACCAGTGAATATTGTTAATTATACAGGAGAAATTGATTTTTAAGAAGTTAGATATATATCGATAATAGTTAGGAGATACTAGACAAGACAACAACTTGCCAGTGAATATTGTTAATTCTACAGGAAAAATGGATTTTAAGAAGTTTGATATATATATTGAGAATATTTAGGAGATACTAGACAAGACAACAACTTGCCAGTGAATATTGTTAATTCTACAGGAAAAATGGATTTTAAGAAGTTTGATATATATATTGAAAATATTTAGGAGATACTAGACAAGACAACAACTTGCCAGTGAATATTGTTAATTCTACAGGAGAAATTGTTTTTAAGAAGTTAGATATATATTGAGAATAGTTAGGAGACACTAGACAAGACAACAACTTGCCAGTGAATATTGTTAATTCTACAGGAAAAATTGATTTTAAGAAGTTACATGCATATATTGAGAATAGTTAGGAGATACTAGACTAGACAACAACTTTCCAGTGAATATTGTTAATTCTACAGGAGAAATTGATTTTAAGAAGTTAGATATTAAGAATAGTTAGGAGATTCTAGACAGGATCAATCTTCTAAGGCCTTGAGCTTGAGCAAGTTGTTGGTCGTTAATATTTGTATTATTCGGTGCCCAGGGCTGGATTTAGGCATAGCCTAGAATCCCACACCACACACCAAAAAAATCGACTTGCGAAAAAGTTATTTGGAAAGATGATAATCCAAATCCTAATGAAATTAATATACCTCAATCTTTTTTATGATGAAAAAAAGTTAGATTTTTTTATAACAGATTTGTACAATGTAAATATATCCTTACTTCAATGTGTACTATAATTTATTTTTTTTAAAAATTGGAATAATTACAATGGCATTGTTTTACTTCTGTTGGAAATCAGTTGGTTTTATTTTTTTCTTACATTTTTATTTTGCTTAAAATCATTTGAGGGTAATACGAAGGAGAGTGCAATTCTTCATTATCATCATAGATCCCAGAATGCTATTGCACATTGAGATTCCTTGAAAACATTGAAAATTTGTAACACTATTGGAAACTTACAAAAAAACTGTATCCAATTTATTTTATACGCTTAAAAAAATTATTTAATTTGCAGGTTTTAAATATATCTTTTTCAAAAACTTTCCGACCATATATATTTACTTATAATTTTATATTTTTTTAAAACACGAATTTTAATTTTTTTTCTCGAAATTTTATGAAATTAGGACTGTAACATAAAATAACATCTAAAATACCGATTGTATGGATAAAAAAAATATATTCACCTTATTCCTCAATATTTTTTTAATAAACTGGCAAACTTTCATAATTTTAGGAGATTTAATTTTTGAGATGTTAACAGAACAATGAGAAAAAAAGTCGCAAATTAAAATTTGCTCGAAATTTCCGAATAAACTTTCCTTTTTCACTCATTTTAATACCTATCTTAATTACCTATATTTAATTTAATTGTAAAGATAGAAATATAATCTTTATGACATTGGAAGGATGAAGTTTTAACGAACACTAATATATGTTTGATTAAGAAAATAAGTAATTTTAAATTACTTATTTTCTTAAATTAATTTTAATTATTTTCTTATTAATTTTAAATTACTTATAGCAGTTTAGATTTTAGAAATCACGTTGAAAAAATGAGGGTGAAAAAACTTCAAATAAGTAGAGCGTGTTTTACTGTTTAAAAAATTTATAAATCCAAAACTAATTCAAATTTTAAAAAATGCGTACTTGGATTTCCAGTTCGAATCTATTCCTACATTTCCTAAAAAAATTGGATCTCTCCTTTTAACAGTGTGTCAGAAACTCGACGGACAAAATTACTTGTAAGCAAAATTTTAGTAACGACAACTTTAATATTAAATAACTTCTAAACTAATAATCATATTGAAACAAAAATATATTCGTCTTGTTTATCAAACATTTCTTAGCAAATTCTGCTAATTTAGTAATTTTAGGATTTTTACTTTTTGAGATACGATCTGAATAACAGCGAAAGGATTAAAAATTCTCCATGGGCTTACTTTTTATAGAGAGATATTTTGTATATTTATAAAACATATGTATATTTAAAATTTCATATGTAGGTAAAAGTATTTTTATTTTAAATTTAGATGAATGTATTTAGGTAAATGTATTTAGGGTAACTGTATTAATAATATTCAAATAAGAGGTAAGTCTTTTAATGATAAAATTATTATTAATATTAGAAAATATTTTTGAAAAAGTAAAAATTCCTTTAATTTGTAAAGATTCACTTCAAACTATTAAACTCACAGCAAATTAAGATTCAGTTTTCTTTTACACAATAAAATTGGCTTTAAAGTGATACTTTTTATAATAAAATCGATTCAGTAGTCTTTAAGATATGCCACTTTAAAGATCTGCTGGGCGGCCATTTTGAAAACGCTACTGCAAATGGCGTAATCATTTCTTAGCTTGTCCCCGATTAATGTTTAGCCTTACATATGTATTTAATTATTCCTCAAAGTTTGGTTGTAGTATCCGGAATGAAAATATTTCTAAACTTATTCTACCCCAACATTAAATCAGCTCGCGGAGGCCTAGAGTGTTACTCTCAGGGTATATAATAATAGGTGCGGTTTAAGAAGTTTTAAATAATTTTATTATCAATTTGGAGTTAATTTATTTGTTTAAGAGTAAATAGGAGAGCATATTTAAGGAAATATGAATAATTCAAGTAATTTAGATATTACTTACAATAAAGTGTTATACTTACAACAAAGCGTACGTAAACTGCAGCGCTATGTACATTTTGGGCTGCCGCTCGGTATCGAACCGAGGAACTTCTGCTTGCGACGCCGATACTCTACCAGTCAGGCTAAAGTGATCACTCACGCCTCCGCGGGTTTTTGTTTTTGTTAATTAACGTCGCACTAGAGCTGTACAGTGGGCTATTGGCGACGGTTTGGGGTCAGTATCGAAGGAAAGACCCGGGAACACATATACATTCACACACACATTCATACATGCACCTCGTTATTTTGGTCAGATGACGAGGAAACACCTGAACTGGCACCCAACGCCTTCAATAGACGTCGGGACTTCGGACCCCGATCAGATTTATCGTGCACCAGTCCTGTATACACGCCAGTATAATTTGTTGGATATTCTGGACGACTTTCTAGTATTTTTGTAGCGAAGCTGGCAAACCTCCGATCGCAAGATCCGATCGACTTTTTTACTTTTCTATGTCAAGTCCATTTCAAGGATTCGCACCACCAATCCTCCGATTAGTAGCTGAACGCCTTACCAACTGAGCAACTGGGGCTCCACGCCTCAGCGGGAGTACCGGGTATAAGTGACCCCAAAGTACCCCCTCTCAGTGAGTCGGACGGAGGAACAATTGATTGAGATGCCCATGAAGTGTTATCACGTTGGCAGTGGTTGATTCGATGAGGTGTCACAAGTGTTTGTTCGAAGGTTGCGTTAATCTGCAGTCCGGAAGTCACCAATACAGCTCACAAACCACTGACATATGCCTTTCAACAAAAAAGTGTTCCACTAGACAACTTAGGCACCTGGATTTCATAAGGCAATTTACTACTGACATCCGTCACGTCAAGGTAATGTGGAAGCAGGCATACTAAACCCAAAATTTTTTTTAAAGGGATTTAGTGGTGTTTTTTAATACCATTTGGCTGATTTTTTTTTCTATTTTCTTTTGAAACCCATTTTAAATGCAATCTGCTATTAAAATAGAAAGTCATTTGCAAGTCAAAGTTGAAGCGGTTTGGAAAGCAAGAGCAAAAACTATTTGTTTGACAATATAAAAATTAATTCTATAAATAGAAAATGTAATATTTATATACATTTAATATTTCTACGATGTTGCAATACATCTCGGCTTATTTTAACATGAAAAATATATTAAATATTGTGATAGCAATGAAATTGGGATACAGTTGTTACCCCTTCAATTGGCTTCAAGTGAACAAAATGCCTTGCCCAATCCAGAAGTTATATTTAGAGATCAGTGCTATAAGTATTATTGATCTACCAGAATAAACAAGCTTTGGCTAAATTTTTAAAATGCAGATTTTACTAAATTGCTTATGAAAGGACTATTTACTTTTTTTGAATTTAACTTAAATATTATTAACTACATGCTAATATAGATCATTATATGAAATTTATTTTATTTGAACGCATTTGAAAGGTTATCTATCCATGACTTGGCACAAAAATGTGGTGACGACTTATTAAATTTTCAACACACAAAATTACAAGTTTTTAGGGTTATTAAAATGAATAAAAAACAATAATCATCAGAGATTTCTGCCAATTAAAATAATTATTTTTCACCAAACACAATTAGGACTACAAAGTTTACAATTTCAGGATTCAAATTAGCTTTTAAGCTCAAATTCAAAAATACATCTGTGCACAAAGACTTCGATATCACACAGCAATAATATCTTATGACAAATACAGGGGTGTTGCCCGGCTTCGTGCATTTTGGAGCAGTGTTCGGAGCAGGTAAAATTGAAATTTGGAGCAGCAAAAATGTATTTTGGAGCAGGTAAAATCGAAATTTGGAGCAGCAAAAAGGCGTTTTGGAGCAGTTGAAATTGAAATTTCGGAGCATCAAAAAAGGCTTTTTGGAGCAAATGAAATTAAAATTTAATAAAGCTTTTGGGTGTAGCTAAATTTCAAAACTCTCATGTACCCCATGAATTAAGATGTAACCTCAGAAAACTAAGGCCTCTAGATCATAGCCTAATGATAAAAACTTCAATGAACACTGAAGTTTTCATTGCACCTAACTAAAAGGAAAATGCACAATTTAAGTAAAAAACATGATGCATTCCTAATAGTAAATGCTTAATGTTACATTGAAATTAGAATAAATGTACCTCTAACAGTAAAATCGTAATAGCTTGCAGGAAAGAAGAATACATCCATAAAAGAAAAAAAACCATAGAACCCTACTATAAAATATTGTTAAAGAAAACGTTAACAAGAAAAAAAACGCTAAAAACTAAAGACATTTTTATTTTACGAACAAGCTGAAATTTTTTTAATATTTAATACTAAAAATTTAGGTATGGTATTTGTAAATTGCCTCCAACTTAAAATTTTTCAATAAAAATAAAATAAATATTTACATATATTCAACTTGTTAGTATTTTTTTTAAAAAACATTTTAGTCTTTTTCTTTAAGTTGGTTTTTAAAAAAAAAAAGATTTTCACCTGTTTAGTTTTTAATTACCAAGATGCTTCGTCCACTGCTATTATTCACCAGGAAGCTCAGGTTTTTGTTAAATTTTTTCCAAGGCTTAGTTATCCAGTTTAATAAATGAAATAATATTGTAGTTAGACAATCAATATCCAACAATGAAAATATTTTGAGATAGGAGAAAAAGTTATAGAGGCTTGATTAATCGATATTTTTGGATAAATAAAAGCCAGATAACAGTTTTTTGTTTTTTAAATTTTTGTTTGCTGAAGCAGATTTTTCTCAATCCAACAAAAAAATAATTTTTGAAATAGGACAAAAAAAAATTTCAAACGGTACATTTAATTCAGAATTCTTGATAGTTAAATGCCGGACAACCGGATATTTGTTCCCAAGTGATGCATCCTCTATCCGATAACTTTTTTATCTTCAAATTTCTGAATTAGAATAGAAGTCCCTCGAATATACATACATGAGAAAAAAATATATAAGTGAAATTGATAACCTCCTCCTATTGACGCGTTTGGTGGTATTGGTAGGTGCCCTTTAAATCGGTTAAAAAGCAATTGCACAATGTGTATCCTTTACAACAAATACCTGTTGAATTACAAAAAGCAAAAGTGTACTCCTTTAAGCAAATAAACTTGTAAAAAAAATTTCCAGTTTGCCCCTAAAATAATGCCTAAACAACTCCAAAAAAAAAGTCCAATGTACCTTTAAAAAAAATCCTATAATACACTTAAAATAAAACCAAAGGGTACACTTTAAGGTAAAAGGAAAATTCCATGAAAAAAAAGAAAAATTTCCGAAAA
The DNA here is from genome assembly GCA_963932185.1 of Troglohyphantes excavatus. NCBI lineage: Eukaryota > Metazoa > Arthropoda > Arachnida > Araneae > Linyphiidae > Troglohyphantes > Troglohyphantes excavatus. The sequence continues at coordinate 19,518,219 of OZ010671.1, forward strand.
GAAAAATTCCAGTGTACTATTAAAAGAAAAGCCTAATGTACCACCAAAAGAAGAGCCCAGTGTACAAACCAAAAGAAAAACCTAATCTACCCTTAAAATAAAACATCAGAGAAAAAAAAATAAAGGCTTTATATGTATCATAAATAGAAAAGCCCCAGTGTATACTTAAAAGGGAAAAAAACAATGTACCCTTAAAAGTAGAGCCTAATCTATCTAAAAAAATAAAAGTCCAGTGTACCTTATACAAGAAAAAAAAACTTATCACTCAAAGAAAAATCCTAGTGTACCACTAAAAGAAAAGCCCAGTGTACCACCAAAAGAAAATCCCAGTGTACCATAAAAAAAAAACAGTGTACCACCAAAAGAAAAGCTTAATCTACCCTTAAAATATAACACCAGAGAACAATTAAAAGCTTAATGTATCCTAAATAGAAAAGCCCCAGTGTATACCTAAAAGGAAAAAAAATAATGTACCCTTAAAAGTAGAGCCTAATCTATCTAAATAAAGGCCCATTGTACATTATACAAGAAAAAAAATGTATTCCTATTTGAGAATTTTGGATACTTAAATATATATACCCTCTACCTTGATGCATTTGGCTGTATTGGTTAACACGTTTTAAGTCTGTTAATAAGCAAATGCACAAAGTGTATCCTTTACAACAAATACCAATTGTATTTCAAAAAGTGTACTCCTTTAAGCAAATGAACTACTAAAATAAAATTTCCAATTTACCCCCCAAAATAATGTGCAAACATCTTCATAAGTAAAAGTGCAATGTACCTCTAAAAGAAAAACCCAAAATACACTTAAAATAAACCCAAAGGGTTTTCTTGAAGGTAAAAAAAATATGTCCGAAAAGAAAAATCCCAGTATACCTTAAAAGAAAAAGCCCTGTGTATCCCCATAAAGAAAGCCCAATGTACCACCAAAAGAAAAGCCCAATATACCACCAAAAGAAAAGCCATGTGTACCACCAAAAGAAAAGCCCAATATACCACCAAAAGAAAAGCCCTGTGTACCACCAAGAGAAACACCCAGGGTACCCTTAAAATAAAAAACTAAAGAACAATTAAAAGCATAATGCATCCTAAAAAGAAAAGCCCCAGAGCAGCCCTAAAAGGGGAAAAAAAATGTTCCCTTAAAAGTAGAAGCTTAATATATCCAAAAAAGAAACGCACAATGTACCTACACAATAATAAAAAAAATTATGTAAAGGAAAAACCCAATGTATTCTTCAAAGAAACAGCCCAACGTGAACATACCCTTAAAATAAAACTTAATGTGCCCTTAAAAATAAAAGCCGTTATGGAATATGCCCATTGTGTCAATAAAAAAGCCCTGTACCTCTTTAAGAAAAGTCTAACGTACACCTCAAATTAAAATCCTAATTTATCCCAAAAAGAAAAAAATATAACAATGCACAAAAAAGAAATCAGTGTACCCATAAAACCTAAACCTATCTCTAAAAAAAATAGAAATATACTTTTTATGTACCTATACAAGTAAAAGCCCAATGGCCTCTAAAAGTTAAAATCCAAAAGCATAAAAAAAATGTACCCCCCTTTTAAAAAATAGATCAAATCATAATTTAAAAGAAAAACTAATGTCAAATGTTAATGTACCCCCAATTTCTGTAACTTAAATATATTCCCAAGACCAGGGACCGACTTACAAGTTTAGGGGCCCAGGGCAAAAGAACATTTGGGGGGGCCCAAATTTAGGTATAAACACACAACGCAAAATAACATAATCAGTTATCTTATTTAATGCAAGCATAAATCTTGCAAAAAAACTTACGTGTTTTAAATTAATATATTTTTTTATTTCAGATGTAATTTAATTTTTAGTGTAAAATTGATAATTAAGATTATGAATAAAAGAGAAAATTGGAAAATATTCAACAATAAAATAATTTATAATTTTCATTCAAATGCTCAAATAGATCAAAAAGTATACAAAAAACATCAAAGATGTTAGCATTTCAAAATAAAGAAATGTTAAGTAATAAGTTGCTGAATCGAGCTCTTCTGTATTTTAATGGTTTTGCGGAAATGGTCGTTCTAGTCGTCCATTAGATAAAATAGTAGAACATAAAAAAAAAACTTATTAATTAAAATAAAAATTCTTTAATTAGTAAATTTATTTATAACTTTTTCACATTTTTTTAAGGCTATTAACCAATTTTGGGGGCCTTTTTAAAGTGGGGGCCCTGGGCAAATGCCCCGAATGCCCTGCCGTAAATCAGTCCCTGCCCAAGACCAATGTATTCTAAAAACTAAATCTAAGTGTATTCCAAAATATATGAAGTTTTAACTAAGAAATAGTACCTTCCAAACGAAAACTATCATGCACCTTTTAATTTTTAAAGTACAAAGTCAATATGTCTTCATAAATGATAGATTAGAGTATATTCAAAAAAGTGTAACTTTGTAATGAAATCAATGTACTTTTTAAAGTCCATTGCACCATTACTATCAGAATATTTGAAAGTTTGCTATGTCCTCCCTCCTCTTTCATTTAAGTCTAGAGAAATCGTGAAATGGGCAAATTATGAATATATTTTAGTTAAAAGTTAAGTAGAGGGCCATATTTACAGAAGAGAAATAATTGTATTCTCTACATAGGGTCAAAAAATTAAAATTAGCGGCAAAATTATGAATTTGGCTAAAAATCGGTGTTTTGGAGCAGCTTGGAGCAGAAATCGCGAATTGGCGCAATTTGCGCAGGCGCAACACCCCTGCAAATAAAAAATTGACAAAATAAATACAAAATAATTTATTATCTATTAAATTATCTGCAATATATTACCATATTTTTTATAAATAGCACAAAATATTTGATAATTAAATAAATGTAATTAAATTTCTATATGAAGACACAATATATTAGAATACTTGTGTGAAAAAGTCATATTTTGTAATACTAAATCGGTATTAATCTGCTAAAGTTAAAATTTACATTTTACAAACAATTTATTCTTCAAATTCAATTTTAATTACTTTCTCACACACATGCATGGAAAGAGATAATTTTTTAGCGAAACCTTCACCACAAAATTCACACGAATACTGCGTTACATCTAATAAATGGGACTTTTTATGAGTAGTAAGCGTATACTTTTGAGAAAAACTTCGGTTGCAAATCTCACATGTATAAGGCTTGTCTTCCATATGAACAACATAATGACGTTTCAATGTACATTGCTGATTGAACGATTTATTACAGACATGACAAGTAAATGGCTTAGCACCCGTGTGAATCAGAAGATGACGTTCATATGCATTCTGACGCGAAAAACTCTTGCCGCAATAACTACACAGAAAAGGTTTTTCTGCAGTATGTGACCGTCTATGTTCGATGAGCAAGTGTTTGGTATAATAAGCTTTAGTACAAATATCGCAAGCAAAAGGTTTACTACCAGTATGCGAACGGTAATGCACATTCAGTTGATATTTGTAATGGAACTTCTTATTGCAGGCATCACATTTAAAGGGCTTATCGCCCGTATGTTGAACAAAGTGAGAATTCAGTTCAGATTTTCGTTTGAAACCCTTGTTGCATACTTCACATATATATGGTTTTTCTCCAGTATGGATTAAATAGTGCATTTTAAGGTGAAAGTTGGTAGTGAATCTTTTATCACAGATATCGCATTTGTGATTTTTTTCACCCGTATGTGTGTGCACGTGTTTGTTCCGAGCGCTTTTGAAGCTAAACCTCACATGACATACGTGGCACTCGTGAGGTTTCTCTCCCGTATGAGTTATCATGTGTTGCGTCATAGTCGATTTCCGGAAGAAACGTTTATCGCAAATCGGACAGGCGTGGTTGCGAGTCGCACCAACATGCACCTCCTCGCAATGTCTTTTCAGATACCTTTTATCGTTATAAGATTTGTGACACAACCTACAATACAGCAATGTACCATCATTTCTGGAAATTTTTCGAGACTCGAGAGACGTAGTGTGAAGGAGAATGTGATTGTCATATGTATCCTTACGAGCGAAGCCTTTGCGACAAATTTCACACTTGTACGAGAATTCCCCAGTATGCCCTTGCAAGTGGTATCTCAGATTCTGTCGTCGATTAAACGACTTTGGGCACTCGGTACACTTGTAGAGTCTCACGTTTGAATGAGTCGTTTGATGACCCTCGAGATGGTTTTTATTTTGGAAACTTCTATTGCAGATATCACAAACATGAGGTTTTGTCACTTCCGGCTCATCCGTATCAACCGAAGATGGGTTTAATTTTGGGTGAGTATTGATGCGATTGTCGTAAGTCACTTTACGAGAAAAGCCTTCTCCAGTGTGTAACTGGGCATGGTTCTTTAGTACATTTTGGCGACTGAAGGATTTTGGACAGAGAGAACATTTATAGGGTGTTTCACCAGAGTGTATATATTGATGATTTTTTAAATGGTGTTTTCGGGTAAAGGTTTTATTACAGGTGTCACAAGCATAACTAATACTATCCGACTTGCCTTTTACAGGTATGTTTTCAGAATTGGCAATGTTATTTTCTTGCACAGGGTTATGCACATTTGTTTTTATAATTATATCTTGGTTGATTTCTTCAGTTTTGATGTTACCATTTCCTGGGACTGGTCTATGCACAGTTGTGTCTATAACTGTCTCTTGCTGAATTTCTTCAGTTCTGATATTATCATTTTCTTGTAACGGATTATGCACAGTTGTGTCCATAACTGTTTCTTGCTTGATGTCTTCAGTTCTGATGATACCATATTCTGGGACAGATTTATGCACAGTTGTGCCCATAACCGTTTCTTGCTTGATGTCTTCAGTTCTGATGTTACGATTTCCTAGGGCTGGTGTATGCAAAGTTGTGTCCATAATTGTCTTTTGCTGAATTTCTTCAACGTTGATGTTACCATTTTCTTGCCACGGATTATGCACAGTTGTGTCCATAACTGTTTCTTTCTTGATGTCTTCAGTTCTGATGTTATCATTTTCTTGTAACGAATTATGCACAGTTGTGTCCATAACTGTTTCTTTCTTGATGTCTTCAGTTCTGATGTTATTTTCTTGTAATGAATTATGCACAGTTATGTCCATAACTGTTTCTTGCTTGATGTCTTCAGTTCTGATGTTACCATTTTCTTGGACAGGTTTATGCACAGTTCTGTCCTTAACCGTTTCTTGCTTGATGTCTTCAGTTCTGATGTTACCATTTTCTACGACAGGTTTATGTACAGTTGTGTCCTTAACTGTTTGTTGCTTGATGACTTCAGTTTTGATGTTACCATTTTCTTGAATAGGTTTTTGAGCAGTTATGTCTATGACTGTTCCTTGGTCAATTTCTTCAATTTTGATGTTAAAATTTTTTTGGACAGGATTATGCACAGTTGTATTCTTAACAATTTCTTCCTCGGTTACTTCAGTTTTGACTTTTGGAATCGGTTCAGTCTGAATAACTTGAATCAACATGTTCTGTATTATGATGAACCCATTGCTGTTTATCAACTGCAATTGATTTCCGAAAGCATCATAGACATTTGAATTTATTAGCATTGGAGAAGCAACGTTCGAAATGTCCAAGTTTGGTATCGTAAATTGCATGTCAGTCTGAGGTGATTGTAAAACTGTGCTTTTACTATCACCACAAATTGTTGGATTTTGTACTTCCATGGCTATACAACTTCCAGTTACTCAAATGTTGAGCAATTGCTTAGATTAATTTAATATTAAAATGTGTTTTAAAACTTCAGGATGTCATTAGATTAACTCACTTAACAGTGATCGAAATAGATAAAAATTATATAAACAAGGTTTATTTTGTAAACAATTTCCGCTCCGATAATGCTCTTTTCCGCACAGCTTAAAATTATTACTCAAAAATAACTTCACGATATTTTTCTTATGAAATAGCAGATTTACTTTATAAAAATATTTATACAAAATTCTTATGAAAAACAATTATTATTAGTTTATGATAGATCGATATTTTAAAAAAATAATTTCCGAAATATGCTGTGACCATTCCACTAACATATTTTATTCCTCTTATCGCGCAAGAGTAACTTCAACTACAACGACATAATGTTATGTTTTTATTTTATGTTGAAAAGTGCGCGAAAATTCACTAACATAACTTTTTTCCTTTTAAAAAGTTTTTACTCAACAATATCTACCTTTTATTAAAGCTCCAAGTGTGAAGTCCATCGCAGAACCCAATATAGTATACAGTTATCTATTTCCGTAACTTTATTCACTTCAGATTTTCTTTTAAAATGGAAACTGCTCATGATCATTGGATAACATCAGTTATTTTTGAGCATGCTTGCAAGGAGAATTTCAAAACTGTTACTAAACGTAAGAAGACAATGAAATATTAAATTACAGATATATAAGATAATATTCAATTATAAAAGTGCCTGACATGCATGAACTCAGTGTTCAATAATATTATTAAAAATTAGTTTTTGTTTGAAACTATTTTTGTAAGGATAATTGTCCTTATCAGTGTTTGCCTTGTTTTCAGGCTGCAGAAAGGTTACTTTAAGTAAACTGTTCTGTGGGAGAAAATTTGAATCAATTTAAAGAATACATAAGCACAGTTCAATGTATTAACCTTGTGATTTTTTTGTACAGTGTTTTATACATGCATGCGGAAATTAATACTTTTTACATGCATAATCGGAACACATGTAGTATAGGACATTTGGAACGTTTTTGTTTTTGGCGATGAAAAATTGCTGTTAAACAGCGCTATGACGTCATAGGGTTACCAGATTGAAAGTCGCTACAAGAATCGGAATTTACCAACTATGTCAGATGGGGTTGTATACTATAAATTTATCGCCTCTATAAAACACGCCGAAAAAAACCTTGCGCACCAAATGTCCTTCACTACATCTGTACTGCATAATCAATTACTCTTAATCTTTCCTTTAAGTAATCCATTGTCAAAATTAAAATTAGGGATGTTTTTTATTTTGTGCCACTTGTTGGTGTAATCTACAGGTGCTTTTCTAATATATCTGATATCGGTCAATGTAAATCCAATTACCTTTTTTCAATATTGACAAAAAGTAGTGTTATATTGAAAAAAGTTGCCCGTTTTACATTAGCCGACATCGACCAATGCCACTGTCAAATATTTTCCAATATTGATAAAATGTTGTCCGTTTAATATTGGCTGACCCAACATTAGCCGATATTGGACAATACCGCTCTATGATATTGGTTTGACAATATTGATAAAATATTGGACATTGGTCGATCAGACATTCGCCAATGTTGTTGAAACTCCTTTTGCCGTTATTGGCCAACATTGCTCTGCTACTTGGGTAGCAGTTCCATCCACTTGTTTATGGACAACAATATTTCTGTGTTGGTAATGGTTATTCTAGGTTTTCACATTAAAATCGACTATGAAAATTGATTTGGCAGAATGCTATTCTTACATATTATGCAAAAATTTACATCTTCTGTGATAAACCTGTATAACAACATAAAAATGTCTCCACTGCAACAAATTTTAACCTGGCTATATGTCTTATGAAACTGCATATATCATTTCACTAAATTCAATATTTTCCTCATATCAATATTTTTTTAACAGAATATCATATCATACATTCAAGGTTAAAAACAAAAAAATTGTATATGAAGTATTGCTTTTCTTCCAGGAATGCTTGAAGATCCTGACTTATCTTCAAAAGTGATGCAAAACTCTGGGAATTCTAAATCCCAAGTGCTGGAAAAACCAAAAGTACAACCAGTGCACTTATTTGTATCTCTTCTCAAGCAGATGCATTCACTAGAAAATTTTGTATTTAAGTCAGAGAACTCATCCTTGATAAGTGTATTGCCTGCTATGCTGGAGTTGTTGGAATCGACTTACAAACAGTTCAATTTCATGTCTTTGAAACGATATTTCACTCTCATTTCAGAGCTGAAACTTTTGGTAAGAAATTTAACAGTACAAATATTTATAGAAATGCAAAAACAATGTAGAAATAAGCAATTAAAAGTTTATCAGTGTCTCATCATCTTGACATGAAACTTGACCATTTACTCACCACTCACACAGAAAACCCTTCGTTGTTTCTTTATCCCCTCATTTTAAATCTTTTCACGTCATACAACAAGAAATGGCTGCAATTGAAATTTTTATTAACCATTCTCCAAGCATTTGTTATATGCTGTATTTACTCCAGACTGAAATAGAATATTTGAAAGTTTGAGATGTGTTACTACCGATAAAGACCATGAGTCTAAAGTAACTAACTTTAGGAGAATTGCTGAACATACAAATAAGACAACCGACACTGGTGCTTGCCGTCCACATGTATACATATAATCAAAAGTGAAGGAAATACCTGAGGGTCACTGGTGGATTGCGGTGTTTACTGTAAACGATTTTTTTAAGGGCGGCCCTGCCCTCCCTTTTTCCATCTCAATAGTGCCCTCACGCCTTTTTTGCAAAATGCTCCCCTCTTTTGAAAAATTTCGCCCTTTTTCAGTCAAGCACAAGTGCCCTTGCATTTATAGATGTCTTTAAAAAAAAGGCATCGATTTAAATTTTTTGAGTAAACCGGAGTTAAAATAATTATAGCAGCAGAAGAGCTGTGCAGCGGGCTATTGGCAATTTTCTGAATCTATCACAAAGAAAAAAAACAAGAACACTATCGTAATTATTTACCATGATTAAGATGACAACACCCGAGTTGCTACCCCACGCAACCTAAATAGAGGTGAGGACAATGGATTTCAACTCTACGTGGATTACTTTTGGCATGCGCAATGTTTTCCCCCATGATCAGATAGATCATGCTACGAGTCGAGCACTCATTCCTCCAGATTAAAGTCCGATTGTGCCCACGCCAAATTTCTTTTTTCAAGTTCCCTTTCAAAAACGGGTGCCCTTTTCCTGCCAACAGCACCCTTACCCTTGTTTTATTTCTAGTATGAACACTGTGATTCTCATTTGTACACAATGCCTGTGGGGATTAGCATAAATATCTTCTTAAGTTGGAATAGCCGAAGCACTTCCACAACCTTAAATACCAAGCCACAAAAACCCCTATCGAAAAACTCAAGTTGTATTTTTTATTGTGTGTTTCCATCCAAACATAACTCTTTAATATATATTTCTACCTATGTTGTCCAGTGTTTCTGAAGATAAGTTGAAATATATATATATATAAGGAATATAAAAAAATATATATGAATAAGGAAATAAGTTGTGATGTGCACAATGTCAAACACGAGACAGGTTATAGGGGGGGGGGGGGGGGCTAATTGGCTTTTGATATTCATCAGTGCTTTTAAAAATTAAAAACTCATATTTTTGCTGTTTTTAAAAACTTCAAATTTCCAAGAGCTGTTGAAGTCAAATGCTCTTTGTATGATTATATATCTGTTTAAACATAAAATAACAAAACATGTAAATCATTCATATTTTATAACGAACTTAAATTTTGCCATTTTGTTATAACTGCACACTTAAATTTTTTATTTTAGGATTTACTGAATCTGATTGTGAACAATTCTGAATCTTCACTTGTAGTGCAGAAATTGAATCAGCACTTTCCTCGATGGACTTCAAGCTATCGATCGATTATTGAGAATGATTTCAAAATTGAGGTTAAGCAAAATATCATACTGTATATATATATATATATATATTAATTTTACAACTCAACAAGAGTCTTCGGTCTCCTACTAGAGTTGCCTTTAATTAAAGTTTTTTAATATTTCTTAGAAATCAGTATATTATTTATTGTAACAAGTGAAGTTTCTCCCGTCTTATGCTAAAAACATTGTATTTAGCTACCTTAAAGTAATATTAAATTTAAATTATTATTAGTTTAACCTGTGCTAATTCAAAACTGTAATTAGGTCTAAATATATAGAATAATGTTTTATTTTAATCATATATTTATTTCTGTAGTAAAGATCTCTTTTACTAATTGTACTCAATGGATCTTAACATATAAGGTTTCAAAAGAAAGATAATTTTCAGGAGCGATGACAAATCGTATGTTTAAAATAATACACTTAAAGCAAAGTACAGTAAAATCCGTATATAACGATGCCGGGTCTAACGATACGCCGAATATAACAATGTAAAATGCAATGGAAGATTGAATTTCTATAGCCGTCCATGTTATTTTTTCCGTATATTAGGATGCCAGTTATAACGATAATCCGCATGTAACGAGTGAAGTTTCCCATCTTATGCTAATAAAAACCGCGTATAACAATGAAGTAGGAGGGAGGGAAGATCGTTTTCACAATAAACAAGCGTCACACAATTAGCACGTGAACAAGAATTCCCGAAATTTGAGAAGAGATCTCCGGTTATTCTACAATGTTGGCAACAATAGGAAATTTCCTATTACAATGTCAAATCTAATCAAATAAAAATTATTGACCATTCCTCATCTAAATAGCAGTTAATATAGCTAAATTTATCTAACTAGTATATGTAGTTGATAAAATCATTATAAAGCACATAAAATATATCTATATTCAACGGTCATGTATGAGTATTATACTTTCTTATTAAACGATATTTTTTGTGATACGGATATAACGATAAAATTATGATGGTCCTTTGAATATCGCTATATGTGGTTTTTACTGTATATTACGACTGAAATAGAAAGTGAAAATAAATATAAGTGAATAAAAACAATAGTAGAAAGTTCTTTAACAAAAAGAATGTTTCACCTTATGTACTAATTTGCCAGTGTGATAGCCAAGTTAAATTTTTGAATTGAGCTAAACTTAATTTTACAACATTAAGGGTTAATTTATAAAAAAGTTTATTATGTTATATTTATTGAATTGCTGTATATCCTTTTCCAAACTACTCTTTGTTTCAGTTTATTTTTGTTACAGTAAAAATGCAGAGAATTCTCATTAAAAGTTTTAGGGATTTTTTTTCTTTTACAGAACTCTAAAGTTTTAGTTAAAGTTGAAGAGAGCCATACACAGTGTCGCAGGCTGATTTTAAAGCTGGCTGTGGATAAAGCGCACAAGGCAAAATATATGTCTGAACAATATTCCACTGATCTAAACAGACTCACAAAAGAATCCAAAGCATATATATTGGAAGTTATCACAGCCCTTGAATTGCATACCGGACCTTCAGTTCTGGAAAAAGTAATGTTTTGATAATTTAAGAAATTGTACTATTTTAGAATTTTAAGTATAAAAGATCATGTATTATACGAAATATTTCATTTTAATTTACATGACAGCAAGCAGTAAACATGCATTTTTTCTTGTAGTTTTTGAGATTGTTTTAAAATTATTTATAAACCTTAAAAAAGTAATTTTTTTTATGTATAAAATGAATTTTAATTTTGAAAATTATAATAATTTAAAATGCTATATGCTTATTCCAGGCAATTTTTGCTTTCTTTTTTCTTATGATTCTTCAAAATAAAACTTCAAAAGTGTAAATTTAAAAACTTTATCGCAAGTTTTGTCATTTCACTTACGGTAATTCTTGTTTAACCCTATTTTGGCCCATTTTGTTTTCGTTTATTGATTTAAGTATCTAAATTCGGGTTGTCCACAGAACAGGAAATTTCTGGAAATTATCCATTTTGGAAATTTTTTTAAAAAATCAAGGCAAATAACAAAAAAAATATTAAGTTGATTTCTGGCTTTGAAACATTGTTGTTTGACTATTTATATTCAAATACTATCAAAATAGTAGAAATCATACCAAATTGCCAATGTTTCTAGAACTTGGGAGAATAATTGGCTGTCTATAACTAAATACTTGCCCACTCAAGCAATTTTAATAACGAATGTTCAAATGTTTAATAATTGCTAAATTTCTAGTAGAATTCCATTTTTCTTGAACATTACTAATTTTTTTTATTTTGCCAAACTGTTAAACTGTTGTCAGCAACTGCTCTTTTATTCTTTGGGAGAATTAGCAAGTTATTAATTTTGGAAACTTGTAAAGTAATATGTAATGCTAAATATTGTTCCTGTTATTATACTTAATTTGTGTAAATCAGTATTGTTTCTATCACACTGAAAAAAACGATGACAGGGAATTGTCTGGGAAATATCATGGAATTCCAAATTCTTTTTCTTCTGAGCACCCTGAAATTCTGATTTTAAAAATTTTTAAATATTTTTGGGTGTGGTTTTATAAAATGTATTGAGAATATACTAACCATTTTATCAACTCAAGTGTGTCATGCTTACAAATTAAATGGATTATTTAATGTACTGCTATATTAATATAGTGTCTTTAATTATATTTTTTAGTGCAAAAAAATTTAATTAGCAACAAAAACAAATAAAAATTTACAAATAACAAAGATATCCTGTTGCATTGGCCAAAGAAAAGCAGAACACGGTTAAAAGATTTAGTAGCACTCCTTATACACTAAAAATGCTTAGTACATTTCTAAAAGTACATTATCTATATCATAAATTTAAAAGTGTTACTAAGGATTAGACAAATATTTGGTCGGTATATTAGACCCACTTGCCAAATATTCGTTTAGGCTGAATACTTTTGATATTTGATCAGTCAAATAGCTGTCATATAAACAGGATTTGGAAATTTGTTTTCTTGTAATTAGCAAAACTATCCAGCTGAATTTAAATAAGTGTCTGTCAAGTGTGCTATTTTTTAATTACTTTCAGAAATATGCAGCTTTTTTTAATCAGCGATTAAAATTATCCTAGACTGGATTTCATATTGTATTATGAGTGACTTTATGAATTATATTTATGGGTATAGTAGGAAAGTGGTCAATTTGATTTTGACATATTTTAAAATTTAAAGATTTTTACAGAAAAGAGGGTTTTGTGTATTTAAGTTCAAATTGTATTAAGTATAGATTTAATATTATTAAAAATTAATATTAAATTTAATAGTATTATTGTTATGAGTGAATATTTAAGTAAATACAAATACTATACTGAATATATATTATGATAATTTTAAGTTCTAAACCTTTACCTCAGGTACTTGGTTGTTACCTGTATGGTGAATTTAAAGAAAGTTGTTATTCTGTATTCGTCTCAAAGTCCACCAAATATTTGACTATTTAGCCAAATCACTATTCTTCACACTCCTACTCTTTACTGTAAAACATCCAGTGGATAAAAGCATCAGCTGGGAATCAGAGGGTTCCTGGTTCGATCCTGTGCAACGGATTTGACAAAGAAAAGTATAAAAGTAGTGATTTTGTGATCGGAGGATTGCCAGCTTCGCTACAAAATACTGCATTATAAAAATTTGTTGCTTCACATTTTTATAGTCATAGAGGTATAGTCTAAAATCTAACTCATGATAAATGAATTTCTAAAACATCCTAGGTAATGAATTCTACCAAGAACTATAGTAAAAATAATTAATAAAGTCAATTATGTTATTTTGTGTGTAATCTACATTTTGATATTGGGTTGTTTAGGATAAGTTTGACTTAAAATTCATATTATCTCAACTTTAATAAAAGCTTCTCCTTTCACAGATATCAAGCGGAGAAGAAACGGACTTCGTCAACTCTGACGATTTAAGTGTTCAATTGCTTTTGGACTACACTCAGCCGAAAATTACAGATGAAGCTTTGCTCAAATACTTGGATGATCTTGAGCCTATGCTTAATTCGCAGCCGGCATCCGCTCTAACATCATGTTTGCTCCCCTTCGATACCATGAGTGAGGTCAGCGATAATTCAGAACAAAGGTAAGTATCCGAATCCAATTAGAACCTCTTGATTCAAATTGAAGATTTGAACACATATAATGTATATAGCCAAAAACAAATGTGAGACTAGAAATATATTTATAGAATGATAACACAGTGTTCACTCTTGGCGTTTTTTGAAGGAGACCGGCCCTGTCCGCCCTTTTTAAATCTTCATAGCGCCTTCAAACCTTTTTGGGAAAATGCCACCCATTTTTGCCCTTTTCAGTCAAGCACAAGCGTTCTTGCTTCCCTAACTGTCTTTAAAAAAAGGCATTGATTTTTAAGTGTAAATCGTAATTAAGTTAATTATGACAGCAGAAAAAAGACTTCTTTTTAACGAATGTGTGGTGTATTTGCAATGAATACGTTGTAATTTCAAGCAAAGGGCATCCCGATGTGTTAACGGGTAGACAAGCCCACCACAATCTTTTTTTTGGAAGTGCCCTTTTCCTTCCAATAAGCACCCTGCCCCTTTTTATTTCTAGAATGAACACTGGATAACATTTGTAATATATTCTTTACCAACTGTTAGATGGATTTTGATTATACTTTTTACAAATAATAACTAAAGCTATTTAGATATGCACAAAAAAAATTTTAATGCTGATTTAATTTTTATTTTTCTGTCGAAAATAATTATAGCATCTATTGACCAATGATTTTTTCAATGCCACTCTTTGTTATTGTTGGTAATTTTGAACTAGAGCTGTAGAGTAGTTTCGAATGTATCTGAAACTTGATAACACAACTGTCTACTATATTACACAAATCTGGAATTAGGGAGTCAATCTCGCAAACTTAAAATCATAAATCCGTTATCTTATTCTAAGTCCTTCTTATATATTGTTGGATATCGTCCAATCAATTAATAGTCTGTCGTCTTATTTTATAAATGCTTGGTCATCCATTTTACTAGTATAAAAATAAAAATCATCACACCAGTTTACTTGTAAAATAAAAATTGTGTTCTTTATGCTTACCAATTTTCAAGGGTGGTGAATACAATTTTTAATGTATTCTTTGTGTATACCATCCTTAATAATTAGCCCTTATTCCATGTTAAAATACAATTTAAATATATCTATATAAAATATAATTTGGGATTTATATTGTTTTAGATTGTATTCCTGAATGCATTTATAATCTTTTGAGATTTTTGGGCTCCAGGAATGAGATTCTTTTGCTTTTGAAAAAATCTAATATATTTTTAATTAAAATGATAATAGTCTTTACTTGGGTCTTCAAAGGAAACTAAAATTAGATACTATGTTCAAACAAAGAAGACTGTCAACTAATTTTAGCAAAAGGCACTTTATTTTATGAAGAAGGTACTTTATATCCTCTTGTATACCTGTATTGTTGAACAGGCTACGAAATGTCGTTAACACACATGCTGTACAACTTTTGTATCAGCTCTGTCTCATGTTAGTTGAGCAAGAATTTATGTTATTACAAAAGTAATAAAATATTGAAGCGTTGTAATTTCAAAGTTTGTTTTATACTAAATATATTAATTAAATCATTATTTATCCAATGTAGTATTTTCGTTAGGTATGTAAACTCTTAAATTTTTTATTACTTGACATTTCTTTAAATAAAACTTGTTTTGACATAGTGGAAAGCTTTAAAAAATAACCACTAAAACTACCTAAATATGAACGGGAAATTCAGCCACTAAAACTACCTAAATATGAACGGGAAATTCCCCCCTAAATGTTACATTCAATTCAGACACATTTAGTATTAAATGTAAAAGCTAGAAGTTTTTTCGTTATATAAAAAATATTTAGTGTTTTTGGTTTTATTAATATGATTGTAAAATTGTATGAACTTAAGATTGTTTTTATCTTTTAAATAAATTATTATTTGGCTCAAATGTAAAGATTTACTTTATCCATTTTATTCAATATTGATAACCAGCAAACGAATTGACATAATAAAAAAAATCATTTAAAAATGTTAAGAACATTTTTCATATAATTTCTGAATTTTGTCAGTCTTAACCCCACCAAACTTTTTAAAGCTATGAAAGTTATTTTTTTATCTGTGTCTTATAAAAAAAATTATATTTTATTCATTTATAGCAGTGACTTATTATTCACAATATTAAATTAAAACCCTCTCAAACCTTTGCCTTTATGAAAGATTTTTAAAAATTTAAGAAACTTGAAATTTAACTATTTTTTTTATAAAATAGATTTATTGTATTGTAATTTGTAAAGAATTTTTTTTTCCTATTAATTTACTGATTTTCCTTTAATGTGTTTTCAGTGACTCTGAGTATGAAAGCTCTGAAGATGTTGGAGATTCGGTAAAGTCATTGACAGATATTACATCCACATCAGACAAGATATCTGATGTAGTGATGGATAGTGAGAATGATGATTTCTAAGTTGTAAATATAGTATAGAATTATTTCAATAAAAAATTTGTATATTTGCTTTTCTATGTTTTGTAAAATTTCTTTTTTTGTATCATTTATATTTCATAATTTTGCAATTCACATTGTTCAAAACATTTTAATTTTACATATAATTAATTGTAAAGGTATACTAATATTACTATAACATAATTTAGGGATATTTTTAACTCAAAAGTAAAACACACAATAAAAATAATTGGATTGAGTACACCATATACAATGAATTTTTAATTATTTATATTAAAACATCAAATGAGGGTCCCCCTCTTTGTTAAAATTGATCTCAATGCTTTATGCGAGCTACAAGACTATATGCTTTAATTTCGTGCCACATATTGAAATGGAGACATTGAGGATAGTCCAAAAAAAAATTACATGCTGTTTATGTGTATGATACATGAATATTTTTTAAACAATCACTGGAACTGTCAGCCTTTTTTCCCTAGGATCCTTCATTGAATACACTAAATAATAACTTGGTTTATTATGATTAAATTTTACTTAAAAACTTTTTTCTGAAGCATGTAAGTTGATTACATGGTGATTAAAGGCTTCATTCAAATCATACCCCTCTTAGCATTAGTTGCAGCATCCCTGCCTATTCACAAGATACATTGAATGCATAAGACAAAAGAGAGAAAGGTTTGTATATCCTTTTTTTTTAAGACTAATAGACAATTGAAAACACCTTATGCTGTACGATATTTTATAAACTTCAAAGACTTCTAAAGAGGTTTTATAATTTTCAAAATAAGGTGTTTTTATAGTATTCTGTTAGTTAAATCGTTAATAAAAAGTGTTCCCCCGAAAACCGCAGCTAAATTAAGCCTGTGTACATTCTATAAACACGAATTATTTGAATTAATAATAAAAAAAATGTCATTAAAATTGTCTAAATATGGTTATACAAACACACATGGTTTTCTGGAGAAATGGACATATGCTACCTTCCCCTGAAATAGAATTATCGTTTATTTAAAAATGCTTCAGAACATCAGTGAATCTCAATTTCAGAACTTGTTCGTTTTCCTTAAGTTTTCAATAAATTGTTAAAAATAAACTTTAAGTATTGTGAAAAAAAATTTTTAGCTACTTTCCAAATTTTTGTCGTTATGTAACAAAAACTTATCCAGGATTTAATATTAGGGAGAGTACATTATCTGTGATAAATATATATTTAAACAAGTCAGCCTTTATAATATAATAAAAAGATAACTTATTTAAGTATTCAAATGGACAACACCCCATTCTCCCTGAGGAGCCGGTACTTGAACAAAAGACTATCATGTCCCACGAATAATGCAGAAACTATGTTTTAAAAATACGTAGGCATGTGTTCTCGGATTTGTGCAGCTGACGCTTATTGTTTAATGTATCGTGCACCAAATGTTATCGTGGTGTCGGAGAACGAGGTTGTGCATATGTAGGCAGTGTTCCCGGATCCCATCCTATATTACTCAACTGCTTAGTTCAAAATTCCGAGGCATTGTTCCCATGTTTTTCTTTGCGAGAGAGACTTGACAAAACAATTTTTAATGTGATCTTCGGATCGGAGGGTTGCCTGATTTGCTACGAAATAACAATACGTCGTTCGAAGTTATTCTCCATATCGTGTATAGGGACTGGTGTACGTTAAATCTGATAAGGATTCAATTTCCTAATGAATATTGAGATTGTGTCGTATGCCACCCTCGTCAGCTGACCATGATAAGAAACTTTTTCTCGAGTCTTTTCTTCAAGATGAACCCAAACCGTCACTAATAGCCCACTATTAAGCTCTAGTGCGATGTTAATTAATCAAATCAAACCAATTTTGCTGTAGTTTTTTATGTAGCTTGAGTGCGACGATTTGAAGCAACCAAATAGCTTGTCACAAAGTTTTGGGTTCATGAACTAGTAAGTGGCAACAAAACAATCACAAAACAAAATTCCGGCAAGATTTGATTTTTGTATGAAATCTAAGAAATATGGAAGAAAATTGTTCTGATTCCATGTCTTCCAAGCAGTTATCTGGAAAGAAGAAAAAGAAATTATTTACTAAAATAAATACCCAGGTACTTTTTCTGATTGTTAGTATTTATAAACTTTTTTTTGATCACGACTCCATTTTCCCCAATCGATAGTTTAGTGATGCTTTTATCACATATTTATTTTCTTATTCTTAGAAATGAGCAATTAAAAGCACTAAAGTTACATATCAATGAACAATTGGTGGTGGTTGGTGTATCTATCTGAATTTTTTCTAAATCAAATAAGATCTTTTAAAAATTTGCATAATCTGCTTTATGATTAGGTACCTACCTTTCAATTTGGGTGGTAAAACTGTTAAAATGTACTCTACGGTCCCTATGACGGTAAAGGTTTACTGTACGGTCACCCTTGGCGACTTTTTCAAAATCTCGCCAAAAGTCGCCATTTTGGCGACTGTTGTCCAATAAGGTTGCTGCAATTCCTTGTCGTTTCGGAGGGAAGTTGCCATTTAAAAAAAATTATCGCCAAATGCGGAAAAATCGCGCCAAGGGTGACCGTACAGTAAACCTGACCCCCTATGACTTTTCGCCAAGTCTATTTACCATTTTCGGAAACCCTTCAGGGGATAGTTTTGAAATCCAAAGTCTTAAAATCCAAGAAATCCTTTCACCTTATTCTAATATTCTCACAGCTGAAGTGAAATTTAAAAAAAATACCTGATTGAAATATGCTGGAGATCCCAAGACTTAAGTAGATGAGGTCTGAAGTGCTTAAATATATGAGAAAAATAGTTGACGTCATTCTCTAACAGTTTGATGGCCATATTTGGCCATTGCGCCATTAAACCCCCTCTAACAGTTTGTAAAAAGCAACTACCTACATGTTAATAAACATTATGCACATGTAAATTTATTGAACAGGTGTAGTATTGGACATTTGGCGTGTTTTTCTTTTTTAGACGAAAAATTGCCGTTAAACATGGCACAGGGTTGCCAGATTGAAAGTCACCACAATAATCGGAAAATACCAACAATGTCAGGTGGGGTTGCCATACTATACATTTATCGCCCCTATAAAACACGCCAAAAAAACCTTGCACGCCAAATGTCCTATACTACATCTGTATCAAATTTATTCAACATATCCAATGCAGTGGCGGCGATTCGGGGGGGCAAGGGGGGGCGGTTGCCCCCGCACTTTTTTTGGATGTTGCCCCCGCACTTTTTTAATGTTGCACCTTTTAAAACTAAGTTACAAGTCAATTGTTTTACTGCATTTCCGAAAAAAGGAAACATTTTGAACCGCAACTTCCTCCTACTACCACATTCATGTAAGTAAGGGAGGGGGGGGGGGGGCAAACTCCTCCCATTGTAAGTAAAAAAAAAATTAAAAACCGAATTTCTGTGAAAATCATAAAAATATAGATTTTTTTTTTGGGGGGGGGGGGGGGGGGGGTATTTTGTCTTGATACTCCCTCTGTGTAACTAAGTATAAGTTGCTAGTTTATTCTAAAGCAAAACCATCTCCCATGTTTTCTATAATAGTTTTAAATTTATTTGCCCGCGAAAACACCCAGCACCTGCTCTTTGATTATTATCTAACTTAGTAATTTTTTTTATTTTAATTTTTGTAATGTCCTCTTTGACTAAAATCCAGGACCATAGAATCAACCCAGACCAGTCGGCTACTATCGCCTTTTTTTTATTTAGTTCTAAATATAGTTCAATATCAGACACCCTTTTTTTTATCAAGCGACTGTATGAAACTTCTTACATTAAAATGTAGTATTGCGCAATCTATAGGCGCCGAACGTCTGAGCATTTGACGTTATAAGGGTAATATATCTTGTGTTATTACTGTTTGTGCATGTGATTTGCGGCTTCGTTTCGATCGACTTCCTCTCCCCCCCCCCCCCTCCCTATCTGGAATCCTTAAAAGTTGGGAATTTCGTCATCCGTCATTTAAAAATCCCTGATTTATGAAAATATAAGCGCAAAGAAATAGCAAAAGAAAGCGAGGGAAGGTTAAATCGCCCAACTTGCCTTACACTTAAAATAGACCTCTGAACGGACCTCTCATTGGACGTCGCCGCACTACAGCATATTGGACTATTGGCGACGGTTCGGGGCCCATCTTGAAGGAAAGACCCGTGAACAATGCCTCATATATTTGAACCATGGTCAGATAACGAGGACAACACCTGGCGCCGTTAAGTTGGTAAATTTCTTGTTTCTTTTAGATCTTTGAATTAAAATTACCTTTATAATTTAAAGTTAATTAATGGAAGTTAATATTTATTTGTAATAAGTAAATAATTTCTTTTGAATTAAATTATGTATATTTAATGTTTAATTTAAAATCAGCAATGTCGATTGTGTTGCAGAATACCATGCAATGTCGAGTCTTTCGACTCCCACATTTCTTTAGCTCATGTAGCCTTTATATTATTCTTTACATTTTTGGTTAACTAAAACGCTTATTGCATCTTTAAATTACCATAACTATAAATTATCTAACTAATCGTTCCCACACATATATTATAAGGATTCTCAAACTTTAAATTTGTTCTCTAAATTTATTTCAGAATTAGGGGTGATTTAATAATTTTAAGAATACATAGTTATTGACAACTATTAAAAGTACTTAATGACAGTGACAACTGTTGCTTCCTCGACATTCAAATTCCAACGGATTTCTTTTTACTAATTAAAATTAACAATTTTTTTGAGATTTTTTTTTTTTTATAGATTTGGTGGGGGTTAAGATTTTGTGGGGTTAAGGATTCCACTGAACCCCTATAAAATCTATACCTACGTGCCTGCACTATTTTACAGTCTGAAACTGTAAGTATTTTTCTCAGGGTTCCAAAAGTCGCACCACAAATGCAGAATTGCAAATACTGCAAGAAATTTTCAGGGAATTGGAAGGGTGAGAAGATAAATATTTTCTCATTTCTTTTTCAAAACTAACACAAATGGAAAGGATACCTATCCCTTTGGAGGTCGGTCAACAAGTATATTAATTAGATTCTTTGCAACAGTCCATATCCTTCCATAAAAAAAATGGGGGGGGGGGGGGGGATATCGGAAATGGGTGAATAATCGACCTGGGCGTCTCGTACCTATTTTAAGATAGCATCCTTTCTTTAAATAACTCAAAACAAAGAGTAAATATAAATATGCAATATTCATTGTTTTGGTGGTCAATATATTTATTACACCCCCCTCCCCCCGCGCTCCACACACACTTGTTTCACCTTGATCTTGCCCCCCCACTTTTACCGCCCAATCGCCGCCACTGATCCAATGTACACATATAATTTAAATTGTGTGTCTATTTGGCATCTAAATTTTTGTATTGCTTTACAGTAGTTAAGTTTGTTAAATAAAAATCCCCCATCAACCTAATATGAATATTGCAGTGTTCACTCTAGGCGTTTTTTGAAGGGCAGCCCGCCCTGCCTGCCCTTTTTAAATATCAACAATGCCTTTTTCGGGAAAATGCTGCCCTCTTTTAAAAAAACTCTGCCCTTTTCAATTAAGTACAAGCATCCTTGCTTCCCTAGATGTCTTTTAAAAAGGCATTGATTTGAACATTTTAATTGTAAATCGGAATTAAGTGAATTATGACAGCCGAAAAGCTAACTTCCTTTTAACTATGCGTGTTGAGCAATAGCAATGAATCCGCCATAATTTCAAACGCGGGACATCCTATTAGTTGGCTATGCACATATATGAATTACTAAGATATTATTTCTCTGTGTACTTTTTGAAAGAGAAGACGGTTTGATTAGTAATTTTGAACCATGGTTGTATGACGAGGACAACACTTGAGCTGGTACCTCATGCAACCTGAATAAACGTGAGGACGTTTGGATCACAATGGATTTCCTCTTTCCCTCAACAACGGTTTGTTTTTGGCATGCCCCAATTCCCCAGATCAGATCACTACACTCATATCTCTGGACACGGGTCCAATGTGTTAACAGGTGGACACTTCCTAACTTTTTTTTTTGGAAGTGCGCTTTTCCTGCCAATAGCGCCCTGACCCTTTTTATTTCTAGAGTGAACACTGAATAATGCAATGAATTTGAGTAAAGTGGCCCATTTTATTATTGTTTAATAATCTTATTTGATATTGTATTGCAAGGTTAAAATTAATAGGCTACTGTAACGTGTTTTTACAACTAGCATCGACAATAAAATATATTTTAGTCAATGTGCAACTTTGGATAAATTATATATAACAATAACGTCAAAATCTGGTGATAATAGCTTTTATGTGTAAGACAAAGTAGCAGATATCTGCATTTAAAAGCTTTTAGTGGTATTTTGATGTAACCTTTAGAGGGCGGGTGTTTGGTTTTAACATGGGATTCTGGTTGAAACATCAACCAGCCATCGTGTAAAGGTTAATTTTATAAATATGGAGATGTAAGGTATGAAAAATATATATTTTATACAGTGTTCACTCTAGGTGTTTTTTGAAGAGCGGGCGCCCTCATGCCCCTTTTTCAAAAATGCCGCCCTCTTTTGAAAATATTCCGCCCTCTTGCCCTTTTTAGTCAAACACAAGCGTTCATGCTTCCCTGGCTCTTCAATAAAAAATCTTGCATATAAATTGGAATTAAGTGAATTATGACAGTAGAAAAACAAACTCCTTTTTAACTATGCATGTTGTGGAGGTAATTTTGAGTACGGGGCAGTTCCACGAATCCTATTGGTTGCCTGTGCCCGCATATGATATGCAAGTTTTTTTTAAAGAGAAAATGGTTTGAGGCAAAGTTGCTAGGTTAAGCATTTTATTACCAAATTTTGGATTTAAGTAGCATTTTCATCAGTTTTGTAAGGGGTTTGATTAGGCCTACTTAAAGATTTAGTTTTGAGGAAAAACATTAATTTTTAAATGCCAAATTTTAAACGTTAAGAAATATCTAAATAAAGATACATGAATTTCGTACCTGTCTTTCTTTCGAGATAGGCCCCGAACCGTCAACAATAGCACAATATGCAACTCTAGCGCAATGTCAACCAACAAATCAGAACTTGTTTTTTATTTAGTCATGGGTGTGATGTGCCAACGAGTGGCCACGCCCGCCCCAAACTTTTGTTTTGAAAGTGCCCTTTTAGAAAAAAAGTGCCTTTTCAAAAACGGGGTGCCCTTTTACTGGCAACAGCGCCCTACCCCTTTTTATTTCTAGAGTGAACACTGTATATATATACATCATTATAAATACTTTGAATATTCTTATTGCTGTTTTCTTTGTTTAAACCTTTCTTTTACATTTCTTTCCAGATGGAATTTTATTTTAGTGATTCTAACTTAGCCAAAGATAAATATCTTCAAAATCTTATTGATCAGAATTCCGAGGGATGTGAGTATAAAGTACAGATACTTTTGGAGTATACTTTAAAAAAAAATACTGTATTTAAAATTTAATTTTTTTGCAAAACTAAGTTATTAAATAATCAAAATATTAAATAAAGTCATGCTTGTATACATAATATAGATTTAAATAGAATTAAATCTTCATTTTCTTAACTATTTGTAATTTAAGCATGCCCTTTACCAAATACTGGATTAGGTTTAAATGAATTTTAACTTTTAATTACACTACAAGTATAAGCATTAAATACACTACAAGCATATATCAATCACAAATGTAAAATGGATAGTATGGAAAAACTTAACAGAATACTTTTTTTATTTAAAATGTAATTGTCATATCTTTTAGCTTATTGAATACAAAACAAATACAGTAAAAAGTCTGAAATACGGACGTCTAACATGCAGTATGATCTAATATCTGGGCCTTTTTTAATTTCTTTTTTTTTTTAATTTCAAACTGGATTTTCTCTTTTCCACAAACTAAAAAAGCAGAGAGAAGATTGTGGAATGTGGCAGGGCCGAAGTTCACCACATGTGTATGAGTTTATTAAAACCTTGCACAAAGTCACCTCTCACTTTGACGCGCAAAAGGGATAAACTCAGAATACGAAGATATTCCGGTTTCTACAATAACGTTATCCAGAGGCATAACATTTTCAAAATTACTTGGGAGGGGAGTCATGACTCTAAAATTTACTAAACACATTAAATTTAGGAAAAATTAGGTAAGTTTTTCCAAATATTGGGGGGGGGGGGGGGGGGGGGGGGGGGCTCGGGCCTGTGTGCCCAATACAACTTTACGTCTATGACGATATCAGTACTTTTCTGTAACAAATAAGTTGGTTAGTAGAGTAGAAGGGGGGGCTGGAGATTACCGCATAGGCATGCACCCCGTTTTAAGCACGCAAACTCGTCTCGTTCCTTTTTGCACAAAATGGACAAACCCATGTGTAAAATGTTCAGAGATGTCGATTCTGCTACAATAATCTTGTCTAGCGAAGCATTGCTGATTTAGCAATTTTCTCCAATAAAGTAATGGCTATCAACTCTTTTTTTTTTCCTTTTTAATTTAGCAATTTCTTTGAGTAGTTTTGGTATCCATGTTAAAAAACATTTAAATTTAATGTGCAAAATTTTAATTCTGGACCGGAATTCGGACTTTCGAATTCTGGTCAAGCAGAGAGAGAATAGAGAGTATGGAATATTAATGGTTATCAGGATGATTTAAAATTCGGAATTTTCGAAGTCCAGGCAATTTCGAAAGTGTAACTTACTACTATATATGATTCATATCAATTATAAAAAATAACTATTTAGTTATTATATCGAGATATACATATTTGTGGTACTATTGCTAAATAAATTGAAAAATACAACTTTCAAGGTAAAATTAGGATGAAATATGTACCCTTACTGTTTATTGCCACTGTCCTTCATTTGCAGCATTTTTACCATATCTTATATTCATTTATCCCAAAAATACTCTGACATAAGCTTAACATTTTATAAAAAAATTGAGTGTATTGTATATGTAAATGAAAAAATATTGATTTTCAATTTAAGTAATTTATTATTTTAGATGTAGATTTGGAAGTTTTTAAAGCATTTAACAAGTTGAAAGTAATGACAGAAGATGTTGCTGTTATTGTTGCGGCTGTATCTAAAAGCAACATTTTAGAAGTAAGTCAGATTTGCCCTTATAATTTAGTACTTCAAAATTAACATGAAGAAATTCTCTCTTGTAATTTTATTGTTATCATATATTAAACTTGTATTTAATTTTAGTAAGATATGGATTTTTTTTTTTGCCAGTTAGGAAGTGAAATATGTAAATCATTGGAAAATGGAAATATTCTTAATGATTAAGAATCCTAAGATTTGAAAAACAATTAATTTATTAAAATTTCCATGTGGGAAAAATTGTTAGAACCTACATTTAAAAAATTCTATGTATACAAGTTGTTTGCATTAATAAATAAAGTGCATATAAATATAATTAAGGTCCTTGAAAAATCCTTCGAAACACCTTATTTTTATTTAGCGAAAATGCGAGCGAACACTGATATTGCAACAGATATTCATATGGCACTTCGGGATATGAATATCAATTGTTGCATAAAAAGTTATTTATGAATTAAAATATTCAGGTAAAGGCAAATGAGTAAGGAAACTACAGAATCCTATACAATTCATACAGACATACTGTATAGATTCATATGTTTCTGATATTTATTAAGAATTCGATCTAGGCATTTTTTTCAGGGTGGCTTGCCCCGCCCTTTTTAAATCTCAATAGCGTCCTCCTGCCCCTTTTGCCCTTTCCAGTCGAGCACAAACATCCTTGCTTCCCTAGCTGTTTTAATTTTAAGTGTAGCCGGCATTAATTTTAAGTGTAAATCGGAATTAAGTGACTTAAAACAGTACGAACTTCTTTTTATCTATGTGTGTTGCGCAATCGCGATGAATCTGTAGTAATTTAAAGCATGGAACATCCTATTGGTTAACTGTCCCGTATATGAAATACTAAGGTGTTATTTTTCTGTGTACTGTTTGAAAGAGAAGAGGGTAAGATTACCAGATTAGTATTTTGAACAATGGTCATATGACCAGGACAACACCTGAGCTGGTACCCCATGCAACCTGAATAGGCATGAGGACATTTGGATCACAACGCATTTTTCCTGTACACGGCGGATTATTTTTTGGCATATAATATTTCTCCCCCCCCCTGATCAGATTACTACACTTATACTAAGAATTAGGCACTCATGCCTTTGGACATGGATCCGATGTGTTAACGGGTGGACATGCCCACCCCAATTTTTTTTTGTAAGTGCCCTATCAAAAACGGGAGACCCTTTCCCTGCCAGTAGTGCCCTGCTCCTTATTTTTAGGGTGAACACTGGTGATTTTATATTGTGAAATCATATATTCAATGCATTTACTTTCCAGGTTAACAAAAATCAGACGAAAATCAGACGTGTGACTCCTTTAGGAAAGGCAAAGGACTACGATGCCTGCACTCTGTATGTTGAGAAACTTCCTTCCAATGTCGACCATAAGTGGATAAAAGATGTATTTGAGCACTTTGGGGTGGTGGATCACATCAACATACCTCGATTCAAAATCTCAAAGAAAGTGAAGGGCTTTGCGTTTGTGGAGTTCAGTACTCCTGAAAGCGTCCTTAAAGCATGTGAAGTATGTTATAAAATTTAAACTATATTTTACTTTCTACTTTATAAATGATAATAAAAATAACATTCAAAATTCTAACTTTGGATTTCAATGTTTCTGTATGATCTCTAAGCAAATAGTTTTGAAAAAATTCATTTGTGTTTCTAAATAAACTACTTTGAAAGTAGTAATCTGTGTATATAATTCTCTTATGCAATAACCAAAAAATGATGTTCTCTTAATTTCTAATGGCAACATTAACTTTGTTTACTCTTTTGTCAGTGTTTGTATTTTGCCATTACATAAGCCATTTTGATGATTAACCACTTCAAATAATTGGATTGCGTAACAATCCTCCATGGGTTTCCCCCCCCCCCCCCCCCCCCACTAGTCTGTAATAATACAACAATCAATTTTTTATTGCCAGGTTTTAGATCTATAAGATACAAGTGACAGTAAGTAAAAATATCATATCAGAAAATGGAACATTTATTGTTTGATGGTTTTTTTTCAAGTATTTCTGGAAAACCATTACTTGCAGTTTTATATGAAACCATTATTACAATTGAATTAAATTGACTTAAGTATAATTAGCAAAAAAATTAACCAATGTGCTCCAAAGTTAAGAAGGCACTACCTTATTCCTTTACAATCTTTTTTTGTTTAATTTATTATAAAATTTTAAACATATGTAGAATAGAGGGAAATGTAATTTCAAATAATGTAAATTTAAAAACATTCAAAATATTTTAAGGAAAAAATACTAGTCCACTCTTGAAAAGTTGTTTGTTAGAACACACATCAAATTTATTTTAAAAAAAATTTTAATCTATCAAACAAGATTTTTTTTTGGTTGTATATTGCCTTGGTATTACATAAAGAGGTTACAGACATTTATTTTGTTTGAAAGAAAATTGTCGAAACGAATTAAACTCAAAATGCTCATGTAATTTCAAAAGTTTTGGAGAAAAAAAATTCTTGTGCATGATTTTTGAATAGTTGTGTCACAATTGTTAGTGTGATTAAATCACATCCTATTTTAATTTAAGGCATTAATCTAATATCTGTTGCTGTATAAAATTTATTATGACAGGCTTTTAGAATTTTTTAGTCATAGCTATGTATGCACAGTTTTGTACTTTAATACATTCAACAAAGTTAGCAATTATATTTTGTTTAAGTTTTCAGCATTCATGTAATAACAAAATATATATTTAATACTATTAATAGTTTAATTTCCATTGAATTACATATATCTATACTTATATATAAGAATGGAGTGTCTGTCTGTGGAATCGAACAAAACCCCTCATTTTGAGTTTTCTCCACGAATTAGAATACGCTGATTCCGAAAATCGCATTAAATTTTTTTTTGTCTGTCTGTCTGTTTGTCCGGATTTAACTCAAAAACTACTGCACGGATTTTTATGAAACTTTTACCATTTGAACAAACTTTTCTTAATTTAAAATCTGCACTTTGTTTCATGTGGATATCTGCAACCATTCAAAAGTTATAGAACTTTTTCCATTTTCTCTAACATTACTCCTATGGGAAATTTACATCTCGATCTTCCCTTCATAACATTTTTGTTAAAAATCACCTTGGCGACCAAAAATATTTTTCAACAATACTGGAATAAACGATTCATTTTGATTGGCTGATGAGTAAATGTCGCCAAATGAATTAAAAATGTCGACAAACGAATTAAAAAAGTCGCCAAATATTGCCAAATGAATTAAAAATGTTTCCAAATGAATTTAAAAATGTCGCTAAATATCGCCAAATGAATTACAAATGTTGCCAAATAAATTTTTTAAATGCCGCCAAATGAATTAAAAATGTTGCAAAATTAATTAAAAATGGCACCAAACGGATTAAAAATTTCGCCAAATATTGCCAAATTAATTTAAAATGTTGCCTCAATACTTATATATAAGAATGAAGTGCCTGTCTGTGGAATCGAACAAAACCCCTCATTTTGAGTTTTAGACTACGGTCATAAATTGGCAGAAAAGAAAAAAAAATCAATCACCAAATACGATAAATTATTTCGATTTGGAACAATGTAATATTTTTTCTTTGATATATTATTGCGTCGCCAATAATAAAACTAATGAATGTGAAATTTTTCTACAAGGGTTTATTGTTACTAAATGGTTAATTTTTATACAAAAAATATGCAATTAAAAAAAAAATTATAATTTTTATTTAAAAAAATAAACATTTTACAAAAACATCAGTTTAAACAGTAGTCGCAATAGCATGTAAAGTCGTGAACATAAAAATAGGTTTAGGTATCTTAAATACTCAAAGTAATTCTGGGTAATATTTAAAGTAAATCTGGATTTTGATAAAGTTTATTTTTGACAGTGCACAGAAAGTGATATGCGATGGCTACGCTGACAAGACAAAATCGTGCAGCTCTTACTGTGCAAACTGACCACGAGCAACGCCGGGCCATATTTCTAGTTAATAATAAGTTACATATATTTAAAATTCCCAAGAATTTAAAATCTGTAATTAATAATACCCCAAAACATTTTATAATATAACCATAACCACACAAATGTATAATAACACCGAAGTTGCAGTAACTAATTGAAAGTGCTCAGACGATACAAAATCAGAATATGAATAATCAAAATAATATTTTACATTTAAGAATATTGCAAACAAGCTAATCATAGAAATTTGAAATTGGATGATATGAACAAGATTTAAGTTGCAAATTAAAGAAGGCAATCATTTAGAAAAATCCCAGCTGGGAGTTCCGATCTAATGGGAATCCCATGAAAAAATTATTAGTCGATTCTCCTTGCTTTCTTTTATTTGTAACTTAAAATCTTGTCCATATTATACAATTTAGAATTTTTATGATTAGCTTGTTTGTAATATTCTTAAATATAAAACTCAATTTTAATTATTTCTATTCTGTTTTTGTATTGTGCATACATTAATTCACATGCTACTGGTAATTTACAGAAATAAACGTCACCTGTTAAGTTAATTTGCATATATTTTTATTTCAGCATTACAAGAATTCAAATGCCAAGCATTGTGTTGAAAGTGTAGAGGGGAACTCAAAAACAGGTATGATAATTGTTATTCCGAAACAGTGTAAATAAAGATTAAAAATTCTAAACAAATTTTGTCTGTGATTTTCAAAAATTAGATTAATAACTTCACTGAATTCACTTCCCTGTTTCCTATCAAACTAAACTATTTTATTCTTCCAAAGCAGATTTTGTCCCATTGAAATTAACTTCCAAATATTGAACTCTTTACATGAGTCAATATATTTTTAAAAAAAAGTCTCCTCTTAGAATCGTCACTTTAACATGATAAAGCCTGTTTTGTCTGTTAGCTTCTCAAATGAAAACTTATTTAATTTTTTTTGTCTAATTAGTTAATAATGTAATTTTTCAGGTAAAACGAGGAGGGCTATGGAAATGAGCGACAGTGAAGAAAAAAGCTGTAAAAAGATTAAGTTTGATGGTGAGGATTCATCCACTAATAAGGTGATTTGCTGTTTTTAATATAATATTATTTTAAAACTCAATTATACACTTTAGTTTATAGGATGAGGATAGTATGTATTTATTACTTAAGACAATTCCATAGCTTGATTGTTATTCAAAAAATGAAAAATGCTTGTTTTAGTTTGGTCATTTTAAATGCTTTAAAAAATTTATAAAGTCCCTAAATTACAATTTTTATCCATTAGCATTTATATTTTTGTTTTTTATGCACTGTATTGTATTTGATATTATGCAATCAATATTTTATGCTTTTTATTGAAATTTTATTTTCAGTTCTTTTTATTTGATTATTGTTTGTGTTTGATGCTTTAAACAAACATACAGATATATCTTACAATCTACAGAAATTTCCCATTAATTTACCTCAAGAAATTAATTTTCCATGAATATTAATTTCATAATGAATTATTTTTATTTAATATACAATCACCTAATGAATCCATTAAAAATAATTTCATATTTATTACTATTACAGACTATAGCAAAATATTTTTTTTATTTAACTATCAGTTAATTTTTTTAAATGTTTTCAATTGTTAAAAAAGTTTCTTTTGGTATTAATATTAGATGACAGTGCAATATATGTTTTTTTCTGTCATTCTCATATTAAGCTTCATTTTCTAGAGAACTTAGTTTTTAACTCAGAATTGTACATATTTTTTCTTGGAAACTTTTTTTATCCCCTACTATCATAAAAATAAAATAGTAACTGACCATTAATTTATTTTCCTTTTTACCTCATGTTAGATGAGCCTGTAATGCTCATGTTTTTAGATCAGAATAATGGGAATTTAATATATGTAGATCAGTATATTAGGAATTTATAAGTAGTTTTTATTACTCTTTTTATACTTTTTTTATATTTCAAAAAGATATAAATTGCATCTATTATACTTTTAGTTTATCTCTTATGTACTGAGTTATCTGGAATTTTAGAAGGATTTTTTTTTATAAAACTTTTAAATGCTAAGAAAAAAACGCTATTAAATGAAATTCAGATGGCTATTTTTACATTCATGATATCTTCTTTCAGAATGGCAATGATGTAGAAACCAAACCTCTTATCAAAGATACTGTGGAAAGTTCAGGTTATTAACATTTTATTTGTACATTTTTAATGACATCTCTGAAACCGATAAAGGTTTTACTACATTTGCAATTTTAATTTGATTATAAATTTTTATTTGTTTTTAATATCTAAACATTTTTTTTTTTAATCTAGACAATTTTTGTGGTATATTTATAATATTATATATATATTTTTATATAAGATATTTGTACTTTATGTAAGCATACATTTCATTATTCATGAGTATTTTAAAATAAATCATTTATGTATGTGGTTTAGTAATAATTTAAGTACTGGTATGATAGACTTTCCTTCACGTACAAAATACGGTTTACCATTTTACAATAAGATTTTTCTGCTTGTCTCAGAATAATTTATTTAAATATTTAATTGTTCAGAATAAAATATTTTTTTTATATATATAAATCATTTGTTAGTGTTAAACTGTTATTAAGATTTTAGATATGTTCAGGTTTTATTGTATGACATTTAAATATACTTTTGATTTTGCTGGAGTAATATGTTCTAGTCCTTAAGCCAGTTTACACACAGAGCAGAAAAATTAAATTTGTAAAAAACTTCTATTATTTGGTATTTTTGTTATTTACATAAGGAATAGGTCTGTTTATAAATTGTTGCATGATTTTAATTTACTCTATGCGAAGAACAGGAATTTCTGATAGTTTGATGAGTAAAGGTTTACAAAAGCTTTATGACTATTAAAAGTTTTTTGGTTAAACTAAAGAATAAGGGGACCACTCCGCCAAGGCGTCAAAAATAAATTGACAAACGCGATTTCAGTTCAAATTGGCAGCCATGCTTAGTATTTGCTTAATATATGTTATAATGCATGTTTAAATGGTATATCTCATTGGTTTATTTACAGCAATTACTTCTGCCTACTTGTGAGGCCTCTGTGGGTGAGTGGATTAAGGCGTCAGCTGGGAATCCGAAGGTTCCCGGTTCGAACCTGTGCGACGGACTAGACTAAGAATAGTAAAAAAGTAGTGATCTTGCGATCGGAGGGTTGCCAACTTCGCTACCAAAATACTAGAATGTCGTCCAGAATATCCACAAAAAATTACCGTTGTGTATACGCAGTGTTCACTCTAGGTGTTTTTTGAAGGGCGGTCCGCACTGCCCGCCCTTTTTTCATCTCGATATCGCCCTCATGCCCCTTTTTTAAAAAATGCCGCCCTCTTTTGAAAAAATTCCACCCTTCTTGCTCTTTTCAGTCAAGCACAAGCATCATTGCTTCCCTAGTTGTCTTTAATAAAGGCATCGATTAAAAATTTTTTTTGTGTAAATTGCAATTAAGTGAATTATGACAGTAGAAAAATAAACTTTATAACTACGTGTGTTGTGAAATCGAGATCATTCCGCGGTAATTTCGAGCACAGGGCATTCCACAAATCCTATTGGTTGCCTGTGCTTGCACATGAAATACTAAGTATTTTTTTTTTTAAAGAGAATATGGTTTGGGATTAGGTAGGGATTGGTTTGCAAGAGTAGGCATTTTATTACCAAATTTTGGAATTAAGTATTCTTTTTATCAGTTTTGTAAGGCATCTGATTCCTACTTACAGAATTGGTTTTTAGGGAAAACAATAATTTTAAAATGTCAAATTTTCGATTTCAAATAATATTTTCATAAAGAGACATCAATTTTGTACGAGTCATTAAAAAATACGAGACATCGTTCCCGGGTCTTTCCTTCGAGATAGGCCCCGAACTGTTAACAATAGCCCAATATGCAGCTTTGGCGCAATATCAACCGACAAATAGGAACTTTTTTTTTTGTTTGGTCATGGGTCCGATGTGTCAACGTGTGGCCACGCCCACACAAAACATGTTTTTTAAAGTGCCTTTTTAAAAACAAGAAGTGCCTTTTCAAAAATGGGGTGCCCTTTTATTGCCCACAGCGCCCTGCCCCTTTTTATTTCTAGAGTGAACACTGGTATACGTGACTGGTGCACGATAAATCTGATCGGGGTCCAATGTCCCAACGTCTATTGAAGGCGTTGGGTGCCAGCTCAGGTGTTGTCTTCGTCATCTGACCATGGTTTAAAAATACAAAGCATCGTTCCCGTGTCTTTCCTACGAGATATACCCGAACCGTCACCAATAGCCCACTGTGCAGCTCTAGTGCAAAGTTAATTAACCAAACCAAACCTGCCTACTTGTGACATTACACACGCATATGAAAATGTTTGCATAAAATGTTTTACATTCACGCCCAAATATTTCCATAATGAGTTAACACACATGTGCTAATTCGAAACTAAATGTTTATTTCATTAGTTTCTTTTGCCATTTTGTTTGTGTAGTTTGTTTCATAATTCGATGCATCATAGCTATTTTTTTACTTTGTTTATTTATTAAAAAAATTTAATGACGTGTCAGCGAGCTTTCGGCATTGTATGTGGTGGTTTTTTGTGGAGTTGAAAGAACATGGAATAATATTTTTTAGAGTTGTTGAAGATCGTAAAAAACAAACTTTTCTGATTAAAAGTTATATTTAGCTTGGGACCACGATATTCAATGTTTGTATGAATGAAAATGGCTGCCCTACAATCGGAGTGCATACTAATGATATGGAAAGCACTTAGATCGTCGACCAGGGACAAACACCTGTCACAGTGTTTTTAATTTCTACTTTGTCAAATACATGTGGCGGTGTATATATGAGGGAAGCTATAAGGCCATGTCTCGATCTTTTATAAGATCACTGAATTAAATCGTCTTTCTATCAAAAAATTCTTTAAACAATTTTTACCAGTCAATTAAAAGCAGCCCAACTACAAAGGATTGCCGAAATGATGTCATGCAGGATTTTCATTGCTTGTCTCACATTGGTTTAATTTGTAGGCAGTTGCTCCTCCCATTTATTTACTTCACATTGATATCTCAGCGCTCGCAATGGTAACCATGGCATAGATCTTCCACTCCATATTTGTATACAAATATATATTTGGCAGAGTGGCCCCCCTAATCTTTACTTTTACCAGTTTTTTTAAGCATTGGTGTGTGTGTGTTAAACATATAAAAATTATCTGATCAGTGAAATATTTACACCCAACTAAATAAATTATTTCTGGGAAAGTTATAATTATGTATAAGAAGTAAATTCTGTTGTGTTATTGTGAAAAATTATAATATGTTTTCATTATTAAATCAGAGGAATTATTTTAAAAAATGATCAGGGGCATTAGAAACCATTTTATTTTCAATATTTATTTATATGATGTGTTTAAATTGCTGTTTAGATGCTGAAAAAGAAACACTATCCCAGAGTGTAGGTAAAAAAAGAAAATCTAAAAGCATCGTGAGTGATCAATCACTCAAAAAGCTGAAAGATTCTGAACCTGACCTTCTAACTTCAGATGATGATAAAGCACAGTTAGCCCAAATAAAAGTTGAAAACCAAAGTGCAGTATGTTTATTTTTCCTTTCTTATGATTTTTTTTTGTTAAAGACCATTTATTTCTGGAAATTTTTATTTAATCATCTGGAAATTACATAATTTTCTAAAATAATTTAAAATATCCACTTTGGTAGTAAATGAACTAATCTATGTATCAGAGCATATTTGATGTGTCCTATGAATGGTTTTATTAAAAAGTATATATAGGGTCATTCCATGTCAAATCAACACAGTCATTTTCCTCACCATCTCCGATTTTTATGAAATTTGGTGAACTTGTTATACCTACTAAGAATGTAAAAAATGCAAAATTTTAACCTCCTCTGCCTATTAGTTTTTTAGTTTGCATTTTTTACATTATTAATAGGTATAACAAGTTCACCAAATTTCATAAAAATCGGAGATGGTGCGGAAAAAAAATGCATTTTTTCCCACACTTTTTTTTATTTGACATGGAATGACCCTAATATAGTGCATATTTTTTTTTTATAATTTTTTTTTTATATGATCCCATTGTTGTCCCACTCTGAAAATTGGTATACATGTAGTTCAAATGTTGTAGTATTCAGGGAAAATATATAGTGAAAATTAAGAAATTTGTTTTTGGGGAATTCAAGGTCAAAGGTCAAATAATATGACTTTGAAATGTTTTTCACCAAACCTTCATGTGTGTCATATCATTTTAAAAGTCATTTAAAGAGCTTTAAAACTATACCAATTTTATTTCTATATGTTAATTCGAACAGGAGTTATGGTAATTTAAATGCAGCCATTGGAGGGCAGATTTACATTTTTAGCCATTTTGAAATGCAAATAACTAAAAAACTAATAGGCAGAGGAGGTTAAAATTTTGCATTTTTTACATTCTTAGTAAGTATAACAAGTTCACCAAATTTCCTAAAAATCAAAGATGGTGATGAAAAAAAATGCCATTTCTTGTGTTGATTTGACATGGAATGACCCTATAGGGTTAACTCTACTTGTAATGTTTTTTGGATAATGCTAAGGTCTATAAAACCTCTTTTTGACATGACCAGGGATGGGAATTCTGCGCCAATTGCGCCAGAGAGCGCCAAAAGTGGTATCCTGCGCCAACTTGCTACAAAACCACATTTATGTGATATTCTGCGCCAATTTTGTTTTAAATCCTTGTTAAACACTTGCGCCAAATGCGCCAAGTCTTGGTGCCCGTTTGTCTGGCCATAAACGAAGTTAAGGCAACCTTAGAAAAAGGAAATGGGAGAAAATTTAAGCACATTTTCTACTCTTTGATTTTCTCAAGTTCAAATAGTATTTGTAGAAATGTAAGGTACGAATGGAGTATAAGCATGCTATACGTCAAGCAGAGAAATGGAATAATTTCGCGTCATTAAAAAGGACTTGATTCCTGATGTTCAACTTTTTAGACAAGGGCATTTAAATGTCATAACACATTTCATCATTGGAATATCGGATTGTTTTTTTTTTGTGCACAATCGATGCTCAACCTTGAAAAACTGAAAATTTTAAAAGAATAGAGCATCTTTTAACATGTAGGAATATTTGCGATCTTCGTCAAACGGAGATAATTCACTCGAAAGTTGATGGTTTCTGTTGATGTCTTTCGTTGCATAATGGCACACACTGTTTAAAGAATTTTTTTCGCTCTTGAAAACTAAGATATTCACTAAACGCGGTCGGCTGCTATCTGCGTTGCAATGCTTACAATCCTTTTGCATCTGATAAATAAGTATTTATTTTTCATTATTTTCTATTTCATCGTGATTTGCTTTGCACTACCCAGGGCTGGTACTTTTCCGTTTTGTTTTTTTAATTTTCGGAACCCGAAATGAACGGGGTTTTAAAAATTTAGAAATGTAGAATTCAAGATTTTAATTTGATTAAATATTTGTAAAAATTAAGGTA
Organism: Troglohyphantes excavatus; assembly: GCA_963932185.1. Taxonomy (NCBI): domain Eukaryota; kingdom Metazoa; phylum Arthropoda; class Arachnida; order Araneae; family Linyphiidae; genus Troglohyphantes; species Troglohyphantes excavatus. The sequence continues at coordinate 19,554,814 of OZ010671.1, forward strand.
ATAACTTTTTGAGATTTGTCCGAATTTTTAGTCGAGGGTATTTGATTAAAAGACACTTGATCATTGGAAAGTTTCAGTTCGTTTGTTTTATGAAGAATCGATGCTCAATCTAAAAAAAAAACAGATAATTTCACAAAAATTTAGCATCTTGAATATGTAGAAATTTTTGCGATCTTCGTCAAACGGGAATGATATCACTCTGAAGTTGAGATGAATGATTATAACTATAATTACGTCGAATCTGCCGAATGCAACTTTTATTTGGCACTCTTTTGTTATACATTTTCACTCATGGAAACCTTGAACTTGTAGAAATTCGCTAAACGCGATCTGCTGCTATCTCCGTTGGAAGACTTTAAATCCTTTTGCATCCGATATACAAGTTCATTATATTTCACTGCTTCCTGTTTTATCATGATTTGTTTTGCACTACTTAACACAATTACATTACATTTTTCGAAAATATTTTAATTCATGAAATTGAAATTTAGGACTTGTAATTTTCAGCGATAAAAATGGATTTTTTTTTAAAAAAAAAATCTTGTTTCTACTTGTTTGGATGGTATCAAAATTCCAATTTAATCCTTTTTTGTTTAAATGTTCATATATTTTATAAATTAATTATTTTTATTGGAAACTTTTCTTTCTAACAACCCTCCAACTTAAAAAAAAAAACAACAAAAACTGGCTTTTATTTACCTTTTTGAAAGTTTTTAAATTTCCTATTAAACTAATTTTTAAGATAATAACTTAAGTGTAATTTTTAATGATTTAGATTAACATGCTTAAAATATAGCAAGGTATGTTTTCTATAAATTTATTACTATTTAATAAATCTAGTTTGTGTGGAAAAGTTAAGAAATTTTATATTCCTTAGACAGTGGTGACATTCTAAATTGTCTTTTTCATGCACAAGGTATGCGATATTGTAGTTTGTTAGTGTTTTGGTTTATTGTATAAACCACATTTTACTAAAAAATTCAAAATTGAAAGTTAAGTAAATATTGTAAAATATTGTATAAATTATTTAATTCATAATTAAAAACTCGTTTGGTTAAATATTTTTAACTGCCTTTAAATGGTCTCAAAAAGCTTAACAGTATAAAAAAGATGTAAACAGCAAAATACAGTTTTAGGGTTTTTATTCCATAGTTGAAAATATTATTTATTTACGAAATTGAAGTTTGTTATATTTTATGTAATAACAATGGACAATTTAAAAAAAGCTTTTTTTTGCGGGATTTGAAATTCGTTTTGGCATTAATATTTGATTTAAATATTTATATACTATTTAATACATATTTTTGTGTTTAAACCCCTCACCCCTAAGCTTAACATGCTTAAAATAAGTAGTAACATAGGTTTTCCATCAAATTATTACTCTTTAATTCTAAAGTTTGTGCGAAAAAATTAAGTAATTTTTCTCCTTTAGACAGTAACAACCTTCTTAATAGATTTCATGCACAATATATGCAAGATTGCAACACTGTTTTGGTTTTTATAAACCGCAATTCAGTGGGGTAAAAAATCAACATATGAAAATTAAGTATATATTTTTAAAAAAATTGAAAATTCAATAATTCTTAATTAAAAACTAATTTTTGTTGAATATTTTGAATTGTCTGTAAAATGTCTTATTTATAGTCTCTACCGGTTTTGATTTATTGCATAAAAAAATGGCATAAATAAGCAATAGAGACCTTCAGGGTTTTTACACCTTGGGTAGTGTACCGCATCTGATTTAAAATCTCATGTTAAAAATTTTAATTGTTACAATTATTGTTTAATATGCTAAAATTCATTGCTACATTTTATTGTTTAATATGCTAAAATGCACTGCTACGTTTTATTATTTAATATGCTAAAATTTACTGCTGCATTTTATTGCATTCTTGCTACAAATCTACAGTTTTCTGCTACAATTTGTTGCGTTTCTGCTCCAAAACTTAAATTTTGCTGCTCCAAAACTCTACAATTTATTGCGTTTCTGCTACAAATATTCAGTTTTGCTGCTCCAAAAATTGCTCCAAACTGGTCTTTAGCACTTCCCATCCCTGCATGACATCTATGATGGTATTCTTCAATTGAACCAAACCTATGTGTGGAATGATTCATTAGCTGTTAGGGATTGTAGGGTACATTGTAGTTAATAAATAAAAACACTTCAAAATTGAAATAAGATACATATTTTCAATTTACATGGACTGTGCACTAACGTAACTCAACTTAGAAAACTATATTGAAAATTATATGAAATTGTAAATAAGTTTGAAATTTTTAAAGTATAGTTTAGGTATATATGTTTATAGCTTTTTTTATTATTATAGCCTGCTTCTTTAAAGTAGGGGCTTCAAGGTCATTGGTTTTGTTTCTTCTAACACTACATTTCCATGGAAACATCATAAATTCAATATAAGAAGATAGCAATCTTGAAACGACTATAAAAAAACTGACTTCAATGTTATGGCATTTCTCTTGCATGATTTGCATAGAAATGTGGATCCATAAAGATCCTGTACCCTTTTTGAATAAATTGATTTTTAATTTTCTAAAATTTTCCCTTTAACTTGTTGAAATAGAATTTTTGAGATGGCATTTTTTTCGTTATAGATAAATTCTATTCTTATTTCTTTGAACTTTTTATAAAATGCCGAAAACCATACTTAAATCAATTCAAGGATTTTCATGAGTTTTTCATTGAACGATAGAATGCATAGGGTGAAATTATTTTTAATATTAAATTACTAGTATTAGATTAAAAGAATGCATTTGTCTGTTATTTTTAAAGGATGATGCTGTCAATAATTCTGCCGATGAAGCTGAAAGGAAAAGTAAACACAAAAGAAAACACAAGAAAAGGAAGGGTGACTATTCGGAACGACCTTCATTAAGAGTAATGTCCAAGTAAGAATACTTAATATTTATATTGAACTGCTTACTTTGATTTTCAATACTTTTTTTTTAGATTCTAGAAGATTTTCTTTTTAGATTAGAAGGGTTCAATATTATAACCAACCCATTACTTAAAATTATCATAGGGTTCTGTCAACAACCTTAGAAATGCAAATGGTTATATGTTATTGATAATAAATTAAATATTTTTTTATTGAAGCCATATAAGTCAAAGAGATAATTTTTCTAAAATAATTATATATATTTTATTTCTCTCCTTTTGGAATTTCCGTCCGTTCGACTTTAACATAACCAAACTTGCAGTAAATATAAAGTTATATAGCTTTTAGCAAACTTTTTTTCAAAGCGAATAAATCTGAAATATAATGTATTCTCAAGTATAAAACACTGTGAACTGTTAGTAATATTTTAAAGTGTAGTTAATTTCCTTAATTTTAAAATGATACACTTGTCTCAAATTGAAAAGTGAATCCCAGATTTAAAAATTTTATTTTAACTATACTACAATTAACCCTGAAATATTTTAAATCAAAGATAAAAGAAAACAGCTAATTTTTAATATCACACATATTTTAAATATCTCAATATCTTGTTAAATCATCAAATATATCAATTAAATTTTAACTTTCTAAATTTTATTTCAACTTGGCATACTGGGGTTGTTCTAATGACAATAGGATCCGAGTACATATTAATTTCTATCGTTTCATGATTTTTATTTTATATTGAAAACTGAATAGCCCCCAACAAGTTTTAATCCTCGTCATCGGCACAATGCCCTGACTATGCACAGTGTAGAAACATGTCTTCTAGGACTGCTTCACAGAAAGCATTTAATATAATATTATTACTAAAAGAAATGCAAAGTGTGAGTGTAAACTATTATTTAGACTTAGGATGGGACGAGTATTCGGTCTATTCAGCCTACATGCCGAATGTTTAGTTACTGCAAATACTTTTGATATTCAGCCAAATAAAATCATTTAATAAAAACAGGATTTGGAAGAACAAAAATTAAGATTTAAAAAATTGTTTGATTACAATTAGTAAAAAAATCTAGCTGAATTAAAATAAAGTTTCTGTGAAATGTACTATTTTTTAATGACTTTCAGAAATATTCTTGTTTTTTAGTCAGTGATAAAATTAAAATTTTATATATCTTCACAAAATTACTAATCATATTAAACCTAAACAGAATTTTTTTTTAAATTTTGATCAGGAGATGGAATGACAGAAACTTTAAAGAACACCACCTCTCAGCTTTATATGAAATTTTCTAAAATTGTATTGCAAAAATAATAAAATGTCAGCGCTTTTTTTCATAAATATATTCAGCTTCTGAAAACAGGTGTTCACTGAATACTGAGCCGTTATTTGTCTCCCGAAAATTCAGTATGGGACCTCAAAATCATACAAATATTCGTTATTCGTCCAAATCACTATTGGTCATATCCCTATTTTAACATCCCATAAAACCTATAATAATTTTTTAATACTAATAATGATTCCTTTGAATACCTATAATTAATGTAAATTACTGTATTTTAGGTATGAGTGGAAGGCATTTCGTAATCGATATCTTGCTCTGCAGAGGTCAACTATGTCTCATATAAAGAAACAAATTATGCTTGAGACGCAAGAACTGAGAGAGCATGAGTTAAGTAGTAAATCAGAGGCTGTTACTGAACCACAAAAGAAAGGACTTCAATTTCAATCTGGGGTCATTCTGAAAATTGGCTTATCGGATCCCATCGAAAACTCCACAGAAGTCAAAGTAAGTATTGCAGTAGTTTTGAGGATTGGTAAATTTAAGTCCAAATTTACCTATTGCAATGGATGTTTTTTATTGACTACACAATGTGCACAAATGATTATTACACACTTATTTTTGTATGTTGGTGATTACTGAATAATTTAGGTCTTGGAGTTAAATTAGTCAGTTTCGAGAGAAAGGTTTTCAAAGTTGGATAATTATTTAATTAACGAGAAAGAGAAATACTGGCATCAAGCAGTTAATATTAGATAATAGACTACTATATTACATTATTACTCTGATAAATTACATGTTTATGCCGTCAACTCTGAGAATGTAAATTGTATTATTTAAAAAATAAATCCACTCTAGTTGAATAAGTTTGGCTTGGTTCCATTTAAATAAGTTTTAAAAAAACACTATCATACTTGTAACTTAAATGTCAAATAAGTTACAGTTGTGTACTTAAAAATAATGGAGACTAGTGAAGAAATAATTTAGCAATGAAGGTTACTTGGTTGTATATTAAATGCAATTGTTTCTATAGTTTAGGTAACTTGCATTAAGGTTACTGTTGATAATACAACTGGATGTATACTAGAACCTTGGCTCCCACCTAAACAATTTCTTCTTAGGATTTTTCTTTTTGTGGTCAGACTTCATCTATATGTAAAGTGTATTTAAAAGATTCTTTTTCAAGTATGGACTATTTACATGCCAAAACAGATTTAGAAATTTGTGTGTCCAAATTTGTTCCATCAGTTACACGAAGACACTGAACACATTTTGATAGAACTTTCACTGGTATATATTTGTAAATTTATTTTAAATTGTAGGATAGTTTTTGTGCCGGTTACAGATTTATGTTGCATGCCAAGATCAAATTACTTTATCTCAAAACGTATGTTGATTTTTAAGGGTTTGTGAATATTGTAAACATGGAAAGTTTTAAATTCTATAATAATTTTATTATTAAATTATAAGGTATTGGTAATAGATTTTTCAAAATATTTTTGGTGCCAAAAAATTTATTACTCTGCAAATACTAAGAGTTGCTAAGTATATTAACCATTTATTTTAAACTTGCCTTTTGTCACATAGGTGATAAAGTGTAACCTGTATTCAACACCAAATTAAGTATTATGTAAATGTTTTACCTACAAACTTTTATATGGATTGCATGTATAGTGTACAGATTTAAACTGTTTTGTATGATTAGCTTAAAAATTGTATGGCTGGTAATTTTATAGCGAAAAGAACCCCAAGAAAATAAAAACATCCAAACCTTAGAATTTTTTTTATTTAGTTATTAAAAGGTCTTATTTCATTAAACTTTTTGTTTGCTGAAAATTGTTTAAATTAAAAAAAAAAATGCTTTTTAAAGCAACATACGTATTTACATTTGTAAGGCAAGTTGTGAGTAAAAATGAAACACATTTAATTATAAATATATTTTTTTTAATTAAAAAAAATGTTTTTTTTTTAATGTTTGTCACTAATTAAATTTAAAATAGGGTAATAGACAAATGGAATAGTTTGCCTGAAAAAGTTGTTAAGTTCTCCGAGAGTGAGAAATTTTAAAAAGCAATTGAATTAGCATTGGGGAATCTAACGGATGTGTTAGATAGACAGGACCAATCTTACTGAACCTAAAGCTTGTGCTTGGTCAATATTATTTGTATTTGCTCTCGATTGGTAAACAAAGTATTTGCATGAATTATGTCTTTATTTAATTCAATTTAAAAGCTATAATGCTTACACAAAAAATATAAGGTAAATTCCTAGGAAGCCGTTCGGCTTGACACGATTCTGAAAATTACAATTTTCAGAAGTATACAATTTTATCTGTGTATTTTTCAGGATCAAGTTAAAGCAAATGCAGCTGTGGCTTATATAGATGCACCTCTTGGGCATTCCGAACTGTTTGTCCGATGTCATAACCAGGAAGAAGCACAAACAATACTTCAAGACAAAAAGCTGCATAACTTGGGTTCTGTACAACTATTGCAAGGTATTTATATATGCATACTTTAAAATCCTGATTGATGACATATTTATTATATTTTGCATATTAATTCCTCTAAACAAATATATATTTGATATATTAATTAAAAACATTTATAAGTTGTTTAGGCTTAAGTCATTTTTAAAATGGCCATTGTATGTACTGGAAGTTATTTATTCATAAAAATTTCAAAGCAATATATACCTATTTTGTCATGATTTTAAGTTACAATGTGTACCAATGAAATTAGATAATGCAAATCTGGTTACTTGACCATTTAATAGAATCATCAGTGAATTTATTCCACTTATTTTAGTATTTTCTTAGTTTAATCTTACATAAACTTGATACAAAATTTTCTGATAGGTATATTTTCTAGTTCTTTAAACCATGCACAATAATTTAAATTGATAAAAATACATTATTTTTCTTAAAATCTATGTAATACATATATATTTTAATTTAAGAAAAAAGTTATGCAATTAAAATATTTGAACTCCAGCTGGGAAAACAACCTTACAACTTGCTATGTTGTTTAAAGGCTCAAAAAGTTGCTTACATGGTGATTTGCCTTTAAGTCGAATAACAAAAAGTATTGCTTGTATACCGAAGTAAAATAGATTGCTGTAATGTAAACAAGTAGTTTTTAATGAAATGGGTTTATGAATAAATTTAGGTAATAGTAGTATGTTAGCAAATTTCATTCGTATTTTATATTATGTGATGTTAGAAAACTTGAAACCTTGTATTAACTCATTTTAATAAACATAATCGATCTCTTTTATGTTTTAGGAAGTGAAGAACAAAGTTATTGGCAGAAAATAGAAGATGACAGAAAAAATAAATTTAGTGTACCATTGACTCACAAAAAAAGAGGAAGAGATAAGGTATGCTATAATTTCTTTGCATTGCAAACTTTGGAATTTAGAAATAACCCTTCTTCTTTTCATTCCAATGTTACCTGGTAGGTTTCTAAATAACTATCTGTTCTTTTGCTGTGTGTTATTCAAACAGAACAAGGGCAAAATAATTCCATGTTTTAAAAATAATATTTTTTTAATTGCTTATTCTATTATTAATTCTAAAATAGAATTTCATTATCAAGAAATACTCACTAACCTAGAATAATATAACTATAAACACTGGAACGAGGACTATGCTTCGCCGACCACTTTACTTCTTTCTGAGCGAAGGCAGAAAAACTTACACCTTTATGAGCAAAGGTAGGAAAAATAATCCTTTTACATAGGTTTGTGCAGATTTAAAACTGCATTTCTGGCTTTCAAGAATACGTTAAATGTTACACTTTAATGTTTTTCCATATTTACTTTCAAGAAAAAGAAAGCAAAAGGCACAGAAAAAAGTTTTAAGGATTACTGTGGCGTCACGCAAGAATCCTGCATAGCCAAGGACGAATGCCTCTCGACCTTTTTTCCAAATTATATGCATGGCACAGTAAAGTACATTGTCATTCAATGGAAGTCCTCGCTCCAGTGCTTATATATTATATTTTAGGTACAAATTTATATAGTTATAGGCATACTTATCAACACCAAAGACTTTTTGGGAATTGAACTGAAGGTTATATTAGCACAGGTGGGCTGTTATTATGATTAGCTAGTCACGATAGTGTAGTGACAGATCACATTTTGTAATAACAGAGTGGCAACAACATTCTGAAATTTTTTTTCTCTGATTTCCATGATGGTGTCACAAAATTTCCCTGATTTTACAATTACATTAAGAAATGTTGCAATTCCTGCTTTGTATAGAAACAAAGTATCCACGCTGCAATAATACTATAAATATATTGCATTATAAATGAAAATTTTATATAATACTTATTGACAGTTAAAATAATAATTTAATTAATCAATAAATCCCATATTTATTAGCCCCTCCCATGTTGCTTACAATTCAAGGTCCAACGCACTTTGATTTTGCTTCTCTCTCTAGCAATGGTTAACGATTTTACAAAACTAAAACTGCACATAACCATGCTTTTTTTTAAAATTCTTATTCAAAACTAAAAAGAAATATTGACAATTAAATTACACAGAATGGAAGGCATAACAGACAATACTTGCCGTTTTAATAATCCAAATTTGAAAAATTCCCGATATTTCCAGAATTAAAAATTTCCCCCGATTTCCAGGTTATGTTGCCACCCTGAATAATGATTAACTGTACAGCAGTAGATCAAGTGTTAAAATTGTGACTAGAGTATTAGGATTGATTATTAAACTTTAAGAGGACTAAGTTACCTTTCTTGCAATTTCTACACTACTTTGATAGCAGTTAATATTAAAAAAAATATTTGAACTTAGATATAATATAATCTTTTGACATTTTTGGAATAAGCACCATTTTACGTTTTTTATAGATATATTTTTGATGAAATGCAGTATTTAAATATATAATCAGTTTAGTTGTGAGATGAGGATTTTCAAATTATGTTTACATTTTTTTAAACCTAGAATGAATATATAGTACAGTGATTTGATATTAAATGTTTTCTGGATGATTGTATGTAAACTCCTGTTTTATTTTTTCTAAATTAAAAATTTTATTTTTGTCTTAACCAAATATTAAAAAAAAAACTGTTGTATAAATATATTTCTGTGAATAAGTTGGGTTAGTGTCAAACATTGTAATTTTAGGCTAACAAACTTCAAATACCCTAAAAATGTATTTACTTACTATACCTTCTAATTATTGAATTCATAAAATGCTCTGTTACAATATTTTCCAATCTGCTAAAGGTACAATTAAAAGTCCTTTTTATCTACAAGAAAAAATTACATACATTTTCATTTAGTTCAAAATAGCAATTCAGCTAGAGTGGTTTAAAATATACTAGTAAGACACTCAAAAAAGAATCAGATGTTAAGGCACATAATACATTGTTTGCTATGTGAAATAGTTGGTTCATCTTTTTATATTCAGAAGCAAGAATTGTTATATATATTTGATTTAGTAGTATGGGTATTAATGTGTGGTGTCTTTGAACTATTAAACACGTTTGAAGATGTTTCTATATATAAATATCACATACTTTATTTTGCTAAAATGGAAATGTTTTATTTTCAGATAATTGCCAAGGCAGCAAAATTAGCAGAACAGAAAAATAAGCACATTTATTTTGATGAGTGATAAACTATTGTTTTTACATAATGGTACATTTGTATATAACTTTTTGTGAATAAACACTATTAATATTTTAAGCCATATTATTTTTGTCACATTGTGAATGTTCCGGACAATTTTTTTTAAAAAACTTGGTTAATATTTTAAACCACTTATTCAGGTGCTAATATTTTTTTTTACTTACAAAAATCAGGTTGAGCTTTTGCATACCTAACCATTTAGGGTGCTCATTCAAAAACAAATATGTACTCCTAGTTGGGTTGCAAATTTCCCAACCAAAACTAATTTTTCAAATCCAAGCAGGAAAAAACTGGTAAATTATCTCTAAAAAAAGTTGGTAAAAACCTATATTTGACTTGGCAATTTTAAGTACTGTACTTTTTAATTAATAAATTTATTTACAAATTACGTTTTTAATAAACAAAATATATATATTTTTAAATATTAGAAGGGATGGTCTGCCCAATTTTCGAATAAGTGGTCATTGACCATCTAAAGGCTGAGAACCACCGATTTAAAGTTTAATAAGTTAGGTGTATAAAATTACAGTGATATTATAATAAAAAAATACACTTCTCTACTTATCTAACACGCATACCTTTCTAGTTTAAGTATGTATGTAACATGATTTATTTTCAGAAGAAAAAGAGACAGAACAAAAAATAACAACAATTTATTACTATGAGTGATGGGAAGTTTAATGACAACATAAAGTTAATGATAATTACACTTTGAAAAACCTAATAACTACACATTAGATCATTCAAACTTTTGCCGTTTGTTTTGGCCATCGCCTCCCTCGGAATTTCGTTTAAAACCTCCGCCGCCTCCTCTGTTGTTGAAACCTCCTCCACCACTACTGTCTCTGTTATTAAATCCCCCACCGCCACGCCCACCAAATCCACCACCTCCCCTTCCTCCAAATCCACCACCGCCTCTTCCACCAAATCCACCTCCTCCTCTATCACCACCTCTTCCTCCAAATCCACCACCACCTCTCCCTCCAAATCCACCACCTCTACCACCGCCCCCTCGTCCACCAAATCCTCCACGACCACCACCACCTCTTCCCCCAAATCCACCGCCACCTCTGCCGCCAAATCCTCCACCACCACGACCTCCTCGGCCACCTAAAATAGAAAATGGCATGGTCACAAGATTATAATCGCCGAACGCGAACCAATTTATCTTTTCTCAAATATCAAAAGGAATTAATTTACTCATTTATCCACATCACTAAAAAAATAATACTGATAAGGCAGGTTTGAAATTCACCAATGTCTGATTTTTTCAATATAAAATGAAATTGTATTAATTTTTCTAAACTGTTCATTGTTAAGTCTAAAAATGGTAATGTCACTAGGAATTTCAAGTCAATATGTTATTTGCATACTTGGTTCGTACACATTTTCCGAAAATAAAAATAAGGACTTAAAGTACATTAAAAGCAATTTATAAGAACTTTATTAATATGAGAAAATTATATATATTTGTAACGGAAAGTTAACTTAAAAGTCCCAAATAGGCTTCTTAAGAAATATATTTAAATAAATTAATATAAAAGTGGAAAATAGGCACAATTAACTATTGGGGGCTAATTTTTTTTTTTTAATTAGATATACAATTACATTTAATTTACATTAAGATATAAATGTTTTTAACAGAGGTTTAGTTAAATTTAGTCGTTTTAAGGTCTAAGAGCCTTCAGTAACTTGAAAGTTTCCAAGTAGCAATATTCTTTATTTAATTGTATAATAAAATATTTATTTAGATCTCTTTAAAAAAAAATATTTTTATTACATTTTGCAACAAAAAAAAAGTTAGCTATAAAATGTGCCACAAAAATGAGGCAATTACCTAGCATAGGTAAAACAATATTAGCTGTTGTCTTTGAAATAAGACACTTAATAAGTTGTTCAATAAAAAAACCTGCATTTTTGCCAAAATATGTTTGACGATTATTTTTATTGTGTGTATTATATATATATGGGTTAAAAAACCTTAGAAACAATGGATTTCTGAAATATTATAATTATCGATATAAAAATATAAATTTATTTGACTTACCTCTTCCTCCCCTTCCACCTCTACCTGGTGTTTGTGATCCAGGGAGGAAACGTGTGAAAGGTAGCAATTTTGCTGGATCAATAAATATCTGAAATTATAAAATGCTTTTATATTAATTTATATTGTATATTTTATAATGACAACTTAAATATTATGTTTGCCAAGCATAATTTTAAGCACAAGATTTTGCAATAATAAGCACAAGATTTGGAAAGCATAATCTATAATGGCATAACTTTACAAATACAGCTATTGTCAGTTATGATTAGCATTTTAGCTGAAACAAACTAATTTTAGGTTTAAAAAAATACTACATTATGACTGCAATATTCTTTATTTCATTGTATAATTTATTTTAATAAAAAAATATTTAAATCACTATAAAAAATATTTTTATTGCATTTTGAAAAAAATATCTAGTTTTCTTTAAAGTATGCCACATGTACAAACTCCACCAAGATTAACAATCTAAAATTTAAGGAAGATACTAGGGTTTTTACATATTTGCGATAAGTGTTCCAAACCATTTCAAACAACTAATAACCCCATCCAAGATTTTATTATTGAAAGTTGCAATATAAATTCTTAAAGTTGTACAACACCAATTTGGCTATTTTGAACTTGTGTAAACATTGATATAAGTTCTACTTCAGTTATACGATTTAATTAAGGGAACTATAAAAGTATTTTATAGTTTTGTTTAAATTTTAAAAGAAATTAGTTTAACTCTTTGCCTTTGAAGTTTGGAATTTTTATGGAATGAAACTATAGAAGACATGATTCCATTAAGCTTAAGTAAAAAAAAATAGCAAAATGAAAATCAAAGAAAGAGGAAAAGCTGAAAATTCTTTCATAAACTTTGATACAAGTTATTTCTTATATAATCCCTATCTAATGCAAAATTCAGTAAAATACACAGGAGGGAAGTTTTAAAGACTTGATTTAAATTAAAAAAATGTATAGTGGTGTGACATGCAGAAGGCCATTTGTAAGCAATGATATCAGAGCAAGTGTACAAAAGTATAAAAAATAGTATGACACAATAAATGAACACCCACTAAGAACACAATATTTTTGAGGATTTATTTTAAAAAGAAACTAATTTTTACTTAGTTGTTGGTAAATTACTAATTCAAAATGAATAAAGTTCTTGAATATTGTGGATTGAGCAAAAACATTTTTATCATAAAAATATGAAATTGTTTTTAAAAAAAAATGAAAAAAAAAAGCTTACAATTTAGGGACGATAGTAATCTAAGCTAAAAATGAAAAACTTTAATAAATATTATAAATTAATTAAAGCAATCAAATAAAAACTATACACTAACCTTTTGATTGGGTTCAAACGAACTGGCTTTTACATCATCAGACAACTTTACAGATACAAACTATTACTTAGTTAAGAAATATAGCACTAAAATACTAAAATAAATAACTTTCACAACACAAAATACCCCCAGTGAGTCTATGGCATATTTCAATATGTATTTATAAATATATATATAAAAAACAAACTTTGTAAAGCCAAATAAAGTGATTTCATATTTTTCCCACAGTAAAATTGAAACCACATGTTAAACTGAAACGAATGTTAAAATTTCTTATCTCAAAATTATTCTGGTTGCCTAAACAAAAAAAGTACCCTAACAATTTTGTTGCTCAATTATTAGATATACTTTAACATTTAAAAAAAAAAAAAGTGTTATTTAAAGTTTGCTAGGGTGCACTTTTATTTGATCTCTATTTTATGATTCCTTTTTTATACATAGTATTTAAAAAAATCAAGGTTAAAATGGCATCCTTACAAAACAAAAAACTTAATTTTTAATTAAATCAAGCACTAACATATTTATATTAATTTTGAGATAGTCCAAACTTTCCATTACTATAATAAAGGCATTTGAATTTTCTAGACACTAGTTTTTCCATATTAAATTATTCCTAAAAAATACCTAGTGTTAACTATTCCTCAATTTTCCTTTGTCTATGAAGCAAATCACTATATTGTTCAATGCCTCAAGAGAAAAAGCTTTTTCTTTTCTTTTAAAATATAAAATCTGATTGTAATACACACTTTGCAATCAGGCACAATAATTAATAATAAATTATTAATTCAGAACCAAAGGATACATAGTCGCGCATAGGGCCAAAGATTTCATCAATTTTTCCAATTTGCTGCTTGTTTTCTAAGTATATTGGTGCATTGAAGAAAGGTACATCATCTATGGTAACTTTGCAGACCAGGTCATCTTCACAGGGATGAGTGAAATATCCTAACTCTATGAAAAGTAAAAATTCATATTAAAAGTTTATACTAATAAAACTCTAAAAGTACACTTTTAAATATCAGATATTAAAGACATACATGGTTTTTGTACACATTTTCTGAAAATTAAAATAAAGAGCTTCTAAGGAGTAAAATAAGAGTTTATAAGGACTTTTTAAATACCTTATTTTTTAATGCTAACCACTTGCATACATTTGTAACGAAAAGTCAACTTGAAAGTCACAATTAGATTTCATAATAAAAAATATTTAAAAAATTTAAATAAATCTGAAATAGGTGCAAGCAGCTAAAACTATGTGGTGCAAAGCCGTAGGTTTTTTAACACTCGGAAACAAAGTTGTGTTTAATTTACACAAACATTTTTAATTAATAAAAGTTTGGTAAAATGATTTAAATGACAGTTGCTTCGAAGACTTGTTAAGAGCTTTCTCTAACTTAAAAGTTTCCATGGATTTTTTTTAACAAAAATAACAAGTTTCTAAGGACATTTAAGGACCATATAAGTAACAATTTATATTTTTAATTATGTGAAAGGTGCTCTTTAAAAATTTTATGCAATATCATCATTCACTGAGCTCAAGACACCCAAAACTTTTTGCTACACCAATTTCTAATAAATATGCTACATTAGTGGATAAAATGTATCAACTCTAGAACTAAATAATCAAGCATATGGGGCTCAAGCAAGCCATACTCCTGGAAAATAGTTATCTTATACCATGACTGTCTATTTGAAGTTGTTTACTTTATAATAATGTCTACATATTTGTTTTATAGAAGTTTTTAAAAAATCTTATTTTTTCCAAGATAAAAAATAGGCTTTAATAAATTAGAATTGAAGGGTTGAGTGGATAAGCATGTTAACCTTTACAGGACGGCTGGTTGATATTTCAACCAGATTTCCATGTTGAATTCAAATACCGCCATATCTAAAGACTAAGTGACATTTTTTAAAAATTAGATTTCTTGAGTGAAAGTACATGTGGGAAGTAAAGAATGTTCACTTATTCTGCTATCTTCAAACAAAGTGATGTTCAGCAGATGTATGTATCGTACAGTTATAAATTTTAAAGCCGTTTTCCCCCAATTCAATAAATTGTCACTTAACATGTTCATTCACTCAGCTCTTCAATTGTCATCTTATAAATAATAGAACCATGATGCTGTTTTCAGGTATAAAGCAGTGCTAAAATAGTTACGACGAATCAAGAACTTAGACAAAATATATGTTGATGTAAACAGAACAACTTTTCTATAGGGTCAGGTGGGGTAAAGTGGTCATACTCTAATAAATGTTGTAGTTTTTCATCCCTATTTTTTATTATTATCGTAAAGGTTTTACATATTTTTGTTTTAGTTTTTAGTAAAGAGGAGCAATGTTTTTTACAAAAAATTATAATTTTAGTAACACATTGAATGCCAATAAATAGCCATTTTATTTTTGAAAGTTTTAGTACAATCGTTTGATTCTCTAATGAACTTCTCTCCTACATTTTGTTTAATCAAAATCTTAATATATTAGTTATGCAGGAGGCTTCAAACATATCTCAAGAACACATTTTCATTAATAGGCAAGTTGTGTTTATTAATTTTTTTATTTTATAGTGTTTTTAGTAACATGGGGTAAAGTGGTCATATGACTATGCTTACCGTATTCATGGTAACAATGAGTTTATTTAGGCCTAATATTTAATGATTGATTATTAAATATTTATTTAGAATAATAAAGCATATATTAATTTATCATAGTTTATAACAGGAGATAAAGTAAACAGCATTAGGCTTAACTTTTACATTGCTTGGAATGACTTTATTAAGACCTAATATTCAGTGATTAAAATTTGGAAAAACTTACATAATAAAATAATTATATTGTTTTAATCAGGTTTTTTCCTTCTTTTTACGTAATAAACATGCCAAGAAAATATGTTAGGAAGATTTTACCAAATTACTCTGATGCCAGCCTACGATTAGTTATGCTGGCAAGGCTAATTAGCTATGCTGGCAATGCCAGTTAGCTATGCTGGTTAAAAAGGGCAAATCCATTTATGCTGTAGCTCAGGAATTACCCTAATTTAAAAAGATGGGTCATTAACAAGCCTATGCATAAAGGTCCTAATGAGAATCATGGCTTTGAAGAAGAATCTTGCATCGTTAAAATCTTCAGATTCATTGCCCATATTGGACATCCATTCGATCGTTCTGATATATCAAATTTAATCCAAATGTATCTTAAGTATCCTAATAGCAGAGGAAGTCCATTGGGTGATAAGACCTGATTACCTCAGAATTTGTGAAAAACTGTCAACAAACAAATTGCCCAAACATAACAATGTCCTTACCGAAATAACAAAATTGCCCATTGACTTCACCAGATCAACGAATAGATATTCATCAGAATTCAGAACCATCAACATCTGATATACGTAATTAAAATTTTAAAAGTACAAAAGTGTCAAATATGGCTAATACAACAACTGTATATCCACTGAAGGACTTTGAGCTATACTGACAACAATATCTCCACTAGTGTCAATTGCACATAGAATGGCTATACATAACTCTAAAGAAGAAAACAAAAGAAACAGTTGCACTTTGTCTACAAAAAAAAAAAAATATCAAGTCAACAAATTCTTTTGAACCAATTTGTGCCACAGATATACAAATGTGACAAACCATATTTGTGGGATGTTAGTAAAATATGAAGGGAAGAAATCAATTAAACAGTTTATAGGACAAGACTCAGATAGTAATTAATGGGACTCTTCATTAAATATCTAGAAAAATCCTAAATTGGTGACTACTACACATTTCCAGAATATAACGACATTGAAAAAACAGAGAGTCGGAAGTTATTAAAATATTCTTAAAAAAAAAAACTTTTTACCATAGAGAACACTATAAATTTATAATTTAATAATAATATTATTTAAATTTATAATTTAAATAATAGTTCACAAACATAGAAGTTATGTAAAATATTTTTAAGTAATAAAATGGCACTGTTTACTTATAATTTCTTTTTTATGTCATATTTCTTCAATATGACCACTTTACCCCACCCCATTGGGTAAAGTGGTCATAAAAACATGACACAAAAAAGATGTAATTAAAAGGTGTTACTCTCAAAACATATTTTTAAAGTGTATTCTAATGTACTCTAGATCAATGTAATGTAAAATAAAATCCAAAACAATAATATTTTTCAGAAAATTTCTCATATTTATATTCCTGCAAAGTTAAAAATGCCTGTTTTTATGACCACTTTCCCCCACCTGACCCTACTGTTAATTGGAAAGTCACAGAATCTTACAGTGCAAGTAAATATATGAAGAGTTAGAATACGATAAAATATGTAAGTTCATACCTTTTACTTGGTCAGGAGGTCCAGTGTCAAAGTTGCGAAAGCCCCCTCTCCCGCCTCCCCCTCTTCCACCACGGCCCCCTCCGAAGCCACCGCCACCTCTACCTCTTCCACCACCTCCTCCAAATCCTCTTCCTCGACCACCGCCGAAACCACGAGACATGACTGCAATTAAAGAATTACATTTCAGAGGGGAAAGGCTTAAATATCCAAATCAATATATTGGACGCCTAAAAGATTTTATAACATCTTACCAGAGGCAATCCAAATCCATTTTTCTTTTAGGGATTAATTTTGTAAAGTTTAATAAAAAAAATAGTGTTATTTTTTACAAAAATTTTCGTGTGAAGTCAAAAGCATTAATCTTTCTTATTGGGTCCTCCTTTACGACTTTTATGAAAATCCTATATTGGCACAGAAATTCTCTATATTCCTCTTGCATTGACGTTTGGTACCAGATTTAGTGAAAAATAAGAGTGGCCCAGTAAAACAGATTAGCTGCCAAAAATTTTGTATCAAGATTAAAAACCAATTTTGATTCTTTAAAATAATTAATTTACTTGTTGGGGTATTCTATTAAGGTGAGGCTATTTTACTGAAATGATTGAAATAGCTTTATAAGTTTTACTTATATCTAAACTTACCACATCAGCTGCTTATTTATAAATTTTTTTAAAGTTAGGGATAGAAAAAGGGGTTAATCTGTCTTTCACGGTCGCCCTGATTTTTCGCCAAATCTAGCAACCAGGCGCCAAACGCGATGCAGGAAGAAAATGGAGGAATTCTTTGACTGGCAACTAAACCGTTTTTTGTCGCCAAGCAATGTTTTATTGTTGTGAATATAGGATTTTCAGAAAAGTCGCCAAAGGCGACTGTACAAGACAGATTAACAGAAAATGGGTTCATATATTTTACAAAATCACATCCATATAAATTTAGAAATTATAACTCAAGACATTTTGTTAAGAAAGTTGGTGATCAATAGTTACTTTTGAAGATTGCTACCATATACTCAAGTTTTGCCTTCAATTCTCACAATACTGCAAAATTTGTGTCGACTAGCTCATTACTCTTGCTTGCTTTTTTATTGTTGAAAATATGACATTAAGTTCCCAAGTCATACTGCCAATATTTATCTATTCAGAGAAATAGTTACCTCTATGAGATAACGCAAACCGCTATCACTTCTAATGGGCACATAAATCAGCAACTATGCCTTGCCCTTATTTAGCATTTAAACACAGGCCCATGGCACGAGAGCTTCAGGTAAATCGACGATTCATAAAATCTAAATTAATAACTTATCTACACATATTCAAACTTGTCATTCAATTAAAATATTGATTTTATTTCTTACAATAACTCAAAGTTCATAAAGTAACTTAATCGTTAGCATAGACTTCTTAATGACATTAGACAGTTGTCAACACATATACGAAATACTGCACAGAATTGCGACAATCAATTTACAATTTTTATGGATTGATAGTTTAAGACAATTTTATTTTGATTATGTAAAAAACGGACATCTATTCAAAAACGGATAACTCACATCACTTGATAATTTTAACTTAAAATATGTACTAAAACCATTTTATTAGCGACATTATATATTAATAAGTATAAAAGGAATAAAATACTTACTCAATTAAAAAAATAATAAAATTACAACTAAAAGATCATTACATAAATACACTTTAACCTCAATGACCGGTTCACACCACGAGGAATGAAAAACACGTTGTTTATTTTATTATAAGTTTAAAAGTATTGCCAATAAAATAAAGTAAATATTTTGTGGCTTACAAGTAACACATGCTGTAACAAGTTTCGGCCTTGGCTGTAAAATAAAAATTGTTTTAGGGCTAAGTCAATCCTTTAATAATTTGTAGAAATTTGATTATGATTTCATAATATTTAGGCTAGCTGATTCTGGTAGTTCCTAGGTTTTATTAAAGAAAGAATATTTTTATTACAGACAAGTAAGCACTCTAAACTCTTTTAGTGTGACGTCACTGCCGTCACACTAAAATTATCAAGTGATACGTGAGTTATCCGTCTTTGAATAGATGTCCGTCTTTTACATAATCAAAATAAAATTGTCTTAAACTATCAATCCATAAAAATTGCAAATTGATTGTCGCAATTCTGTGCAGCATTTCCTATATTTCCTATGGTGGGCTTGTCTTAGCAACGTATTCGAAACAAACTTGCTTAAGATTATATTTTTTCTACCTTATATATTGCGTTTTTAAACTCTTATTGGACGGCACATAACTGTCTGAAAGTCTTACGTGAAGTACTTCTTTCAACATTTACAATGAGGGCCCTGGTAGACCAGTGGTTAAAGGCGTTTAGCTGGTAATCTGTGGATTGCTAGTTCGAGCCCGTGTAATGGACAAAGAACAGTAAAAAAAGTAGTGATCTTATGATCGGAGGGTTTCCAGCATAGCTACAAAAATACTAGAAAGTCTTCTAGAATATCCAACAAATTATATTGGCGTGTATACGGGATTGATGCACGATAAATCTGAACGAAGTCCAATGTCCTGACGAAACTAACATAAAATAAACATAAGACTATTCTAATGAAGTTGCATTTCGATTAATTAATAATTTTAAAAAACAAGTTATAATGAATAAAAGAAGACAATGATTGCGTCAAGACAACGGAGATCCAGAAAAAAATATAAGACGATGCGCAAACTTTGAAAAATTGAATTATATTTCGTAAATTTTGTCGACATATTTTGGAGTTAGTCTTTCAGTCGTTTTTATATGCTGTGTCAGAAAGGAAAATATGTACAAACATATGTTTTTACCGACTATACACGAAAAAACTGTTTTTCTCGGAAAGTAATTTTTTGTCAGTTTACCCTTTCTTCCACCGGCCAGTGGCGGCCCGTGGTCGAAAATGTTAGTGCAGCCGAAATCATGTTAATCCCCCCCCCCCCCCTTTTCCACAAACCATACATGAACAGAAATTATTTATTATTTACTACTGAAATCAAAGTTTCCTTTCAATTTTTACGAAATGATAACAAGCGAAAAATAATAGAAAACACTTACTTATTTTTTGAAAAAATTAAAGCAATCCTCCTTTCTTTAAACATGCGAATCGGTCAATTTTAATATTAACTTAAATAACGAAACAACAGCAGGACCATAATGGTCCTGAAATAACAGAAAATCAGTAAATTTATCACGAAAACCATTTCCGTTTGGAGATATACTCGTAAGTTAGCTCGTTTCACCCACCCATCCCCGTGTTTCACGCGCGAGCCAATCAGCATATCGAATCTCAAGTGCAGCTAAAACAAGAAAATTCATTTTGGCTGTACCTTCTCACAAGCGCAGTGAATGGGGGGAAATCTCCTTACTACGTAGAAGTTGCCATGGCAACGATGCAACCGATTTCGAATTTCGCTTTTTGACTGCAGTTTTGATTGAATGGAGTTTTTTCCTCTCCTGAATTGTGTATTACGGCAACAGGCTTGCCATTTTTTTATCGGAGATTACTACCGTAGAAATTTCATTTTCAATTATAATCTTCATTTAAGAAAATATCTGATTTTAGTTTTAAAATACACTAATAAATTTAGGTGCAGCCCGGCTGTACTTGCTGTAGTGGACGAGCCGCCACTGCCCCCTTCAACTTTAACTTGATCGGGTTATTGATGCATCTTTGTTTAATTCTACAATACCTCCCCCTCCTTAACCGCTTCAAAACGTTAAAGTAATTTTTTTCAAAATACTCTCTCTTCTTATTGATAATTTACCTAAAGCATATAGATCAATTACTTTTTAAAATATCAAAATTATTTTTTTATATATAAAGTGTCTTGTTAAAGTCAACATTTCCTTTGTTTGTTTAGTCGCTACGCTTGCAATTATGGGAAAGTTTGTTTATAATATTTGTTTTTTCCAAATAAGTAATATTTTCATTCCATATATGAATAAATTTAAGTACATAAATACTTATATTATATTTGTATATAATTAGAATTAAAACAAAATACAGAAAAATACTTTTATTACAACACAAAAATACTTGAAAAACGATGAGTACAATCTATCACAGTGTATGTAGTAAATATTTCTATATTGAGGTATTATTTATCGGAAATCATAATTAGCCATTCGGCGCATCGACCCTAAGGTCCTTTCGCCTTCATCGAAGATGGTTGGTGGTGGTCTATGGTGGATCATAATATTGCTGCCTGGCAGAGGCATAAGGTAAGAGAGAGGGGGCGTGCCAGAATGGCACAAAGAGATCCCGCCCTCCAATAGGAAGGCGAGTACAGGTGAAAGTTTGCAAGGGCTCAAGAGTTGAGCTAGGCACGCCATCTAGTGGCGTGAAATAGAAGTTAAGAAATGGGAATTTAGGTAAAGTGGGAAAGGGATGGCACCTGGTTTTACATAATTAATATTCAATAATTTTTATTTGTTTTTCAAAATTTTTGTACTTTTTATTTTGTTTTCAAAGTTTTTATGCTTTTTATTTTATTTTTCGGTTTTATCTTTTTAGCGACATAAGTTTTACTCCCTGCCGTGATTCCCCGGAGGCTCGACCCAGCATCCCTGCTCTCTGAGAGCGGTTCATTTGCTAGGTTGCTCGGGC
Source organism: Troglohyphantes excavatus (assembly GCA_963932185.1). NCBI lineage: Eukaryota > Metazoa > Arthropoda > Arachnida > Araneae > Linyphiidae > Troglohyphantes > Troglohyphantes excavatus. The sequence goes on from OZ010671.1 coordinate 19,576,971, forward strand.
ACCGGGGTAGCAGTTTGTAATGGTTGTATTGGCCTGGGCCAGTATTTTAAAGTATGCTCAATGAAATCTTTAGTCAGAAAAGCAGTTGGTTAAAGTTTCAAAAGCTTTTAGCCCGACTTCGAATTTTTCGAATGGCGATGCTGCATTTTTAAAGTCCACGAACAGAGTTTTGAGTTTGTTCATCAATTCTCTCAGATTAATGTTTTTGAACCAAGACATAAATTCCTTGAACAGGTCTTTAAAACTTTGGTCATCTTGGTTTGGTTCAGGGACATTAGCGTTGTCCTGAGTTGGTGAAGCTGGGACTGGGGCTTCGGTTCGAGTATTTTGGCTGGCGGTTTTTGCTCTCGATTTAGGGTAGAAACTGCAACCCCTAAAGCTAGCTACATGATCGCCGTCACATAGTGCACATTTAGGGTTAGCGATATAAGTTTCGGTGCATTCGCCTGAAAGGTGGTCGCCTGCACATTTAACACACCTGGCTGGATTATTGCAGCCGTTTTTTGTATGCCCATAGCGCTGGCAATTAGTATTATTTAAAGACTAAAACTTAAAATTATAGTACAGGAGCTAAAGCTCCATGCTAACCCTACGGAACTTATTCGGCGTCGCGGAACTTTCTCCATGTTCCGTTGGAACATCGGTCTTCTTCTTCTCGGCGTGAAACTCCCCCATTAACATCGCATCTATTGTTTAAAAAACATATTTTTAAATTTTGATTTCGAAATACTGCTGTTTGAGCAAATAAATAACTATTATTTCTTATAAATAATATATTTAATTGTCGAAAATTGAAATAATATTTAATAACTGTTATTTAAATATCGCTCATCACTTCTCTGAAGGCAGTTGTATTCTGTTGGTTTGCTCCCGATTGGAAACTTGAATGTATATGTTATGATGATAAGGGAATTGACGAGTGGTCGTGCTAATATAGTTGCTATGAACGATTCCGTTTTATCGTAAATTTGTGAGACTTTCAGGGAACCAAACCATTGCTAACTAGATTTTTAATTTTTTTTTGGACTAACCGCATGATAAAAAAAATAATGTAATCTAGTTCGTTTCAGATTGAGATGGCATTGCAGAACTCTTAACTGAACCGGAATGCAAGAAGAAAGTTTATTTTAAAAGTATTTGGATACTTTCAACTCATTTTTAATGTTCTCTTCTTCTGACTCATTCTTTAAAATAGCCCAATGCTGAAAAAATAATGTAATAGGTTTGCTTCAGACAGAGATGGAGAACATTTTTCTGCACATCTCTAGCATCACACATTCACCATTACCTGAAACAGTTCTTAAAAACAAGTTAAATAGGGACAGCTAAAAAGAGAACAGCTGTGTCGCCTGTTCTTCATCTGTAGTTAATTGGATTACCGAATTTAAATATTCCTTAAAATCAAATTTACTTTGTCTTACTAGTCTGATTATACATAAATTATAATTTTCTTAAGTAAATAAATACTTATATCAGTTAAATAATGCAGGTTTCAAAATTAGTGCATATTTATGAATTATATACAGATTAATAATAATAAGTTCGATGTTTTTATTGACATTTATTTTTTTCATGATATACACTGGAAAGTCAGTCAAAAGCTAGATTTTTTTTATTAAAGTTGAGACAAACTTTTTGCTGGTTCCTCCTAGGGCATTTCTTGTAGATGCTTTTAAATTTTCATTTGAGTGAATAACAAGATGTCGTATAAGATAGTTTGGTCGAGCAAATCCTTTGTTGCAAACTTCACAAATATATGGTGTTTCCCCAGTGTGCAACATGCGTGTGTGTCGTTGTTCCCAAATGTTCGTGAATAGCTGTTACACGAGTCACAAATATATGGCTGTATTATTTAAACGCAGATTACTTGAAGTTTCCACAGTATGTAACCTGCGGTGCTGTTCAAGGTCCCAACTGGTCGTGAATGGCCTGTTACAGAACTCACACATGTGTCTGTTTTATGCGAGGCCAGATATTAGGTATTTGTCCAGTGTGCAGCATACAGTGTTGTTCGAGGTCCCAACTGTTCGTGAATGGCCTGTCACACAAGTCACAAATATGTGTCTGTTTTATGCGAGGCCAATTGTTAGGTATTTGTCCATTGTGCAGCATCCGGTGTTGTACGAGGTCCCAACTGTTCGTGAATGGCCTGTTATACAAGTCACAAATATGTGTCCGTTTTATGCCAGGCCTGATATCAGGTATTTGTCCAGTGTGCAGCATGCGGTGTTGTACGAGGTCCCAACTATTCGTTAACGGCCTGTTACACAAGTCACAAATATGTGTCTGTTTTATGAGAGGCCAGTTGTTAGGTATTTCTCCAATATGTAACATGCGGTGTTGTTCGAGGTACCAACTGTTCGTGAATGGTTTGTTGCACAAGTCACGAAAATGTGGCTGTTCTGGGCGAGAGCAGACATTTGGCGTTTCTTTGTGCAACATGCGGTGGCATTCGAGGTCCCAACTGTTTGCGAATGCTATGTTACACAGGTCACAGATATGCGACGGTTTTATGTGTGATAATATCTGCGGTATTTCATGCAAAGGATTCTGTATATCAGACAATTCTGTAACAACAAAATGAGTACGGAGGTGTGTTTTTAGATGGACTGGTCGAGAAAATCTTTCATTGCCCACTTCGCAAACATTTGGCTTCTGAGTAGGGTGTCGGATGCGGTGTTTCTTTAGGTCCCATATCCGAGCAAACGCTTTGTCGCACAAGTCACAAACATGCTTCTTTTCTCCTGTATGAGAGAAATTGTGTTGTTTTAGAGTTGTTAGGTTATAATATGCTTTATTGCATACAGTACAGACATATCTTCTTTGTTTAGCGATCACTGTGTCAGAAGATTCATTTTCTAGAGGTGTAGAAATCTCTTTTTTCCTCGTAATGTCCATTGATAAACTTTCAAAAACTGAAGATGGCTTTTCTATTACTTTTGTAATTTCAGACAATTCACTCCTGCAAACTGTAGAAGCTTTTCCAATTTCTCTTCGAATGTCAGTCACTTCCCTTGGAAAATCTGTAGAAGTACCATTTCCAATCATATTGTCAGCCAATTTGATTTTGGGGAGTGTATCAGACACTTCTTTTTCTCTCATATTTTCAACTGATAAACTTTCAGATACCAAAATAGTATTTATATTAATAATGGCAGCTGTTTCACTTGCATGGAATGTAGATGTTGATTCTTTTACTCTAGTGTTATAATTCGATTCAATTTTGGAGACTTTCCTCCTTTTTGTATGGGCCTCTTTCTTTTTTCTCATATTGCCAACTGATAAATTTTCGGAAACTGAAGATGGATTTTCATTCTCTTTACTAATGCCAACCGATTCCCTCTGAAGAACTTTAGAAGATATCCCTTTTTCTAACGTATTGCAAGTCGATTTAATTTTTGAGGCTGGCTTTTTTTCTTCTATCTTGCTACTAAACGGTTCATTTCCAGAAACTTCATATTCTCTCCTATTTGCATTTGATTCATATTCTAAAACTGAAGATCTTTCCCCTTCTCCGTTAGATGAGCCGGTCATTTTATCTTTGGGAATTGTAGAAATCACTTCTTTTGAATTTATAAATACGACCGATTCACTTGCAAGAACTGTAGAAGCTTCTTCTTTTTTACTCGAATGAGTGACAATGTTACTTTTGAGATTGTGTGGGTGAGAAAATATTTTCACAGTTTTCGAACAGGTGTGTTTGACAAAGTTCTTCTCTCGAATAAACACTCTGCTGCATAGGTTACAACCATATGAATTTCTTGTGGTATGAGTAAGTGCATGGCGATTTAAAAAACTTCCAGAATAAAATGCTTTATTGCATACATGGCAGACGTGTTTCTTCTCTTTCGCAACAGTTTTCTCATCTGATTTCCTACTGTGGATCGGGGGGGTTGTTTTGAGGGTGGTTTGTCGAGAAAATCCTTTATTGCGTACTCCACAAACGAGCTTGTCTCCAGAGTGTAACATACGATGTCGCTTTAGATTGCTGTTAAGGCTAAATGTTTTATTGCAAATATCACAAGTATATGACCTACACTTAGCTTCAGTGCGTAAATGTTGTTTAAGAATACGGACATTAAAAAATGCTTCATTGCATACATGGCATTTAAATGTTCTAGGCGGTGTTTCGACTGTGTGACTGAGAAGATGCTCCTTAAGTTCTTTCTTTTTGGAGAATGATTTACTGCAAAATCTACAATTATGTGGTTTTTTGCTGGAGTGAGTGATGCTATGCGATTTCAGTGAATGCCTAAAAGTAAATGATTGGTTGCAAATTTCACAAACATGTGGTTTTTCTCCTGTGTGCAAGCGTAAATGATTCCTAAGACTATTTCTGTGACAAAACTCTTTGTTACACACAGTGCAAGAGTGTGGCTTGTAAATTTCCCTAGTGTGTATCGAGCGATGTAAACGAAGTGAATATTTGGACATGAATGCTCTGTTGCACACCTCACACGAGTACGGCTTTATGCCGGTGTGAATCATAAGGTGACCTTTTAAAGCTCCTCTTTGGCCGAAAGACCTATTGCAGATGTTACAAGAGTGTGGTTTCTCTCCCCTGTGTACAGCCAAGTGTCTTCCAAGCTGGTCTTTTCGAGCAAATGCTTTGTGGCAGAGTTCGCAGACGTATGGCTTCTCCCCGGTGTGGGTGCGAAAGTGCATCTGGAGACACACTTTTTGCGTAAATTTTCTATTACACAATTCACAAACAAACGACTTTTTGCCATTTCTATTTACATTTTCATCAGCAGTGTCTGGAACGATTTCAGATGATTCTGTTTTGCATTCATTATCAGTTGCATGGTTACCGCTCTCTGAAGAGCTTTGCGGCCCATTCTCCATCATCAAATTAAGTGAAAAATATGCGAGTCTGCAGATCCACACTTCTGTAAATAAAATAAATGGGTTATTTAGGGTGCAACAAATTAAATTAAAAGCTAAAAGATTAGAAAATTATATGAAATTAAAAACATTTCATATTTATCACTACTATGACTTTATCAAACACTTCATAAAAAAAAATAGCAGTATTATTTATCTATTTTTACAATTTATCCTTAACTAGTTTACCTGTATGAGAATTCTTGCATGAACAATGCAAGAATATAGATGTAAGCAAATTTTTTTTATATCCAAAAATATTTTTAAAAAATTATTCAATCATTATTTACAACACTTCCTTCAAAGCAGCGACCAGAGTGAGGATTCACCAAGACTTTTATGTAATTAACAAATACGAATTGTCACAAATTATATATGATTCGCGTCATTTTTAGTCGTTTGCCGCTGTCCTCCACGAAGTCACGTGGTTGCAACAGCTCTATAGGGTTCTTTTTGGACCACCTTATTCTACACCGTGGACTGAACACTGCCAATGAAATCTTTCTGCTGTCTTATTCTCTTCAGAGTTTCATGTGTAACATGCTCTAGATGTGAATAATTAAAATAGAAATATTTCTGTTATGGATATTGTCTTTTTCTACTGCATGCTTGTCACTTACAATTCATAATTAATATGTATCTTGAAAGCTAAGTCATTTCATTGCATTATTTTTACTAAGGACTGTCCCCATTTTCTCACTTACACGTGCTTTGCTTTACTTCAAGATTGTGCAAGCTTAGGTCATTAGTTTCCTATTGAACCAAATCAAGTCTTAAAGTTACAGTATTGGAGTGAATCCCTCTAAAAGGGAAATATGGTGTTTCATACCCCATGTAGCTGATTTTAAAACTATTTCTTGTCAACAAATAGTTCCATACCACTGCATCTGGTACTATCAGCACCCACAGGGTTGTCAACGAAGAACGTTTTAGCATACCGCTGTGAAGAATAAAAGTTCGATATTATTTGCTTATACAATTTTAGGAAAAATATACTTAAAGTTTAATTTATCTGAAAAATTAAACAATTTGCAAAATCATAAGTAAATCTGATATTCGGTTATTAGCTATAAAAATCCAAAATTTAGGGATTTTCATTGAACATGCCAATCCACAATAACTACAGATGTATTCAGGGGTGCCCATCCCCCCCAAAAAATTTCAGATCCCCCTCCCTTGTATTGTCCCCCCCCCCCCATCTTAATTACATTATGTAAATTCACTCCCCTTTTCTATCTCTAACTTTTTTTTTTATTGAACATGAACATGTACCAGACCAGCAACTTTTAGAAACTACGATAATCTCCTGGTTGCATATTCGTTTTCAACAAACGCATTTATATAAGCAGGGTCACTATTAGGGGTGGGCCACAGGTGCCGCTGCTTTATGTGGGGCCCCGCGTTGACAAGGAAACAATTTCTTTAAAAAAAATCAGAAAATTGGTGTTTAACGTGAAACGTCTTAAAATCGTTTGCATGGGAAATCAGGATAGAAATATGATAAGGTTCCATTTCGACACGTGTCGAATAGCACACGACATAGATTTGGCTTCGTTTAATAGGAAATAGGTTCTCATGCGTATAAAATCATGATATAAAGCAAATATACGAGACGGCAGGGGGGGGGGGGGGGGGGGGAGAGAGAGACTGTGGCGTCAGACGAAACAGCTTGTTTATTTTCCTTATGTTGGCAACCAATCAATACAAACTGCTGTAATGACATTCTTACTCCGACTTATTTCTCCTTCGTATTTCTTTTTGTTGCATATTTTAATTAAATTAGAATGCTTTGTTACGAATTTTAATTAAAATATTTTAGGGAACAATTAAAAAATTATTTAAAAGCATAAAAAAGTTCTGCCATTGCTACAGAAAAATTTATACAATGCGCTTTTTCACTCTATTCATGTAAAAATGGTGCAAAACTGGTCTTGCTGTAAAAATAACAACCTTAAAATCTGGTTCAAGGGACCCCGAATCTGCTAAGGGAGGCCATTCTTATATTTGGATATACCTATTAATTATGACTATTAAATGCAAAACTTCATTTCATCGAATTTTCAGAAACCTTATAAAATTAAACTTTAATTTAAAAATGCCGTATAATATTTATCCACTTACCACTACAGTTTCTCAAACTCAGAAAATACTTTTCATTAAGGTTTTCTTTTTTACAATTTAAATAATTATAACTTTACTCCACATTTCAACAGTAAGTTCAGAAAAACCAAGCATTCTAGTTGACTGAAATATATTATCTGTTCTTTTGCTGTAACACCATTGAAGATATTAAAACTGATTCGACTGAAAAGACGAAACCCAAATACTGTAAAATCGTCTACACTTACTAGTAAACAAACGTATGAAAGTAATTAGTTTCTAGTGGAGTTGTATATAAAAATCGTAATTTATGTTATACGTGTTATTGAGATGAGAAGACAGTCTGCTTCATTGCATTTTTTAAAAAAACATATGCTTTATATATACGGAAAAGTAAAATTTGTTGTAGTCAGCGTTTTCTTTTCCAAAGTGTAGTATGAACATTGGAAGTGTTTTAATAGTTGCTCAGCTAGTGAATCGAATCAGCATAAAAATAGAATCAACAAATTGACCTTCATATTTATCAAAGCAATTGCTTAGATGTTTTGTAATGTACTCGTAATTTATGATATAAGGGTATGAAATGGGAATCCAGGTTCTGAGTTTATAGCACTCTTCATATTTATTATTATTTATACATTCTTTCTAATGGAAAATTTATTGCCTCACACCGTTTTTTTAATTTCAATCTTAGCACTGAAGTGTATTCTGAATGTTTGAACCGGATAAAGATCAATAAACGTGTACATAATTTTTTTTTTACAATGTCATCAGCTAATGTGCCGAAGAGGCATTTCTCGAAATCGCTGGAAATTCCAGTGATTGAAGGCACATTATATAATGTATTATACTTATTAAATAATTTTTTGCTCAAAAAATTTCCCCCTTAAAAATAATAATAAAAAAGCCATGTAAAAAAATCCCCCCCAAAAATTTTGATGGCGCACCTTGCGCCATGATCCCCCCTGGATGTATTACCCACAGCCATGTGATCATTTTCTTCTACTCTTCTTTTCGTAAGATGGTTTGTTAAATTATTTTATCACTAGAGCTATACATTGGGTTATTAGCATACATGATAACATTTTAAAAATATGATACACACAATATCTCTATCAAATTAAATTGAAATAAATTATACTTTGTACCAATATAATTTTTTTTTATTTAATTTGTGTCAATATGAAAAGCGGTTATTTTTTTAAACATTGACTGAATACCTTGACTTAATAAAAATCCATCTATTTTTTTTTCATTAACAGAAAAAAATATAAAAAGCATTTAACAAATATTTCATGAGATAAGACCATATTTTTGAAGGATTTTGCGTTTTTTAAAAAGTTTTTCTGGTGATCAAAATAGAAAATGTTTGTGAAAAAAGATTCCTTTAAATCCATACAATATAAGTTAGCTAATAAAACAACTTTACAATATGGTTAAAATCCATACATAGTATGGACAATCTGTATAATTTGACATAATATGCATTATTAACAATCTCAATCATTTGTTCCTTCGTCAGACTCATTGACAGGGGTGTATTGTGAGGGTCACTTCATATACTCGATACTCCCCCTTGGGCTTGAGTGATCACTTTAGCCTGATTGGTAGGGTATAGGTGTATCATGCAGAAGGTCCTCGGTTTGATACCGAGTTACATTCAAAAATTGTACATACAATACTGGCAGAGTAAAGTCTTGAAAGTGACTTTTGCTATTAAACAATTTTATGCATATATGGACTTGAAAAGAGAATATTAATAGACAGTATAAAATATTCAAGCAAAAAGTTTTTTATTAGGAATTATAAATTACTTAAATATATGTAATATGTGTGTAATTTTCTGTATGTGTGTAATATTCTGTACTCCAATAAAGTAATATCAACAACATAGTGCTGCAATTTGGCAGTTAAGAAAGTGGCTATAGGGCATCCCCTCCCCCCCCCCCTCCCTTCCACCTTGCTGAAACCGTTTCGTGGAGGAAAAATACAGCTAACAACCGCACATTGTGATTGGTCAAAATTAACGTCATGTATACAGGCAAACTGGAAACCTACACGTGATGTAGTGTAAACCAATCACCGTCTGCATATTTTTTAATCGTTTGCCGCTGTCCTCCATGAAGTCACGTGGTTGCAACAGCTGTATTGAGTAGGGGATGCAAAACTCCTTCAATTTTCTACAAAAAAAACTTTAAGATTTATTAAAGAAGTAAATAAATTATTGAAAAACTGTACTGCTGCTCTTATTTTAAGTAAGTTAATATAATTCGCATATTAAAAATTACTCTAAACTTAATTCTATTAAAAAACTACATGGCTTATATATTTTATTTTATATAAAACACAATTTCAAAAATAAATTGTAAAGATCAATATTTTTTGAGTTAGCAAAATTGTGCTGATTTTAGAAAATCATTGTAACCAGGAATTGATTAGTTGACTATAGACACTTAAAACTGAAAAATGGTTAAGCTGTCTTTTACGGTCACTCTGATATTTCACCAAATCTGGCAACCAGGCGCCAAACGCCGATGCAAAGAGAAAATAGAGTTCTTTGATTGGCAACCAAACCAGTTTATGTCGCCAAACGTTTTAGTGTATTGCTAATATAAAATTTTCAGAAAAGTCCCAAACGCGACCGTATAAAAGATTAACCCCCCAAAAAATACAATTTTGATTTTCCCAAACGCTAAGAGGGCTAGAGTAGAAACCATGACATAAACGAGTCCTAAATAATTACTGCAATATATATTTTCAAAATAAATTATACACATATAACTTACTTGATCTAAGTTTCTTTAGCAGGGAAATTATTCATAAAACTTTGCTCATTTTATCTTAGTTTATTATTTCTAATATAAGAAAAAATCAATAGGAATATTAACTTTTCAAATCATGCTTCTTGCGTGTTTAAAAAATGTGCGAATTGAAAATTGAACTTGCTGGTGTGGAATTTCACAATGACACCGAGTTTTGCTGAAAACGATTAACTTCAAACATTTTATTAAAAAAATACCTAAAACAATCATTGTTTCATTTATGCATACTATTTGAAACTACTTTTTCATGGACAATATAATTTTAATTTATCCAACACGGGTGACTAACGACTAAATAACAAACAGACGGTGATTGGTTTACACAGCACACGTGCAGCTTTCCAATTTGGCTGGGATATATGACGTCGATTTCGACCAATCACAACTTAAAGAAGTTGCTGTTGTTACTTGTATTTTTCCTCCACGAAACGGTTTATGCAATTTCCTTATACTTCGAATCCGTGCAATGGACTTGACGAAGAGAAGTAAAAAAGTAGTGATCTTTGTAATCGGAGGATTGCTAGCTTCGCTACAAAAATACTAGAAAGTCTTCCAGAACATCCAACAAATTACATTGTGTATACGGGACTGGTGCACGACAAATCTGATCGGGGTACAATCTCCGGACGCCTATTGAAGTTGCATCGGGTGCCAGCTCAGGTGTTGTCTTCTTCATCTGTATGGTTCAAAAATAGGAGGCATCGTTCCCGGGTCTTTCCTTCGAGACAGGCCCCGAACCGTCAACAATAGCTCACTGTGCAGCTCTAGTAGTACAACGTTAATCATTCAAAATCAAACAGTATAGGGCAGTAGCATCCCCTTCTCCCACCTCCCTTCCTGATATCATACGTTGTTGAAACAGGGTCATTAAAAGTTAATGAATGGCATACCAATAAAATACATATTTTTGTGTGACTTGTATATACAGACGATTTCTAACTTTGCTTTTTTGGCCGTTGAATGGAGTTTTCCCCCCTCCTGAATTGTGCATTACGGCAACAGGTTTGCTATTTATTGGAGATTTTTTAACTTATAAAAAATTCATCTTCATTTCCAATTATAATCTTTATTTAAGAAAATTAGTAAAATATATAATTTTAGTTTTAAAATACACTAATAAAATTAGTCTCAGCCCGACTGCACTTTCAGACCCAGACCCGTGCCCACTTTGCCGCCTTCCATCGAAGAGGTGAGGGAACTCAGGTCAAACGACCCATGAGTGTTTTTGACGGCACGGGCCGGGAAAAGCCCGATTGTACTTGCTGTATCCCACGAGCCGCCACTGCACGAAAGCAGACAGTAAAGATTAATTTTCAAGTATCTTGATCATCTAAAAATAATCTAGCACCGTGGTTAGCTTTGCACAGAGGTACGTGTCTGATAGTGGCTGCCCTGATATGATGAGGATTTTATTGTTATGGTGCATCTGGACTGGGAAATTTTAAACTGACATTTATTTCTTTTGGTGTTGAGCATTAGAAGAAATCAGAGAAAGACAATGTACCACTTTATTGTAGATTTCAAAAGAATCCATTTTTTATTTTGACATTATTGAATATTTAAACAACACTTAAAATGTAAAAGTTGTTGAAACAGGGTCATTAAAAGTTAATGAATGGCATACCAATAAAATACATATTTTTGTGTGACTTGTATATATGTATATTTTTACAACATGCTTGAGAGTGGTTGATACAAAATTGCAATCTTGAACATTTTTATAAATGTAGGTTACACATATAATATATGTAATCTTGACATATTAAGTCAATATTTTAAAAATTATTATAAAAACCTGTTTATATCTATAAAATGCTGCATTTTCAAATTGTAACAATCTTTTTGTATAATTTTAATTTACATTCCAAAACAGAATGGACCCCAAAAATGGCAGGTAGCTATTCTGTGTACTTTGTTTTAATTTGAATATAAAAAAAAAGAGGTTTGCGAGCTCTTATATATTGTTTAATTTGTGAAATTGATTTTGCTTAAATTTAAGAAACTTCTATCTTACAACAAAACCCTTAAATTTTTCATTCGTAACTCGTAACGTGAAACAAGGTAATTTGATTGTATTGTTTAAATAACTGCATAAAATTTGTACTACATGCAAGTTGTGGATTATTATATATTCATTGTTATAAAAGGATCGTGTTATGTTTGGAGGGAGTTATGTTAGGAGTTTGGTTAGGCTTCATCTTGAATGTGCAGTACAATTATGGGCACCTCATTTTAAAAAGGATATTGATTTATTAGAACGGGTTCAACATAGAGCTACAAAAATGATTCAGGGTACTTCGGGAATTAATTATGGAGAGAGGCTTAGAACTCTAAATATGTATACACTCGAGGAGAGAAGGAAAAGAGGGGATTTTATTCAGTTATTCAAATTTATTAAATTGGGTGATGTGGAGGGATTGGAATTTAATATTGCCAATGTGACTAGAGGTCATGGATTGAAATTATACAAATCACAGCTTAATCGGGACGTTAGAAAGTATTATTTTTTTAATAGGGTTATAGACAAATGGAATAGTTTGCCTGAGTAATTGTTAATTCTTCAGGAGTGGGTAGTTTTAAAAAGCCATTGGATCGGCATTGGGGAATCGTGAGGAAGATGGATTGACAGGATCAACCTTGCTGGGCCTAGAGCCTGTAGTTGGTCGACATTATTTGTATTTGTATTAACTAATTAAACCACACAATGTTCATTTTGGGAAACTGGCCTTAAATCCAAAAACTTAATTGAAAAATCCACGCTGCAACAATTCGCTGCATGTCCAGTGTTGGCAACTAATTTTTGTACCATGTAAAGTGAAACCTTTGGCTTCCATTTACGCAGAGAACGACCTTTTTTTTCCAATTTGTGGGTCAACTGGTTGTTGCATAACACGATCCAAATACAGTTTACCAAATTGTGAGAATTTTTGAAATAATCTATTTTAAGATAAAATTTGAACGGATATTTTCTGTATTACTATTTATTGTTTTTCATCTTAATGAAATATTTATAAAATAAAATGCTCACTAAAATTTGTGGTTATCTTCTTTCATTTACATTTTATAGGAAATAGTTACATCTGCAATGTTAAAAACCTTGGATATGATTTAATTGTTGTTGAAAAGTAACAATATTCGATTATATATAAAAAAAAATTAATAAATTTTTTAATATAAGTTTGGATATGTATTAGACACTTGCTCTGTTCAGACGCTTATGTACAGTCATCTAAATACACTGAAAGTAGAACACACATAAACATTTCCTACAACTAACATGTAAAATTAAGTTATGCAACTAAATGGCATATAACACTTACAGACAAAACTGAAATCATTGAACATTTTATGTCACAAAGTACTTAGTGATAGGGGCCATCCATAAATGATGTCACACCGTTTCTCCATATTTTTGACTAGCTCTATGACTACTACCCCTTCCCCATAGTCAAAATTTTCTACCAAAAATTGTTAATATCTTAAAAAATGTACGCAAATTCTCCAGTAGTTAACAAATTATTAAAAGTTACTAATTAATAACTAATTACCAATTAGCACAACCATTAATTATTAATGACAAATTAGCATAATTTTTTTATATTGCTAAATATTCTGGGAATGAAACTAATTGCACCCCTCCCATAATTTGTTGATTGCTATACCGCTATCTTCTATCAACAACATCAATCTAGCACGCAATAAATTATATATACATATACATGCAGTTCAGAAGTAAAGCACTAAGTTATAGATGGTATTTGAAATTTTATTTTTCAACTGCAACTATATCGAGTCAAACCATCCCCCTTCTTCCTTTGTCACAAAGTGTCACAGTTTCATGAATCACCATCCAAGTATGACATCATTTGTAGACAGCCCCATATCCTAAATATTGGTTCAATGTTTCACATTAAAGCAGAGTAGATGAAGGAACAATTTTGGTGCAAAAATTCACCACAAAGCCATCAACTTGCAGTAAGTTCAAATATTAGCTGGAGTTAAAAGGGAAGCAAACCAAATTTTTAACAATATAGTTTACATCCCAATCTGGGTTGCATGTGTGAAGTTTCGTAGCATTCTGTCACGACATTTTACAGTTTATCAGCAAATTAATTTTTATAATTATTGTAAAATATACAGACACTCTTATAAAATAAAGCTATGAATACTAAAGACTAGATTGAATTATGTATTTGAAATTAACAATTTTTACTTATAAATTGAGTAAATTGTATATTTCTCAAGTTCAGGAGCTTGTTGAGACCCTTTACCTAAAATGTGAATGACAAACCTGAGCTTTACAGACTTATTTAATAAACAGGCCAAAATAGTTTTAATATATTTTAATCAATTTTCATTTTTGATTTGTCCGATTCACATCGGCTTCACTGATGGCAACATAAATGTTCTAAGATAATGAAAAGTCATGAAGAAAATTAATTCAATTTGCTTGAAATCTAAATTAATTAGCTAAGTTGACTAGAAACTTTGCACAATAGTATTATAAACTAACATAAATATGCACTCTGTAGTAAAACATATTGAATAGTGTCTCACTATCCAATATATAAGTAAAAATATTGCTTCTATATTGAGGGTCGCAGAAAAATATTTTAACAGAGGGAGACTATAAATGTTATGCTATAGTTTAAAGTTATTTTTTTCCTCTTAAAATTTAATAAGTAGAAAGTCTTTGGGCAATTTTTATAGTTTCAGTTTTTCAATACAACTATAAATAAATATTTTAATTGGACTTTTAAGCCAAAGGTAGGTTATATCACATCAAAGTATTTCAGAGATATCAGTCAAAGTAGGATTTATTTCTGGGCAGGAGAAGGGTTTGTTCTCGTAAGGATATTCATTGGTAGGCTGAATAGTTATAAAATATTTTCACACAGTGAGACTAGAATTGTTATAACACAATTTTAAATATAAAATTTTGCACATAAAACTTAACAGGAGCTAGACATGTAAGCTAACAGGAGATAATATACTTAAAACTTAATAAGAGCTAAACATGCAAAAAGAGACTAGAACATACTTTGGCACCACAAAATTTAAATGCTTTGCTGCAAGTGGCATCCTCTCTCTGAAATTAAAGCACAGCTTCTTTCTACTCTATATTGTCTACTTGATACTGTGGCTTTGCGACGCTCTTTTTGAACTCGATGCACTTATCTTTCAGCACCTGTTCGTAGCTCGGGGGAGGAGGGATGCGGTTTACTTGAGGCTCTTCCACGCATGGGCTTTTGGCTGTAGGAGCTCTTTGACCATCCACAACTTTCTCGCACAGCTTGCAGAATGTGAGGAGCAAAAAGGTGAGCCCAATGAACAAAGCAGTGACCACTAACCAGTGAACATATGAACTCTTGACGCCACTTATCACGTAAATATCTCCAAAGGAAAAGAAGAGGGTGTAAGTCCCTTGAAACGAACTGGCCGGCATGTCGTCGCAGTAGGAATTGCATGTGCAGTTCCAA
Source organism: Troglohyphantes excavatus (assembly GCA_963932185.1). Classification (NCBI taxonomy): domain Eukaryota; kingdom Metazoa; phylum Arthropoda; class Arachnida; order Araneae; family Linyphiidae; genus Troglohyphantes; species Troglohyphantes excavatus. The sequence continues at coordinate 19,592,257 of OZ010671.1, forward strand.
CTTTGATTGGGACAAATACATGACCTCTCAATGGCTGTGAAGCTCTTGCAAGCAGGTTTGAGGCAATAAGGGGCCTTGAGGTCATTAGGACTCACTCTGATACAGGTATAGATACCCACGTTAGACTCATCATTAGTTATGTTGTACTTGCGAAGCTCACTCAGATGCATGCATGAGCAAGTATCTCCGAATCCTTTATCTAACAGGCAACTAACGTCACTGAAGCACAACAGATGGCTGCTTATGTTGGTCGGTGGGATGGTTGGTTTGACGTCGGTCTTGCAAAGGAAACCACCTTCACAATACTTCAAGGATTGTATGGCGGGTAGAAAGTTGTTAGAGGACACATTGTACTGATCATCGTTTTCAAAGAACACAGTTTGATTGTTGGACTGCAGGATACATTCGCAGTTGTACTTGCGATTGATGGTTTCGCAAGGTAAGCTGAGTGTGACAGATAGGTTAAGTAGCAGATACAGGAAGGTACATAAAGTGTTCATGTTGGTGGCTGATAAAGTCTTCAAATAGTTTAGAGGTCAACCAAGGAATTATTTTTCTTTGTACAAGGCGAAGCATGTTTTATAAGACATTTTATGAAGTCACAGCTGCTTGATTTGAGGTGGGGTTGTTTAGGATGGTTTGCTGGATTCTTGCTTCAAAAGGTATGAGTTTTTCAGATTTATTAAAGTTGGATATTGATTTCGTAATGTTTGGTAAGCATTATCATATTGATATTTAGGATATATAATATTATTATTAAAATGCAAGAAGTTCAAGATTAAAAAAAAGATGTGGTACACAGCTTAATAATATTAAAAATCAGACAGGTAATAAGGATAAAGCCTGAGCTGACACCCCATGTTATAAACTTCCACAACACGACCAAATATTTTTAATATTACAGATTTAACGGGAAACTTTCTGTTATGCATGGAATAATATTGTTTCGAGTGAAGAAGAGCAATAAAATGGTGTGGGGAGTTTTGTGAGTAGTTTTCTAACTCAGTTTAACCCGTTGTGTAGTTCTACTGTGACGTCACTAATGTAAGCAATCAACTTTTCAAGCAATGTTTTAAGAAACTGATTGCTATATTTTTGTAGATCTTTAAATATAAGTGATTTTTAATTTTTTTATTTAATTAGCAATTTTTTTTTTTTAAATAATTGTTTGTGAGTAGTTTATGTTATAACTATGTTATATGTTAACCTTTCCTACTATTATTTCGTCATATTTGGCATCTGGCGTATATCGATCATAACTTTTTTTTTGTTTTCATTTATTCCATAATGTCTGAGTGAACTGAGAAATGTATTGCAGTTTATTTCAAACTGTAAATAAAGAGATAGGGAAATCAAATGTTTTGATCTTATAATGGGAGCGAATTTTTTCTTCGTGGAAAGCACTTTTGTACTGTTTGTTGATGGAGTCTTTCGAAACGTCTGTTTGATCTGCTAACCTTATTGTCTGAGGTTTGTATACATTTTTTAAAAACACATTATAAACTTTGAAATAAAACATGTTTCCTTAAAGTAATTTTTCTATTTTGTAGAAAATTTATTTTATCGCACTATTTGTATTTTTAGAAAAGTATTTACATGGTTTTCGGATTGCTACTATTTTTCCTTTGTCTTTGTAGTATACATATGTGCATTACATTTTTACCACACCAAATTTGTTTGAAATATCTTTTACAGTAGTTAAATATAAAATACTTCAAAAGAAGAAGTGCTAAATTCCTTGAAATAAATTGTGTAACACAAATAATTTGTAAAATAGAGGTTATTTAAGGAAAATGTAGTATTAAAGGTTATATATTCTTTTCATCTAAAATTTGTTTGAACATTGCTAATTAACATTTCAGGGATAATTATGTTTACAAATTACTGTAGTGACAATATCTAATTCAGAATCATGGTTATTGTACATCATTTAGTCTGCATGAAGTTCATACTGATTTATTTTTTTAATATTATATTCCATTACTTTTACACTGGAGTATACATTTTTGTCTCTCAATTATTAATCACTTTTAAATTATACCTTTATTGGAAATGTATTAAATCACATTGTTAATATAAAAAAATCTTTATACTTATTCATTTGTGTATAAAACTATCAGTAGCTCTTTCAGGGTTCCCACTGTTCCTTAAAAGTCCTTAAGAACTTCTTATTTTTGATTTGCATTTTTAAGAGCCCTTTAAAGTCCTTAATTTTGACCAAGAGTCCTTAGAAAACTCCTTATTTTTTCTCCTGCCAAAGAAACATTATTTAAAATTTCTTGTGCTCTCAGTTTATTTCACTTACATTGGCAATCTATTATTTGTGGCTGTTTTTTTTACATGAGATGCTCGAATGCTATTTATTTTCTGGCTTCATTAATAAGTTAGTGAATTGCATTTATTATTCTTTGCAAATGCATATTTAACACTTGGTGAAGAAATCAAACATGATTATGAACGAATTAAAAAGGCAATAATTAGAAGTCAAAGAATGAGGTTATGTTAAGGTACCTTTTAAACATAGCACTACATTTAAAAAGTCATTTTTAAGTTAATATGAAAGTTGATTGTGGTCATAATTTGTTTAATTTTTCTTATTTCAGAAGCAACGCAATAAAAAGGGTCCTTAGAAAGTGAAAGTCCTTAAAAACTACTTATTTTTTATTTTTAAAAATGAGTGGGGACCCTGTCCTTGTCTCAGTGAGTTTTAAAATAGTAATAGAAAGTAAAATAAGTTGTGTGGGAACTAGTAAGTCATAAAATCAAAATATATTAATTTAAAAGCTGTATAGAAATTAACTAGTAAAATTTAAGTATAAGTGTATACTCCATAAAAGGATTTTGTAGTCTATTCCTAATTTGCACAGCCAAATGAATATTTGGTGACAAAGTTTATATTGTGGCAACCCTGATTTATGATGTGCACAGCATTGAAATGATTTATGAAAACCCTAAAGTTTATGTACACATGTTTGGAATCCATTTGTTGTCTCGGTCACTGCTGTGTTTCTGTCGACATGGATGTGTTAGTCTGCAAATGTGCATATTAATAGCAGATATTTTTTTGGAGGCTAAATGCAAAAACGTATTGACATTGATTGGTGTATGAAAGGTAGACAGCAAGCACTTACTGCTGAAGCAGTTTGAATAAATTTAGAACTTCAATATTAATGGGCAAATTAATAAAATATTAACAAAATCAGTTTCTTGTATTTCTTAATAAAAAGATAATTGAGAACCACTAAATATCCATTTTGACAAATTTACATAATGAAAATAAAATCATGTGTATCATATTGTGTGCTAGATCGGTTGCTGTTCTCTTCATCCGTTCAACTACTCTATAAAAATTGCTTTAAAATTGTGAGGCAGTCAATCATCCCACTTAAGCGCGATTTGCTGTGGACGTTTCCCCTTTCAAGAACCCATTTCAATTTAAGTATTAAGTAAAAACAAGTTTATTTGAATTCTTTTCAGGTTCTGTCATGTGTGAGAAGGAGCATTCTCAGTGGCGACACTCACGGCGCGAGGCCTTCACCAACCGCTCCTCCTCGGCTCCCCAGACCCGCCCTTCGGCCACCCCCCAGAGATGGCGGGACATACCATGTCCCACGGTGGGGTCCTTCATGGTGGAGAACCGGTTGGAAGAGGTACTGATGGGGGTGGTTCCCTCTGACCTGCCGCTCAACCAGTTCTGCTGTCTGTCGGAGGGTGACCTCCGAACAAGGTTCAATGTGGATGACAGTGAGAAGGTGAAGCATGTCATGACGGTGATTCAGCTGGCGAAGGAGTTCAACGTGAGCAGCTGTGGGGTGAGTTTTTTTTTTTAAGAACTCGGTGGGAATTGATGTTATTGGAAAATATTAAATTGTGGTCTAGAATTTATAACTTTTAAACTAGTATAAGGCAATTTTATTTGTGCATTTTTAGAAAACCTAGGGTTTGGCCACAATTATGAAGCAGTCAAAATCCATTTTGAAGTAATTTCTTTTTTGTATACAACCGAACCTACAACTTGGATATAATCATCTTATATGTAATATTTAGAGTAGTTAAAAGTACTCTTAAGGAGGGAAAGTTGGGGTGAAATGTAAAAATATATTATAATTTTTACTAAAAGTGACAATTCTTTACTTGGCTATTCACAGAAAATTTTATACTATGTTCAACCATAGAAGACTGTCAACTGTTTATAACAAAAGGCACCTTACTTTATGAAGAGGCTACTTTATATCCTTTTGTACACTTTTGTATTATTGAATATGTTATGAAATATCAGTAACACACATACTGAATAATTTTTCTGTTTTTGTGTTAGCTGCCTCATGTACTTGTATGCTAAATGGGTTGGTAAAACATTACAACATAAGTAATAAAATATTGAAAAGTCGTAATTTCGAAGTTTGTTTTATATTAAATCAAATACAGTTAAACCTCGGTATAACGAACCCGGGATATAACGATCCCTCGGTTGTAACGAACTTTTTAATTGGTCCCAACTGAACTCCTATGTCACTAATGTATTTTCAAATGCTTATAACGATCTTCAAAAGTAAGGAATTTGGATGTAGCGAACTAAAATTCACACTTTTTCAGGTTTTTCTCCAAAAATTTTACTCGCCCCGACCACATTCCTTACCGTTTGTTCCTTTGACAGAAGCCAGGTTCCTCAAAGGTGACAATAGAATCCCCTGCTCAGCTCCTCCCTTTCCCCGTTCAACTGGTTTAACATACATTCTTTGCCTATTCCTTTCATTCTATTGCTGAAGATTATCGTTTAACTTATGGACTTTGCGTAGGTTTAAAATCGCTCCTGTTTGCTAATGCCTTTTCCATTGAGGATAAAGCAAAAATTGTTAAGAGAATAGAAAACGGTGATTTATCGTTTATCTACAGATATTGCATACGAAGGGGATGTTAGTTCAGGTCCTTCAATTTCTGATGCTAAGGGTAAGGCAGCTGTGAACATTTTGCATAATTTCTTTGCAACAGAAACTGTGGATAAAAATGTAATCGACTCTTTTGATGCTTTCAACAAAAAATCAAAACTTCTTTTCATACTTTAGATAAATAAATTTAAGAATTAAAATTAATTTAATTGTTTAATTGTTTTTTAAGAACAAATATTTCTTTTACTTTATTATGCCCATTACTAATTGCAATTCAGTGTTCAGTGTAAGTAATTTGTTTCGCACAAAACGTGTTTAAGGACTTCAGGAAGTTTTTATATCGTCAATATTTGAAAATTCGAATATAGTGAACCCTCGGCTATAGCGAACTTCTGAACCAGTCCGTTGAGGGTTCGTTATAACGGGGTTTGACTGTATATGAATTAAATCATTATTCTGATGTAGTATTTTTGTTTGGCATGTAAAACTCTTTAATGTTTTTTACTTGAACACCTTTCATGAATAAATCTCTTCGATTTTTTTGGCCTCGAGTAAATTTTGACTAAAATTTACTCGGACTTTTTTATTTAAGCTTTTTTGCTTTTTGATTAATCTTATTCCTGTATATATATTTGCATAATTGGCTATTATAGGTTGAAAGAACAGCATCTTCTCCTACTATTTCACCCAAGCTATGTGAATATGATGACTTGCTGTGTCTTTTCCCTCGGAAACCCCGGCCGATTTCTCGACAGATTTCTGAAGACGTGCGAATTCGGCGAGAAAGTTTTGGTTCAAGTCCTCATGCACAACATTCTCCCCAAGGTATCTTTTTCATCTAATAACATTTAATTTTTTGTAATAATAATAATTATGTTGCCATGTATTTCTTTTATTTTTATTATATAATAAACATTTTAATACTGTAAAATTAATATTACTACTAGCTGTAATATTAATATTACTACTAAGTAGCTGTTTGAAAACTGTGTGATACACTTTGAAACAGAGGGAAGTACATCACAGCATAAATCACCAATATTGATTGCATCTTTCTATGTTTTGAATAGAAAAATTGTTTGCATTTTAAAACATTTTATTCTTGTTTTTAAGAGTTTTTAAAAATCTTAATTATGTTCAGAGCTAGTTTTTAAAAATCTTAATTATGTTCAGAGCTAGTTTTTAAATTGCACCTCAAAGTGATATATTTTAAAATCATACAAAGTATATATTATGAATTTAAAAGTTGAATTAATTAATATGAAAACTGGAGGTACCAAAATGGTTTATCACATCCAGCAGCAATGGCTTAAGAATTTAAATTTTCTATCTGGACATTATTTACATGACTTTATATGACTAGAGAAAGTACAAAAAATGTTAATTCAAAACTTTGTAATCTCTTGAAAACTGGAGTTAATGGTAAATTTACAAATACACTGCAGTTAAAAATTATAAATAGTGAAAAATAATAAATTTCAGAAATATTAACATATTTTAAGAGGAACATTCTTCAGAAATAACAATGTAAATCAACATAGACTTAAGACATGTTAATTCTTATGCTAAATTTTTTTTTACAAAATTCTTAAAATGTATACACTAAAAAATATTTTTTCCAATAAATTTTTTTGTTATATTATGAGTTAACACGAAATTCTGTAACCTAGAAACAGTTATACAGCTCATTTATTCGAATTGTTTTCTGTTATCCACAGTGGAATCGTCCAACCTGCTACGTATGAGAGCTTCCTTGATGGGTCAGTCAGCACCCTCACTGTCTGCATGCATGGTAAGTAGAAAATGTTTATATGAGTATTTTTTTTCATATATTATAACTTTGCACTTTGTTGCATCTGTTATATTGATATTTTTATAGAGTAGTTAACATTTCTATCTGGTTCAATTTTCATTTTAAGAAATTTTCATTTTGAACTATTTTTTTTAAAGCTGTAGTACAGTAATAACCAGGTTAGAAAGACACAGGACTGGGGGTTGGAGGGTATCAAAATTTTATTTCCAAAAGACTCACTGCTTATTTGTCTTGACTCAAATGTCCTTTACTTTGCTTGTGGTGTAGAAGTTTGGTGAAAGTGGGGGTAGCTTGGGTGTCACTCTTGTCATCTATCTGTGGTTCTGCATTATAAGACATCATATCTTTCTTGGTGTGCTTTTTTTGTTAGATTCATAACCTTAACTAGTTGTTCATAGTGGAGCTCTAGGCTAATGTTGATTCAACCAGCCATCTTGAGAGTTGTTCATTATTTGGAAGCTTTTTATTCATTGAAATATTTCGATGGAAATGTGCTTTTAGGCTAAGTAGAGGTTTTTAGTTGATACATTTTATGTTAGGGTCCAGTTTACATAGCAGAGGTGATTCAGGGTGATTTTGTGTTTAAGGGACAACAAAATATTATTTGGTCCTTGGTGGTAAAAATGTAATTTTGTCTTTGTAATGAGGGAACATGTTAAGAAAAACATAAGCTATTGTCTAGCTAAATGACACTATTGCACTCCATTTATTTCAAAGAACTAGTTAATAGTATATATGTCATTCTTCTATTTCTTAAAAAAGCATATCTGATTTGTTTTTGATGTGTCTCTTTAGAACGTTAGAGTGCATATGTGATGTATTTACGTAGGAGAGGTAATTTTGTCTTTGTAATAAAGAGAGAACATGTTAAGAAAAAGATGTTACCATTTTTATAGTTAAATGACACTATTGCATTCCCACTTATTTTAAATGAAAGTATATGCTATCCTTCCATTTCTTAAAAGGCATATCTGATTTATTTCTAATGTGTCCCTTTAGAATATTAAAGTGCATATGTCATGTTTTTACGTAGGAAAGGTAATTTTGTCTTTGTAATAAAGAGAGAACATGTTAAGAAAAAGATGTTACCTGCAGCGCCTGGAGTCAACCCCACTGGAGTTCATTCAACTTTCAGTCTATGCCATATAATTCCTGGAAAGAATTTCCACTTAGAAATTGTTGACACCAAGAGCCAATCAGATCGCTCCAGCACATGAGGCCCACGCAGGGGGCAAGCCAAAATCATGTGAACACCACGGACTGAAAGGAACTCATTCCCAGCAAACCAGCCGTAGTGACAACATCATATATCTCATGCTCCTAATGTAATTGCAATACCATTCATTTAACCTTTAAATGTAAATTCATAACTTCCATAATTGCATCATTAAATCTAGTTGTTTCCTAAATACTATGGCTATCATCTATTTGTCCAACAACATAAATTAAACTTTCTAAACCTTCTGAACAACTGGAGTCAACCATCGCGTGGCATCACCCAACAAAACTACGCCGCCGCACTGGTGAACCGGACAATAGAAACACGCACCTGCAATCGGTGATAACGGACTCTCATTATGCCACCGTAGTCACCGCATCTACGTGACCGCGCACCTGCCACCTGTAATCCAGACGCCTACACTCTGCGCCACTCCTGCCTCGGACAACTGCAAGCCTCAACTGATGACCATCATCGCAACAGCGCCACATTTCGGACAACTGCAACACCCTGCAAATGTCCCTGGAATTCCGCACGCGCCACACTGCTGATGAGGTCATCGACTCGGCTCTGCACTCCGACAACGGGATGGTCGCCGCGACTCACTGCCTGCGACCGCATCCCGCTCCACCACCACGTCTCCGGCGACCCACTGCCGAGACAGCGCGCCACAACAACACGTCTCCGCGACCCACTGCCTGAGACTGCACCAAACACAACAACACGTCTCCGCGACCCACTACCGAGACCACAATCCTCAACACGTCTCCGCGACCCACTGCCGAAACAACAAACCCACATCAACACGTCTTTGGCGATCCACTGCCAAGATAGCGCACTCAACACAGCGTTCTGGATTACCCCCTTCAACCCGCACCCTGGCAACAACAACAGTCCGGATTTTTTTTTTCAACCACCTCACTGGGAATCCCGTGCTCCGACTCATGGGCGCAACTGTCGACACGGTAAACAAACACACATCCTTTCGCCCCACCCACCCCTGCCTGACGAAGCGGTGAACAACCCCCTGCAAGTCACCCCCTTCTCCGTCAGCCAGACATCATCTCCACTAAAGCTCGACGCAGCCCTTCTCCCAAGCACCACCCGCTCTCCTGCGCAATCCGCAAGCGGCCAATAACGCACTCCAATCAACCACATCCCTTCTTCCAAGAACCCCTCAAAACATAAAGCGAACATGTTCCTTTGGCTCCAAAGTGAAGAGTTCGCGAGCCAAATTCCTACGGCCATTCGAGAGACAGGCTTTCCTCTCTTATTTCTTCTTTCAAGAGCTTCAACCCCCAACCCACCCCACTAGCCGTGTAATCTGACACTATCGAAGGAGTTCTTTTACAGCGCTGTTTCTTTCTCCCCCTCACTGGTCTCACGCAGTGGGGGAACGTGAGACTCCCCCCTCTTAAACAGCTGATGTTTGTTTACATCCATCCTTCACGTGGGCTCATCCTCATCAGATGCTTCTTTGAGTGCTATTTTTTTTTTCACTCCACTGCTGCGATGTTCGTCTGCTTTTTAGTGATTGTGGAGATGTTCCTCGGAAGTGCAATTTTAATTATTAATGGCATTCATATCTTAATTTTAATGGCATACTTTAAATATTCAAACAGTGTTTTTAATGCCTATATTTTTGTATATACTCCCATAACAAATGCTTCACTTCACTCATACGCCATTTCTTTGCACTTCTGCCATTTCAATAACCAGCAACTCCAACCACTGCTCTATTGTTTCGAAGTATGTCACTTCTAGGGCAGGAATATGCAGCGCCTGGAGTCAACCCCACTGGAGTTCATTCAACTTTCAGTCTATGCCATATAATTCCTGGAAAGAATTTCCACTTAGAAATTGTTGACACCAAGAGCCAATCAGATCGCTCCAGCACATGAGGCCCACGCAGGGGGCAAGCCAAAATCATGTGAACACCACGGACTGAAAGGAACTCATTCCCAGCAAACCAGCCGTAGTGACAACATCATATATCTCATGCTCCTAATGTAATTGCAATACCATTCATTTAACCTTTAAATGTAAATTCATAACTTCCATAATTGCATCATTAAATCTAGTTGTTTCCTAAATACTATGGCTATCATCTATTTGTCCAACAACATAAATTAAACTTTCTAAACCTTCTGAACAACTGGAGTCAACCATCGCGTGGCATCACCCAACAAAACTACGCCGCCGCATACCATTTTTATAGTTAAATGACACTATTGCATTCCCACTTATTTTAAATGAAAGTATATGCTATCCTTCCATTTCTTAAAAGGCATATCTGATTTATTTCTAATGTGTCCCTTTAGAATATTAAAGTGCATATGTCATGTTTTTACGTAGGAAAGGTAATTTTGTCTTTGTAATAAAGAGAGAACATGTTAAGAAAAAGATGTTACCATTTTTATAGTTAAATGACACTATTGCATTCCCACTTATTTTAAATGAAAGTATATGCTATCCTTCCATTTCTTAAAAGGCATATCTGATTTATTTCTAATGTGTCCCTTTAGAATATTAAAGTGCATATGTCATGTTTTTACGTAGGAAAGGTAATTTTGTCTTTGTAATAAAGAGAGAACATGTTAAGAAAAAGATGTTACCATTTTTATAGTTAAATGACACTATTGCATTCCCACTTATTTTAAATGAAAGTATATGCTATCCTTCCATTTCTTAAAAGGCATATCTGATTTATTTCTAATGTGTCCCTTTAGAATATTAAAGTGCATATGTCATGTTTTTACGTAGGAAAGGTAATTTTGTCTTTGTAATAAAGAGAGAACATGTTAAGAAAAAGATGTTACCATTTTTATAGTTAAATGACACTATTGCATTCCCACTTATTTTAAATGAAAGTATATGCTATCCTTCCATTTCTTAAAAGGCATATCTGATTTATTTCTAATGTGTCCCTTTAGAATATTAAAGTGCATATGTCATGTTTTTACGTAGGAAAGGTAATTTTGTCTTTGTAATAAAGAGAGAACACGTTAAGAAAACATGTTGCTAACTTACAGCTTGTATATGGCAACAGCTTGTACAGATGTCATAGACAGATGGGAATGACCCAGTTGCGGCCGAAGAGAGCCAGGTTACCATATTTTTTGAGAAAAGAAAAACAATGCGATTTTTCCTTCCCCCTCGTACGATATTGAAAAGAAAGTGTACACAAGGTCGAAAGACAGCCATCTTTGGACACAATGAGTTAACCTTCATTTGTAACACAAATGAGTTTACGCAATCTTTGAAAGTTTCATGCATATCAAACAGTAAAATAAATAAATAACTTTTCCCAAGCGAGCGATAAAGTAAAATATTGAATTGCATTTATGAAAATTGAAGACAAAATAAAACGTTTGTCTGACATAGATCTTTAAGATTTATACTATGTTCTCAGAAGTATAAAAAATTCATCTGACTTTGAGTGACAAAATGTACCTTAAAAACTTTTAAGCACTTTATTGGTTATTTATTATATAACAAATAACAAAAATATCAACAAAAATATTTTGTAAATAATTAATTGGACTATGCTTTAGGTTTATGCAGTAAGTAGTTGGGATAGTACTAAAATATCAAAACATATAAAAATCATACTTATTGATTTTGAACAAGACTAATTTAAAAAATTTCATCCTGAAATACTAACTATGTGTATAATTCCTATACAAAGTACTACTATTCATCACGCAATGCATATAAATAACATTAAATATTATATATATTTATTCTCAAACGGCATTAAATAATTTACAATTTGGATAAATAATTAATTTTTTGAACCTTTAAAATCACCTAATACTTGGAGCATCAGATTGAACACCATATATTACTCTTTTAGAATTATCCATTCCAACACTTTTATTCCCTGAAAAATATAACTATATATTTACATAAATTTGTTTTTGTTCAAAAGGAAATTAGCCGCCAATCCGTGTAAAATGTGGTAACAATGCAAAGCGTGTACGGAACGTGGATGGGCGTGGACAGTTTGTTTATCTCCATTTATTGGATATGTTTTGGTTGGCGACTCTTTCCTATTTTTGATGATATTTGCTAAAATTACGTTTAACGTATAATCCTTCTGAAAGTGTTTCAACAAAGCCACATCGTAAATTTTTAGGATGAAATAATTTTATATGTACAATTTATGTTGAGGACACTAGCACCCCCGTCGGCGAAAGTCAGCCTCCGTGCCCACCGGGGAATTTCTGCCGCCACCACTGTCCGAGCAATCGTTTTTGCCTCTTAACCCCATTTCGGATAGTCGTTTTGAGAGTCTTCTATAAGATTAATTTTTTTCACTGAAATTACACCTAAATTAAATCCAAATTAAATTCTGCAAATAATATAGAAAAAAAAATGTACAAATTTAATAAAACCTCCCGAAAAACACATTTACAACTTTGTTACATATTCCCTCGTAAAAGGAAATACATTTAAAAGATAAATTTAGTGTGTCCAAAAATGGCCGCATTTCGACCGTGCAAAAATTATCCTTCCAAAATAAATTATTTTCAATACGAGGGGGTAGGAAAAACAGGTGTTTTTTATCGCTCAGGAAAAAGGTTGCCAATAGCCGCAACTGGAAGTTTCCGAGACAGATAGTCTTCTATCTCTTAAAAGGGGTATCTGATTTATTTGTGATGTGTCCTTTTAGAACATTAGAATACATACGTCATGCACTTGTCATTAATGAATATTTTTGGTTTATTTAATCTTTACTTACTTTTTAATTGGTTAAATATCTATTAGATTAGAATGTTGCACAGTTTTATAATTTATTGTATTTTTGTTTTATTTCTGTTTTAACATTTCGAAAGTGGAATTTATGTTGATTAATATAATTTATCTTTATTTATTTTTAGAAGGATTTAGGCCCACCCCGTAGAGGAAGGTAAGAGTGTTATTTTTTAAATTAAACTTCTGTAAATATTTTATTGTGTTACTGTTTTAGAATTCAAGTATTTTGATAATTGTGGTAGTAAATTTTATATTTTGCTTCACCGTTACCAACAAAGTTAACTTAATTCAATTACTTTCTTTTTTTTCAGAGCTGCTCGAAAAAGCTTCATCTGTAATACTTCCCCCACATTGCCACGCTGCAATTCTCCAGTTATGCAAGGTAACATTTTGATTTAATTTAAATTTCATTAATTATAGTGACCCTCATATTCTAACTTGTTATTCTAAGCTTTTCTAATGGAGAACCTTTATCAATTATATATTCTTTCTCTTTTAGGCATCCCTGCAGAATCACTAAGAAATGTTTCTACCAGTTCACATGCTATAAGTGCTTCTGTAAAGCGGTAATATATCTCATCTACTTATGTTACTTTAATGTTAAAGCTTTTTTTTATTAAATATCTATTATATAGGTGACTTAAACATTTTGAAATCCTTATTCTTTGAGGAACAGTTCTGAAAGTTTTCTCGGTAGCGTTCGCAATATGCATGTAAAAATATCGTTATGTAAAGTGCAAAGTTTTTTTTAAAAAAAAAGTAATGTAAAGTATACCATCACTTTATTATGTTAATACATATCAACAGCAGGGCTCGAAATAAAAATTTGTAACTGGCAGCAAACACTGCTGTGAGCTTTTATAAGCTTTCAGCAAAAACTATTGAGTTCACGGCAAAACTCGAAATAAAACCGATTCTGTGATCTGTAATTTTCAGTTTCGTTTTTATGAATTTTAAAGCATTTGAACAAATAAATAAGGAAAAAATAATTGACTAGCTCAGTTTGTGAACTTTATAATTTCTATGAAATACACAAATATATGCTAGATAAAAAAATACTTGGAATTTGAATACATCAGATTTAAAAAAAAATACAGGCAGGTATTGCAGAATGCAGACACATATTTTTTATAAGCAAGGGGACATGTAGAGAATCATTTCTTAACTGCTTGATTAGTCTTAAATTTTGAAAGCAGAAGGTTACGTGAGCTTATTCTGATTGTTTCGTCTCATAGCATGTTTTCATTTAAAAAAAGGAGCCAATTGGAAGATTCTATTTCTGCTCTTTCGAAAATTCGGCTATTTCATTTTAAAGAGATAGCATTTTGGATTGGAAAATAAATAAATTTCGTGTTGCTAATACCTTCAGCAATATTTGTTATGAGAAGTAATAATTGTAGCAGCATTTTTTAGGTAATTCTCATATATTTTCATGGATTATTTCGAGCCCTGATCAACAGTACAACTTTTTAGGTTTTAAATAAAATTATTAATAAATAATGTGCATGATTATTTTTGCTAATAATTTTAGTAAGTTTATTTTAAGTATTTGATTTGTATATATCTTTTGAATAATGTTTAAATTTATATATTTTTTATTTAAAAAGGGTGGATGGTCGTCGTTGGTCTTTGGCTTCGCTTCCATCTTCTGGATATGGCACCAACACACCAGGGAGTTCCAATGTCTCAGTTAGTAACTTATTGAAACTAATTTATGGAATGTTTGAATTTACTAAATTTAAATTTCACTTTTTATTTCTTATAATTTAATAATTATAATTTAATAATTTAATAATATAATTTGTTCCTATTTTGTTTTAATGTTTATGTATTTTTTAAAATTTTTTTTTTATTTGAAACTTCTTTTCTTCCTCTCCCAAATTTCTTATTAAAATTAGTAGGGATGAACCGGATAGTGGTTTTGCCGGATATCGGATATCCGTCGCACATTACAAACCGGATATCCGAATTTTGCCGGATATCCGGCAGTTTCTTTTTTTATGAAATTATCTTCTCATACACACTAGAAAAAACGGAAATTGGTCAAAAATTACAAAATATTTTTTTATTCTATAATATTCCCCAATTCCTTACCTTTAAGGTGATACCAAGATTGAATAAACATAAAAAACACATTTTTATTTACAAAGGGTTATTCTAGGGTTCTGCTAGCAATGGGCATATGTTTTGTACACTTTAAACTCAATGTCCGAATAATTGTATTTTTACCATATGTCCTTTCATTCCAAGCATGAAAACTCAAGTTTGCTTAAACTTTTGAGAAATTTATTTTTAAATTCAACTTTATATTAGTTGTGAGATGTTATGACCCTCCACCATAACGATTAGTTAAAAAAAATTTAATAGAATTTTAAAATTAAAAATTCGGAAAAAAATTTATAATTTAAAGGACTCTTGAGGTAAAAAAAATTATATAAAAAAAACTTTTAATGCTATAAACATTTTGGAGGGTCATAACTTTAAGAAAGATACTTCAAGTAATTTTGCATAATCATGTTTAAAAAAATATGATAATTAGAATTTTACTTAATTCAGGTTTTTTTTTTATAATGCATCAAGATTTTTAAAGTGTTTTCATACATGAAAAAACTAGAGTTTCAAATTTATAATTAAAAAAAAAAAATTCAAGTTTGTACGTACACCTTAACAGTTCTTTAATAAACTTCATATTTATACAGATTTTGAAACGGTCACATCTGTATTGTACAATGCGTTTGAAAATGTAATTTTAAAATATTTTCAAATTGCTGATCTAAATTGCGCCATATTTTAATGCTGAAACTAACTTTTAGACTGGAGAATAAAAAATTTCTAATATACAACGAATAGAGATGTAGCTATGCATTCTACACACCACCACCTATGTGAATTGTTCAAACTCGAAGATACTGCTCCACTACAGTGGCGTGTTTCGAATGTCCGCAGCATATCTTCTTTGCTATCTCTTCTCTGTGACTCACCACGTCTGAGTCTGAAACACACTCCTTACCCACCTGAATAGCACGCAAAAAATTCAAGGGAGAATCTGCACGCTGTGAATACATTGGTAGAATTTTCAGTAAAATACTTAAAGCAAGAACAAAGATAATTGATCGTCACAAAAAAAATCTTCAATGTTTTATTCAGCCGGATATCCGGCTTGGTAAATCGGATATCCGGCACTTGACTTCTGCATATCGGATAGTTAAAAATCAGCCGGATAGTTACCGGATGTCCGTTTCATCCCTAAAAATTAGTTGGCTAAATTAAAAAGAGCTCTGAATCATTTATCTCTAAAGAAAAAATGTACTTCACATAAAATTATATTTGGGATTTCAAAAAAATTTGTTAGAAGGAACTCTAAGAAATCTGAAAACTTAAGTTAAGCTTTTTTTACTTGTAGCCTGTGCCATGTCTGTTTGCAAGGGAGTAAAATGTAGATGTGTCAAAATGTACCAAAACTATAAAATTTTATGCAATTAATTAGTTTATTATGCTTTGAAAAAAAATGAAAAGTTATTGTGGTGCCATCTACATGTCAAAATTTGAACAGCAGTAAAATGACTGTTAAACGGGCTGAATTAAGCTAAAGGGATGAAAGGAAGGGGGAAGGAGCATTAGGAAGTAGAGGGCAAAGTCCCCTAATTTGTTTTATAAAACAGATACATCTCACAAGTTGTAATTTAATTTTTCTTCCCCTAAATGGTTAACACTTATTTTTATTCCTGCAGTCCCAGTGTTCTTCTCAAGAAAAGCTTCATATGCTAACCCATGCGAATGTAGACGATATTCACTCGTCCCACACACACTTCAGCAGCAATGAGAGCAACCCGGGTCTCGAAGATAATGACGGAAGACACTCGCCGGTTGTTCGACCTCGCTCCAGGAGCCTCAGGTGAGCGTCGTTTATTTTTGTGGGGGTGATTATGATGTAAATTGTTTTCTATATTCCAAATCATAAAAGGTATAGTGAGATTAAAGATATATTTATTATAATTTTTAATTGTTGGAATTGTAGTTTTTAGGTCTTTTTTTAAACTAATATATATTTTTTAACATTCCTATGATTTGAAGTCAAGTAGGTTCCAAATGCTAAATTGTCGTTTCTGGTCAGGTATAGCGATTCAGTCAAGTTTTTAGCATATTATGCTTAATTTTAAATTTTAGATAAATAGTATTTTTTTTATTTCTTTTTTCCAAAATAGAATTTTGATTGAAAGTTTGTAAAATTGTTAGGAAAAATAAAATTTGGTTTCAAATTCAGTGAATTATTAGGAAATAAATATTTAAGTGTCTGTTATTGACATTTCTTAAGGAGATTAAGAATTAGTAAAGATGTAAAGTTTCACAATTATCTTTCTTTAATAGGTTAACAAATAAAATTATTTTTTATTTTTAACTATTTAGATTTATTTTTATAAAAAAAAAACATTATGTAATTTTTTCTAAAAGGAGTTTTACCTTGATTTCTACTAAAATAAACTAAAAAAATAACTAAAATTTTTTACAAATTATTATAATAAAGTTTTAAAAAAAATATTGCAAAAAGCAAAGAATAATTTATATGAAAACTAAGAAATGTATTTGTGCGATTTTTAAATTGAAAGGATTGTTTGATATATTTAAATCCATTTGTATATATATCCCAGCAATTCAACACCACTTCATAATAGATAAATTTGGCATCCAAATCCTTCTTGACTTGGATAATTTTTAGTTTAAAATGTTAATTTAAGTAGTTTGGGAGATTTAATATATTGTGTTTGAATAAAATCTTGAAGTGCTCGGAGAAAATTATTTTTATGAAACTAGTTTCTTACTATATTTTTCTCTTGCAAGTAATCGTTTTATCTTTTCTTAACCATGAAATCTTTCTTCTTCCAGAAAATTAAATGATACCTTTCGATTTCTTGTAAAGGATCTCTCCCATGCACTTTCTCCAACAGTTTACTTATATTTTGCATGTAGATTACTTCAATTTTTTAACAATCTACAGTGATTTCACTAGACTGCATGTTTTCAATATAAATTCAAGTTTAAGGATAGTTTCGGTAATTTAATTATTGAAATATTGCATTTTCTCTTTAGCACTATAAGTGGCACATTGACTTACTTTTAATTTACAATATTTGGAATGCAATTCCTGAAGCAGGAATGGAAATGTTTTGATCTAATAAATTGTTTGCTTTCGCATTTCGATTTGTCACGAACAACAGAATCACAAAGTATTTTAATGTTGACATATCTAAGAAGCTAATATGTCATAATATTCCTAAGAACATTAAAATTTGTCTTTATTTTGCTGATTCAGTTGCCTAGTGATTGTATTTAAAATTACAACAAACTTTTAAAATTTTATAGTTTCTAATGAAATATAGATTTAAATTTCGCCATTTATGTTGTAAGATTTTTCATAAACATATTTTATTCTCTAATTTGCCTATCTCCATACACCATATTTAATACACCACATTAATAATTTGCATTTGCTTGCAAGTTTTAAAGTGTTTGCTCTGTAGTGTTTAAAGATTTCTAGTTTAATTTTAAATAATATAACTCAGAATAATTAGCAACATTTACATTTGCTTTAAGCTGCATTTTCTCAGGCTTGTGTCATTCATCATCTGGTTCTTTTATGCTTGTCATAATCAAACTTAATAAATTGTGTTTTATATTTAATAAAAACAACTTTAAATAAGTTATTTAATGTGTTAAGATATCTTAATGCTTGTTTGAATCTAAACTAAACATATATCTCAAAAGAACAAGACCATAGTAATTCTCCCTATCTTTATATTAATTTCTTGTTGCAAAATTTAATTTATCTAAATGAAAGAGAATAGTAAACATTTTTATTTTTCATTATACCAACAGTTATTCAATAACATTTCGATGCCTTTGTGCACAAGCGTGTTAAGTACATAACGAAAACATGTATTTATTTGTGCACTCAATATTAGTGCCAAATATAATATTTTTTAGTTTTTACTCTAACATTATACTTGCTTATTTGAATTAAAAATCTAAACAAATATGCATTTTTTGTGTTCATTTTATGGCAACTTAACATTTTATTTAAGCTTCATGAAAATAAACTCGTTTCCATTAGCTCTAAAGGCATCCTATAATCAATATACAGTGTAATTATAAGTGGAGTATACAGCTCCTGATGCTAAAATAATAAAATTTGAAGATGTGGAAATCTATGTTGAATTGTAAGTAGGTACTCTTAAAGTTTGTGTACTGTCTAGAATATTAATTAACACAGGTGATGTAGAATGTGTCGTCAAATTGAGGGGACCCACAGTGGATATTTTCTTTGTTAATTAAATTAATAGTTGTTGAGCAACCATTATTCCTTCCGAAATCTAAGAAATATTTTTCACTCCCTCCTGATTTTTTAAAATCATTATTCCTGTAGAAAACTAAAATAATTGACTTTTTTGTGTGAACTAAAAAAAAAAAAATCTCGTTATTTAAATATTCAAAAGTCATACTATAAGTCTGTGATAACTATAATCCAGTGTGTAAATTTTTTTATCCTAATATTAAATACATGTTATAGGTCTTTATTGATTTGAGAAATTTTTTCCATTTGGTGATAAAAAATATTTTGTTCAACTGTTGACCACCTGACTTATACAATCGTGTACATCCGTTCGAGTATCTCCAGTTTTTCCAGTAGCACACATAATATAAAAGTTGATAAAAATATCTTTTTTGAAATAATTTTCAAATTTAAAGTATTAGGAGGACTTTTGAAAACCTTCTCTACTGATATAATTAAAAAAATATATATATATTTTTGTAAAAAAAAATGTGTTAGAAATATAAATTAAACTTTTCTGTAGTAAAAACAAACCTGCAGATTTAAAATTTTGCTTATCCAACAGAGGATTAATAGATTCGGTTTTACTCAAAAACGGGTTCTTTATTTTAACCTTGTGGCAAACCTGTTATTTTGACTGCCCTAATAAATTTACACACACTGTGGCCTAAAGCACCTCTGTCCTTGACATGATACAAACTTTTTGACTATACTTACTGATAGTTTGTTTCCATTTATTTTCAGCTGTTATTGTTTTTTGTAATCTGAAAACTGTATAATTTTGTATAAGTCCCATTTTCCTTAACATTGAGCATCAAAGTTTTCAGATTTTCTAAGTAAATTTTTCGCTGGTCTTTTTCTTTTGAGATACATTTATAACCATTTATCTTATAATTATGCATTTAATTAATATATTTGTTTCAGTATTTAGATACTATCAGGCATGCTTAATTCTTTTCTAACATTAAAGAAACTTAACTGCAATCTGCTACTTGGGCATGTGTTTTTATTATACTAACATTTTTACTTTTAAATAGTGTACTCCCTCATCCATCCATCCTCTTAAAAAATATTTATTTGTAGCTAAGTTTATCGATATAACAGTTTAGTAGCACCTCTTTATAACAGACTAATTGGGGCTAAAGTTGTTTGTTTTAATATGATAGACCGGTTTAAAAAAATTTTCTTTTCTAAAAACGGTGTAATGCAACGGGGTAGTACATCAATGGAAATACAGTGTTAGCTATAAAAACTTTTATTATATATTAAATAAAAAACAGCCTTTAATATAGGTTGAATTGAAAAAGATGTGTACACATACACTTCATTAATCTTTAGAACAAGGAGCTCCTGATTCATGATTGTAAATTCAGAAATTTTAAAAAATAATTTATTTGCTGCTTATTTAGGGTGGTAACATAACTTGGAAAACCGGAAAATCAGGGAATTGTCATGGAATTTTTTTATTCTGGAAATATCAGGGAAATTTTCGAAATTTCACAAAAAATCAGGGAAATTTTCAAATTTGGATCATTAAAACGGCAATCCTCCATTATGCACTCTATTCTGGGTTATTTAGTTGTCAATATTTCTATTTAGTTAGAATTTTTTTTTAAAAGTATGGTTATGCACATTTTTATATTTTCAGTTTTATTTTTGTAAAAACGTGAACCACTGCTGAGGGAGCAGCAAAAGCAAAGTGCATTGGACCTTGAAATTGTGAGCAACATGTGAGGGGTTAATGAATGTGATTTATTGCAGATTGGAATAGGAAATATTAAGCATATAAAACATTTAAAATTATCTCCAAAAGAAATAGTTGGAAAAATGTGCATTCTCTGCTTACAGACAACATGATTAATTACTATTATGCCTGCCATAATTGTATAATTTGTGTATCCATAAATTATTATTTTAACTGACAATAAGTATTGCTTATAAATTTTTATTTATAATGCAGTAAATTTATTGTATTGTAGCGTGGATATTTTCTTTTTATACAAAGCATATATTTCAACATTTCTTAATGTAATTTTAAAGTCAGGGAAATTTTGTGACACCATCATGGAAGTCAGGGAAATATCAGGGAACTTTTTTTCCAGAATTTTGTTGCCACCCTATTTCTCGACCCGTTCAGCCATCATGCATTTTAGGCACTAGGATTTTGGCTTTTGCAAAAGGCAATTGGCTACCAGCTGCATTCGCAAAGCTAATACACGCTCCTTTTTTATATTTCTGACAGGCATAGCTTTCTCGGCCTTTGAAGATTATGTATTGTCGGGTAGATTTCTTCAAAACAAACGGGTCTTTGTCAAAATGATAAATTTGGCTCAACTGAGAATCCTTATAAAATCACATTATTAAAGTTTTTTAAATGGCTCAACAGTTTCAAAATCTGCTCTCAAACATTTCAATGTTTAATCTCTTGCTTGGAAACTTAAAACTCGTTGGATAAAAAGCGTCCTTTATTATTATTACAATTATTACAATGTCTGTTATAATATAGTCTGTTATAAAGAGGTTCTACTGTACTTATACAGTAATTTAAAGCATTATTCACTTTAAATGCACATGTTATGTTTTTATAGTATACTTCATAAAGAGATCTTCAGCTATATTTATGCATTTTATTTTCTTCTCATTCCTCCACGGTTTTAGCCTGGCCTGGTTGTGTCTTGCACCTTTAGAGTAAGGGCCAATTCTTTTTTTTCTTAATTTAGTATATTTTTAGCAGTCTTGTGGAAGGAAATTTATTTTATCCACTCTTAAAGAAATATTTCACACATTGATTTTTACTCTTATAGTTAATTAACCAATAGTCCACTGTTTTGGAATCATATAGTTTGTATTTAACTTGTATCTTTAACTATGCTTGTTTATAGTAATTCATAGTGGTACAATATTAATCTTGCATGTAGTTGTAGTATGTGTGAAACCAAATAGGAGGTGCAATAGTGTTTTTCCTAGTGCGTTGCTTGGAGTTTCATTTCTTAGTAGATTAGAAAAGTATGTATTTAAAAATGTGCAATGTCTGATTTTGCAAGTTTTTAGTAAGCACTTATTTTAAGTTCAAAGTGTAATATTAAAAAAAAAGTATCTGGTATTTCTGTTTTTTAAAACTTTGAATTTGATAATAATAAAGATGTTTTGGATTTAGGTTCACTGACTATAATTGAGAATAACGAAATATAAAAAAACTGATAATTTAATATACTCTATTATTAAAATGTCTGTTTGAAATGATACTCGTTTGAGAGATAAGGTTTCAGTTACTATTGTAGTTCTTATTTTAAAAAAAATGACTTGAAAACTAATTAATTAAAAGAAAGATGCAATAAAAAACTATTCCATATTTCTGATCATTACCCAATGAAATATACTTTTAAGGATTTGTTATTATGTACTTTGTCTTTTTAAACACAATTTTATCTATTTTTCAACTTTAACTTAAAACAACTTTTAAAATAAACTAAATAATAAATATATTTAAAAATATACTCATTTTATTTTCCAAACGTTTAAAAATTGACTAATAAAATTAAAAAGATAAATATATTTAGAAACAATTCAAGAATTTTCAGTTGTATAGGAATAAGTTGTATATAAGGAATAAGTTGTATATGTAAAAAAACAATTACCATTATACCAGTCACTATAGGAAATGTCAACAAAATATCAGTTTACAACTATATGTTTATTTTAAAAAAGAGGATAATTTGGTTTTCTTTCTCTTAATGCTAAATTTGCCGATTGTGATAGAGTTCTTTAATATTAAAATCAGTTTAATTTCTTTGAGTGGAGAAATATATTTCTTTTATTATAAATATTTTTATAAGATTTTTTTTATTGTTGTGTAGCTTTGGTAAACAGCCTTGCATGTATTCAATAGTTGAGCTTTATGTTGCTTGGGTCACTTAGCTGTTGGGTAATTTGAGGTCCTTGTGGTTTTTGTGTACAGTGTATGCTGCTTAACAATACATAATATTTTTAAAATTGTTAAATCATTTTCATAGTTTTAAACAAAATATAATGTTGCTTTATGAAAGTATTTCACATATATGCTTTCTAAAAAAAACTAATTACTATAGCCTTTTGATTTATTATTTAACTTAACCTTTACAATAATTTAACCCTAACTACTTGAATAACTTTTCATTTGCATAAATTTTTATAATGTTAAATATTTAGTGTATAATATATTAAAATAAAAAATTCTACATATTTATTTACTATCTATGTTTTCTAATGTAATTATTCAAAATAATATAATTATGGGCTTTGTAATAATATTACATTTTATATGTAATATATAATTTTTATAATTTATTGGTCAAGTAAATTACTAGGACTAGTATATAACAAAGAAAAGGTTCATTAAAAAATGGTACATAGTTTAAAATATGAATTATTTCATAAATAAATTTTCTTAGTTTGTATAATTATTTTTCAAGTACATTTTTTTAGAACACATTTTTCATTTGTGTTCACAATAATATTTTTTATTTTTTACGTGTCCAATCGGTAAAAAATAAAATATTCATCTGACCGCATATTTACCTGTCTCAGGTTTGATAGATTTTATTCTCCCTGCATATTATTTGTATAAAATTTTAAGAATATAATATTTTAATTAAATTTAATAATTAACCAACACTTTTAATCTCTAAAAAATATTTAGTTTTAATATTTAAATGTCAAAATTAATAGCTAATAGCAGGAGACACTGTAACTTGAAAATCATTTGCTTTTACTAATGCTTTGCATGTGTATACTATATGTAAGCTGGTGCAGAATCTTTGGGAACATATTCTAGCAGCTTTATGTTTAAAGCAAAAACTTTTGACATTATTTAAAATTTTTATTTTTGTTTCTATTAAAATTTCATTATAAAAAAATTATTAAGAATAGATTTTTAGTTTACTAATTATCATTAGCCCAAAAGAAATTTTTTTTTTTGATTTTCTGTTCTCTTTATGATCTGATTGTCCATATTTTTAGTGTAGTAGGCTATATATTTTTAATAAGTGTTTGTTTCCAAAACAAATGTTTGGTTTTTATCTATAAATAGGTAAGTTTTATTTTAGTTGTTAATTAACAATAACATTTTATGGTGTTATTTTTTTAATGTTTGCAGAGTTGTTTCTGAATAACTAATTTTACATGAGTTTTAGTTGTCTTATACAGCATTATATACTTTTCTATTTTAAAATATTTTCGTAGGAGTGACAACTATCGTACATTTTCAAATGTATAAAGACAAAGCTGTGTATATAATTACTGGCATACAAAGTATTTGAAATTAATTACACAAAAATTATCCTGTTTAATTTAAATATGACAAACCGCTCTTTGCTGTATTAAAATATTCATTTGATAAAAAATAAATATCAGAAAGGTAAAATTAATTTAAAATACTTTCTAGATCATCTGTTATTCTGAAATAGTGTTTCTCACAATATTTAAATTTATGTTAAGTATAAAATATTGTATTGTGCTAAAAGTCTTGTTTAAATTTAAATGGTTAAGTACGTCGGTTAAATGCCATGCAGGAACATTCGACGGGAATCTAGTAAGTACATTTTGGCTGTGTGTTATACTTGGCTGGCAGTACCCCTTGTCACATATTTGTTAATAGTTCAATGTTTAGTTGTTTTATATTTTGTGAGATATCCTTGTATTTGTACAAGTAAATTAATGCTTTTCTTTTGTTTTAGATGGCAAGTGTGCTTTAAATTATATACTACAAACATATCTGCCAATCTAATGATTTGTAATAATAATTTCAGAATTTTTAAGAAGATTTGGTTTTAATAATTAATTTTTCAGTAAATAGAACAAAATGTTAATCTAAAATTACAACGATATTTCATATTACAAGGGTCTGTCCAGAAGACTTTTGCATCCGTTTTTTTTCCCCACAAAATTCCATTTGCAAATAACAAAATCTTCACAAAATTCAGTTTTTAAAAAATGAACTCGTTACAATATTAATGCAATTTGCAAAAAGCGCACCCTTCACAAAATCTATTTCCGGAGAACAGACTTTTCACAAAACCGTAGGCAAGTCTGAAACCAAACTATTCCGAATTCCACAATAGAAGTTCGAAATTCCTTTCTACCTCTCCCTGTAACTTGCAGAAGGAAACGTATAGTGTAAATGATGTCACAAGCAAGAGAATAGTGGCAGAGTCACTGCATTTGGGATTGCACGTCATTGGAAACCGGTCTGCAGCAGCCGGAGACCTAGAGTCCGATTTTTCGATTTTTGTTTGTGATTCATCGTGATTTAGAACCCGCTAGAATTCACAAAAATATTTAAATATTGGAAATTTTTCACAAATTTAAATTAAAAATTCACAAAAACAAAATTGATTTAAAAAAAAAAAAAAAACGGACTTTTCCAAAAACCTAGACAGACACTGTATTATGTAATTCACAACTACTCCTGTGTATATATTTCTCTGTTTACTCCTACTGCAAACGTATGCAAAAAATGCAATTGGTTTTCAAAGTAACAGAACAAATGTATAGTACTAGATAAAGAGTTCCCAAAACTAGTGTGGTCATATTTTAATTTCACCTTATTAAAAGAAATGTAAATTGGCCTGAAATTTAAAATTTAATTGTTGGCAAGTATGTTTGTGGTATTTAAAAATAATTTTTTTGTTTGATGGTGTTGATGTTAGATATTAATTGATGTTGATGTTTAAACCATTAATATATACAGTGTTCACTCTAGAAATAAAAAGGGGCAGGGCGCTATTGGCAGTAAAAGGGCACCCCGTTTTTGAAAAGGCACGTCTTGTTTTTAAAAGGGCACTTTTAAAAAAAATGTGGTGTTGGCGTGGCCACACATTGACACATCGGACCCGTGACCAAACAAAAAAAAGTTCCGATTTGTTTGTTGACATTGCGCTAGAGCTAAATATTGGGATATTGTTAACGGTTCTTGGCCTATCTCGAAGGAAAGACCCGTACAAAATTGGTGTCTTCTTATTAAAAATATTATTTAAAATTTGGCATTCTAAAATTGTTTTCCCTAAAAACCAAATTTCTAAGTAGGAATCAGACCCCTTGCAAAACTGATAAAAAGGCTACTTAAATCCAAAATTTGGTAATAAGATGCTTAGTCTTGCAAACCAATCCCAACCTAGTCCCAAACCAACTTCTCTTTAAAAAAAACACAGAAAAAAACTTAGAATTTCATATGCAGGCACAGGCAACCAATAGGATTTGTAGAATGCCCCGTGCTCGAAATTATCGCGGAATCATCGCGATTTCATCACACACGTAGTTATAAAGGAATTTGTTTTTCTACTGTCATAATTCACTTAATTCCAATTTACACACAAATCTTTTTTAATCGATGCCTTTTTTAAAGACAACTAGGGAAGCAATGATGCTTGTGCTTGACTGAAAAGGGCAAGAAGGGCGGAATTTTTTCTAAAGAGGGCAGCATTTTGGAAAAAAGGGGCATGAGGGCGCTATCGAGATGAAAAAAGGGCGGGCAGGGCGGACCGCCCTTCAAAAAACGTCTAGAGTGAACACTGATATATATATATGCTTATATATGCAGTATGCTTAATACTGATTGCCCGTGATCGAAAATAAAAACCCTTTCTTAAAAAAATACTTTTAAGCAACGTTTAAAGTATTTTTGATGTGATGTTTTAAGTAATAAAAAATATTTTTAAGTAAACTTATTAATAATTAGAAAACATAGCATTTTGATGCTAGAATGGGATTGTTGGATTTTTTTAAAAATATTTTTTTGTGTCATTTAACTAACTTTTTGAGTTGTTTTAAAATTGACCCTTCAGATACTCATGTGAAAAATTGGACAGAAATGTAAAATGTGCTTTAGAAATTTTAATGTTTTTTAAACAGAGTTGTTATAAATAAATATTGGTCAAATTAAGTTGCTAAATTTTATTGTTTTTTTTTTCGGCAACTATTGCTATAAAATTTTCTGATTACAATAAACAACTATCTTTTCTTTTGTTAATTTTTTTGACAAAGTATTTCTAATAAATGAATCAATAAAATGCTCTAAAAATTCTCAATAGAGACTGATGCATTCATAAGACAGCACACCATATTTTTCCAGAAGTCGTTTTTTTTAAATATTAATATTTCAAAAAGTATTATATTGCCAAAAGCAAAAATAATAGATTCAGTGCCTTGATAATTTCAATTATGATTTTTTTCTTTCTGAATTTGCACTTATTTTATAGTGCTGTTTTATGATGTGCAAAACATTTTTTTTAAAAATCTGAATTGTATTGGATAATTCAGAAATACACACCTAAATCAAATGAATTATACATTGCAAGTCCTATGTGGTAACATGTAGCTTTGTACTCGTTGATTTGCTTTTGGTATTATTTGAAATGACTATTTTCTCTTTAGTCCTTTACGCTCACCTGGAGTTGACAGTGAGACTGTAGCTATGAACAATGTCTACAAAGAAAGGTTTCCAAAGGTTAGTGTTTTAAATATCTCTAATATACAAAGTATTGTTAAAAATTGAGGAAGTTTTTTTGTTGTAGACATTAAAAACTGCAAAATATTTTATAAAAAACAATAGTTAAAAAAATTGTTCTTATTTTATGTATTTTTTGCAAATGAAGACCAACTGATATGATTTTGTTAAAAAAAACGTCAGAAATCTTTTTTGTGAGGTTTACTATTACACATTTCATTTATGGTTTGTTTGGTCCTTATAAAGAGTCCTTAGAAACTCTTTATTTTAGTATCCTGTCCATTAAGGTTCTTAAAATGTTCCAAGATACTCCTTATTTTTGTTCAAAAGATCCTTAAAAACTTTCAAGTAGTAGAAAATGGAACAGTCCTTGAGACGACAATAATTTCAATCATTTTATTAAACCTCTATATTAAAAATAAACATACAAACATCAGCAGTTATGCCAATTCCTTAAAATTTTAGTACATTTTGTAGTTTTGTGGGGTATTACTCTTCACACACCTTGAAGGTACCGAGTGTACTCAAATCCTGGAAAAGGCTTAAATGCTTATTATAATGTGTAATCTATATTAAACTGTATTAACTGTTGACTTATTTAGATGTTTTTTTTGCATGTAAATATTTTTAATCAATGGACTCTAATAAAAACTTTGTTTTAGATTCTATTTTGTTCATATTTTTAATTTAAAAAAAAGTTTTAAAATTTTTATTCTAGGTCTGCAAGTTTAAATATTGTAACTTGTTTTTTAATTTTCAGCATATATTTTTATATTTATGATTGTTTTCTCTTTTTATGTTACATAACAATTATTACCATATTAAAGGTATCAAAAACTAAAGAAAACCCCAAAACCAATATTCTCTGTAATTTGGGTTATTGAAGTATTATTTTATATAAATGGATCTGCAAGCTTCAAAAACATAACTATGCTAAATCGCTTTTACACAACATTTAAGATGTTTTAACTTAAATACTAGATTAATACTTAAATTAATTATTGATTTAATACTTAAATGCTAAATTTTAACTTAAATACCAGATTTATACTTTAATGAATTATTAAGTTAATTCTTAAATACTAATATTACATGGTTCGTACGGTCCTTAAAAGTCCTCAAGAACTACTTAATTTGGGTAGGTCCTTAATTAAGAGCCCTTAAAGTCCTTAATTTACAACTCTGGTCCTTAATTTTTATCAAACATTTTGTTTTCCTAATTCCCATGGGGCGTGAATGGACAGATTTAGTGTCAGAAAAAAAGTGAACTTTTGTTCACTTTTATCCGATATTTTAATCAATGGTATTTCATTATGATTCACGGCAGTTCATCGTTAGAAAATCTCACTTCGTTTGTTATTTTGTGAAAAATCGATACTCAT
This sequence comes from Troglohyphantes excavatus, assembly GCA_963932185.1. NCBI lineage: Eukaryota > Metazoa > Arthropoda > Arachnida > Araneae > Linyphiidae > Troglohyphantes > Troglohyphantes excavatus. Next base: position 19,621,128 of record OZ010671.1, read on the forward strand.
TCTAGAAATACAGGGAAATTCACAAGAATGTAGCATCTTAACATTTACAGGGATGGGAATTCTGTTCCAAATATGTGTGATTCTCCCCAACAGCGCCAAAGAATATAAGAGGTCTTTAAAAATTATCGCCAAGTCCTTAAAAAGTCCTTAAGAACTACTTAATTTTTACTTTTGTAAATCTGTATGAACCATGTATTATACTAGATTTTAATTTAAATACTTGATTTTAACTTAACTATTAGATCTTAACTTGTATACTAGATATGAAAATAAAGAATGAATTTTTAAACCGCAAATGATGTCTAAATTTGATTAAATTATTATGGCTTTGAACTACTTCAACACCTACTATAATTCAAGAAGGGAAACTGGTTATCTTAAATCAAATGTTGTAACTTTTGAATATTCTCTCGCAGGCAACTCAGCAGATGGAAGAGAAGCTCCACCAGTTTCTGAATGAGCACAGGAACTACGATCCAAATGATTCTCTGGACGCCGTGGCTCGCTTTGTGCACCATCAAGTCATCCAGATGGCAGAGGACTGTCTTTGCCAGTCCCAAAGCCAAATTATATCATCGCAGTATTTCTTTGAAATGTCAGAAAGCTTGGAGAAGCTGATGGGAGAGGTAAGCTCACTTTTCTGATCAGAAATAATAATTACATCTTAAATTTACACATGGTTTTCCATATTTATTCATGTTTTAAAATGCAATAAAAAATTCGAGTTTATTTTCAGTGTTAATATTTGAAAAATTCAGTAGAAAATGTCATATATTTAAAAATAATCCTTTTGTAATAACGTGGACATTATTATTTTTTTTTTGTGAATTTCTTTAAAAGTTAGTCACAATCTTAAGAAGTATTTTGTTCAAAAAATTATATCTCCTTCAAGTTACAGAATAATAATTTGAGTTTTATATCTTAAGTTATTTTATGAGATATCATACAATTTATTATTTTTTTTATTCAAATATATTTTTATACATAACTCAAGTTCACATTGCAGAACAATTTTAAACTTTTATCATAAACATATTTTTAGTAAGAACATGATGTTTAAAGCAGTGTTAGTAAAAATAATTTGGCTGAATATAAATTATATTTGAGGACCTTATTTTGAATATGGAATGTTTTCCTGGTTGGGAGTCGTCTGCCATACCGAGCAATGCTGAATGACAAAATTTAAGGAATTGCCTTGAATTTGGTTGTCAAGCATGTTCAACACGACTGCTGAATCCTAAACGGGAAAACGTTCCCTTTTGAAAACAAGCTCCTCATTTCTTTTAACATACCTTAAAATCCTGTTTATGAGTTAGAATATAGAAATGATGTTTTGGGTGTTACTTGTGCATTTCATTTATATCAGAGCAGCAACATAACCTGGAAATCAGGGAAATTTTTAATTCTGGAAATATCAGGGAAAAGTCAGGGAATTTTTAAAAAATTCAAAAAAAAATCAGGGATTTTTTAATTTGGATTTTTAAAACGGCAAGTATCGTCTTTATGCCCTCCATTCTGGGTAATTTAATTGTCAATATTTCTTTTTAGTTCTACATAAGATTAAAAAAAAGCATTGTTATGTGCATTTTCATATTATCAGTTTTATTTTTGTAAAATCGTGAACCACTGCTGGAGGGAGAAGCAAAATCAAAGTGCGTTGGACCTTGAATTGTAAGCAACGTGAAAGGGGCTAATAAATATGGGATTTCTTGATTAATTAAATTATTATTTTAACTGTCAATAAGTATTATATACAATTTTCATTTATAATGTAATATATTTATATTATTATTGTAGTGTGGATACTTTGTTTCTATACAAAGCATGTATTGCAACATTTCTTAACGTAATTGTAAAATCAGGGAAATTTTGTGACACCATCATGGAAATCAGGGAAATATCAGGGAATTTGTTTTCCAGAATGTTTTTGCCACCCGGTATATTCATCATATATTGTTGATCTCCTTATTAATATACATTACATATACATATTCTTCATATATTGTTGATCTCCTTATTAATATACATTACATATACATTAAAATTAGGGATGAACTGGATAGTGGTTTTGCCGGATACCGGATATCGGATATCCGGCGCACATTACAAACCGGATATCGGATATCCGAACTGGATTTTGCCGGATATCCGGCAGTTTATTTTTTATGAAAATAAATTCTTATACACACTAGAAAAAACGGAAATCGGTCAAAAATTGAGAAATATTTTTTTATTCTGTAATATTTCCCAATTCCTTATCTTTAAAGTGATACCAAAATTGAATACACATTCAAAAAACTTTATTTACAAAGGGTTATTCTAGGGTGCTGCTAGCAATGGTCGTATGTTTTGTACATTTTACACTTAATTTCTGAATAATTGTAATTTTACCATATACCCTTTCATTCCAAACATAAAAACTCAAGTTTGCTTAAACTTTTGAAAAAAAATTATTTTTTAATTCAACTTTATATTAGTTGTGAGATGTGATGACCCTCCACCATAACGATTCGTTAAAAATATAATTTTAAAGTTAAAAATTTGAAAAAAGTGTTTTTTTTAAGTCTTTATTGGTTAAAGGGAGAATCTGCACACTGTGAATACATTGGCAAATTTTCAGGAAAATACTTAAAGCAAGAACAAAGAAATGTGATCGCCACAAAAAAAAATCTTCGATGTTTTATTCATCCGGATATCCGGCTTGGAAAATCGGATATCCAGCACTTTACTTCCGGATATCGGATAGTTAAAAAGCAGCCGGATAGGCCGGATACCGGATAGTTACCGGATATCCGTTTCATCCCTAATTAAAATATATGTATTGAACTAATTGAATTATGTATTTTTAGTTAACCTTATTGAATTGATGTAACTAGTTTTTCTGTGTCTTCAACAGTGTCTAGAAAAGTCACCTGAAGCTGGACAGTATTTAAGAAGTCTAATTAAAAAGTTGCTAGTCATAATTTCTCGTCCTGCTCGACTTTTAGAATGTTTGGTATGATATTAATTTTTAAAAAATATATAATTTACGTGTGAAGTTTTCTAACCCTGTTCTATAGTTCATTTGCATTTCATGATAAATAAATGATATATTTTTATAAAGTTATTAGAGCTATCAGAGTTTATCACGGGTGTCCTTTCCCCTCCCTTTTTTTATTAAATGTGTTTATTTCTAAACGATTAAAATTGCCACATATTTTCAGAAATATATTTTTTTTACCAAAGTAAAACTTTTCAAATATTTTTAAAAGTAATTTGACCGATTGCCAAGTGTCAGTTTGTCAATACTTATTAATGCAATTGATTTGTCATTATTTATTTTTAATTAAATCTCAATACATTTATGTTAACATTGGATCATTTTAGTTTTTTGAATTAAATGTAGTTATGTATAAAAGTGTTTTATTTGTTCAAATAAACAATCCAATGTTCAAATTATTCCATTATTATTTTACAGATATAGTACAATAAAAACCGCTTATAGCGATGTTCAAGGGACTGTCGTAACTTGATTGTTATATCCGAATCACGAAAAATATCGCTTAATAAAGTACAGTTCTCGTACATACATGACTGTTGAATATAGATATATTTTATGTGCTTTATAATGATTTTATCGACTACATATACTAGTTGGGTAAAGTTTGTTATATAAACTGTTATTTTGATGAGGAATGGTCAATAATTTTTGTTTACTTAGATTTGACATTGTAATAGAAAATTTCCATCAAATTTCGTATTCTTGCTAACATTGTGGAAGAACTGGGGATCTCTTCGCAAATTTCGAGCTTTCTTGTTTATGTGCTATTTGCCTGATGCATGTTTATTGTGTAAACGGCCAAACCTCCTGATTCATTGTTATCAGAGACTGAGAAACTCAATCGTAACAGGCATTTGCGGTTATTGTTATAATCGGTTTCGTAATATCCAGAAAAATTAATATGGACTGCTATAGAAATCTGAATTTCCTTTGTATTTTACATTGTTATATACAGCCTATCGTTATGCCCAGCATCGTTATAAATGGATTTTACTGTATTAATATAATCTACTAACACTTTAACTTTAAGTAATTTGTAAACAAGTTCATAAGAAATTCAAAACTTTTTTATAACAATTGAAATATTTTACAGACATGAAAAATTATTAGTTTTTGGGATAATTAATTTTTAGTTAAGAAGTGAAATTTTGTTTTTTCAGCTTTGCCCTAATTTATTTTTTAAATAGTTAAAAAGTTATTCTTTTTATTTATAGGAATTTGACCCAGAGGAGTTTTATCGGTTGTTGGAGGCTGCAGAGGGCCATGCCAAAATTCAGCAAGTCACTACAGATATTCCAAAGTACATAATTAGCAAGCTGGGTCTCAACAGAGATCCTTTAGCTGGTAAATGTAGTTCTGCTTACATTTTATTGAGTTGCTTTTGTAAGATAGTGTTCTATATATTTATTTGAATCTTTATTCTTCAGGGTTGAGTTTATCCAATGATTTTGAACCACCAGATCAGACTGACTTTTTAGGGGTAAGGTAACACTTTTTTTTGCTTCAGTTTTTTATAGACTCAAAATTAAGAATAAAATATATCAAAAATCATATTTGGTAACATGATTTAATATTACTACACAAAAGAATCTTACTCAAGACAAAAAAAAATTGTTAAAACCACTAATAATTGTATGTAGATTATTAGCTAGACTTCATTTTGAGTACAGTACAATTCTGGTAACCTTATCATAGAGAATAAATTGGTTTGTTCTTTTTTTGTTTGAGATAACATATTCTGCGATACCTTGATAGTTACTCAAGGTATCTCCAACTTTAACTATACAGACTGAATGAAAAACTTGAATATGTCAAGTAGAAAAGAATAAAAGGGGCCATTCAGTTTTCCGTATGATCAAACTGGATGATGTTCAGGGCTCGGAATTTAATATTCAGTATTAGGACTAACGGTTATGGGTTCAAATGATACAATTCACAGCTTAATCAAGAATGCAGAATGTGTTTTATAATATGGGGATTGACAAATATAATATTTTGCCTTATATTGTTGTTAATTCTTCAGACATGTACAGACAACTCTCGTTATCTCGAACTCAAAGGGAAGTGTATAAAAATTCGAGATATCGAAAATTCGAGTTATCAAAAATCCTATAAAAAAGCTGTTTTGGTAAAAATAAATACTACTAGTATACTTACACGACTTTATTTAACATATCTATCTAAAATAGTTTGGTGAGTATTTCTATTTTTTTCGAAATCAATTATATTTTCCAAATGCACGATTGCTTAAAATGACTCTGATGTTTTCATTTCTGGCCTCGATTCAATGAATGCACGCATAGTTTTTATGAAAGATAGAGCCTCTTACAAAGTTATCTTTGGAGGAGGTTAGCATTCTTCATTATCATTCTTCTTCTGAGAGCGATCTCTCATCAAATGCGGCTATAGAGAATCGTTTTGTCGCTATTATTCGCAGCGACAAATCAACACCACACGAAAGCCTAAACAAAAATGAGAAGGGTTCGAGTGTCGTCTTCATATTTTAAGTCAGTTGCTTTCTGGACGGTCGGTAATGTTCCAAGAAAGTGACTCGTACTTTACCGAAAACGCCGCCTGGCGACATTCAAACAAAAGGGTGAGGCACAGGTAGGAATACATTGTACGTATACCCTTTCAATAACGCACAATAAAAAAAGAGAACCGATAAAGAAGAACGTGGAAATTACATATATGCTAAAGGTTCTTCAAAATCTGTAGTTTTGAGAGGAAAACAAAATTTTGAGTTGTGAGGAAACTTCGAGTTATCGAAAATAACGACGAAAAACTTCAAATTAAAGAGATAAAATTACATTAAATAAGTAATGAAGGTGCAGGGTAATCGATTTTTTTCGAGATATCAAAAAATTCGAGTTATCGAAAGTCTACTGTAGTAGTTTAAAAAGAAACAATAATAATTATATTAGTAGATAGAAAATGTTAGACAAGATCAACTGTGCTGGGCTACAAATCTGAACTTGATGTCATTATTTATAAATATTTAAAACAAGCTTTTATGTACCACGTATGTAATTTTCAGAACCCAAATAAGAAAAAATTATCATATTTTAATAATTGTGAAATGTGTATTTTGTATGCTTGTTATTTACTTGTAAATTAAAGTGAAACATTATACCGAGACTGATTAAGTTATGAAAGTTAATATCTATGTGTGCTTTCTCAAACACTTAAATTATTATGTATGGAATTTGACTAGGTTCTTGTTGTTCTTTCATAGCAAATATGCTTTTGAAAAGTCATCGGAAAGATTCTAGTAATGCCTATACATTTAAGTTTGAAATCCTGATGTTTAAATTTGTGAAATTGAACACAAATAATTAAAACTCTATGCAAAGCAAATGTCATGCCTATTTTGTATTCAGATCCTAATGTTAAAAGAAAATTAAACAACAATTTTTACAAACTTAAACCATAAGTACAATGATTAAATATGAATATGATTTAATGAATAGTTTACATAAACATTGCCTTATGTGTCTTTGAAAGGTATTTTGATGTATTAACATTAACCATGTCATCTTTTAAATAATCTTCAAAATCAAATTTAATTTTTAACTTTTTTTTTCTAGAAAACTGGCCGAGATCTTTTTCCAAAATCAAAGCCTCCATCTGAAAGTGATTTTGAAAATGTCAAATTAATCAGTAATGGAGCTTATGGGTGTGTAGACTTTAAATAATTATCTGTTTTAGTTTTTATATTGACATAAATACATACATTACATTTGTTTGATTATTGTTATGATGCAGTTCAAATGTAAAACTTAGGAATTTTAATATACATGTATTGGCACAAATATAGTGTATTTTTATGTAGTTTTAATTAATAAGTACTTTAAGTCATTTTTTTTTAAACCATTTTTTTTTAAAATTCCAACTAAAAAGTATTGTAAAGTTAAAATATTAATTATTAAAAACAAACATTTCTGAAAAAAAAAAAAAAAAAGGTTTACATGTGCTCTTGTTTGTCTTATTAATAAGTTGTTAACAAAACTAATTATCTTCTTTTTTTACATTCATTATTAACAATAAATGTTGGAAGATATCTCTTTTGTAATAACTTACATTTGTTTAACGGTAATGTTATTTAGTATCTAAAGCATGTGATTGCTTATTTTTGGGATACAGGGCAGTTTACTTGGTTCGACACATCAAATCGAGGTTACGATTTGCAATGAAGAAAATCAACAAGCATAATCTTATGCTGAGAAACCAAGTGGAACAGGCATTTGCTGAGCGTGACATCATGAGTTTTACAGATAATCCATTTGTTGTTAGCATGTTTTGCAGCTTTGAAACCAAAGTAAGTAAAATGTTTTTCATATTAATTGAACTGTTGTAAATGTAGTTGCTTCCATTTAAAATTCTGTTTAACATTAATCATGATGCCTACCTAGAGGAATTATTATAATTCAGAAGTTCATTGAATAGATCTTTATTATATATCATTCAATTACTTAGAATGGTTTGAGGAAATATACTTTATCAAGTAAAAGGGTTGAGCAATAAAGCAAAAATAAATACTTCTGAATACTCATGAGAAAATAAAGGGTCCCACTCAACTAGAAAATCCTGGAAAGACAGAGAAACGAAGAATGGTCAGGGAAAATAGGGACTTAACCCAAAAAGTCATGGAAAGCTATGTCCAAGGCAAAGAAATTATGTCTATTAATAACATAAAATTTTTAAATTGTTTTTTTTTTAAAGATTCTCCTGCTATTCGAAAACAGTTGCACACAAATTTCTGGATAAAATAATTTTTTTTCACATTTCCCCCATTCTTGTTATATGATGTGTTCTTTTAGAATCCATGAAAGTGAGCATAGAACTGTACTATGCACTAAATGTATGAAATTGCCTTAATATTCAAAATATTTTTATTTATAATTTTTCAGGTTTGGTAAGGGAAATTTCCGTATTTGTGCCTGGAAAGTTAGAATTAGTCGGGGAAAATTAATTGAGTGATTTGAGTGAGAACCTTGAAGTAATATACTACAGAAGTATTACTACTTGGATGTTACTAATAAATATTTGTTATTAATAAAATAAATATTGGCAGTTTATAAAGGTATTAAGTATTAAATAATTCATGAAAGAATAATTACAATTGAAAACTGGTATACAAGATTCTTCTGTTTTTGGAAATCAATCCATTTACAAGCTTTGCTTTCTTTTGCATTGTTAAAAATTAAGCACAGTTCTTGTGCTTTGAATAATATCGATAAAGGTGGACTTGTGTTTTCAAAAGATCTGTTGCTTTACCTACTCAAATTAAACCAAACATTTCTGTAAGACACTTAATTTTAAAATTGTTTGCAAATAATCAATCTAAGGTTTACACAATTTTTATTGTTTATTTACATATATAATTATTTTTAATTCTGAGCATTTTTTTAAAGACATGCTTGACAATAACCTCAATTTTAAATTCTGTAATATTATTATTGTTAATTTGCATATACAGTTATTTTAAATTCTAAACAGTATCAATAACCATAACTTCATGTTGTTAAAAAAAATTGCAGTCCTGTTATTTTTGGCTTAACATAGTAAGAGTATATTTAAATGTCTCAATTTCTTTGTTTCTCGTGCATTTTCTAGAAACATCTGTGCATGGTGATGGAGTATGTAGAAGGAGGGGACTGTGCCACCCTTTTGAAAAACATGGGACCTCTCCCCGTCGATTTGGCTCGGTTTTACTTTGCAGAAACTGTTCTGGCTGTTGAGTATCTGCACAGCTATGGCATTGTACACAGGGATCTGAAACCAGACAAGTAAGTAGAGGTTATTTAAGACCATTTTTTTTCTTATGATGTTTTGTTTGAGTTAACTTATTTTTTTTTAGTTGAAATTTTTAGTTTGATACCATTTATATAAAATCTACTTTCATTGATACACACTTTTAAGAAGGGAAGACAAAGGTAGCGTAATGGAGTGTCTTAAATGGCAAAGAGTGTTATAAAATATTTAAACTGCTCCGTACCTGAAGTATGAAAGCGGATCTCTTTTCTGTAAAATCTTATTTTTTTAAGAATGGAGGGAAATTGAGGATGGTCTTTTGATAGATGTAAAACTAACATGAGGTCTACATGCAAAATTCCTTTCCAGAAAAAAATATATCAGTGTTAAAAAAAGATAATTTGTTAGATGTTTCACTTTAACATGTATTTTAAAAATTGCACTATTACCTCTTTTATAAGATAAGAAGACATAAATGACAGACAAAATAGGGATTTTTGGTTTTCTGGAAAAATTAATCTTTTTGGAAGTAGAATCTTTTATTGAGTTTTCGTATTTCTATCTCTAACCATACTCAAAGTGTATGGTTATTTTGCACTGGAGTAACAATGTTATGTAAAGGGAAAATTAAACATTAATATTGCTTTTTTTACACAGTTAAATATATTGCAAGGTAAGTTTCTTTATTTGTAAAACGATTTTGGTGTTTAAAGCATTTGTGATAGATTACGTTTGAAAGATTGTATGATATGTTACAATAAAATTACGTTATAATTTTTTTCATGTTAATCAAAAATGAAATTATTAAATTTCTATTTGTATATTTAATTAGCATGCTCATGCGATAATTGTCCCAGGTACCCCCCCCCCAATATTCATTATAAATGAAAAATATATTAACTTGTTTCTTATAGCCAAAAAATCATAAAAGTTTAAGGATTCTACCCATTCATAGATGGCAGCATTATCAACTGTATTTTTTAAAGATTATATATATAAATATTATGCATTTAAAAAAAAACATATATATGATATGAACGTACGATTTGTCATTTCTCTTGAAAATTATCTTTCTTTTGACACCTTATGTATTGAGATCCATTGTATACAAGAAAAGGAATCTTTACTACACAAATAATGTATATGATTATCAATTGTATTTTTCCTTTATCAATACTAGGTGAAGTGTTTTGCAAAAGTATGACATTCTTAATATTTAGAATAAAATTTATTGTATTTTTATTAATCTATTATTTTGAACCATTTAAATTTTTTAGCCTGCTGATTACCTCCATGGGACACATTAAACTGACTGATTTTGGATTATCGAAAGTTGGGCTGATGAATTGTAAGTTTTTGCATTTTTTTTACTTAGCTTAAGTAAGAAGTTTAAAACATGCATATTTCTAATTGATTCCATTTTTGTATCTGAATTATGCCATTTTCAATATTTAGGGCATTTTTAATGGGTTATCTGAAATCATTGATATTCCACTGTATATCTTGTAAAGTTTATGCATCAAAATGTGTACTATAATTAATTACTTTGAGAATTTGTGTCCTCTAAATACTTTTTTTTTTGTAATTTTAAAGAATGATTTAAATTTAATTTATTTGATTGTTCTTGGCTATTTGTAAGATTTAATATTTTGTTTCTTTATTTGTGGTTTAGCTTAAAAAAAACTTGTTGAATTTCTTAAAAATACAGTTGTATGTAAATTTTTTTTAGTGGCTACCAACTTGTATGAGGGGTATGTGGACAGGGAAACTAAGCAGTTTACTGATAAACAAGTCTACGGAACTCCTGAATACATTGCTCCTGAAGTTATATTAAGACAAGGATACGGTAACTATTAACTCTTCATTTATAATATTTACTTTACTTGATATATTTAAAAAATAAATTCTGAATATATATTATCAGGTTTAAGATGTTTTTCATTAAGATGTGTATATCTTTGTTATGCTGTCATTTAAAAAATAAAATTAAATTTATGACTTTATTTCATCAACTATCATTAAAACATCTTTAGGAATGCAATGTGTATAATTATAATAGATTACGGATTAAAGAAAAGCATACACTACATTACATATTATTGAAAAGTTTATAAATTGTCTAGGCAAATTCCTCTATTTTTGTGTGCAAATGACATATTTTTGAATTTTTATTAATATTTTATCTATAACCCCCTTTCTTAAAATTTTGAACAGAAAAGAATAGTATTACATTTGATGATTGTTTTTATCTTATCACATTGTTATTGTATGATTGTTTTTAAATGTACTTGTTATTAATTTTTCAAGGAATGTTGAATTCATATATAAGTTATACAAGAACGTTCTTGCTTCTTTCAGTAAATAAAGAGTCACATTAAATCTGTAATTGCAATGTTTTCTTTGAAATTTTTTAACGCTGTTTAATTTTTGTAGGAAAACCAGTTGATTGGTGGTCGATGGGCATTATTTTGTATGAATTTCTGGTTGGATGTGTTCCATTCTTTGGAGAGACCCCAGAAGAGCTTTTTGCACATGTAATTAACGGTAAGTATCTTAGAAATTACCCAGCCTAATCTATCCTCCCTTGTGTGTTGATCAGTGAAAATACTTGCAGCCCAGGCCGGACAGGCATACAGCAGAACTGGTCTGATCATAGTTTTATAAAGAATTACTTTGTTTCCAAGTGTCATTTTAGAGTTCTTATTTCGCACAATCCACATTAGTATGTATAACATTTTCAATATTTATGGTATGCAGTATTAAAAAAAATATTTGTAATTTTATACTTAAATTATTATTTATAAATTATTTTACAATTTCCGTCATGCATTTGAATTTTTTTGCAGATGAGATCGAATGGCCTGCAACCAACGAATGGCCTGCCACTGATGATGCGAAGGAATTGATATCTTTGTTGCTGCAGCAAAATCCGCGTGAGCGTTTAGGTACAAGTGGCGCACAAGAAGTGAAAGAACACCAGTTTTTTGATGAAATAGATTGGAGGTGTATACTGCGCCAAAAAGCGGAATTTGTTCCCCAGTTGGACTCGGAAGATGATACAAGTTATTTTGATAGTATGTCTAAATATTAGATTTTGTTTTAAATAAGTATTATAATCTTAATTTTTAAAAATTTATTTTGAGAATTAAAATTAATATTTTATATAAATTTTAACATGAAAGAAAAATTATTAGAAGGCAAAACAAAAGCATTTTGTAATTTGCAGGGAAAAAATTTTATTAGCAAAAAGACATTATTTTTGAAAGCGTGTCCGTCTTTTTCGGACACTTTCTGTTTTGTCTGGAATTATGCAAAAAAGGCTGTATGTAAAAATATGGCAGTTAAACTGAAAGTTTTATAAAAAGTTAGGTGTCGAAAATGACGACTGGGTGTAAAATTACGGTCATCACACTGAAATTTTTTTAAAAACAGGGTAGCAACATAACCGGGAAATCAGGGAATTATCATGGAATTTTTTAATTCTGGAAATATCAGGGAAAAGCCGGGGAAATTTTCAAAATTTCACAAAAAATCGGGGAATTTTTCAAATTTGGATCGATAACAGCAATTATTGTCTGTTATGCCCTCCTTTCTGGGTAATTTAGCTGTCAATATTTCCTTTTAGTTCTGAAAAATAATAATTAAAAAAAAGCATGGGTATGTGCCTTTTCATATTTTCTGTTTTATTTTTGTAAAAACTTGAACCACTGTTGGAGGGAGAAGCAAAAGCAAAGTGCGTTGGACCGTGAATTGTAAGCAAAATGTGAGGGGCTAATGAATATGTGATTTATTGAAGATTGTAATAGAAAATATGAAGCATATAAAACATTTAAAATTATCTACAAAAGAAATAATTTGAAAATACTTGCTTTTTTGCATTATCTGCTTCCAGAGAACTTGTTTAATTATTATTATGCCTGTCGCGATTGCGTTATTTATGTTGTATCCATAAAAGATTATTTGAACTGTCAATAAGTATTGCTTCTAATTTTTCATTTATAATGCAATATATTAATAGTATTATTGATGCGTGGATAGTTTGTTTCTATAGCATGTATTGCAGCATTTCTCAATGTAATTGAAAATCAGGGACATTTTTGTGACACCATCATGGAAATCAGGGAAATATCAGGGATTTTTTTTTCCCAGGATGTTGTTGCCACCCTGAAAAAAGTTAGGCATCAAAAATGATGATTGGGTGTGAAATTACGATTGTCAAACTGAAATTTTTCGGTGCAAAATATGACTGCTATTTTTGAACCCAGCAACTAAGTACGTAATTGCGTTTCAGCCCGCACAGACCGATACAGCCATGAGCTGGAGGACTCTGAGGACTTGGAGGATCCCGACGAAAGTTCCTTGTTCAGCAGCTTCTCCTCCTGTTCCCCTCGCTTCAGAAAAGTCTACTCCAGGGTAGAGAAGGAACTAGAAGAGGAACATATGCTGCAGGTAGTTTAATTTTTGCACTATTATATTGTTTGAGGTTAGTTAATGTTATCAGTGATGATGAGTCTGTCGACAAAGCTAAGTGACATGTAAGAATTTAAATGTTTTGCATAAATTCTTCTAATGAAATAATTTAAACCAATTGATTTTTTTGTATGTTGGAGGTTACGAATTAGGCTTTTTAGCATTGAGGAGAATTTGGCAATGCATTTGTATTAGCATGTTTACCAAAAACCATGTTAATTTATTAAGTATGACATAAAATTATAATTTCTGTTGTGTGGCCTTGTGCAATGCTAAACGGGTACCTAGAGCTGTAGGCTAAGGAAAGCCACAAGCTACAGTTTTTTTTTTACGGAAGTTTGATATTTGTAAAATAACAAGGTGGCAACATAACCTGGTAAACCGGAAAATCAGGAAATTATCAGGGACATTTTTAATTCTGGAAATATTAAGGGAAAGTCGTTATTTTTCAAAAATTCACAAAAATCAGAGAATTTTTCAAAAATGGAATATTAAAATGGCAAGTATCGTCTGTTATGCCCTCCATTCTGGGTAATTTAATTGTCAATATTTCCTTTTAGTTCTGAATAAGAACTTAAAAAAAAAAGCATGGTTATGTGCATTTTTATATTTTCAGTTTTATTTTTGTAAAATGGTAAACCACTGCTGGAGGGAGAAGCAAAATATAAGTGCGTTGGACCTTGCATTGTAAGCAACGTGTGAGGGAATAATAAATATGACATTTATTTTTTAATTAAATTATTTTAACTGTCAATAAGTATTATATAAAATTTTCATTTATAATGCAATAGATTTATAGTATTATTGTAGCGTGGATACTTTGTTTCTATACAAAGCATGTATTGCAACATTTCTTAACTTAATTGTAAAATTAGGGAAATTTTTGTGACACCATCAGGGAAATATCAGCGAACTTTTTTTCCAGAATGTTGTTGCCACTCTGAATAACTCAAATTTACTCAATTTTTTTGCTTGGCTCAATGTTTTGAAAAAGTTAGATAATTGAAAGAAAAGCTCCATCGCTCTGGTATTCGTAGGGCAATTGGATTACTAACTGGGCATTGTACTCTCAGAAGGCATCTAACTATTATGAGGGTTAAGGACGACCCTTTGTGTAGGGGATGTAGGAATAATGATGAAACCGTTGTACATATTCTCTGTGAATGTGACTTCTTCTCCGCCCAGAGGTTTGAGCACTTGGGACGTCACCTACTTGAGCCTTGGGAGCTCCAGGATATTCCTGTTAGATCATTGCTGAATTTTGCTTCAGCCACGGATCTCTTTTCTTAAGCGATCAAAGATTTATTCCAGGGGAAAGTACAATAGACCTCTGGTCGCAGTGCTTGCTCCAATTTGGAGCCCCCATCCTTAAGTCATAAGTCATTATATAAAATTTTCATTTATAATGCAATAGATTTATAGTATTATTGTAGCGTGGATACTTTGTTTCTATACAAAGCATGTATTGCAACATTTCTTAACTTAATTGTAAAATTAGGGAAATTTTTGTGACACCATCAGGGAAATATCAGCGAACTTTTTTTCCAGAATGTTGTTGCCACTCTGAATAACTCAAATTTACTCAATTTTTTTGCTTGGCTCAATGTTTTGAAAAAGTTAGATAATTGAAAGAAAAGCTCCATCGCTCTGGTATTCGTAGGGCAATTGGATTACTAACTGGGCATTGTACTCTCAGAAGGCATCTAACTATTATGAGGGTTAAGGACGACCCTTTGTGTAGGGGATGTAGGAATAATGATGAAACCGTTGTACATATTCTCTGTGAATGTGACTTCTTCTCCGCCCAGAGGTTTGAGCACTTGGGACGTCACCTACTTGAGCCTTGGGAGCTCCAGGATATTCCTGTTAGATCATTGCTGAATTTTGCTTCAGCCACGGATCTCTTTTCTTAAGCGATCAAAGATTTATTCCAGGGGAAAGTACAATAGACCTCTGGTCGCAGTGCTTGCTCCAATTTGGAGCCCCCATCCTTAAGTCATAAGTCATTATATAAAATTTTCATTTATAATGCAATAGATTTATAGTATTATTGTAGCGTGGATACTTTGTTTCTATACAAAGCATGTATTGCAACATTTCTTAACTTAATTGTAAAATTAGGGAAATTTTTGTGACACCATCAGGGAAATATCAGCGAACTTTTTTTCCAGAATGTTGTTGCCACTCTGAATAACTCAAATTTACTCAATTTTTTTTTGCTTGGCTCAATGTTTTGAAAAAGTTAGATAATTGAAAGAAAGCATTTTTCTTGTACCTTACTGGTTTTAAATTCGATAGTACTAATCCGACATGAAGCGACTTCTGGCTCGCAAACAGAAGAGCGGGAAGGAGGCTGCTCAGAAAATTTCACCTAGGGCTACAAATATTTTAAATCTGCCGCTGTTCTTGTGGAATGAAAAAAGTCAGTTGCGGAAAAAGTCAGTTTTTTTAGTCCATCATGCAAAATCATGATCCAGAATATTTAAAAATTAAACAAAACCACAATAAAATATTTATATAAACTAGCATGTCTGTGTGATAATTATGTACAATCCCCTCACACAATTATTAGAGCTAAAACGTACATATTTTTTTAATAACGTACATAATGGTCTGCTCATAGATGGCATTTTTTGTTTAAAAAAAGTTAAAATAAATTATTGTAAACAATTTTTTAAAAATAAAGTTGATATTTGTGAAATGAAATTATGATTCTTTAATTCTACAGGAAGTTATCTTTCTTTTGATACCTCTTGTGTTTAGATTGTTGCGTCTAAGGAATATAAAGGGATCTTTACTACAGAAATAATATATATGATATAAAATGTTTCTATATATTTAATTGTATACCAATTTAAAATATTTTTTTATATTTATTTGCCTTACAAATTCATTTTGGTAAATAATAATATAGTAATACAATATGCTAGGTATAGTTTCAATCATATAAAATTTTCACATGAGCATATGTTATTCTAAGTTTTATGCCCAAAACATATTGCTAAGTTTTGAAGTTATTATCGTTTTAATTAAGAACAAGTTGACTGCAAATTTGAAGAGATGAACTATATGATATAAAATGTTTCTATATATTTAAATTTATACCAATTATTATTTTTTTTTTTAATATTTAGTTGTCTTACAAATTTATTTTGGTAAATAATAATATAGTAATACAATATGCTATATTTTCAATCATATAAAATTTTCAAATGAGCATATGTTATTCTAAGTTCTATGCCCAAAAGATATTGCTAAGTTTTGAAGTTATTATCCTTTTAATTAAGAACGAGTTGACTGCAAATTTGAAGAGATGGTATATATATTGTTTAACATACTATGTTTTGTGAACTTGCATTTCGTAACACCATCTTGGAACTGTCTTACCCTGTTTTTCACAAAACATCATCACTTTCAGCATGCCAAAGAAGAGTATCGTAAGTCATTCTCCAGATCTGATTCCAATACGTCTGATCACTCTGACAGCCCTAACTCATTGATGGGAAGCTTGGCAGAAACGCCTGAAGATGGTGGAAATAAGGATGTGTTTTTGCCCTTTGACACGTAAGATGCAGGATATTTATTTTCCCTTTCCTTTTTTACTTTCAATGCTATTTATTTGAAAAGTTAAATGATACTGTTTTCATATCAACATTTCGAATAACTATTCTCCTATTCATGGTATGATTATATTTTACGCTTCCACTGATTCTCCTCTTTTAAAATTATCTTTAATTTTATCACTTTTCAAAACCTTTTTTACAAATTGTGGATTTTTTTAAAAATCTTAGTTTTTTACTCGATTTTTAAAAATATTGTCTTACCTAAACCTTGTAGATAAATGTAAACATTTCATCCTTTTTTTGAAATTGTCAGATAATAATGCAGTATTATAAACAGGTATTTTTTTTAATTAAAGCATTCTGTATATGTATAATTAAAATTGTAATTAAGTTAAGTCCTTTTTTTAAAAAGTATTTAAAAACCTAAATAGCCGACTGGTTTCTTTTGACCTGATTTAAAGTCAGCATCCCTGCTGTGAATATGGAGCGGTTAAGGCATTCAGCTACTAATCCGAGGATTGGTGATTCGAATCCGCGCGATGGACTTGACAAAAGGAAAGTAAAAAAGTAGTGATTTTGTGATCGGAGGGTTGCCAGCTTCGCTACAAAAATACTAGAAAAGTCGTCCAGAACATCCGCAAAAATTAATGGCGTTTATACGGGACTGGTGCACGATAAATCTGATCGGGGTCCAAAGTCACGACGTCTATTGAAGGCGTTGGGTGCCAGTTCAGGTGTTTCCTCGTCATCTGACCATAGTTCAAAAATAACAAGGTGCAGGTATGAATGAATGAATGTGTGTGTTCTCGGGTCTTTCTTTCGAGATAGGCCCCGAACCGTTGCCAATAGCCCACTGTGCAGCTGTAGTGCGACGTTAATTAACCAAACCAAACCCTGCTGTGAATAAATAAAAAACCGTCTGTAATTTATTTCCAGAAATGGAAAATCACTCTCCACCAGTATGCTGAACCTTGACAGCGAGAAGCACTACACCGTCTCCAAACTCTCTTACTCCGGGCCCAAGGACAACTTACCCCGATTTTCCATCAGTACAGACTGCGAAGTAATGACAGAAGATCACAAAGAGCTGTCCCCGGTCGAAGAAACGGACGCGAAGGTCTCGCCACAGGCCGTCCATCCTCCTACTACTGGCAGGATCTACATCCCGCCAATATCGCCAATGACCAAGCACAGTCCACGCTCTGTCATAAAGTCTGCGTCTGTTTCTGGGCTGTCTCTCATTATTCCAACTGGTTAGTATCTGTTTTGGATATCTGTATGGATTTTTTTGTTTATTTGTATCTGTGTTTGATTATGTATAGGTTTTTTCATTGGTGTTCTGATCATGGCATTTTCAAATTATGTGGAAATCCTCATCTTTATTTTTGGTTTTTAGTTCTCTGTATTAATGAAATGTTTACTTGCAGTTATGATGCCAATGACTAATTCAATGACTAATGACTAATTTAGGTGCCTATGACACCTATTAGCAATTGACTTGATAATTAAATTTCGTTATTTCTGTAATTGTGATTTTATTGTACAATGAACAGTAAAAGAGGAAAAGTAATTCGATGCATCCTTGTTTGCAAAAATATAGGGAGTTCAGTGGCGGCCCGTGGTCAAAAATGTTAGTGCAGCCGAAACCCCCCCCCCCACTCAAACTCAAATCGAAAGTTTCCTTTCAACTTTTATGAAAGATAACATGTAAAAATAATAGAAAACACTTACTTATTTTTTGAAAATTAAATCAAACCTCCTATCAAACTTGCGTATCGGTCAATTTTAATATTAATTTAAGTAAAGAAACAACAACACACGTGCAAACTTATCTGAAACTATTTCCATTTGGAGAGATTCTTCGAAATTATCGTTTTCCTCCACCCTGCCTCGCCAATTCAGCAACGAACACCAATCATTTAATTCAAATCCCTAGTACAGTTAATTTGAAAAAATCCTTTTGCGCTATTTTTGTGTCGTCACATCCTGCATTTTAGCGTGTTGGGGAAGTCATACTACGTAAGGTTGCGATGGCAACGATGCAGCCGATTTCGAACTTCGCTTTTTGGTTGCAATTTTGTTTGAATGGAGTTTTTTCCTCTCCTGAATTTGTGCATTACGGAAACAGGTTTGCTATTTATCAGAGATTTTTTTTACTTAGAGTTGAAATTTCATCTTCATTTCCAATTCTAATCTTCATTTAAGAAAATTAGTAAAATATATAATTTTAGTTTTAAAATACACTAATAAAATTAGGTGCAGCCCGGCTGTACTTGCTGTAGTGCACGAGCCGTCACTGAGGGAGTTTCTCATAATTTTCTCTGGAAATTGGAAAGGCTTAGTTAAAAAAACACTTGAAGAATACATTAAAAGCTTTCATATAACTCTATAATGATTCTCTAAGTTTTTAATTAAATAATACCTTAATACTGAAGTATCTTGTTGTATTGGACTTTCTTCGTAAGATGACTATTGTTTTCTTCCATAGCATATTTAATCCTATGACTTCCACATTTAATTTTTTAAAGGGTTATATCAAAGATTGTGTGTTTGTGTTCGCTTTGTTAAGTGATTTAACAGAATTATGAAAAAGTATCACATGTGCTGCCACTGGCATTAATCGAGAAATATTGGATTAGTATAGTATGAAGTTGATTTTCGAATTAAAATAAGTTATATCGCCAAATGGGCACATATTGACATCTGCAAAGTTTGTGTTTAAGTGAAGTTATTCTTTATGAACAGTGAAGTTATTCTTTATGAAACCTTTTTCCGGTGTCCCTCGTGTTCTTTTTAGCTACAACCTTCCCAAACCCTGTAGGGGATTATAAAACATCTGTACATTAAACCTGGGAAAGATAGAGGAGGGATAAAATCTTTTTGTAGATTTCCAGTTTTCCTTGCAGTAGGGATAAAATCTTTTTGTAGATTTCCAGTTTTCCTTGCAGTAGGGATAAAATCTTTTTGTAGATTTCCAGTTTTCCTTGCAGTAGGGATAAAATCTTTTTGTAGATTTCCAGTTTTCCTTGCAGTAGGGATAAAATCTTTTTGTAGATTTCCAGTTTTCCTTGCAGTAGGGATAAAATCTTTTTGTAGATTTCCAGTTTTCCTTGCAGTAGGGATAAAATCTTTTTGTAGATTTCCAGTTTTCCTTGCAGTAGGGATAAAATCTTTTTGTAGATTTCCAGTTTTCCTTGCAGTAGGGATAAAATCTTTTTGTAGATTTCCAGTTTTCCTTGCAGTAGGGATAAAATCTTTTTGTAGATTTCCAGTTTTCCTTGCAGTAGGGATAAAATCTTTTCGTAGATTTCCAGTTTTCCTTGCAGTAGGGATAAAATCTTTTTGTAGATTTCCAGTTTTCCTTGCAGTAGGGATAAAATCTTTTTGTAGATTTCCAGTTTTCCTTGCAGTAGGGATAAAATCTTTTTGTAGATTTCCAGTTTTCCTTGCAGTAGGGATAAAATCTTTTTGTAGATTTCCAGTTTTCCTTGCAGTAGGGATAAAATCTTTTTGTAGATTTCCAGTTTTCCTTGCAGTAGGGATAAAATCTTTTTGTAGATTTCCAGTTTTCCTTGCAGTAGGGATAAAATCTTTTTGTAGATTTCCAGTTTTCCTTGCAGTAGGGATAAAATCTTTTTGTAGATTTCCAGTTTTCCTTGCAGTAGGGATAAAATCTTTTTGTAGATTTCCAGTTTTCCTTGCAGTAGGGATAAAATCTTTCTGTAGATTTCCAGTTTTCCCAGTAAAAAAACTTTATGTAGAAATATTTTTATAAAATCTAAAGTATTGGGTTTATTATTTTAAATCTATTTATATATGTTAAAATAATGAAAAAATAGTTTTCTGTAAAGACATGTTGGAAATTTGAATTAAACTATCTTTGACACTGCAAACAATTTTATAATTTTGATATTTTTCTTGCCCCTCAGTGTATTGGAGTTTTGTGATAATAATTGTATAGATTTGAAAGTTCAAATGTCAACAATAACGGGAGTAAATATTTACTTAAAAAAATCATTTATTCCTTAAATTTCTTTAGGAACTATTTTGTTTGTTTTTTAAAGGATCCTTATTGCAGCATAGGTTAACCTAAAATAAAGAAATTACATACAGTAATATATCATGGCAATCTATGTATTCAAAGATCTTTTTAATTACCTAGATAAATAATTTATGTTATTAAGAAAGAATAGGACACATTTGTCTTTTTAAAAAAAAAAATTAATTTATTTTCTACATATGTGTGAAGAATACTAACATAATCACATAGCCAAGCGTATGAAAATGAATGTTAAAAAAGAAATTTATAATTTTTCTATTTAAAAATAAAAGTTTACAAAAAAGTGATCTTTCTTATTTTTAATATTTTCTGAAAAACTATATTTTTCCTTTTTTATAAACAAAATAATGTGTAATTAAAGATTTTTGTTATTTGCAAAAGAGGCCATTTGAAAAAAAATAGCTAATTTCACTGGTCACACTTTAAAAAAAAAAAAATACTAAAAAATATATAATCTATGTATGACTAATCCCTAGAGACAAATTAAATAATAAGTTTGAAAATACACTGTAGCAAATTTAAAGCATTGTCTTCAAATAGATCTGAACTTATATCAATTTAAACTTGATCAAACATGAAAATGTCATCACTGGGAAAAATGAGTTCAAAGTTACATATCCAGGCAATTTTGTACCAGAGCTTAATATTGATTAAAAAAAATAATTAGATGTATTTTACATAAAATAATAATTTTGGTGTCATTCGATTAAAAATAAAATGAACTTTTTTAATGCAATAAAATATTTTTGGATATTTTTGATGAAAATGTGTCCTATCCCCCATAACCTAGTTTAAATCATAATTTTTTTTAAAAAACTATCATTTTAATTAATATTTCAGATGAGTTTGGCCCTCCCCCTATTGGTTCACCTGGAGGCTCCAGTACGAGCTCAAGGGACACTTCTCCCAGCAGAGAGCTCAGTCCGCTGGTTGCTCAGCTGAAACCACCCATCATTATCAGGAAAGGAGCAAGAGGATATGGTTTTACAATTAGGGCTATCCGAGTGTACTACGGTGATTCAGATGTGTACACTGTTCATCATTTGATCATGGTTAGTACAATGACAAACCTATTCAAATGTTCATTTATTTACTTTTTATCTATTTTTTTCATGGTTTAAAAACACTATTTCTATTTTTATTCATGCATGGAAATTAACAATTCATGTTTTTGTAAAAATACTATTATCTTTCTTTATAGGCTGTTGAAAGTAATAGTCCTGCTTTTGAGTCTGGTTTAAGACCAGGGGATTTAATCACTCACATTAACGGGGAACCAACCCAAGGTTTGTTACATCACCAAGTTCTGCACCTCATCCTTTCTGGAGGAGATCGCATAAACATCCGCACCATACCCCTGGACAGCACAACCATTAAATCCGGTGGTCGTAAAAGAAACCCGTCTGCTATAAAAATGGCGAAGAGACCCTACTCCTGCCGTCGCCGATCAGCTCAGGTGAAACGAGACACGCATTCCGACAAGAAACGGCGGGCCTCTCTTCTCCGTCGGCTCAGCAGCAAGAGAGCAAGTGCAGAGATCCACCAAGTCACAGGCTCGTCACCCGTTTTGACGCCAAGCCGAAGTTTCCAGTCGTTGACCCGCAGCCTCACTGCAGCGGATAGTCTCCCGGCCTCCCCAACGAGAACGAAAAGTCCGAGATCGCCACCCACTGCAAGGCTGTGCTCGCAGTCGGATTCGCCCCATTCCACAGGAAATTCATCCCAGAGCAGCTCCCCGAGCTCGAGTGTCCCTAACTCGCCTGCCAGTTCCACCCACCTCCCCCACTTTCCTCGACCGAGCTCCCTCCATGGCCTGAAGCACAAACTCACCCAGACATTCCACTCGCCAAGGAGGAAGTCTGTCGGGCACATACCGTTGTCACCGCTTGCGAGAACTCCGTCGCCCTCACCCATAACGTCCACTTCGCCAACACGATCGCCGTCCCCCCTCGCGTTTCCCATCGCTCATCATCACCCACCGAACCCTCAAGTGGCTCAGACGTTCCAGATTCTCAAGTCATCCTCAGTTGTTCCCTTATCTGCCACCATATGCTCATCTGCCAAAAAGTCGTTCATGAGACCAAAAAGCGCAGAGCCAAGCTCGCCACTTCTGCGGAGAGCACTGTCCCCAGATCGCCTTCACCCAAAGTCGGCTGAAGTTAAGGCAAAGCGTGAGTCATTCTCTGGGCAGGCTTCACCTCTCGCACTTTCGTCATCACCGTCCCCTCGTAGTCAGTACCTGTCTTCGGCCAAACTCAGTATGACATCCCAACGCGCTTCCTCTTATGCCATCTCTGGTGTCGGGAAAAGCCTGAACGACCTGGCAGACGCCACATGCGACTATTACTCCTTCAAGGAATACGAAGGGAGTTGCACGACCCCGAAATCCAGACTGGAAGGGAGAATAAGTCGATCTGCCGTTTCGCAAATGCGCAAGAGAGGGGAGAAGCCAATAAAGTCTTTGCTTAGCCAGCAGCTTTTCAAAGCGGATCAAGAATCTCATAGAGATCCCATTGTCCAGACTGAATGTGGGGCTGTCAAGAGTGTGGCACCATCAACACCGGATATAGAGATCACTCGTTGTTCGATGTCCATCGATTCGGATGAAGAAGTCTCGACTGTGACGGCATCTCCATCCGAATTGGCGGTCGAAAGGAGAGGAAGAAGCGAATCACAGCCAGCCCCCCTGACTAATTTCAGTTTCGACGTGGTTAAAAGTCAAGATTTTGTGTCGGTTTCCCAAAATTCCTCGAACATTGTTGCACCAACAAGCGCTGACTGTGATAAAAAATCAATTTCAGCTGTCGATACCAAACATGTAAAGGACTCGGTTGCTGTTATTGAACTAAAAACTGCTAAGGACTTAAATGCTGTAACTCAAACAAAAACTGCAAAGGATTCGGTTGATGTCAGTCAAACAAAAAATGCAAAGGACACAGTTGCCGTAACTCAAACTAAAAATGCAAAGGATTCAGAAGCTAAGGATCCTCAAGTTCTTGATAGCAGCGATTCTAAGAACAGAGAAGAAGGGAAAGTCGTACTCAGCGCAAAGTCTAAGCAATTAGAGTTTGCTAAGCGTACAGATTCCAGTAGTTTGGATGCAAAGGTGCAAAATCTGAAAGACTTTGCTGAGAGTTCAAAATCCAACAGTTTGAGTGCAAATATGCAAAACATGAATGAGCTGGTTTTATTAGAAAAAACGAAACAGACTTCCGAGAAACCTCTGTACAAAGATAATAAAAATCCAGCTTTACAACCAGCAGCAGCGATTCCTCCTAACACAGCCGAGGAACTGAAGAAACAGACTTTGAGCAGGAAAATGGCAACCGTTGAAAAACCTGTTCTTCCAAACGAAGATGCGAAAAAGTCCGAAGAGAAAAGCAAGGTTTTTACGTCCTCTTTTGAGATTAAGTTATCTAAGTCCAAAGTCGATGTGAAGTCTGATACTAAGTCAGCTAATTCTAAGTCTGAAGCTAAATCAACTCCAGAGACCTCTAAGAAAGAGCAGAAGTCACCACCCGAAGTTTTGAAGAAAGAGCAGAAATTGACGCCAGAGCCGTCTAAAAAGGAGCTGAAAATCGATTCATCGAAAAAATCGGGTGACAAGACAAAGGAATAGGCCCGAATGGCCGCTTGTAAATACACTTGAAGTAAGTTGCAAATTAAACAGAAAGAAAAATAATTTATTTCAAATTTGTAATTCGAATTAACTTCTTCCTTGCTTTGAATTTTACCTACGGTAAGGCTTGTGTGTGAGTTTTTATGAGCAAGTAAAATCATTTAGGCATAACTATTTCTGGTTATAATTAAATGGTAGTATGATGCACAGCTAGTTTTGAAACATAAATAGTTTGTGTCCACCTTTATGAATAAAAATTTTGCTCTTGAGATAATTAAGTGGAAAGTAGACATTTGTATTCTTTTATACAGTGATTGTTTCTATTCTTACGAATATGTTCTGTATATAGTTGTTTATAAAGTGCAAAATTTCCTGAATGAATTGGAAGGGTTGTAATATTCTGGGGCCAAAAAATCCTCATAAATGTACAAGTATATAACTTAAGAATTTTTTTTAAGTGATCTAAATTTTTTTTGTGCCCAATTAAAAAATTGCGTATTTTTGAAGAATCTCTTTGATTACTCTTCTACCGTAAAATTTAGTAAATATCGCAATTACATAATTTTTTTTAAAAATTAATAATTAGTTATAAAGTTTGAAAATATTAGACATTCTGAAGGTATAAACGTTTAGAATATATTTTAATTATCGAATTCGGATATCAATACTTTATGTATTTTTTAATACAACTAATTTCTCAAAAATATTTAAAATTAATGCATATTTGGGCAATTTGAGTGCAAATATATTTATATAATTTTCGAAATTAAAAAGAAAAAGAATTATTATAATATAATTTATTACATATACAGATGAATGGAAAAAAATATATGCTTTATTAAAATGTGTACTTGTCTCGGGCATGTTAGTACAATAGATTTTTTGGCCCTTAACAATATTCTTGAATTACAATAAATTGGTGTTAAATTTTCTGTTTGATGACACTGTTTTTGGTGCTCTATATGTATTTAATTTATGGTTCAATTGTAGTAACTTTTTTAAAAGCAAGGTAAACAGCTGTTCTCTTTTAAGGGTAAATTGAGACTCCGTTCCTAATTTTGATATCTTTCAGCTAGTTAAATGCAATTCAATTTCCACTCAAAAAATTTCTCTTTTTACACAGTTTTTTTAACACAAATTTTATTTCACTATTAACTTTTATGTATAATTTATATTGTTTAAAAACATAATGAAATTGGAAAATAAGTAGTACAATTGTTTAAAAACACAGTTTTAGATTTCACAACATTTTTTTAAATATAAAATACGACTTTTTTTTATAATTTCAATTTTTACTAAATAAATTCCGTACAAAATTTTTTTCTCATTTTAAAATTTCTTCCCGTTTTAAAATTTCTTCAAAAATTAAATTTTAAACAATAAACAAGTATGGGATCCTTGCATACTATCTTTACATGTATTTTTCTTTACTTTAATTTCTTTATTAACTAAGTTTTTGTTGTTGAAATTCTTCTTCAATCCTTGACTCATGTCACAGAAGGATATACATTTGTCTTTAAATGTATTCAATGCTCTTTATTATTGTTGTATAATGCAAAAATTCGATTCCTTATTAAAAACATAACATTTACACTGTAGTAATAAACTTGCTTTTTTTATACTACAAAGTAGTTTGGATTGCATAACCCAAAACTTCTAAATACTGTTACCAGCCTCTTAAAGTCTTTTCATATAAAGTATCGTATTTATGCAAAATATATCTTTAATTTTGTGTTCGTAGTCACAACCCTTGTAATTTACAATTTGAGACAGCATTTTTATATTTATGGGACAGAATAAAAGGAAAACACCTTGCTATATGTGAGTTTAGTTAAAAAAAATATTACATTTATTAAATTGGTATTTTTAAATGGGCGATATCTTAATAAGATGTGAATGTTCACAATTCATAAAATTTTCCATCCTAAACATTTCTACTATTACTACTTTCAATGCTTGTTTAATGTATAAGCATAACTATCTATGTGCCAATTAAAAATTTTTAAGCCATTTTCTCGTAATTCGATCTAGATAACTTTGATACTTTAATTTCACAGCAATTTTCCATCTATTATAATCTATTTAGTCTTGTATTACACATAATGTATACTGATTTTTTTTACTATGGGATTATTCAAAGGGTTTAAAATTTGTGATTATAAAGTAATATTTTTAAAACTAGCAATTTGTTATTTAATATGCGTTTTGTCGTGTCTGAAGATATTACGAATCTTAAACATATTTTCTTGCATATTGCAAAAAAAAGTAATCTCTAATTGAATATATTGCCATATATATTTTTTTAAAAGTTACAAGGATTTGTGCTTCAAATATGCTAGTTGAAATAGGCATATTTTGACTTTTTGCTTTCTTACCAAAACTTCAAAATAGTGTAAGATGGAAAAGAAAAATAATTCGAAAGGATTTTTATAATTACTGATTTAAGGTTTTGATTATTTTATTAATGTTTTGTAACATGAAAGCTACATCATAAACGTCGTGCAAGACTTCGGAATTTTCTTTAAGTACGAACCAGATCCTTGGCGAGAAAATTAAAAAATGTAGCAGTTTGAGATACTAGTTGAAAGTTCCAACCTCTTACCACTTAAAAATTTGAAATATATTATCTTTTGTAATAATTTTGAGTACTCATTGTGCAAGAGTGTAGTTCAAAACCATTTATTTTGTCTATTTAAACTTTGTGGATTTGGTTAGCCATGAACACAAATATCTGATGTATTGAAAGTCCTGAAGCACACCCAATAGTTTTATCACGGCATTTTACTTTTAAAAAAAATATTTGATGTCATTTTGAAATATGAATTATTTTTAATTAAAATTCTAAAATCTTCATTCTGCTAAAGATATAAGTAGTGCATTAAGAAATTTATATTTAATCTGGAACTCTCCCAAATAAAAAAAAACATGCATTAGTTTTGTCTTTTTGGCAAAATATGCAAAGATAATGAATAATTTATTAATTGTTTAATTAAGTCTGTAGTTATAGAAATGAGTTGCATTATTTAAAAAATTATATAAATTTTTTATGCGTTTATGACAATTTATTTCCTTTTAACATTGTTTTAACCTTTCTAAATTAAAATCCTTAGTATTTGCTTAGGTGAATCATATAGAGAATTATGTAACTGTTTTCCCTCTTCCCCCATTCTTTTTTACGAAATTGAAGAAATTGTAAAGCATATTTGTGAAGCTATATTTTTCAGAAACCACTTACTCAATTTCGCAGATACACAATTTGTAAATTTATGATTTGTAAGCAACCTAATGGTTTTTAGAAAATAATAATCGGAATTTTTAGTTTCAGCACATGTCTTCTTATTGTGATAGTACCCAACATTCTGTGTTTCATAGAACCGTCTTAGAGTTTGTTTCTCTAGTAAATATGCAGAAGTAGACAAACGGATTGGATAGAGAGTGGTAAATTACGACTAAGTGTTATGTTAGTGACAAATAGAAATGTATTTGGTAGTTTTAATGCCGTTTGGCAAAAACCACGGTAAAGGTTTACCGTACGGTCACCTTTGGCGACTTTTTTAAAATCTCGCCAAAAGTCGCCATTTTGGCGACTGTTTTCCAATAGGGTTGCTGCAATTCCATGTCGTTTCGGAAAGGGGTTGCCATTTAAAAAAAATTATCGCCAAATGCGGAAAAATCGCGCCAAGGGTGACCGTACAGTAAACCTGACCCAAAACCACTGCCATTCCTGAGTTTGCGTTAACCAACTGAATGAAGTAATTGTGTATTTATTTTTTATGGCAAGTTTCTAATATATTCTTATAAATGGCCATGTCCTTGTTCCAAGGTAAAATCGCACGGACTCGGATTCTACAAGGAATCGAGCTTTACAGTTTTGACTGTATGGTTGCATATTACTATATCTTTAATACCTCATTTGCTAAATTATGTCATTTAAAAAAATTTGGCTGAGATTCCTCGGAAAGGGCAGATTTATCGCCAAGGGCTACTTCTAAATGTGAGTTTCCTGTTATATCTTCTATTCATTACGGTGTTCCAGGTTTATCATCTTATTTGGCGAAAAGTCGGCCATTCTAAGGAATCTTGACCATTTTTTAAAAATATTTTTCTTCAACAATTTATCAACCAACGTTGATCTGTTCCACTATGTGAAATTTTGATAACTGTTTGTAACTTGCTTTTGGTGTTTTGTTAATGCCACCTTTTTTGCATAAAATTCACCCATTGTGTAAATATTTTAGTGAATTTTTATTGAACACTGGCAGAGAAGTATGGAGTATTGTGATATGTGAATGGCATAGCGTTTAGCTTTTGTGTCTGTGCAGTTCGACTTATTTATTGTGTGTCTGCAAGAACAGCTTTAAAGCATGAATAAAAAGTTGAGCATCTTGTCAATTTTATTGGTTTTCTTTAAGTTTGTGTCAATATTTTTTTTTCGCTGTAAGCGTATTTAAGTGAAGTGAAAAAGAAGAAGTTATTAAGAGCGTTAAAGTGTTTATTGGTTGGTTTCTTCGAGCATGAATGGACTGTAGTAGAGCGAATATGACGTCTTTATCGTGATGCGAACATCTCAGACCTGATTGCAATAGACACGTGACTTCCTTTCAAAATTTATGAATGAAGAAACGTTCGCGATTGACTTGTGATTTGTAAATAAGTTACTTCATGAAGTATAGGATATTTTTATGAATGAACTAGAAAAAAATTATGAATGGATGACGTAGTAAACCGCGTGTATGAGGCCATACATGTAGGCCTCACTTTGATGTTAGCGAGATTATAATCTTATGACTTCTCTACTATGAGAGATCCATGCTCGAAGGTTGGTTTCAAGCTTATTAAAGATGTTCAGAGGGATGAATTTGTAGAATCAAATCAGAATCGTTATAGACATAATTATAATATTTTGAAAATTTTAAAATTTATAATACCTAAATAGAAACATTCAGAACCCTAAATTTCCTATACTTTGGGTTTCTAATGGCTCATTTCAATTTTCTATAAAATATATTTATTTTTTTAAAAAGGAAAACCGACTTAAAAAAAATGTGCTAAAAAGTAAAAAATATTTTTTAATCTTACGGACAAGTTAAAAAAATTTATTTATTTAAAGACAATTTTATACTTATTAACACTTTGAATTCGGCGTCAGAATTTAGGTACGATTTTTGTAAATTCACACCAACTTCAAAAAGTTCTAATAAATATATTATTCACATTAAATAATAAATTTCTTAAACTCGTCCGTAAAATTATTTTTTACTTTTTAGCGCATTTTCCTTAAAGTCTGTTTTCCTTTTTATTTTATTAGTTTATTTACTTTTTATTATATTAAAAGATTATTTTATTTTTCCCTTTTTAGTTTTTAATTTAGCAAAGGGCTTCGCCCTCTACTATTATTCACCAAAATTCAAGTTGTTGCTCACATTTTTCTACGTCTCGATTCCGGTTTAATAAATGCCGGGTAAATAAAACTATATTGTCTCAACAATGTATATTGTAAAGCAATCCCTATGCATGCTAATAAATGCCGAATGATCGAAATGTCATTGTTGTACAACTTCTATCAAACAATGAAAATATTTTGAAATTGGAGAAACTGTTAAAAAAAAGTCCGGTTAATCGATATTTCCGGATATATAACAGGCGGATAACCGATTTTTTTTTTACATTTTTTGCCAAAGTGGAATTTTCTATTTCCAACAAAAAAGAATTTTCGAAATCGGACAATATTTTTTTTTTCAAACGGTCTGGTTAATTGAGAATTTCAGATAGTTAAATGCCGGATAACCATATATATTTCATATGGTGCCCAAATAAAACATCCCTTATCCAACAACAACAAAAAAACGCTCAAATACCTGAATTAAAACATTTTGCGCGAATATACATAAAAAATAACAATAGAATTGATATCCTCTCGTTTTGGCGCGCTTTGGCTGTTTTTTATTAATTTTTTTTGGCGGTTTTTAAAGTTTTAATTGGCGCGCTTTTCAGTCTGTTAAAAATGAAATCTTTCAGAAAACTGGTCCACTTGATGAAAAGGCTATTGTGAATAATATTGTTTGTGGCCCCATGTTACTTCATTATATAGGTATGAATAAAATGTATTAACCGTTTGCACTCCAAGAGCATTTTGGAAGATATTTACGTTCTTTTTACGGAAGAGTTATTCCGGCTTGTGTTCTTTTCCCTGTAATATTTGGTGCTCTCGGATAACAACAATAATTCGTTTGAGAGAGAGCGAATGAACGACGTTTTTTGAACACAAGAACATGCTGTTCCTGTTCATTTAAAAGAATATGGGAAAAAACGAATAGGTTGTTATTTTGTTACCAAGATGTAACAGTGGAGTGCTGACAGGCCCGTCGCACCGGGGTGGGTTTGGGGGGATCACCCCTAACAATAATCTGGAAATCCTGAAAGTTGAGAATTTAAATTTCTAAAACCCCGAGTTGGGAAAATTTGTGCCTGAGGAAAATTAATATTATTGACAAATGAACGCTAGGGAAGATTAGAAATTCCCCAACTCGTAAGAATATATATTTAAATTAGACCTCAGCATGGACACTGCATTGGAATATGAGGGCAACAAATCAATGCTTGTGAGAGAATTATTTAATATTACCTAAAATATATATAAAAAAAGATGAAAATTGTCGATTAGTTGGAACTGGGAGTTTTCAGCACCGTTGAGTTGGGAATTTCGAATCGTTTAGTTCGGAAATTTCTTGTGTTTTAACCTCCCCCCCCCCACCTTAATATATTTTTTGTGTAACGGCACTAAGTGTAGAGTTAATATTTTTTTTTAATTAAACACTTTACAATCAGTACGCTTCTTAAATTTGTTATACAAGCTGTTCATATGTTAATGGCTCTAAAATTTACATTAAATCTTAGAATTTTTTTTTTATTGTGATGTGTTAGTAAGTGGGTTTTCTTTAACGAACAAGTATTTGCGAGGTTTAAAGTTTAAAATATTTTATAAATTGCTTGCATTTGAATACTATTAAAACGTTGGAATTTTCTTTTCGCTACACGAATTTCATGTGGGCTTGAAAGAGTAATATCAAAGGATTATGTTATAACCAGTGGCGGCGATTGGGTGCTAAAAGTGAGGGGGCAAGATCAAGATGAAACAAGAGTGTGTGGAGCGCGGGGGGTGGGGGGGGGGGGGAGGGGGTGTAATAAAAATATTGACCACCAAAACAACGAATATTGCATATTTATATTTACTCTTTGTTTTGAATTATTTAAAGAAAGGATACTATCTTAAAATAGGTACGAGACGCCCAGGTCGATTATTAACTAACCATTTTACGATTATTTCCCCCCCCCCCCATTTTTTTTATGGAAGGATATGGACTGTTGCAAAGAATCTAATTAATATACTTATTGACCGACCTCCAAAGGGATGGGTATCCTTTCCATTTGTGTCAGTGTTGAAGAAGAAATGTGGAAAATTTTATCTTTTCACCCTTCCAATTCCCAGAAAATTTCCTGCAGTATTTTCAATTCTGCATTTGTGGTGCGACTTTTGGAACCCTGAGAAAAATAATTAGTTTCAAACTGTAAAATAGTGCAGGCACGTAGGAATAGATTTTATAGGGGTTCAGTGGAATCCTTAACCACACAAAATCCTCACCCAACCCGCCACCAAATCTATAACACATTTTTTTCTCAAAAAAATTGTTAATTTTCATTAGTAAAAAGAAATACATTGGCATTTGAATATCGAGGAAGCAACAGTTGTCACTGTCATTAACTACTTTTAATAGTTGTCAATAACTATGTATTCTTAAAATTGGTAAATCACACCTAATTCTGAAATAAATTTAGAGAACAAATTTAAAGTTTGATAATCCTTATAATATATGTGTGGTAACGATTAGTTTGATAATTTATAGTTATGGTAATTTAAAGATGTAATAAGCGTTTTAGTTGACCAAAAATGTAAAGAATAATATAAAGGCTACATGAGCTAAAGAAATGTAGAAGTCAAAAGACTTGACTTACATGGTATTGTGCAACACAATCGACACTGCTGATTTTAAATTAAACGTTAAATATACATAATTTAATTCAAAAGAAATTATTTACTTATTACCAATAACTATTAACTTCTATTAATTAAATTTAAATTATAAAGGTAATTTTAATTCAAAGATCTAAAAGAAACAAGAAATTTACCAACTTAACGGCGCCAGGTATTGTCCTCGTTATCTGACCATGGTTCAAATATATGAGGCATTGTTCACGGGTCTTTCCTTCAAGATGGGCCCCGAACTGTCGCCAATAGTCCAATATGCTGTACTGCGGCGACGTCCAATGAGAGGTCCGTTCAGAGGTCTATTTTAGTTTAAGGCAAGTTGGGTGATCTAACCTTCCCTCGCTTTCTTTTGCTATTTCTTTGGGCTTACGTTTTAAAAAATCAGGGATTTTTAAATGACGGATGACGAAATTCCCAACTTTTAAGGATTCCAGATTAGATGGGAAGGGGTGGGGGGTGGGGGGGGGGGGGGACAAAACCGCAAATCACATGCACACAGTAATAAAACTAGAATTATTATCCTTATAACGTCATATGCTCAGACGTTCGGCGCCTATAGATTGCGCAATACTACATTAATGTAAGAAGTTTCATACAGTCGCTTGATAAAAAAAAGGGTGTCTGATCTTAACTATATTTAGAACTAAATAAAAAAAAAGGCGATATTAACTGACTGGTCTGGGTTGATTCTATGGTCCTGGATTTAAGTCAAAGAGGAAATTACAAAAAGTAAAAAAAAAAATACAAAGTTAGATAATAATCAAAGAGCAGGTGCTGGGTGTTTTCGCGGGCCAATAAATTTAAAACTATTATAGGAAACATGGGAGATGGTTTTGCTTTAGAATAAACTCGCAACTTATAATGAAGTATTTTAAGGTTAACGAAATTATGTGGTCTTTGCTCAAACAGCCATACCACAATATGGTTTCCATAGCACGTTTTAGAGCATCTTGTTTATACGACCCTGTTTGACGATCTTTTCCCTTTGTTATCTTTATTTGTATTTCAAATTAAACCTAACATGACGTCATCGGGTTTCTGTCCCAATAACCCATGCTCACAAAGGGGGTATCAAGACAGAATACCCACTCTCAAAAAATTTCTATTTTTATGATTCGGTTTTTAATTTTTTTTATTTTACTTATGTGATATATTGAATAACTGTAACTGTAACTATAGATTCATGCTAGCAATCTGGCAACTGAAATCAAAAACAATACGGCTGCTCTAATAATAAATAGTTATTATTCACATAAGCAATGTCTATCTTTTAATACACCTTTAAATATAACAATGGCGACGAGGATTATCGTAAGTGCATTTTTTTTAAAAATTGTGTAACAGTTTTAGACTTTTCACTATGAGTAAGTTAGGCCTAATCGGCAGTTTGGCGAATTTTGATTCCGAGAAAGAGGATTTCAATCTATATATCGAGCAGTTAGAGCAATATTTTGTTGCTAACGACGTTATAGATGAAAAAAAGAAAGCAGTTTTGATTTCCGTCATCGGAAATAGTACATATAAACTGTTACGAAATCTTCTGGTACCGAAACTACCTACCGAATGCACGTACACAGAACTCACCCAAACATTGAAAGAGCATTTTAAGCCTGCACCTATTGTCATTGCTGAAAGATTTCGATTCCACAGAAGAAATCAAAAAGCTGGAGAAAATATTTCAACGTATTTAGTTGAGCTCCGAATGCTAGCATCTACGTGCAGCTTTGGTGCATTTTTGGAGGAGGCAATAAGAGATCGCTTCGTATGTGGACTGTCTTCGGAAACGATCCAGCGGAGATTGCTAGCCAAAAAAGACCTGCAGCTCTCAACTGCTACAGAAATAGCGCTGGCTATGGAAATTGCAGACAGCGATGCCAGCAATATGAAAGTTGCCTACCCTGTTGTAAACAAGGTACAACACAACAAAGCTCCTGCAGCAAAAGGTTTTACAAAGCCGAATAAATCCGGAAAGTGTTTTCGCTGTGGCTCTTCTCATGATCCAAACAAGTGCAAATATAAAAATGCAACTTGCCACTTTTGTTCAAAGGTTGGACACATTTCTCCTGCCTGCATGTCAAAGAAAAACAAATCTGCAAAAAAGATTGAAGTGATCAATGAGTCAGAGGAGTATCGTCTATTCACAGTGCAATCAATCAAGCAAGTATCAAAGTATACAGTACCAGTAGTTATCAACAATAAAGCCACAGAAATGGAACTTGATACCGCTGCGGATGTATCCATTACATCAGAGCACTGGATTACTCAAAATCTACCAAATGTGAAAATACAGCCAACATCAATAGTTCTGAGAGACTATAATCAATGTGCAATAAAGGTATTAGGAGAAGCGCAAGTTCAAGTTTTGTGCAATTCTCAAAGCTACAAATTACCTTTAGTGATAGTGAAAGGAAATAGACCATCTTTGTTTGGAAAGAACTGGTTGTCCAAATTCAAGCTGAATTGGAATGAAATTTTTGTTGTTGATGCTGCCCTTGGCAATGTCAAGACTGTTGATTCTTTAAAGAAAAAATACACAGATTTATTCCAAGCAAACACCTCACCTATCAAGCATTTTAAAGCATCTCTCAGATTGCGTAACGATGCATTACCAGTTTTCTGCAAACCGAGGCCTGTGCCATATTCCCTGAAAGCCGCAGTATGTGAAGAAGTCAAACAAACAGAGAGGAGGGGAGTTTGGAACTTTGTTGAGCATTCCAAGTGGGCTACGCCAATTGTTGTCGTTCCTAAAAAGAACAATTCTGTTAGAATCTGTGGTGATTTCAAAGTGACTGTCAACAAGTACTTAGACGTAAACCAGTATCCTCTACCTACTCAACAAGATCTGTTTGCTACTCTTCGTGGTGGAAAATATTTCACAAAATTGGATTTGTCACATGCATACCAACAAATTGAGTTGGATTCTGCATCCCAAGAACTGCTTACACTAAACACACCAATGGGTTTAGTACGCCCAAACAGGCTGTTGTATGGAATAAGTTCTGCTGCTGCCATCTTTCAGTCAACAATGGAGCAGATATTGCAAGGCATACCTCATGTAATATGCTTTCAAGATGACATTCTCATCTCATCGACAACAGTGGATGAACATTTCAGTATACTTGAGAAAGTGTTGGAACGTTTTCGTAAATATAATGTCCATCTAAACGCAGAAAAGTGTCAATATCTAGAAACCAGTGTGGAGTTCTTAGGTCATATTATTGATAAAGATGGCATTCACCCAACACAAGAAAAAATCAATGCCATTAAGGAAATCAAGGTACCAGTAAATGTTACCGAGCTAAAATCCTTTTTAGGAATTCTTAACTATTATTCCAAATTTATAAAAAATGCATCTACTTTGTTATCACCCTTTCACAATTTGTTGAACAAAGATGTTCCATGGCATTGGTCTTCAGAATGTGACAAAGTTTTTCAAAAGTGTAAATCTTTATTGATGTCAGATAGTGTGTTAGCCCATTATGACGAAAGACTGCCCTTACAGTTATCATGTGATGCTTCCCCTGTTGGTTTAGGAGCAGTCCTGTCACACATTGTCGATGGTGTTGAACGACCTGTTGCATATGCATCTAGAACTCTAACAAAAGCTGAAGCCAATTACTCTCAAACTGAGAAAGAAGCTCTTTCGATTATTTTCGGATGTAAAAAGTTTCACCAGTACTTATATGGTCGTGAGTTTCTGTTGTATACAGATCACCAACCCCTAGTGACAATTTTTGCACCAGATAAAGCTATTCCAACTATGGCTGCTGCACGCTTGCAAAGGTGGGCCCTACTACTATCTTCATTTAATTACACAATTAAATACAAAAAAGGTGAATTACATCAGAATGCAGATGCGCTTTCACGCTTACCAATTGAAGACCTAAACAAGGACTTGTATCCGTCTGATATCTTCAAAGTTTCCTACGTGGAAGACATGCCGATTACCTCTGATGACATTGTCCAGGCAACTCGTACAGACAAGGTTCTTGGAGTTGTGCTCAAGTATGTACAGTACGGTTTCCCTAACTGTAATCAAGACCCCGACTTAAAGCCATTTTTCACCAGAAAGGATGAATTATCCGTAGATGGAAATTGTCTCCTTTGGGGAATGAGGGTTGTTATTCCTTCAGTACATAGGAATCACATGCTGGACTTGCTTCATGACACACATCTAGGAATAACCAAGATGAAGGCAGTAGCTAGAAGTCATATATGGTGGCCTGGATTGGATCAAGACATTGAGAGTATCTCAGCTAAATGTGAAGCATGTCAGGTAACAGCCAATAACCCACCTACTACACCTCTGCAATCCTGGATTTGGCCGAAGGCACCCTGGGATCGTATACACATTGATTATGGTCAGAAGAATCAAACCAACTACTTGATAGTAGTGGACAGTCATTCAAAATGGTTGGAGGTACTGCAGATGTCCTCGACAACTTCGACACACACCATCAATGCATTACAGGAACTGTTTTCACGGTATGGACTGCCTTTGGAGTTGGTATCCGACAATGGACCACAATTTATCTCCGACGAGTTTAAAGATCTCCTAAAGTCTTTAGGAATTATGCATACACTTGTGCCAACTTATCATCCGCAATCAAATGGATTAGCTGAGCGATCGGTACAAACTTTCAAACATGCTCTGGAGAAAATGCTTCAAGATGGCAAGGACTGTGACTCTGTTGTAAATAAAGTTAAAAGGTTTCTGCTTGCATACCGTTCGGCTCCACATTCTACAACTGGACTGTCTCCTGCTGAACTGTTCCTTGGACGTCCCATCAGGACTCTCCTGAACTTGATTCATCCCTGTACTACACACCATGTACAGAAGAAACAGAACATTCAGAAGCAGCTGTTTGATAGATCACATACTTCGAAAAAGAGTCTACTCTCTGGTCAGAATGTATGGGTACGTTCCTATAGAGGTTCCCGTAACAAATGGGTTCGTGGTGTTTTAATAGAACCCCGAGGTACCAAAACCTGGATCGTTGAGATAGATGGAAGCAAGTTCTCTGCCCATTTAGATCAGCTACGTCCAGCTTCTGAAGTGGACTTTCCCAAACCCGAGTTCACAGATGTTGAAGATGTTGTTTCCTATCCTAATTTTGAGGCTAGTCCCTCACCACTTGCGAGTATCCCAATACATACCCAGGATACAGGAACCATGTTTCCTCAACCGTCCACAACACCCAAGGGGATAGAAATCTTGCCAGAGGTTTCAACTCCTTTGCCAGACTCTGCTGCTGATGCCCAAATCCCTTCAGCTGCTGAACCTGCCTGTCTCACTCCAATTCGACGCAACCCGCCTCGAAACAGAAGACAACCCAATAGACTAAATCTTTAGGACTGTGCCAGCAACTTTTTATACCTTTTATCTTTTTTATAAAGGGAGTATTGTGATATATTGAATAACTGTAACTGTAACTATAGATTCATGCTAGCAATCTGGCAACTGAAATCAAAAACAATACGGCTGCTCTAATAATAAATAGTTATTATTCACATAAGCAATGTCTATCTTTTAATACACCTTTAAATATAACAACTTACAATGGGAGGAGTTTGATCTCCCCTCCCCCTCTCCCCCCTACTTATACGTGCCGGTGGTAGTGGGAGAAAGTTGGGGTTCAAAATGTTTCCTTTGTTCGGATATGCAGTAAAACAATTGACTTGTAACTTAGTTTTAAATAGTGCAATATTAAAAAAGTGCGGGGGCAACATCCAAAAAAAGTGCGGGGGCAAGCGCCCCCCCTTGCCCCCCCGAATCGCCGCCATTGGTTATAACTGTATAAGTAGAGTTACATGTAATTTATAACGGTAACGTAAATAACTTAACAAGGTAATGGATTATCGTAAACGGTATCCCTTTTGTATTAAAAACTGAAGAACGTTAAAAAAATTGAAATAGCCTTCCGGAAAATAAGCTTTATACTATTTAAAATAGACGTGATAAGTTATTACCATTTTTTTTTATTTACTAAAATTATTACTAACTCTCTTAAAATTTGTGCCATTTTAAAGTAATAATACGTATAAAACTAAGATTAGTAGTATTTACTTTCGAATTCTTGATGCTTAAATAGTTAAAAAAAATGTTTTATATTGTAGTGCATTTTCTTAGTTTATTAGTTTTAAAATCTGATTTTAAGTTTTGATATCTCAAACGTCTATAGTTTTTCTTAAATCTACTGCGTTTCGAAGAAAAGTGAAAAACACAAAAATGATATATTATAGTTATAAAAATACTATTACTTTCTCAATTATCTCATTCTTTTTAACACTACAGACAATACTTTTCGTTTCAATTTAAAAGTACGAGTTTTCCGATCCATAACTTAAGGAACTAAACTGAAAACCCCTCGAAAAAACATGCTATGCTAACGTGCCCAGCTTTTACAATATTCCTAGATTTGTACCCCATCCCAAAACATCCGACCCAACACCAAAAACAAGTGTATTTCCCCACCAGAAAAGAGATTGCAGGCAACCCACACAGCACTCTGGAAGGGGGGGAGAATTTTCAAAGTGGATTGCACAACCCTCAGAGAAATTTACTTATTTACGCCCCTCTCCATCTTTTTATGGGGGGATACAATTACTATGGAGGGGGCAGAGATTAAGAGCCGCCCCAAGCTGTCACATTCCTGATGGATCAGGGCTCCAAGCGACCATGACATGCATCAGTGGGAAAAAACGCTGCGCCCCTTCTTTTTTGAGGGCGGATTGTGCTTTTTGAGGGGTCTTTTTCATGCGAAGAATGATGCCGGGGCGAGTTTTGTTGCTGTGTTTCGGAATCTAAAAAAAAAAAAAGTAGGGCGTACGGTAGCGTTCTGGTCGGGGAAAGAGCCGAATTTGTTGGTTGCTTAAAAAACGTCGCACTAGAGCTGTACAGTGGGCTATTGGCGTGGGTTCGGGGCCTATCTCGAAGGAAAGACCCGGGAACAATGCTTCGTATTTTTGAACCATGGTCAGATGACGAGGACAACACCTGAGCTGGCACTCGACACAACCTCAAGAGGGGTCAGAACATTGGATCCCGATCAAATTTAACGTGCATCAGTCCCGTATACACGCCGTAGAAATAGGAGGTAAGTTCATACGACGTATTATTGCTACGCAGTGAATCGGGCAACCCTCCCCTCACAAGTTCACTGCATTTTAATATTTAGTTGGTTGGATAAATAGCGTTGCACTAGAGCTCCATATTGGGCTATTGCCGACGTTTCGGGGCTATTCTCGAAGGAAAGACCCGGGAACAATGCTTTGTATTTTTGAACCATGGTTAAATGACGAGGACAACACCTGAGCTGGACTCGACGCAACCTGAATAGGCATCAAGAAATTGGATCACTGTCAGATGTAACGTGCACGATTCCCGCATACATGATTGTGGAAATTAATTATAGTTTCAGACGAATTTTGTAATTTAGTAGCGAATCTGGCAACCCTCCGATCTCAAGATCGCTACATCTCCTCATCAAATCCTTATGCTGATTCGATCTCGCAATCCTCTGATTGCTAGCCGAATGCTGTACCTCTTGGCCGACCAGAACTTGTAGTTTGTGGGTTATGAGTTCAATCTTCATTTTGAATTCGTTGGTGGAATTAGCGTCACACTAGAGTTGCACAATGGGCTATTGCAACGGTTTGGGATAGATCTCAAAGAATAGTCCCGGGAACACTGCCTCGCCAGTTCCAACCATGGTCAGATGACGAGGACAACACCTGAGCTGAAATATAAAGCAACCTTTCATTGGCGTGAGTACATTGCACCACGACGGATTTAATTTGCACCAGTCCTCTATAAACCGCCGTTGAATTTTACAGAAGACCAGGAATGAAGTTGACAACCCTCCGACCAGAAGATCGTTACACTGCCAGAGACGATATTCGAATCCACAATCTATCGATTATGAGCCGAATACCGATGGCTATTTGAGCTTACAAAAGGAGTTCTGTGAGTTCGATTTTCAACATGAAAGTACAGCGAACTTGTAATCGGTAGGTTGCCAGTTTTGCTACTTGTAGTCCGCTAAAAAACATCCACTGGCTACAGTGGACTGGTGTACGTTAAATCTGTCGTACCCCGAACGGTCTTACAGTAGCATCAAGTTTGCGGGGTGTCACACCAAGTGGTTTCCTCGTCATCTGCCCCGGAAAGTTCAGATTGCATGTCTTGGCAACTTTTTTTTTTGGGGGGGTGAGGGGGGGAAATAAACGATTTATTTTCTTTTTTGAGAATATGGTAACCTGTTTCTTACTTCGGACACAATCTGACTATTCCCACGTGACTATGGTTCAAAGATTACGCATCATTGTTGTTGGGCCCAACCAGACTTGTTGACGTTTTTTCAACATTTTGTGGCTGAGTGGTAGTGTTCTCTGAATTTTCTTGCCAAAAGGTGAAGCGTTCAAAGTTGGCAATGTTGCCGTAATGATTTAAGACTCAACTAAACTGTATTTGTGAAACTAAAGAGATCGAAACAATGAAAGAAAAATACGTTATAAATTATTACAGTTGTTGTAAAAGTTTACATGTTAAAATGGTTGTCAACAAAGAATATATGCATGAATTTTATGACGATATTAGGTACCTTTACTCTTGCTATATTAATCCAAAATTCAAAGACAACTTAAATGATTTAAACAACAAATAAACAATAAAATAAACAACAAATAAACAATAAAATAAACAACAAATAAACAATAAAATAAACAACAAATAAACAAATAAACAATAAAATAAACAACAAATAAACAATAAAAAAAAACAAATAAACAATAAAATAAACAAAATAAAACAACTTAAATGATTTAACGTAAGCTTAAATTAAATAAAAATAAATAAATAAAGTATTTAAAAAAATATTACAATCATTATTAAAGCTTATTTACAAGTAAACAGTAAAAAAAATAATTTATATATTTTTTGACGATTTTGCCATTACTTTTGCTAAAATAACGCAACTGAGCTAATCTGAATATACTAAACTAACATGCCTGTGCGATAATTATCGCACAGACAATTATCGCATGAACAATCCCCCCCCCACCCCCTACACACATTCGTTGTAACTACTCATAATTGACCCTCCGTTCAAAGAATTCTACCCATAGATGTCATCACTACCAACGGTTCGTTTAAAAATGGCTTGAAAACTAATTATTTTAAATGCATTTTCAAAAAAAAAACCCGTTAATATTCATGAGACAGAAGTACGATTCGTCACTGCTTCGGGAAATTCCATTTTTTTTATACTTTACATGTTAAGATTCGTTGTGTGTGAGACCCACAAAAGGGAACTTTACTACTGAATATATAGGACTAGCAAGCCAGTACGATAATTATCGCATACCCCCCACACCCATTTGTTGTAAGGGTGAAATATATTAGAGTATTTCTTATAGCCAAAACATCATAAAAGTTTAACGTTCTGTTCATTCATAGATGGCAGCATTATCAACGGTTTGTTAAAAAAACAGAATTAAATAAATTATTTTAAACGCATTAAAAATAACGGTGATGTTTATGGGATGAACTTACGATACGTCACTGCTCCTGAATATTATCTTTCTTTTGACACCACATGTGTTAAGATCCATTGAGTACAAGGGCTGTAAAAGGGATATTTACTACAGAAATACAGACAACTCTCGTTATCTCGAACTCGAAGGGAAGTGTATAAAAATTCGAGATATCGAAAATTCGAGTTATCGAAAATCCTATAAAAAAGCTGTTTTGGTAAAAATAAATACTAGTATACTTACACGACTTTATTCAACATATCTATACAAAATAGTTTGGTAAGTATTTCTATTTTTTTCGAAATCAATTATATTTTCCAAATGCACGATTGCTTGAAATGTCTCTGATGTTTTCATTTCCGGCCTCGATTCAATGAATGCACGCATAGTTTTTATAGAAGATAGAGCCTCTTACAAAGTTAATTTTGAAGGAGGTTAGCATTCTTCATTATCATTCTTCTTCTGAGAGCGATCTCTCATCAAATGCTGTTATAGAGAGTGCATTGCCTAAACAAAAATGAGAAGGGGTCGAGTGTCGTCTTCATATTTTAAGTGAGTTGCTTTCAGGACGGTCGGTAACGTTCCAAGAAAATGACTCGCACTTTACCGAAAAGGCCAGCTGGCTTGAAGGACGATAAATCATTAATCTTCCTTGTTAGACTGACTTTGTGTTAAAGTTGAGGGGATACAGCTCAGGGATTCCAGTTTGGCGACATTCAAACAAAAGGGTGAGGCACAGGTAGGAATCCATTGTACGTATACCCTTTCAATAACGCACAATAAGAAAAAGAACTGATAAAGAAGAACTTGGCAATTACATATATGCTAAAGATTCTTCAAAATCCGTAGTTTTGAGAGGAAAACAAAATTTTGAGTT
Organism: Troglohyphantes excavatus; assembly: GCA_963932185.1. Taxonomy (NCBI): domain Eukaryota; kingdom Metazoa; phylum Arthropoda; class Arachnida; order Araneae; family Linyphiidae; genus Troglohyphantes; species Troglohyphantes excavatus. The sequence continues at coordinate 19,664,092 of OZ010671.1, forward strand.
GTGAGGAAACTTCGAGTTATCGAAAATAACGACGAAAAATTTCGAATTAAAGAGATAAAATTACATTAAATAAGTAATGAAGGTGCAGGGAAATCGATTTTTTTCGAGATATTGAAAAATTCGAGTTATCGAAGTTCGAGTTATCGAGAGTCTACTGTAATATATATGATTAAAGGATTTGAAAAATTGTTGAAAAGATAAAAAAAATTATGATTCGTTGTAAATTTTCCACTTGTATAAACGCACGAAAAGTTATGCGCAAAAAATCTAAATACCAAACTATCTGAACGATAATGATAGAAACTATACAGAATGAAACTACAGAAATAGAATCCAAAGAGCTAATTGAAGGTTGTGAGTTGTTGCGATAATAAGATACTTTTAAAATTCCATATGAAATATACGGGATTATTAAGTGAATTATTTTGTCAACAGAACTGTTATCGGGATTAACATAAAATAAAAAAATTTGGATTACATTTGCGTATTGAACAAGTCCGAAAAAATATGGTATCTAAAGGCTTTAACTTTGCTATATTCCGAAAGCCCCTTCTCAGAAGGCCTCAGAAAAGCGCCCCTCTATATTCAGAGGCAGCAGATTGCGTTTTAGATTCAAGAGGCTTTGGGCATGAGGGATTTCATTTTGATGCAAACGCAATATGGAACTAAGATGAATATGTTCGAATACGGGCGGATAAACAAATGCCCGTGCCACGTTATAGTTGGAAAGAATAATATAGAGAGGCGCAGAGCAATATGCAGACTACACTTCTTTTTTTTATAGTCTGTTTTTCTGGTGAAGCCTGCAGAACCGAAAGGGTTTGAAGGAGATTTCGCAGCGTATGCAGAACCAGAAGTTTGGATGTTTCGACGAAATTTAAAAGGATTGGGAGAGGGAGTAGTATATCATTACATGAGGAAGAATATAATATACCTATAAGTATTCGAAACGGAATTTGGGTATTTTAGTAAGACTTGAATATTTTTGTGAAGTGGTTATTATTTTATTTATTTTATGGAATCTATTTTATGCATAAAACCAGGCCCCCAGTTGTCCAGTGGATAAAGGCGTTCGGAAAGGATTGAGAGTTCGAGGCCGACTGATGGACTTGACCAAGAAAAGTAAAAATTGCGGTCGGAGGGTTTCCAGCTTCGTTACTAAGATACTAGGAAGTCGTTTAAAAATATCCAACAAATTATACTGGCGTGTATACAGGATTGGTGTACGATAAATCTGATCGGAGTCCAATGTTCAGACGCCTATTGAGGCTGTGTCGGATGCCAGCTCATGCGTTGTCCTCGTCATCTGACAATGGTTCAAAAATACGAGGCAAAGTTCCCCGGTCTTTCCTTCGTGATAGGCCCCGAACCGTCGCCAATAGCCCACTGTGCAGCTCTAGTGCGACGTTATTTTTAACTAAACAAAATTAAGCATAAAACACCAAAAACTCTATATTTTTCTACATATAAACTGACTGCGTTAAGGTATAATATTATTGAAATATATTGTTATTAATCATTTTTTTCATGATTTATAAGAACAAATATTATGTAAGACTGCATATTTTTAATTTATAGCTGCTTTATTAATAGTTATACATAGTCTGGACATCATTAGAAAGTTTAGATAACAGTACAATCTTTGATAAGATAAAAACTCGTCTTATTGAAACATTGAGTTAATAATTTTAAAATATGCAATAAAAATCCATCAAATTTGGACATGTTTCGGGAGATGCATCTCCCTTCATCAGCAGAAAATGAAAAGTCTGTGTGCATTAGAATAGAAGTAAACCCATAATTGAAAGTGTTGCCAAAGAACAAAAAACAAAAAAACTATCTCAATCGGTTGGAGTTAATGATTGTGTGCCAACAAGCGGGAAATACTGGGACCGCAAATGTTTCATTGACAATCGTATCAATATTGCTAAAAATATGAAATGCCACCAGGAAGTCAAGTTCAACTGGAGATTTGGGTTTGCAAATTAAATGTGAGTTAGAAAAATTAAATATATGACCATGTTCAAAAGAGTGCTTGGCAATGGAGGACTTCTTTATTTCTTGTTTAACAATATGTGCTTGGTGCTGCTTGATACGAAATCTTAATGCTCTCTGTTTGACCAATATATGACATGCCACATTGACATGAAATACTGTATATGCCCCAGTTATTAAGATCGTCAAACATTATTTGATAGTTATTAAATATTTTTTTCAACTATACTTATTGAGATTCATTAGTTGAAATCCTTTGGAATTTATAAAATTTTTAAGTGTTTTTTTTTAAAGGAAGTTAAGGCACAAATTCATATATAACTAATATTCAACCAAACATTATGTGGGTATTTTTTTGTTGCTATCGTCAATTTTTGTATTTTCGATTTTAATATTAAATATCTTCTAAAATGAATGTAACAAATTAATAAGTGTAACATATTTAAACAAAAACATATTCATCGTAGCCCCCTAACATTTATAAACGAACTAAGTGAGTTTCGTATTTATCTGATAGTTATATTTTAAGATATATGAAATATGAAAGAAGAAACTTGGTTGGGTTTTACCGACTGTGTCAGTAGATTTTATTTACAATGAGAGATAAAAACAAACCAATCAATTTGAATTTTTAGTGGATTTCGCTATAAAGAAATAATAGTTATATTATGGGGTTATTGTCAGGAGGGGCCTACTGTTTTCAAAAATCAATATGTACTTTTCTTCAACTTATATTATTAGTTCTCATATGTATTATAAGAGAAAAAAAATTCGTAACTTATTTATCGTTTTTCTTTTAGTACTATTGCAACGTAAATGAGCGATGACGTACTCAAATTTAAGAATTTATTCAACGTACTTTTGCAAAAATGAACAGAGTGATTTAATATTGCTAATCTCAGTTTCTGTTCAAGTCATCCTAACAAAGCAACCTGAAAAAAACTTAAAATATTTGTTCAGAAGATGGTTTTCCACATTATTTGATGTCGATTGCTTAAACGGAAAATGAGTTATTACGGCTCAATTATCTTACTTCCCATTCTTTTACCATTTATTTTTTACATTACTTCTGTTTATAACTTCTTCTCGCCCTCTGGTAGTACAACGTATATATCCCTGGACTTCGATGCGGACGACATCAGTTACACTGAATTATTAGAATTCAATTATCTTTCTTGCCATTCTTTTGGCACACCTTTTTAAGATTACTTCTGTTTATAACTTCTACATGACGGCCTGGTAGCTTAACCGATAAGACTCTGGACAGCGGTGCTGCTGACTTACGTTCGATTACCGGTAAGTCTAAGTTGTAATTGGTGATTTTTATTGAAAGTGATTTATGAAGGCAGCCTATGTAGGGAAGCTACTGTTCTTTTTTATTTATTTTTGAGTACATATCTTTTTCAAAAATGAAACTTATGTATTCGGAGCTATGATAAGCATCGAATGAAATAAAAAATGAGTGCATATCACTTATTTTTGAATACTTATTTTTAACAGCGTGTATGGTTAATTTTTCCTTAGAACTTTCGGTCGCCAATCCAAAAGTGTATTTACTTAGAACTTTCGGTCGCCAATCCAAAAGTGTTTTTACTTAGAACTTTCGGTCGCCAATCCAAAAGTGTTTTTACTTAGAACTTTCGGTCGTCAATCCAAAAGTGTTTTTACTTAGAACTTTCGGTCGCCAATCCAAAAGTGTTTTTACTTAGAACTTCCGGTCGCCAATCCAAAACTGTTTTTACTTAGAATTTTCGGTCGTCAATCCAAAAATTGTTGGTATTCTGTATAACCAGCGTTTCCTGCACCCTGTGTGCTTTTATATTGATAGCGTGGATGTTCTAATTACATGTAATTAATCAAATCTTTTACTTATTTCATAATGTAAACACTTGATTTTTTTTTCAGAAATGTAACCAATTTTTACAGTGTTATAGACAGTCTATCGCAACCCTTCCGTTTCCTTCTCCGAAACTCAATAGACATCTTAGCAATTCAATAGACGTACACACCATAGGGCAATACACTTTCTTCATCGCATCCCATCTGATTCAATTCCTCTTACGGCCCCCCCAATAGCTGGAAGCAAAAACAGCAGAAGTCGTCACAACAGATTTATGCCATTAACGGGAGGAAATCAAATAACCAGGAAGAATCGGAACAACATCGGACGAACAAAGTTTTCTTCTTCTTCACTCGGAGGAAATGTAACGGGTCCCTAATGCCCTTAATCCTTTACGGGTAACGGGCCAGAGTTCCTGGACGATGCGAGTAGAATGGGCCCGGAAATGTATGGGGGGGGGGGGGGCAGTACAGGGTTCCGCACCAATAACGGCCAAATGGAAACTCCAGCGTATGGAAACGTTGGGAGTGATTTAATTGAAGTTCGAATTTGGGGATCTGGGCCAGAGAAGGGATGGCGTTCTACAAATGATTCCATTTCCGGCAGTTTAAGTGAGTTGGTTTCCGCCGCTTCTTGCAAGAAGGGTTGGGTTTCGTCTGTTGCGATAATGCGCATTGTCATCGCTGTGAGTGGATGTATTGATTTTATTTATAATACACCAAAACAAAGCATATTTTATTCTGATTAAGTTGGTAAGGGTTCCTTATTATTATATCAAAATTCTTAAAATTTACGAATCTACGCTGTTAAAATGACTTAATGAGTACATGTCTTTTCAAAAATGAAACGTGTGTATTCGAAGATATGATAAGAATCGAATTTAATCAAAATGAGTACATTTTACTTATTTTTAAGTACCTATCTTTAATAATGGGCATTGTCATCGCTATGAGTGGATGTATTGATTTTATTTATAATACCCCAAAACAAAGTAGATTTTATTGTGATTAAGTTGGTAAGGGTTCCTTATTATTATTATTATTATATCAAAATTATTAAAATTTACGAATCTACATTGTTAAAAATTAGTAAAATGTACTAATTTTTTATTACATTCGATATTTATCATGGCACCGAATACACAAGTTTCATTTTTGAAAAATACATGTACTCATTTACTTAATTTTAACCGACAGCCCGGCGCGCTCATCAAAACTCCAAATTAAACCACCAGAAACTTTCAATTAAAACCGCCAACGCGCGCCAAGTGGAGAGGTTATCAATTCGTCTGTTATCTTTATTATTATTTATTTATTTATGTATGTTCGCGCGGGATTTCGGTTCTACTTCAGATATTTGGACAATTTTTTTTTGTTGGATAGAGGATGTTTCACTTGGGAGCAAATTGAAAAAAAAATATTTGGTTATTCGGCATTAACTATCCGGAATTCTCATTAACCGGAACATTTGAAAAAAAATATTTTCCGATTTCTAAAATTCTTTTTTTGTGGGATAGAGAAAAAACCACTTTAACAAAACCGGTAAAAAAATAATCGGTTATCCGGCTGTTATATACCCGGATATGTCGATTAAGCGGAGATTTTTTAAACAATTTATCTTTTTCAAAATGTGTTCATCGTTTAACAGAAGTTGTACAACAATGACATTTCGTTCACCCAGCATTTATTGCCATGGATAGGGATTGTTTTTACGATATACATTGTTGAGACAAAATGCAAGCACAAGTTGTTACTTGAATTTCTTGGTGAATAATAACACGGGGTGAAGCCCCCCGCTAAATTAAAAACTAAAAAGGGAAAAATAAAATAATCTTTCTAAGAAAAAGTAAAACCGGCTTTAAGAAAAATGCGCTAAAAAGTAAAAAATAATTTTTAATTTTACGAACGAGTTGGAAAAAAATCGAATTATTTAATATCAATTTTATACTTATTAGAACTTTTTGAAGTTGGTGCCAATTTACAAAAATCATACCTAAATTTTGGCGCCGATTTCAAAAAGTTCTAATAAGTATAAAATCGATATTAAATAATTAAATTTTTTTCAACTCGTTCGTAAAATTAAAAATTATTTTTTACTTTTTAGCGCATTTTCCTTAAAGTCGGTTTGCTTTTTTTTAGAAATATTATTTAAATTAACAGTGTAGATTCGTAAATTTTAAGAATTTTTATATAATGACTAGCAAAAGTACCCGTTCTTCGCACGGAAATAAATAAAATAACGACAAATAACTGAAAATATATACATTTCCTCTCCTGCCTGGGATAATCGCATATACCATTTTAGAATTCCTCTTTAAAAAGTGATAAAGGTTTTTTTTATAATTTAAAGTATTTTTATGTTTAATAAGTTAGAAGTTAAAAAAAAGTAAAAACATCCCTATACTACTTGGTTGCTAAAACACCGATAAAAATCGAATAATTTCTAGTTTATCTCTCATAAGGTATGGAATTTTAAAAATTAAACATTCCTGCACAAAAATATGTTTAGAAATTAATATGAATTTCTTTTCGGTATGGGTATACATAGTTACATTAAATACCATAATAAAAAACGACGTTTTTAAAATCCTTAACTCCAAGTGGAATAAGTTGATGGGTATAAATAATATACTATTGTGTAGACGAAAGTCAGACGTTTCGTACATGCCGATTTTTAAGCCAGTCCCCTTTTTGCGTTTGTACCAGGTGAAAATAAGTGTACCGCTATCATTAATTCAACGTGGAATTAGCCTATATGGATAAATGAGATACCATCGTGTAAAGGAAGGAAGGCCGTTTCAACCCTTGTAGGCCATTTATTATCTCCCCCTCTCAACCTTGTACCGAGTAGGGGCCCAATACAGCGCGTTCTGTACATAACCGATTTTTTTTAACAGGGATGCCGCAATTTATTTGTGAAATGACTATAATTATATATTAGTTTACAGTGCTTACTTTAATCGATGAAATTTTAATTATTGTAGTCATCATTATTGAAAGATAATGTGCATTATAACAGGTATTTTATATGAATAATTATTTACATAAAGCTATGATTTTTTTTTATCTAAGGAAAAAAATATTAAATTAAATAATAAACTAAGCGCTATGATCTTCATTTTTATATATTTTTAAAAAATAATTTCATTAAGGAGGGTTTCATTAAATTGCAGTTTTAAAGGAATAACTTCAAGCGTGAAGTTTAATTAAACTTCTGAATCAATTTCGATATTGAAATGTTCTGAAGCTGCATGGAAGTGAAAAAAGCAGCAGAAACAGATAACATAATTTTTTAAAGCTGACCAAATTAATAAATTTGATAAAGAACTTAAATGATTTAACTTTCAAACATTCCGAATTTCTCTGTTCCCAGTATTGCAATTTTGATTTGATTATTTCCAAATGCCCGTTCCAATGTATCGTTTAGGCCACATCTTTGCAATATCTTCGACCAACAACTTGTGTATCTAATTAATAGTTTGCATTTTTGTCCTCAATAATGCAGAACATAAGAATGTAAATTGCAGCCAGAATAAACCTAAACGTTTTTTGCAAATAAACTGCCTCAAATTCTTTATCAAAGTAAGAATAAAATTAACAGCCCAGCATAAATACTCAACCAAAAATAGTATGTTTTGAAATACTACACAACTTTCTTTTACTACGCCCTGCCCATGTTTTAAAGAATTCCCTTGAATAATATTATTACAGAAGAATAACCACCTATTTTAATTTTAAGTTAATTTTTTTTATTTACGGATCAATTTATTAAAAATTCGGTATTTACTCATTTTGTTAAACAATTTTTCCTAAAATTTAGATTTTGTGATACTGTTATTATAGAATTCGCATCGAAAAATACCTGTCATACAAATATTTAGTAAGTTTCCACAGCAAATTACAGCCTGGGCGCACTTCATCCAAAGAATACACTGTTATAACTTGGCGATAGTTTAGCAAACGGTGCAGCATATTATAATCTCATCATGTACTTTCAATAATTTTACATTTAATATTTAATGATCGCCATTCAATGTTTTAAAAGGAAATATTCATTGGCACATTAAATAAAATATTTTCTAAATTATCAGTTGGTATCTGTGAAATTTTATTCTTTAATAACATTAAAAAGTCTAATAGAGTTGAAAATTCACAATGAAACCAAGCTTCGTACATTTAAAAAAAAAATACTTGCAAAATATATTTTTCAAATAAATAAAATGGACGTTCATACACAGATTACTCGCATTTTGGATGAATTGTTCTAAAGTTCGATCTAAGATAATTAAATATACTTACAATAAACCTGTATAAAACAAAAGAGATAAAACAATTATAACATTTTAATACAATTCTAAACCATTTCTTTAAGATAAAATTCTGGTTGTTTTAATTTTTGAATGGTTCCGTATTGTAGCAAAAAGCCCAATGTATATACATTTTTCAATAATTATTAAATCAAACAAAACCTATGACGTCGTTTTTATATTTCCAATAACGAACAATTTTATTTTAAATTGCAAACGATATTTTCATCCATGTTAAGTCAATGGAATCCATTAAAATAGTTATAACATACGATTGAAACATCGTACAAACTTAAAAATTATTACAAAAAATTTCTAATTTTTCATGTAAAGTACTCTGTAAATTTTATAAAGCTACGTTTTGTAGTTATGGAGTATTCCGTGTAAAGATCGGCATTCTAATTGGTTTATAATTTTTTATATTATATTTTCGCTTTTCTCCGTTGATTTTAACTGATTTTACTGTTGCCACTTCGTGAAACTTTGATGACGTGCGCTAAACAATGTCATAACATTCGAATGGAACATCGTAGAGACTTGAAAATAGTCGCGTTAAAATTCTTATTTTTTGAACTAATTATTCTGTGAATTTCAAATCTCTGCGTTTTGTATTTACGGAGCCTATAAAGTACTGACAAACATCCGGACAGATTTTGGAGATTTCTGCTTTATATATAAGACTAGCAAAATTACCCGTTCTTCGCACGAGGATAAATAAAATAACGACAAATGAAAGAAATATATGCATTTCCTCTCCTCCAGGGATTATCGCATATACCAGTTTAGAATTTCTACTAAAAAAATAATGTTTCTTTCATAAATTAAAATTTAAAATATCTTTATTTTTAATAAATTATAAGTTAAAGAAGTAAAAATATCTCTATACTATTTGGTCGCTAATACACCGATAAAAATCCAATAATTTCTAGAGTATCTGTCATAAGGAATGGAGTTTTAAAAATTAAATATTCCTGCACAAAAATATTTTTAGGAATTTATAGGAATTTTATTTCTGTACGGATATACATAGTTGCATGAAATCCCATAATAAAAAACGAAATTTTAAATTAATCATTAATTCCAAGTGGTATCAGCCTATGAGTATAAATAATATACTATCGTGTAAACGAAAGACAAACGTTTCGAACATGCTGATTTTTAACCCATTCCCCCTCTTACATTTTTACCATATGGGGAGGAGTGTACCAGTATACGCTTCCGGCTTCCATAACTCAACATAGAATCACCCTTAATGGATAAATTACATACCATCGTGTAAGAAAAAGTAAACCCTTTCAACCATGTAGATCATTTATCCTCTCCCTCTCTGAACTTTGTACCGAGTAGGGCCCAATACAGCGCGGTCTGTATCTAAACGATTTTTTTAACACGAATGTCAAAATTTAATCAGGACATTACTATAATATTTTAGTTTTCAATGCTTACTTTAATTGATGAAATTTTAATTATTGTTGTCATCATTATTGAAGGATAATGTGTATTATAATAGTTTTTTTTATATAAGAATAAGTTTTTACGTAGAACTACGAATTATTTTTATCAAATAAAAAATTATTAAATTAAATTATAAACAAAACGCTTTAATCGTAATTTTTCTATTATTTAAAAAAAAAATAGCTTCAAAAAGAGTTTCATTGCATTGTAGTTTTCAAGCATTACCTTCAAGCGTGATTTTTGTTGAAACTTCTAAATCAATTACGAAATTGAAATGTTCTTAAGCCGTATGGAAGTGAAAAAGACAACAAAATCCGAAAACAGAAGTTTGTAAAGATGGCCAAATTAGGAAATTTGATCTTGAACTTCAATGATTTAACTTTCAAAGCAATCAGAATTTCCATTTCCCAGTATTGCAATTTTAATTTGACTCTTTCTAAATGCCTGTTTCAATGTATCGTTTTGGCTACTTCTTTGCAATCTATTCGACCAGCAACTTGTTTATCTAATTAGTAGTTTGCATTTTTGACCTTTGGAATACAGAACATAAAAATTTACATTGCTGGCAGAATAAACCTAAACGTTTTTTGCAAATAAACTGCCTAAAATTCTTAATAAAAAAATCTTAACTTCCTGGCATAAATACAAAAAAAAAATGTACGTTTTAAAATACTACACATTTTTCTTCTGCTACGTCCAAATAACCATGTGTTAAATAATTCCAATGAATACTATTATTACAGAAGAATAGCCACCTATTTTCATTTTTAATAATTAATTTTATTTCCGGAACATTGTAATAAAAATTCTGTATTTACACATTTTATTAAAAAAAATTCTAAAATTTTGATTTTGTGATACTATTGTTATTGCATTTGCATCAAAAAATACCTGTCATAAAAATACTTAGTAAGTTTCCACAGTAAATTAAAGCCAAAACGCACTTTATCCAAAGAATAAACTATTAAAACTTGACGACATAATTATTTAGCAAACGGTCAAATATTATAAACTCACCATGTACGTTAAATAATTCTAAATTTCATTCTTAATGTTCGCCATTTAATGTTTTAAAAGAAAATATTACTTTGCACATTAAATAAAAAAAATATCATTAGCAGTTGGTATCTGTGGAATTTTATTCGTTTAATAATTCGTTAATACACAAATTAATCGCATTATGAAAGTATTGTTCTAAAAGTTAGATCTTAGACAATCAAATATAGTTACAATTAACCTGCATACATACAAACAAAACAAAAGACACAAAACAACTGTAAAACCTTTCCATAAGGTAAAATTCTAGTTATTTTAATTTTTGCAATTATCCGTATTGTAGTAAAATGACCAATGTGGGAATATTTTCAGTAATTATTAAATCAAACCAAACTTATGACGTCATTTTTATACTGTAAAAAACGAAATTCGCAAACGATATCATCATCAATGTTAAGTCAATGGAATACATTAAAATAGTTATAATAAACGAATGGAACATCGTACAAACTTAAACATTATCACAAAAAACGTCTAATTGTTCAAGTAAACTTCTCTGTAAATTTCATTAAGCTACGTTGTGTAATTATGGAGTATTTCGTGTAAAGATCGGCATTCTAATTGATTCATAATTATTTTATATTATATTTTCGCTTTTCTCCGTTGATTTTAACTGATTTTACTGTTGCCACTTCGTGAAACTTTGCTGACGTACGCTAAAAAATGTCATAACTTTCGAATGGAACATCGTAGAGACTTGAAAATAGTCGCGTTAAAATTCTTATTTTTTGAACTAATTATTCTGTGAATTTCAAATCTCTGCGTTTTGTATTTACGGAGCCTATAAAGTACTGACAAACATCCGGACAGATTTTGGAGATTTCTGCTTTATATATAAGACTAGCAAAATTACCCGTTCTTCGCACGAGGATAAATAAAATAACGACAAATGAAAGAAATATATGCATTTCCTCTCCTCCAGGGATTATCGCATATACCAGTTTAGAATTTCTACTAAAAAAATAATGTTTCTTTCATAAATTAAAATTTAAAATATCTTTATTTTTAATAAATTATAAGTTAAAGAAGTAAAAATATCTCTATACTATTTGGTCGCTAATACACCGATAAAAATCCAATAATTTCTAGAGTATCTGTCATAAGGAATGGAGTTTTAAAAATTAAATATTCCTGCACAAAAATATTTTTAGGAATTTATAGGAATTTTATTTCTGTACGGATATACATAGTTGCATGAAATCCCATAATAAAAAACGAAATTTTAAATTAATCATTAATTCCAAGTGGTATCAGCCTATGAGTATAAATAATATACTATCGTGTAAACGAAAGACAAACGTTTCGAACATGCTGATTTTTAACCCATTCCCCCTCTTACATTTTTACCATATGGGGAGGAGTGTACCAGTATACGCTTCCGGCTTCCATAACTCAACATAGAATCACCCTTAATGGATAAATTACATACCATCGTGTAAGAAAAAGTAAACCCTTTCAACCATGTAGATCATTTATCCTCTCCCTCTCTGAACTTTGTACCGAGTAGGGCCCAATACAGCGCGGTCTGTATCTAAACGATTTTTTTAACACGAATGTCAAAATTTAATCAGGACATTACTATAATATTTTAGTTTTCAATGCTTACTTTAATTGATGAAATTTTAATTATTGTTGTCATCATTATTGAAGGATAATGTGTATTATAATAGTTTTTTTTATATAAGAATAAGTTTTTACGTAGAACTACGAATTATTTTTATCAAATAAAAAATTATTAAATTAAATTATAAACAAAACGCTTTAATCGTAATTTTTCTATTATTTAAAAAAAAAAATAGCTTCAAAAAGAGTTTCATTGCATTGTAGTTTTCAAGCATTACCTTCAAGCGTGATTTTTGTTGAAACTTCTAAATCAATTACGAAATTGAAATGTTCTTAAGCCGTATGGAAGTGAAAAAGACAACAAAATCCGAAAACAGAAGTTTGTAAAGATGGCCAAATTAGGAAATTTGATCTTGAACTTCAATGATTTAACTTTCAAAGCAATCAGAATTTCCCGTTTCCCAGTATTGCAATTTTAATTTGACTCTTTCTAAATGCCTGTTTCAATGTATCGTTTTGGCTACTTCTTTGCAATCTATTCGACCAGCAACTTGTTTATCTAATTAGTAGTTTGCATTTTTGACCTTTGGAATACAGAACATAAAAATTTACATTGCTGGCAGAATAAACCTAAACGTTTTTTGCAAATAAACTGCCTAAAATTCTTAATAAAAAAATCTTAACTTCCTGGCATAAATACAAAAAAAAAATGTACGTTTTAAAATACTACACATTTTTCTTCTGCTACGTCCAAATAACCATGTGTTAAATAATTCCAATGAATACTATTATTACAGAAGAATAGCCACCTATTTTCATTTTTAATAATTAATTTTATTTCCGGAACATTGTAATAAAAATTCTGTATTTACACATTTTATTAAAAAAAATTCTAAAATTTTGATTTTGTGATACTATTGTTATTGCATTTGCATCAAAAAATACCTGTCATAAAAATACTTAGTAAGTTTCCACAGTAAATTAAAGCCAAAACGCACTTTATCCAAAGAATAAACTATTAAAACTTGACGACATAATTATTTAGCAAACGGTCAAATATTATAAACTCACCATGTACGTTAAATAATTCTAAATTTCATTCTTAATGTTCGCCATTTAATGTTTTAAAAGAAAATATTACTTTGCACATTAAATAAAAAAAATATCATTAGCAGTTGGTATCTGTGGAATTTTATTCGTTTAATAATTCGTTAATACACAAATTAATCGCATTATGAAAGTATTGTTCTAAAAGTTAGATCTTAGACAATCAAATATAGTTACAATTAACCTGCATACATACAAACAAAACAAAAGACACAAAACAACTGTAAAACCTTTCCATAAGGTAAAATTCTAGTTATTTTAATTTTTGCAATTATCCGTATTGTAGTAAAATGACCAATGTGGGAATATTTTCAGTAATTATTAAATCAAACCAAACTTATGACGTCATTTTTATACTGTAAAAAACGAAATTCGCAAACGATATCATCATCAATGTTAAGTCAATGGAATACATTAAAATAGTTATAATAAACGAATGGAACATCGTACAAACTTAAACATTATCACAAAAAACGTCTAATTGTTCAAGTAAACTTCTCTGTAAATTTCATTAAGCTACGTTGTGTAATTATGGAGTATTTCGTGTAAAGATCGGCATTCTAATTGATTCATAATTATTTTATATTATATTTTCGCTTTTCTCCGTTGATTTTAACTGATTTTACTGTTGCCACTTCGTGAAACTTTGCTGACGTACGCTAAAAAATGTCATAACTTTCGAATGGAACATCGTAGAAACTCGAAAATAGTCACGTTAAAATTCTTATTTTTTGAACTAACTATTCTATGAATTTCAAAGCTCTGCGTTGTGTAGTTACGGAGCTTATTTTGTACTGACAAACAAACAAACAAACAAACCAACAAACCAACATCCGGACAGATTTTGGAAATTTCAGCTTTATATATAAGACTAGCAATATGGCCCGGCGTTGCTCGTGGTTACTTTGCACAGTAAGAGCTGCGCGATTTTGTCTTGTCAGAGTAGCCATCGCATATCACTTTCTGTGCACTGTGAAAAATAAACTTTATCAAAATCCAGATTTACTTTGAATATTACCCAGAATTACTTCGAGTATTTGAAATACCTAAATCTATTTTTATGTTCACGACTTTACATGCTATTGCGACTACTGTTTAAACTGATGTTTTTGTAAAATGTTTATTTTTTTTAAATAAAAATTCCTAAAATTTTTTTTAATTGGATATTTTTTGCATAAAAATTAACCATTTAGTAACAATAAACCTTTGTAGAAAAATTTCACATTCATTAGTTTTAATATTGGTGACGCAATATATCAAAGAAAAAATATTGCATTATTCCAAATCAAAATAATGTATCGTATTTGGTGAATTTTTTTTGTGTTTTTTTTTTGTGCCAATTGGTGACCGGAGTCTATATATCCGTCTTTCAACATAATTTCATAAAGGTCAATATTTACGGACAATATTTCTTATAAAAATTAATTATCAAATATTCATTTTTGAATTCCAATAATATGTTTTTGAGGTAAAAATTTAAAAATAAGCTACATGGAGGTATAAATATAGAAAACCTTAAATTAAACTTTCAGGGTGGCCCATTTCAACACCATAGAAATATTCGACTCCGTAACAAAAAGCACTATTGTCATAAAAGTTAAATTGTTCAGAACATGAATACACATGGCGTCAGTCAAAAGAGCTGGTTCATCTTCTTCCTTCGGTTGGCGAAGTTTTTGTTAACGACGTTAATTTTGTTATTTGGACACTAATTTAGCCATTGTGATGATATTTTTAAATATAGGACCTCTATTTTAACTCATTTGGCAACATTTTTATTGATTTGTAGGAATTTTTAATTCATTTGGCGACATTTTTAATTCATTTGGCAATATTTATTATTCATTTGGCGACATTAAAAAAATTATTTTTCAACATTTGGCGACATTAAAAAAATTATTTTGCAACATTTGGCGACATTTGTAATTTATTTGGCGATATTTGGCGACATTTTTAAATTCATTTGGAAACATTTGGTGACATTTTTAATTTATTTGCAAAAAATTGGCGACATTTTTAATTCGTTTGGCGACATTTTTAATTCATTTGGCGACATTTACTCTTCAGCCAATCAAAATAAATCGTTTATCCCCGTATTGTCGAAAAATATTTTTGATCGCCAAGGTGATTTTTAACAATAATGTTATGAGGGGAAGATCGAGATGTAAATTTCCCATAGGCGTAATGTTAGAGAAAGTGGAAAAAGTTCTATAACTTTTGAATGGTTGCAGATATCCACATGAAACAAAGTGCATATTTTAAACTAAGAAAAGATTGTTCACATGGTGCAAGTTTCATAAAAATCCGTGCAGTAGTTTTTGAGTTAAATCCGGACAAACAGACAGACAGACAGACAAAAAAATTTTAAATGTGATTTTCGGAATCAGTGTATCTTAATTCGTGGAGAAAACGCAAAATGAGGGGTTTTGTTCGATTCCACTGACAGACACTCCATTCTTATATATAAGTATTGATAAGGAATATTTACTAACTGAATCAGAATAAAATATGGTTTGTTTTGGGGTATTATAAATAAAATCAATACATCCCCTCATAGTGATGACAATGCGCATTATTAAAGATAGGTACTTAAACATAAGTAAAATGTACTCATTTTGATTATATTCGATACTTATCATAGTTCCGAATACACAAGTTTCATTTTTGAATAAGACATGTACAAATAAATGAGTAAAATGAATCAAAAGAGTATTGCTTGCCTACATAAGCTGCCTTCATAAATCACTTTCAATAAATTTAAACAATTACGACCCAGACTTACTGAGAATCGAACCCAGATACCAACGCACCGCAGTCCAGTTCCTTATCCGTTATAGCACCAGGACGACGTCATCAAATAATATGGAAAACTATCTTCTGAACAAATATTTTAAGTGTGTCAGGTCGCTTTGTTAAGGTGCATTGAGCAGAATCTGAGATTAGCAATATTAAACCATTCTGCTCATTTTTACGAAATTTTTACGTACTTAAATTTGAGAACGTCATCGCTCTTACGATGCAATTGTACTCAAAGAAATACGAGTATGTCCAAGTACTAATTTTTAAGCAATTTTTGTACAGTGTATATTTCTTTAATTATTGCTTACAAATAATTTAATTTCGAGTTTCAGATATGTAGATAATCTTATAGTCTTTAACTGCAGTGATATGGATTTTCTAACAGATTTATATCTAAAAGAACTTACTTTAAAAAGAACTAATGAAGATTATTTACAAGCTAATGATTTGGATTTAAATATTGAGGTTAGGTTAACAATGGAATTAATAATATTAGTATATATCATAAAAGAAGGTATTTTAAATTTGAAGTCATTACACTTACAAATTATCATAGTAATTTAAATTATAGGATTTTTTATAATATATTTCACTCACAATTTTGTGGAATAATTTTTTTTAATAATAAATATAAAAACTTGAAAGCTCTTAATATTTTGAAAAAGAGTCTAATTAAAAATGATTTTTTTAAGAAATTTCTGCTATATCAATGGATTAATATTTGAAATAAATGAAATATAGGACCAGTATGGTGATCTCTTTCTCTTTTAAATTTTGTTTATATTGTTTATTAAGGACAGAGGGCGCCATTGTTGCTCTTTTCCTTGTTAAAGAGTATGGAGTTTTTGGGTGTTTCTCTTTTGATATATAAAGGACACGTTAAAAGACTGAACTATTAATTGAATGTTATATTACTGCTGGTTTCTACTTTTATACATATTGTTCATGTTTTTATACGATACCGTTTAAACATTAGTAAAAAGCTTTATATTTATTTGTTGTGTTACCTATTTTGCGTTTTGAGATCCAAATATGAATATTATTGTGGAATTATAAAGGTATGGATACATTTATTTTTATTTGATTTGAATTTATCTTCATGTCTATATGTTTGACTTTCCATTCCTTTATTCCTAGGATTTCGGTATTTCATGATCTGTTTTTGGTTTAATACCTACATATCATTCAGAAAAATCTCAGCTAGGAGTTAATAGGAACCCTACAAATAAAATTAATCGGTTCTCCTTGCTATCTTACTTTTATTTATAATTTAAATCTTGTCCACTTTATCTTATTTATAATTTCGATAGTTGGCTTGTTTACAATATTCTTAAATATTAAATACTATTTAAAAATTTCATATTCAAATTTTGTATTATAAGGTTACGTTACTCAGCTAACTTTTCATTGTAAAATATTCACACTACAAAGATTGAAATTGAATAAAAATGGCAATTTTATTTAAAATTTTTAGTTTTTTAAGTATGGAATAACAGCCTTTTTTAAAAGTTATAAAGAGTTTTTACTCTTATTATGTTTATATATATATATATATATATATATATATATATATATATATATATATATATATATATATATATATATATATATATATATATATATATATTTGCTCAGCGAACATGGAAATTAGTTTAAAAATTATTTATACGTAACTGTGAACATATGTGGTTCTTTTTTTAGCATTTTTTCTATTAACACATTTTTTTTAAAGTGTGGCTTAATTATATTTGTAAATTTAATTGAGATTTTTATTAAACATCACTTCTAGTTTCTTTAACTACTTTGCGCGTAGAATATGCTTAGAAAATTGTAATCAATGTAATATCTATATAAATCGAAAAAATTGTGGTTAAAAAATACAAATCGTTTAAAACTGTCACAAGTTTATGAAAGTTTCTTAAAAGGAGAGCACAAAAATCTTTCTTGGCATAAGATCTTCCAATAAGATCTTTCAAAAGATCTTCCAATAAGATCTTTCATAAGATCTTCTAATAAGCTCTTTCATAAGATTTTCCAATAAGATCTTTCATAAGATCTTCCAATAAGATCTTTCATAAGATCTTCCAATAAGATCTTTCATAAGATCTTCCAATAAGATCTTCCAATAAGATCTTTCATAAGATATTTCAATAAGATCTTTCATAAGATCTTTCATAAGATCTTCCTATAAGATCTTTCATAATATCTTCTAATAATATCTTTCATAAGATCTTCTAATAAGATCTTTCAATGAGATCTTTCTTGATAACAAACTAAGTTAGTTTATTGTGAATTGCATTATTTTAACTATTCAGCTCATTCGATTGATTGATTTCAAAACTCCTACCTACACCTTTTAATGGTCTCAAAAACAATCAGGTCGCAAAACCCATTACCTTATTTGCTATTTTAGATTGGTTTTGAGAAAACCAATTGCTTTATTGATTGCATCTACGACCAAACGATCCGAATAAGAGCAGTCAGAGATTTAATGGCTCCTGAGATAGAGACGGTTTCCCCTAGCCCTCCTAAAAATAAATATTCGTCGAGGAAGCCTCCCATTTTTACTTTCTATTTTTTTTTTATTCCAGACACCTAAAAATTTACTTTATACTCGGAGATAGGAGAAAACCCGTTTTGGGGGCCTTTTTACGCAACTATAAACTTGGAATTTCTGGCTCTATAAGATAGCGCCGCCTCCCGTGTTAGTTTACGCTTTTAGGTGGGTAGATTTTAGGATAGACCAGGAGTGATGGGAAGGGCCCTCACATAAGCGGGCCAACCTCAATCCAACGGGCCGTAAGCGGTGACAGCGAAACCCCGTAAAACCGACGCGCGCAGTTCCCGTCCGCAATCGCTATTAATTCCAAGGCGCTACGGCGGAGGAATAGAATCCCAGCGCGGAAGGACACAGAGGCTGGCTTTAAATTTGATCCCCCGGTCCGAGAGAAGCGGGGCCAAGGGCCCGGGCCATTAATTTCACTTAGGGAGGGCCCTCGGATCGATGTCGCCGGGCCTCTTGAAATTTTAGAGCGCGCGCGGACATAAATTCGCCCGCCTTTTGGGTTGGAAAGTGCAAAGACAGTTTAGCGATCCCATCAACCGCTAATGACTTTTCGTTCGCAGGTGTCAGACTGTAATGTGAGTGATGTGGCGGAGAGAATCCGGAGAATGCGGAGGGGGGTTGCCGGAATGTCGCCAAAGGCTCGCCAATCCCTCCCTGCACTGCTTCGCTTTCTTGATATTCACATTTTGTTTGCGTCGAAATCTAACACTGAACTCTGATTTTAAATATCCATATATTTACATACTACAGTGCTGTTAGGAGCTGATTTGTCTTAGAAAACTCTTTACGTTTCCTTCTAATAAGTTGTACTGGAGGTGATTTTTAAAATATAATTATTTTTAAAATTAATATTTTTAACTGTTCTGTTCTCTCTTTCTTTCTTTCTGTCTCTCTCTCTCTCTCTCTCTCTTTCTCTCTCTCTCTCTCTCTCTCTCTCTCTCTCTCTCTCTCTATATATATATATATATATATATATGGTGTTTCTTTAATTAGAATGCAGTCATTATGAATTTGAGAGAGATTCAATCATGTACATGTAGGTAAAACTAAGGGCCGAAAATTAGGTTAAAAAATTTATTACACAGATTCCAGAGCACGACACATTTCAGTTTCGAGGTTACATCGTGAGTCTGTACACCAGACGGATATTTTTAGAAAGATAATGCACTTTGGACACCTCTGATCGGTTCATCTAAGTTTCACTTCGTCTTTTCAAGGTTGCGTGGGAGGGAAAGCAGTCAAATGTGGAATGCTGACTCATCCGAAATCTACGAGTAGGATATTGCATCATGAGATGAAATATGTTGGATGCTTTGTTACTAGGAAAAGGGGCGATATCCAAAGTTAATTAAAGTAATGTTATAATTTTAAAGTGGGGAAAAGTGTTAGAAAATATCTCACATATATATATATATATATATATATATATATATATAATTATTTTTCAAAGAGTCATATATAACATGACTGTTTTTAATTTTTTTTTATATTCAACTGCATAGGCTAAATAGCTTTCGTAGAGACTTCGATACAATGATTTATTTGACACCTAACATAAATGATGTAAATATCATAACCAGTTCCAATATGACGTTAAAAAATAAATGCTCTTTTTGTAGATATCATACCTTATTTATGGACACAATCGCTGTCATATGAGTTGTATTAACCTCTTGGACAAACAAAGAGTGATTTAAATACAACTCATATTACAGACTACGGTATTGGTATTGTGAATTGTATACACTTCCTATAAACCGTGCAATCCTGATGTAGACGTATTCTGCATAGCATCCCGCACAAAAAACTGATCTTGTCCTAGATTTTTCCTGGAAAGGTTATTTTTTATGCGATTATGATATTTTATCGTAACTGTTACCGCCCACATTGGACATGACGCTGCGTGAGTTATATAAACTAACGCAAGAAAGTCATAGAATTTTATTACTTCAAAATTTCCATACATGTTAAATTTGAATCATTTTAAAATATAATCATAAAATAACAAAACATAGCACCTTGAGCCCATATCTTTACTATTGTGGCAATGAATATGCTGATACCTAAGACTTTCCCAACTTAGCTTTGCCCAACTCTCTCTCCAACTAAATTTGAATTGTAACTTTTAAGTTCACCCCAAGAGGGGCGATTCCCCGCCAAGTGTGGCCGGAGAAATCCGTCGACTGTAAAGTCGTGCTTCTGCGGAGTTTTAAAATAAGTGAGCGTTCCCAAGGGGGCGGGGGGAGGGGCTCTAGCACCGCGAGACCAGATTGGATAGGGAGGTAATGGAAAACCCCGCCGCACTCCATATCTGTCACTGCGCTAATCCCGGCCCCCGCGATCTTTACACACACCTCGGACCGAGCAACCCGGGCCAACTTGGCGCGGTAATTGAGTGGAATGCGCTAATTGGCCGCGATTCCACATCGGGAGAATTAGCGGGAATTAGAGCGGCTGCAAAAATAAACTCGCGCGCTTTCGACTAATGAAAGGAAAGAAGGAGCGAGCGAGCGAAAGAGAGAGATAGAGAGAATTTAAGTCGACACGAAATTGCGTTAAGTTGGCGGGATAATTGCACTAATTGCATTGCCCGCAAAATAAACATCTTTTGCCGTTGCCAGACGAGAAGATTCTAATGAATGAATGGCGTCGGATTAGCGGTTGGTTTCTTCCCTTTCAGAAAATTCCACCAGACGATAAATTGATTTTGGAATTCGAAATAAGTTCTAATTCCCCTCGTTCTTAGAATAAAGAAGTGTTTAGTTCAATTATCTAATTCGAGGCGCTTGGCAATTACGGTTACGACTTTTCCAGGAATTATTTACCATATAAGATGTGGTCTTTTCAAGCGGAGTTATCATTAGGTTAAATTTAATTATCGTTTTATGCGGACGTGTATAATGATTTTTCTGCAGATGGATTTTTGCTAATCTGTTTCGAATAGATAACGCGTAATTCGGTTTTGCTGTCGTGGAGCTGCGCAGTTGGGAATTTAATTGAGTTAATAATTTTCTTATTATTTCACTCAAAGGAAATGAGCGTAAGTTGTTTATTTATTAGACAATTGAATGAATCTGAATTTATAAACTTTTTTCTTAGGAAATTAGAAGATTTATATTGAAGTGATTCTAAGAATTGAGTTACAGTTTAATTGTTTGAAAGGGACTTACAATTCAAACGAAAGCCAATATATCTTTAATAAAAAAGACAAAATTTGTGTGTGAACCTTAAAACGTCTACTTCTTTTCTCTCTTACCCCCTGTATATATATATATATATATATATATATATATATATATATATATATATATATATATATATATATATATATATATATATATATATATATATATATATATATATATATATATATATATATATATATATATATATATATATATATACAATTTGAGACCTTATTGTATACTTCTCTGTATTAAGAATATATTAGTAGTAAAGCGCGTTTTACAGAATTCTTCTTTATATCCTCCTTTAAACTTCTAACACTTAAATTGTAGTTAAAATTAAGATTTATTCTCTTAAAATATCTATACTAAATTGAAGAATATATATGCGATCATTTTTGAATTAAATAAATTAATAAATGATTATTAATATGAGAAGAGAAAAAAGAAATGGCAAACAAATGAGTGAAACAGTCAGATGTTATGAATACAGGTGTCAAAACGCAAAAGTGTATTTCGTTTTCTACTTGTTACTGTACTTTAGCAGTGAAACACGTTTTACAGAACACTGTTTTCCTTCAATATTACAATTTGTGTAATCCACTAATAACTTTTATACTTATTATATAATTAGAACTTTATATTGACACTTAATTATAATTATCTGTGCATTGTGAATGGAATAAATAACGACAAATAACTAGATTAATAAACTACATTGTACATTTTGAGACCTTATTGTACATTTCTCTGCATTGAGAGTATATTAGTAGTGAAGCGCGTTTTACAGAATCCTTTTTTATATCCAAGGCAACTGACACTTAAATTGTAGTTAAAATTAAGAATTATTCTTTTAAAATATCTATACTAAATTGAAGAACTTATATGCGATCATATTATAATTAGATAAATTTAGGAATAATTATTAATATGAGAAGAGAAAAAATAAATAGCAAACAAATGAGTGGAACAGTCAGATTTTATGAATATAGGTGGGAATAAATAACGACAAATAACTAGATTAACAAACTACTTTGTACAATTTGAGACCTTATTGTACATTTCTCTGCATTGAGAGTATATTAGAAGTGAAGCGCGTTTTACAGAATCCTTTTTTATATACAAAGCAACTGACACTTACATTGTAATTAAAATTAAGAATTATTCTTTTAAACTATCTATACTAACTTGAAGAACATATATGCGATCATTTTAGAATTAAATAAATTACTAAATAATTATTAATATGAGAAGAGAAAAAATAAATAGCAAATAAATGAGTGGAATAGTCAGATTTTATGAATATAGGTGGGAATAAATAACGACAAATAACTAGATTAACAAACTATATTGTACAATTTGGAGACTTTATTGTACATTTCGCTGCATTGAGAGTATATTAGTAGTGAAGCGCGTTTTACAGAATCCTTTTTCTATATACAAATCAATTGACACTTAAATTGTAGTTAAAATTAAGAATTATTCTTTTAAATATCTATACTAAATTGAAGAACATATATGCGATCATTTTTTAATTAGATAAATTAATAAATAATTGTTAATATGTGAAGAGAAAAAAAATAGCAAATAAATGAATGGACCAGTCAGATTTTATGAATATAGGTTGGAATAAATAACGACAAATATCCAGATTAACAAAATACATTTTACAATTTGAGACCTTATTGTACATTTCTCTGCATTGAGAGTATATTAGTAGTGAAGCGCGTTTTACGGAATCCTTTTTTTATATTCACAAAGCAACTGACACTTAAATTGTAGTTAAAATTAAGAATTATTCTTTTAAAATATCTATACTAAATTGAAGAACATATGTACGATAATTTTTTATTAGATAAATTAATAAATAATTGTTAATATGTGAAGAGAAAAAAGAATTAGCAAACAAATGAGTGGGCCAGTCAGATTTTATGAATATAGGTTGGAATAAATAACGACAAATAACTAGATTAACGATATTTTACAATTTGACAATTGTAACATTTTACAATATGAGACTTTATTGTACATTTCTCTGTATTGAGAGAATATTAGTAGTGAAGCCCGTTTTACAGAATCCTTTTTTATATCCAAAGCAACTGACACTTAAATTGTAGCTAACATTAAGAATTATTCTTTTAAACTATCTATACTAAAATGAAGAACATATATGCAATCATTTTAGAATTAGATAAATAATTATTAATATGAGAAGAAAAAAAAATAGCACACAAATGAGTTAAACAGTCAGATTTTATGAATATAGGTGGCAAACTGTAAAAGTGTATTTTGTTTCTTACTTATTAGTACTATACACTCGCAACTGTGTAAACGTTTTAAAATAATTAAATACGGCTGAGTTATAATAAGTAAATGCTACAATTTCAATTTATTACTGTTTAAAAAATAAATAAAGCTCAACAAAATTATATTTTGGGCAAACGTTTAAAAGTAATAAAAAATGATGATTATTTTTATTAAATGTTAAAATTAATACGATTTTCTGATCATAGATGGCGATGCACGTAAAGACATTTCAAAGTTAGAATTGCAAATTTATTCCAAGAATCGTTTTATTTGAAGAGCGACATTAGACATTTAATTTGTTAATTACAAATAAAAAATATTGGTACAAATATGTAGTATTTTTAAATGAGGGTATCCAATTTATTTTTTATTTTCTTTATTTTTACCAAAATCAGAAAAAAATTTAATGTTATTAAAACAGATTGTCAGTGATAAAAAAAAAGTTGAGAAGATTTTATAAAACACATCGCAAAATAAAATAAAAATTCTTTATAATAAACAACCGATTTATAGTTAAAAACTGAATGAGCTTTTAAGAGTCAAGTAAAACTTTCATTTAAATCAAAAGAAAGTTTTAATATATTTAATTTTTAATAAATTTAGTAATTTATATATTTTTATTTAAATTGCCTAAATTTTTTGTCTAACATAATCCGTTAGTTATTTATAAATGAGGCATCTAGTTTCAAAACAAGGTAGATCCATTTTTATAAATTTTACCAGAAAACGCCAAAAACGATTGACCTTTGAATTTAAATATATGACTTCGAATGCTGTTGGTTAATATTGTTTCGCAAAAAAAACTTTTTCTTTTTGTAAAAAAATATTTAAAAACAGCAACAAATTTACGAAAAATGTGAAACTACCTGGTATTGAAAACAGGTGGATACAAACAAATGTTCTATGTAATTTATTAATATATGTATTTTAAATTGTTTATGCTGTCGGCAATACTTCATTAATATTTAAATATTCGAACTGTGTAAAATTATAAGAAATTCTGGTTATTATTGATTTAATACTCAAGGGGAAATTAAAAAAAAATACCATGCGCTAAGTCTATTTGAATGGAACCCAAAGGCTATAAATGATGGTTAAAAAGTTTTAATTTGTTAAATAAAAAGTGTTTTTATTTATAACGTTAGACTGTAAATAACAAATATAAAAAATTGATCACTAATATAAATTGAATTGTTTGTTTTTAAATATTGTTCAATTGATAAGTAATTAAAAAATTGTGTAAATATAAAATAATATCTAAAATATCAAAATACTTTCTTATTATAAATGATATTTATAACTTGAAATATTTTGAAAAGAGCAAGTTTGGTTTCACTTCATTCATAATTTTTCAAATTTGGTTTTTGATATGTGACGTTTTATTCAAATTTTAAATAATTAGGAGTATCTTAAATAATTTTTTTATTTAATCGATCTCAGATCTTTTATGCTCACCAATCAAACGTATTATTTAATCGATTTGACAAATGAGTAAATTACTTTTAGTAAAAATTTAAGTTATAAAGTTTGTAATAAATATTTTTTAAAAAGTTAAATTTGTTAAATAAAAATATACATCTAGGAGGTTTTTTAAATGCAAGTTTAGAACATTCAATATTATTAAAAAAATTAAATCAAATCAAATACATAATTTGAAGAATAATTTAAACATTTATTAAATTCATTTAATAATTTTATCCATTTAACCTATTTCAATGACAATTAGATACTAGTCGAAATTTTCAAATTTGATGTCCGTTACATAATATTAAAAAATTAAATTGTGAAAAAGAAAACCGTTAAAAATGTTTAAAAAAGAATTTACTGGCCGATTTTTTTTATGGAATAACTTAATCAATTATAAGTTGAATTTTGATATATATTTCTTATTTTAAAATTAAATTAAAGCTTTTAGTTGTGGACTAGATTATTAAAACATTTCTTTAAATTTTCAAACCCCAAAAAATATTGTTTGTAGAGACCCTTTGATATCCTTCGAGTCGAAAACAAATTTTAAATTATTTTCATCATTAAATAAAAAAAATATTTCAACACCATACACGGTACACTGCCATTCAATGCTTTGTGTTTAAATGTTCTACAATCGCATTTTTTTACAACCCTATTTTTGTTCTTTAATCACCTCTAATTATTCTAGCGAAACAGGTTTCGTTCTTAAAGATTAAACCAGATAGTAAAAAAGCCATATAACGCCCCAAACACTTTTTCTTAATCACTGCGACAATGAAACTTGTTAAGAAGCAGGAGGATTTTCGAATAATCTTTCGAATAATATCTCCTCGCGCATGCAATTTTTTAAGTCCCTCATTTTGGCAACAGCCAGAAGCCACTTAGCGAACAGCACTCTGGGAAGGAGACAGCAATTAATTAGCAAGCGAAAAAGCGGCGCAGCGTTGTTCCATATTAGCTCGCAAATTTAAGCCCTAATGTAAGAATTAATAACCTAGATTAAAGATATCACTTAACAATGATTATCTGGGCGAACTCTAATTTGGTAACGCTTCGCGCTTGAGCGAAGGAGTGAAAATAAGGAAAACTCTCATTAAAATGACTCTGCCACTAGAGGGCGCTATTAGCGGTTCAAGAGAGCTACTTTAACTTCCACTTCCCTTCTTGTTTGATATACATATTTTTTTTTTCGAAGTTTCTTTAGATTCTGGCAACGCCATCGCCATTTTTTTCCCTTCAAAAAATAAAACACTTCCGTTCGAAAAACAAGTTGTCGACTAGGATGAAAAACTCCGCTATAAAATTCAGGATGAGCACTGTTTCGATATTAAATAACTGTCTAAATTACTTTTACGCTTAGAAGTTTCCCTCACCGCCGCTGATTAGTTTTTTTTCGTTCCATTTTTTTTTTTACTTCTTCTTCATCCGAGAGAGTTTGAGGAAATTAGAATGTAATGGAGACTTTCCATCAAATTTTTTTTCCCGCCTTTTTCGGTGAGGCGAATTCCCTCCGCCCAAACGACGGTCATTAAAAAACTCCAGAATTAATTGAAGTGCCATGCCTAGTCTATTAATGGCGCTCGAAAACCCTTTTCATCAAATCTACCGTTGAATGGGAGGTTTTTACAGCGACAACTTTCCATTAGCAAACGTTCGAAAAAAAAATCGTCTGCCAGGGAGCGGAAAACTCAGAACCTTTTTTTCGCTAACTTCTTCTCTCTTCGAATTTAACCGGTCTTTAATTTTTTTATTTTCGCTAGATTTTTCTTCTTCTAAATATTTTTCTAAAGCGTCGCTATCCGGTTAAGGGGTAATTTAGAAAC
Organism: Troglohyphantes excavatus; assembly: GCA_963932185.1. Lineage (NCBI taxonomy): Eukaryota > Metazoa > Arthropoda > Arachnida > Araneae > Linyphiidae > Troglohyphantes > Troglohyphantes excavatus. The sequence goes on from OZ010671.1 coordinate 19,691,564, forward strand.
TGGTGACTAATTTAAAAGTTTCGCATTTGATTAAATGCGTTGGCGGCTTTATGCCTTAAGCTCCTTCCGACCTTTTTTAATCATCGTTATTGGTAATAAGTTAGGAGTTTTTAAGGCGATTCTTTTCGCAATTAGTCGCAATTTTCGATGAACGATCTCGGGAAATGTGATTGGCTAGATTTTTAGCGTCAGTTTGATGGGATAATTCATTGGAAATCATGGTTGCAGAATTTTTGGGAAATATAATGGGATGCTTTTATTAATATAAATTCTTGTTTTGAGAGCTATAAAATATTTCATGTAATTTATTTTATATATGGGTATACACTCAAACCTGTTTTTGTGAAGTCTTTTTTTGTGCGATTTTTTTTGTGCAATTTTTTTTGTGCGATTTTTTTTTGTGCGGTATATGAAAATTTCAATCAAAAATTGGAACATAATTGATTATCTGGCTACCGAGACATAGTGACCGTCTAGTGAAACAACAGTCGTCTCAAAAACTGATCATCGACTACATGGTAACTGAAAAAAAGTCAACTCTAAACGAGTGCGAGGTAGTATCTTTTTAAGTGACGAAAGCGATTTTGAACCAGTTTACCACAAGAAAGTTCGCGTATTGTCAGACTACGAAGGATAATGATTATACATTTTGAAAAGTTTTGTATGTGTAAAATAAGTACATATGTAAATAAAATATTTAAAAATGATCGCATTTGTATTTTCTAAATCAGATTCCAAAAGATTTGGCGAGATTCCCAGTAACTGCCAAGCCTCGTGTCTTGATTTCGTTTAAAAAAACAATTCCTAGTTATTCCGTAAGGTTTTGAGTAATTTTCTACGTGAGCCTTTTTTTTGCGGTCCCTATCCACCGCATAAAAAAATATTTTTTAATTGTGTTGCGAAAACTATTTTTTATAGCTACTCCTGAAGTTTTGTGCGATTTTTTATGCGTTTTTTATGTGGTCCTTATCCACCGCACAAAAACAGGTTTGAGTGTATTTAATTTATTTTCTGGTTAGTTAAGTTATATTGAAAGAAACACTGAGCTAAAATAATATAGACAGTGGAGTGAGGACTCTAGTGGACGACATTGTATTTTACCGTGGAACGCGGATGCATACTATTCTGAAGAGAAGGTTGACAGAATATTCTACCTTCGCTTTTTTTGCTTTGGAAGTCGCGTTACATCGGTCATGAGCCTTTTATTAATTAATTAATATTTTTGTCCTCTTTTTCTTGTAAGTAAAAAAGTATGAAAAAACATCAAATGTGTAACATTTAATGTGGTTTTAAAACTAAGATGCATGCATTTTATACAAACACCATGCGAAAAATGACTATATTTTCTAGCTTTGCCCCAAAAAAATTGTAAAGTGGTCACCACACTTAGTTCGTACTCCAGTGTTTATGTTATTTTATCTCAGTGGAAAGAACAAGGTTTTAAGTGTGTATTTTTCATGATAGGAAATATAAAATAGCATGTACAAACTATGCATCTCGGGTCGTTATTAAAATTGATTTTGGCAGTATCATATTTCCTATTGGTTGGGAGTAACAAGTGATTTACGATATTTATTTTTCCCTACTAAATAATATATGAATTCTATTTAAAAATGAAGAGTTTTGTTTTAAAATAGCATGAAGTAATTTTACAAAGAGTTTTGAAGTGAAATTAAAATGTATTATTTAAAATATCAAGTTTAAAGAAACTGCTCAATTACATTAATTTTTTACTTTTTTTAACAATACATTCAAAAGAAAGTTTCAAAACCAATATAAAGAATGTTCGTCAAAAATACATAGGACACTTTCGAAAAAATATTCTTTAAAATATAAAATTCTTTCATAATTTTAAAATACGCTTTCTAATATTACCACTGAGCTAAAATAATCACTGGAGTAATTTCTAAGCGTGAGCGGCCGTATTACACGCTTTTGAACCAGTTAAAAAAATGCCTATCGCTTGGCATCATCACTGAACTAAATAAGATCTAGACCATGCGTGCAACCACATAACGGGGCTGACAATGGAATTTTTTTTCCTTTCTAGCTCTTTAAAACTGCAGTTATCCGTGCAACTCGGTAAAGTTCATTTCCTCCCTATGAGAGAATACCCTCCAGTTATTAGTTTAGCTCAATGGATATAACTAAGACTACATTTTTAATGCATCAATTTTAACTACATTTATTTCCCATTTCAGTTCTTAAAAAACCTCCAACATTTGCATTTTGAAACAACAACAAACTATTTCAGATAAATAATTTAAACCACGCCAAAAAAAGGGATTAAACACGCATCTGGCAAACCCACCCGCAAGGCAAACTGAACTTCGATACTGTATTAACTGCCCAGAAGAGTTGTTATCCTTCCGCCCCATTGGCCACGTGCACCCTCTTCACATGGTCACGTGACACAATCACCCTCATTCACTCGACTGGGGGGGTCCAGTGCGTGCACAGCACGTTCGCATTCCGCGTTAATTGTATTAAATAATCCGTAACAGGGGTCGGAGTAGGGGGGTGAGGCAGTGAAATGACTTTATTTGGAGCACCCCTCCTTTTTTTTTTGTTTGGAAGATAAAAAGTGTCCCTATTTGTGGATATTGAATGCGGAAAATGATGTTATCGGATGATGATGTTTTAGGGATTGTTTGGGATATGGTGATTGGTGCAGATATAAATTGAGATGTTATCTTATTGGATATGAATTGAAAGGGTGTTTTGTTTATCTCGATTTAAAAATGACTAATGATCGAGAAATTAATCGTAAATTTGAGTTTTTTAATTCCGGAACTCTCCTGTCTACTTTAGAGAACAAGTTCATCACATTTTCAAATCATATGTTTTTCGTATTGTATTTTATTTCTACACCTGGAATTAAGCAAAGTATGTTGTTTTATACATTAAGCAACATACTTTGCTTAATTTCAGATGTAGAAATAAAATTTGACAATCAGAAAATATGATTTAAAATTGGAATGGGTTTGCCCTTCAAAGTGCCCTAAAGACGTTTTGGTTGGTTTATACATTTTCCATCTTCCTATTTCTGTTCTCATATCACACCACATTCACACTCACATTCATACATGCACTTCGTTATTTTAAACCAATGTCAGATGACGTGGAAATACATGACCTGGCACCCAACGCAACCAGAATAGTCGTCAGGACATTGGACCCCGATCAGATACACACGATCAGATATACATCCCATATACACGACTTTATAAATTTCTGGATGTTCTGGACCACTTTCTAGTATTTTTGTAGCGAAGCTGAGAACCGTCCGATCGCTAGATTACTACTTTTTTACTTTTCTTTGTCAAATCCATCGCACGGGTTCGAACTAGCAGTCCTCGGATTACCAGTTGAACGTATTAATCCACTGGGCAACTGGAGCCCAAAAGACGTTTTCGAATTGAGAAACTTATTTAATCTTTTGAAACATGCTTTGACAGTTAATTTAATTCGGAACTTTTTTATTTATTTGAATTTGGATTTACTTTCTAATTTTTGTTTCACTTAATAGTATATTTTTAAGAACGCACGAAATTACTTATTTATATAAACAATAATAAACATATAAAAATTAATAAACAATAATAAACATATAAAAATTAATAAACAATAATAAACATATAAAAATTAATAAACAATAATAATCATATAAAAATTAATAAACAATAATAAACATATAAAAATTAATAAACAATAATAAACATATAAAAATTAATAAACAATAATAAACATATAAACACCAATAAACATATAAACAATAATAAACATATTAACAATAATAAACATATAAACAATAATAAACATTATAATAACAACAATAATAATAAAAATATTAGTGACGATTCTAGATAGTTAAACGAAACCAAATTTTTATTGTTATTTTTTCTTAACAGTATATTGGTATTCTTAATCCAACCATTATCTCAATCGGACGGACAGAGTCAGACTTATATACAAACATTTAACAATATTTAAATACAATCACATCGAATTGAAAATGGACTAAATTGAAATTTAAATAATAAATGGATATTGAGAAAATAACAGAAAGAAATTATTTGATTATGTTACAATTCTTTTTAAAATAGATGTTATAAATCCAACTCGAAATGCGATTTTTGAAATTATAAGTTTATTAAATCCAAATGTGATACTCTATTCTTATATATTTATCTGAAATTTTATAATTTAAAACCATTTTTCTATATCTTGATAGTATAATGATAGATAGATAGATTCATTGTTTACTAGATAGTAATTTATGTCTTTTTTTAATGTTGATGCTATTTTATATTGTCGCCCATTTATTAGAAGTCATTGGATGGATTATATGTGCATATTAAATAAACATGTATCATGAAATTATTTTTTACATAATGATTTAAATGTTATAAATTATAATACGATAGTGTTAAGTTTAATACCTAGTCATAGTTTTGATGTCAGTATTTAACAAACATATTTTAGGGCTAAGTAAGAAGGTAGTCAGAAAGTTATTGAAAATTTTAGTTAGTTAATTAGTTAAAATTTAAGTTTTTAAAAAAATTTAGCGAGGTTTAGCTAAAATGTAGCATTAATTAGTTAAAATTTCGTTAAAGTTAATTATTTAAAATGTAGCATTTAATTAATTAAAATGTTAAAACCAAAATTTTATATTTTCATAACAAAAAGAGATATAATATAATACAAATTTTAAGTACAAAAAATGAGACATAATTTATTTTAAGTATAACAAAACAAAGCATAATATGACTATAAAAATTTAACAAATAATTGTGTGACTATAAAAATTTAACAAATAATTGTATCAAATTTCAATTAAAATATCTTTATACACAAGGTTGTTTTGGAACAAGTCTACACAATTAAATCTAAGTCACACATTGTAGTTTTAAGACTTTTCATTGGCTATTATTTCATAGAACACATATTGATCATTTCAAACCACTTAATTAAAATGTGCATTCATTAAAGATGTAGATTTATTCGAATTTTTATTGCGTTTAAGCTTAGATTTCAAGTTTATTTGTGAGAAGTAAGTAATAATAAAATTAATACTAACTTTTATATAAATAAATGATTTTAAAGCTTTGGATAGATTTAAGATCAATAACAATATAGCGCGCAATAATATCTATTCATGGGCTATGGAGCCACACAGCTAAAGCCCATTCTACACAGCATAAGATGCAGCTAGTTTTTTTTAACACTATGTATTCGAATTTTTTTGCGTTTAAGCTTAGATTTCAAGTTTATTTGTGAGAAGTAAGTAATAATAAAATTAACACTAACATTTATTTAAATAAATGACTTTAAAGCTTTGGACATATTTAAGATCAATAACAATAAAGCGCGAAATAATATCTATTCATGGGCTATGGAGCCACACAGCTAAAGCCCATTCTACACACAGATAAAATGAATGCTTGCGAGGTATTGTAGACGGCTCTGTGATTGGAGCTTGCAAATCACGTGGTTTGCATCCACCAATCGCAGAGGCCATCTGTTAAAGCTCGTTAGCGTTTATCACGTTCGTCCTAAGTTTAAAGCACATTTTTATGGCTTAATTTTTATTTTTATAACTTATAACTTATTTTGGGATGAACTAAAATTTAACGTTGCAAATATACTTGATAGTTTTCTATGTAGCATTGTGAACAATATATTTATTAGTTTTCAATTTTAACTAGTTATAACGTTTAGAATTATTTTATGTAGTTCAAACTATTTTTAAAGTTATAAACACAAATTATTTTTTAGTCCTATTACCAAAAGAAAGTAAATTAAAAATCTTATGGAAAATTATGTAATGAAATAAAAAAGGATTTTTATTAATACTAGTTATAAGATAGTGCTTTAAAATAATAATCTGTTTTCAGAAAGCTAAAAAGGAAAAAGCAATTACTGACATAAAGATGCGAATAAACTGAAATCTCTCTCTAAATACACTTTTGCCGTATAAATCCGGACATTTGATACCAGAGCACGAGAGCTATAAAGTTAAAGAATTTTAATCAGGGTCATAAAAAACAACTCGGACGAAACTTTAACTTCGCAAATGACATCTTAGTCGACGATTAGAAGCAAATATCGCCAAATAATTTCCGGATTTACTCCAGCAGAATTCCAAACAACTGCAACTTCTTCGAAACAGATTTGTATTTTATTTTTTTTGTCGTCTAAATGAAGACTCTTTTAAATAGAAAGCACTGCAAAAAAAATAGAGAGTGAAAAAAATACTTGATTGGTTGCATCTTATTTCCGAATTAGATTGCCTGATGTTCCATAGTTAACGCTGATGGGGAGAAATAAGCAGAGACAAGTGGCAACACCATCAGAGAGAGCGCTACTGCCCTCTGTCGGGAGATTTCAAAAGTCCATTTAGTTCGAAATCTGGTATCTGCTTTTGTAATCAGGTTTTAATACTCTTCCATTTCTGGGATGACTCGGATGGTGGGGATATATCTATACCGGTCACATCGCTATTAAATCGGACTCATTTTTTTTATCAGCTCCGCTCCGAGTCGTCCCGATTCCCAACCCCCCCCCTTTTTGCGTCATTCGAAGCGACTTGATCCCTCTTCTAATCGACGAACTGGGGAAACGGGCGACTTTTCTCTTTAATCGTGAACTTGAGCTCTCCGGCGCCCACAAAACAAGTCGGAAACTTACAAAACTTGGGCACAAATCACTTCTTTTAAAAGAAGAAGGAAAAAAAAAAAGAAATACTGGAATTGAAGAAATGGCGCAAAAAATATATTATATCACACAAAGAGACTATCCGACGAGAAAGAAAGTAACAAAAAAAAATGCTGTGTCCGGAAATTAGGATCAATGGAAAATTGAAAAATTTTCTCCCGGCCTCAATAGGCATCCTGTAACAGTTTTTAATTGCTTTTTTATCCCGTTTTTTTCCCCTAGACGGGATCTCTCGTTTTTATTAAAAACGCGTAATTAGGGGATAATCTCTACTTTTCCCTCCCGATTATTTTTGTACCTTTTTTTTAATGTTTTTGTCCTGTCATTCTTTGTAAGGACTTTAACTCATCACCTATAAGAGAAATTAATTTCTTTCCCAGGAAAACAGGAGAAGATTTTTTAACTTAATTACTCCGGGATTTTTTTATCTCCCGTTTCCTAGGCGGAAAATAGTTTTTCCCTTTGAAGGGATAAATTTGCTTTGTGTGCGTTTTTTTCCCTCTTTCTTTTCTTCTCGAAGCAATCCTGAGAAATTGTTAAGTTAGTCGAATATAATCATTGAGTTGTTCACAGAAACTAATTAAAGTAATTATCTATGATGATTTTAATTGAAATCATCATTTCTTTTAGAAGGAGTTTTTCAATGATTACTATTAAAGAAAAGGTGTTTTTTTGCTTTCATCTTATTTCGCTTTTATAAAGAAAATTATAAAACGTCAGTGGCAAGCAGATTAACAAGCAAAAACCATTCAGTGAATTTATAATTTTTTGCAGTTGTTTTTGTATGGAAATTACTAGATTAATTTTTGCTAGACAATTTTAGATTCTGTGTAACAGCATTAGCAATTGTAATTCTTCAATAAAGAAGATAATAAAAATTTATATAAAAAAGAATGGATAATATTAAATGTATTTAAGTAATCGAATTTTTTAAGTGTTACAAATCAATTTTAGTAAAGATTAAAATATTTTTTCTGTAGTTTTTTTATACGAATAAGAGAAGTATAAAAATCTTTTATCCTATTCATATTATTTTTTTTTAATTAGTATTTGAGTTAAATTTTAAATTAAATTTGGTAAGTGAATGTTCCTTTGTCTTTTGTACTTTGCATATCGTGTGAAACTAAAAAAAAAGCATCCTTTGAATGATTCATTAAAATTCATTAAAATTTACGATGTTTAGTAGTTTACAGGATAATTTTAAACGAATGTAAAAAGAACATTGATATATTTGTAAATAAAAGCTCTTTGAAAAAGAGATTTTGAAGATGTGATAAATGAAATAAATTAAAAAAAGAGTTTTTCTTTAATATATATATATATATATATATATATATATATATATATATATATATACATACATACATACATACATACATACATACATACATACATACATACATACATACATACATACATGCATACATACATACATACATACATACATACATACATATATATATATATATGAATTGATTCTAAGAATTGAGTTACTGTTTAATTGTTTGAAAGGGACTTACAATTCAAACGAAAGCCAATATATATTTAATAAAAAAAGACAAAATTTGTGTGTGAACCTTAAAACGTTTACTTCTTTCATATATATATATATATATATATATATATATATATATATATATATATATATATATATATATATATATATATTAAACCAGAAACCAGTTGTCTCTCAGCACTATTTTAGATTTTGTATTTTCGATCTAAATGCTATTTTTATTTGTTACTCTCTCTATCATAATATATATATCATAATATATATATATATATTTATTTAAACCAGAAACCAGTTGCCTTTCTGCACTATTTTAGATTTTGTATTTTCGATCTAAGTCCTATTTTTATTTGTTACTCTCTCTATCATAATATATATATTATAATATATATATATATATATATATATATATATATATATATATATATATATATATATATATATATATATATATATATATATATATATATATATATATATATATATATATATATATATATATATATATATATTTATTTAAACCAGAAACCAGTTGTCTCTCAGCACTATTTTAGATTTTGTATTTTCGATCTAAATGCTATTTTTATTTGTTACTCTCTCTATCATAATATATATATCATAATATATATATATATATATATATATATATATATATATATTTAAACCAGAAACCAGTTGTCTCTCAGCACTATTTTAGATTTTGTATTTTCGATCTAAATGCTATTTTTATTTGTTACTCTCTCTATCATAATATATATATCATAATATATATATATATATTTATTTAAACCAGAAACCAGTTGCCTTTCTGCACTATTTTAGATTTTGTATTTTCGATCTAAGTCCTATTTTTATTTCTTACTCTCTCTATCATAATATATATATTATAATATATATATATATATATATATATATATATATATATATATATATATATATATATATATATTTAAACCAGAAACCAGTTGTCTCTCAGCACTATTTTAGATTTTGTATTTTCGATCTAAATGCTATTTTTATTTGTTACTCTCTCTATCATAATATATATATCATAATATATATATATATATTTATTTAAACCAGAAACCAGTTGCCTTTCTGCACTATTTTAGATTTTGTATTTTCGATCTAAGTCCTATTTTTATTTGTTACTCTCTCTATCATAATATATATATTATAATATATATATATATATATATATATATATATATATATATATATATATATATTTAAACCAGAAACCAGTTGTCTCTCAGCACTATTTTAGATTTTGTATTTTCGATCTAAATGCTATTTTTATTTGTTACTCTCTCTATCATAATATATATATCATAATATATATATATATATTTATTTAAACCAGAAACCAGTTGCCTTTCTGCACTATTTTAGATTTTGTATTTTCGATCTAAGTCCTATTTTTATTTGTTACTCTCTCTATCATAATATATATATTATAATATATATATATATATATATATATATATATATATATATATATATATATATATATATATATATATATATATATATATATTTAAACCAGAAACCAGTTGTCTCTCAGCACTATTTTAGATTTTGTATTTTCGATCTAAATGCTATTTTTATTTGTTACTCTCTCTATCATAATCAAAATCCATTTACAGTTATTTTTTCCATATTTTTTTTTGTATATGTTCTGTATCAGTATTTGTATTTTTATTTGTTGCTCTCTCTACCATAAACAAAATCCATTTACAGTTATTTTTTCCATATATTTTTCTAATATATGTTCTGTATTTGTCCTGTCCCTTGTCTTTTAACTCAGATATTTCAGAAATGTCCTATAGACCCAAGTTAGATGAAGAAGAAAAATATACCTTCGGGTTGGTGCCTTGAACAATTTTATATTCAAGTTCAAGTTACACTTTTCATTATTAACTAATCAATAAATTAAAATATGTTTATCTTGAACCGATTTGTATTCCATTCAAAATCTACAGTAATCAATCACTTCGAGACTAATATAGCCAGTTACATAAATTTGTGTACACATATATGTCGCATATATCACTAAAATTAACCTTGATTACATTTAAACTCGCACGATTCAGCAATTGCGACATCATAAATCCCAATACGCTGCACAAGCACCATTACCATTTCACACAGTTCACCTTCGCCATCAATTCAATAACAATCCTACCAAAATTGTTAGTCTCCAATCTGGTTTCAGTAGAAGAGGGGGGGGGGATTAATTCCTAATCACATTAGTAATCACCTATTCTCACTTACATAAATCAGCAACTCTGATTTGTAAGCCCCCCCCCCCATGTAATCAGTAGCTCTTGTCGAAGCATCAATTACCGTGGCCATAGCCGCTTGTGACTCGTTTGCGTTTTCTGCTCAGTAATTAATCATCATTAGTATTTAATCACCACAAATTGGAGAGAAGCTTTCAGAAGGTGGCGTGAGTTATCTGTGTTAATGCAGCCAACCAGATCTACGGTAAGAGAAATTGGTAATAAGAGATAAATGATTAAGCAGTTTATGATTACGTCAGCTTAATCAATTTCTAACTTATGTTGGGTGATTAAGTCCCTTTATGGTTACGTGGTAGGATGAGTAATTTTATGTGCTACATATGTTTTAAAATATTCTTATTATTTTTTTATATTATTAGTATACGATGATTGGCTTGTCAGGATTGTTATTGATAAAATCTTATAATTGAAGGGTTTGCTGCAAAAAGGATGTAGCTCCAACCCAGGGGAATTTGAAGAAAGAAAGATGTAGAAAGATGTAGCTCCAATCGTTAGTTCTCGCGTTACTCAATAGACGAACCGGACGTTACAGAGGGGGAGTGTGATGATTAAAAATGAAAATTTCTGTTTATAAAGCCGAGTTATATGCTATATTTCAATTGAAGTTTTCTTTAAATAAAATAATATTATAGTAAATTGTATTTTTTTGTGTGAAATATTTTTCATAGAGATAGACAGAGCATCTATTTGGTTGCAAGAAAGAGGTAGCTCTAACAATCCAACATGTGCCACGTAATCTGGAAGATATATTTTTGAGTGAAAATATTGTCATAATATGTAGGAACAATTAAGAAGATTGATCAAAAGGAATATCTTCACACAACTTGGAATTTTGAATTTTCAAACGTTTTTTCCGGCTTTCTGCAAACTTGAATAATTGGAGCTACCTCCTTTTTACAGAAAACCCCTCAATCATTGAATGAATCTAAACATTCGAATTGAAATGAATTATTTGCCTAAATTGTTGATTATTTTCTCTTAAATATTGTTTCGCGATTTTTGAAGATATAGAGGAAAAACGATTTGTGTTTATTTTTTGCTTAAATCGAAAATTTGACTGTTTTATGTTAGCTAAAGATTTGCGGTTTCGTTGTTAAAATTTGTGAAATGGGAAGAACGTTGATAAAACATGCAAAAAGTTCGCAAATCCTGTTCGAAAAAAGTACGCGCTGTTTACTTTTTAGCTCTCTTTTGCCCCATTACACAGCAAAAGAAAAGTCAGCAGAAAATCCTTCATAAAAATTGGCAAGTTGAAGGTTGTTTGAAGGTTTTATGAAGGATATTAAAACAAAAAACTGCTGTTTTTTTTAAAAAAGGTTTTCGTTTTCCTACATGAAATATTTAAAATATTTCCATTTTCTCCTTCATGATTAAAAATTGAAGTATTTTTGCAGGTGTTTTTGAAGTTTTTTTTCCATTCTTTATGAGGAATATTGAAACAAAAACCTTTAATTTCATAGATCTTAAAAAAAAAAAACTGCATTTTTCCTGCATAAAACCTTCAATTTCGAAATTGTGTGAAGGTTTTATGCTGACTTTTTTTTATGAGAATTCGTACTTCATCACTCTTAGGACAAATGAGCTTTTCGAAATTATTAAGTCGGTACATTTTAGTTAAACGTTCGCAATTTTCGCCAGGAAAAGTATTGGTGGGTTGGGAAATGCTGCATTTTCCTTTTATCCCCATTACTAATACAATTACCATTATCATTCCGTTACTATTTTTCTATGATTTTTCCTTTTCATAAAGACGTTCCGATTTTTTTATTTCGTGATTTAAAGAATAATAATTGTTATTATGAGATGTTTGATTAAGACTTTAATATTGCGATTCAATTAGTCTGATTTTCTATTTATATTTTATGATTAAAATACTTATGTAGTGGATAACCATTCAAAATGATAAAATCTACATATAATTTGTTATTCTCGTTTGTCACTATTAACGTATTTAACAAAAAAAAATAGTTTTTATGTCTTATCAATTTCAGTCATCTTGTCATTCTTGTTTATGAGCGTAAATACGCACTGTAAGTATGAAAGTATGAAGTAAAAGTTCGCGAAGGAAAATTTTAGATTTCTCTGTTAAACATTCTCCAATGATATTGGCTCTTGTGCAGGGTTTAGTCAAAATCCTAATGTATAAACTTCATGCAAAATCGTCGGATATTTGCTAAATTTCGAAAAAAGAAATAAAATTGCGTACCCCCCCCCCCACATACCTTACTGTGATATAATGATGCATATATATATATATATATATATATATATATATATTACGGAAAGTATACTGCTCAGAGGTTATGGTTAATCAGTTTATATCCGAATTTTTAGTTAATCCACTATTTGTTATTTAGAATACTGTTTTAAAAATATTCGACAGATTAAAATATTGTGGAAATGAAATGCATAAATGATATTTATATGTGTGAAAAGTACAAAGTTTTATACCATTAACAAGTAAGAATGAATGTCACAATAGTTTAAAAGTATTTGACACATTAAGATATTATGGAATTGAACTATTTTTATAACATATATATATTTCTAAATCATACGAAAAAATTTATTCTTCTGCGTATACCATTTTTAAATAACGATGCTGAAGGAGCACTTGCATTCAAAATGCAAGGAGAAGAATTCTGTTCCAAGATAAAGACAGAAATAAAACAAAACTAGAAAGAGAGAAAACGACCCCTCCGCAATATATTAAACCAAAAAGCATAAAGTCACGTTATCCTTGAAAGGGAATAAATGAAAAGTCTGCCTCCATTTCCCATTTGCGATGCCACACATTTCACTGGAAACCCTCCCAAAAAAAACCCCATCCCTGCCACCTGATTGATAATGTGTTGGCAAAACCTAGTAAGCGATCGGAGAGCCCAGAAACAACAGAACAAATCATAAAAGGCGGGAAAGCCGCAAATGCATTTCCAACTGCAGCGCCAATTATGTTGTTAGGCGACCGCCAGCTAAGGAGGTTACGCCTAAAAGCCACTCTCACTGACTTATGTTTATGACTGTAAACATTAAACGTGTTTAGTTGCGGACCAAAAGGAATTATCCCCGTGCTCCTCACTAATTCAATACGTCCATTAGCGCAGAAGCGACGCACTAAGTACATATATTAATAACCACCGGCGCACACTCTGGCTAGGAGTCACCATATAGATATAGGACTCAGTAATCAGATTGCTGGCATCCACCAATATGTCATATTCTCAGTGCGGGCTCCGGATCAAATATTAATGCTTTCGCAGAGAGCCGAGTAGTGCCTTGCCGCTGTTTCATTATTTAGCACCTCGCGGTCCGTTTGAAGTAGAGAGTCTAAACGCCCGCTCGCTTTAATGGCATTAAGAGGAGGGAAAACGCCGGCAGGTGGCGCTTTTCGGTGTTTTTTTGTTTGAGAAGTTGGGGTAATTCGGTGTGAGGGCTTTTTCTTTGGGTGTTGGAGGCGTTTTTTTTTTTTTAAATGGGAGAGGAAATGTTGGGGAATTCATCTATTTATTTATTTGGAGTGTTTTGTTGTTCTTTAATTTTTAGGGGGGTTTGTTTTCGGATTCTGTACGAGAAGTGATAGGGGGTGTTTAGGTGGAAGTTTCATTGCGATTTTTTTTGGGGGGGGGGAGGGGGGATTTGTTTTGGAGCGTGAGATGTGTTGGCAATTCGGCACTTACGGCAGCTAGATGAAGGATTTATTGGGAGAGAAATAGACTGAAAGGTATTGAAAAATGGAAGAGATGAGATTGGTTTCCTATCGTTATTGGAATCAAAAACTTTTTACTGGCAACACTGTAAAAAAAAGGTACTTAAAAATGAGTACCTGAACATACTCAGTTTTCTTTGAGTGCAATTGTACAATTAAATGAGCGATGACGTTGTCAATTTGAAAGTAATTGTACCTTCTCAAAAATGAGCAGTGTGATTTAATATTGCTAATATCAGCTGCTGTTCAAATCATCTTAACAAAGCGGCCTGACACACTTAAAATAATTGTTCAGAAGATGGTTTTTCCATATAATTTGATGTCGATTGCTTAAATGGAAATTGAGTTATTTTAATTTACTTCCCATTCTTTTGGCACACCTTTCTAACAATACTTCTGTTTATAACTTATTAACGTAGCCCAGGTGACATCGCTGTCCAAAGGCAACGGATAAGGCTCTGAACAGCGATGCCTGCATATATGGGTTCGACTTTCGGTAAGTCCTGGTTGTAATTGTCGATATTTCTTGAAAGTGATTAATGAAAACTGTCTATGTAGGCCAGTACCTGATCTTTTTTGAGTACATGTCTTTGTCAATAATGAAACTTATGTATTCGGAGCTATGATAAGCATCGAATATATTAAAAAATAAGTAAATTTTACTTATTTTTGAATGCTTACTTTTCAAAAATGAGCAGTGTGATTTAATATTGCTAATCTCAGCTGTTGTTCTAGCCATCTTAACAAAGCGACCTGACAAACTAAAATATTTGTTCAGAAGATGGTTTTTCACATAATTTGATGTCGATTGGTTAAATGGAAACTGAGTTATTATAAATTAATTATCTTACTTACCTTTCTATTGGCACACCTTTAAAAAAAATTTCCGTTTATAACTTCTACACGTCGCCCTGGTAGTACAACGGATACCGCATTGGACTGCGGTGCCTTATGATGTGGGTTCGATTTCTGGTAAGAATTGTTTGTAATTGTTGATGTTTATTAAAAGTGATTTATGAAGGCAGCCTATACATATGTAACTGTTGTTTTTATTCATTTTTACTAATTGTACCCATTTTTGAGTACGTGTCTTATAATTAAATGAAACTTATGTATTCGGAAGCTATGATAAAAATCGTATGTACTTTAAATGAGTACATTTTACTTATTTTTGATTACCTATTTTTAACAGTGTACACGAGCGAAATTTTAATTCAAAATTGGATCTATAAATACTACAAAAGAATTAAGTATAGTACAAAGTAGTAAGATTTCTTTAATTGAAAGAGTTTTTCAACAACGCTGAACTAATTATGCAAAATCTAGTATAAGAAAATAAACTGTCGGAACAAATGAAGTAAGACTTCGAGAATATTAAAATGTAAAAGTTTTTAAGTTTTTAAACAATTTCGCCGCAAATAAGAATAAGAACGAAACGAAACTTTCCGAGTATTTGGGTAATTTCAATTAGAATTGGGAACTCCACACTTGTAAACCATAGTTATATCATAACGTATTAAAATCAAATATTAAAACACACGAAAATATCACTTACGTGGAGAGATAAACAAGATACAAAGAAATCCGAGCTTAAAAACCCGTAGTCTCAAGCAGAGAAATATTGTCCTGGCCGGATCTCTCTGGCCCGCTTGTGATGACGTCAGCTCTCGAAAGGTCATGTGAGGCTGTGATGACGTCAGCTCTCCAAAGGTCACGTGAGGCTGTGATGACGTCAGCTCTCCAAAGGTCACGTGAGGCTGTAATGACGTCAGCTCTCGAAAGGTCACGTGAGGCTGTAATGACGTCAGCTCTCGAAAGGTCATGTGAGGCTGTGATGACGTCAGCTCTCGAAAGGTCACGTGAGGCTGTGATGACGTCAGCTCTCCAAAGGTCACGTGAGGCTGTGATGACGTCAGCTCTCCAAAGGTCACGTGAGGCTGTAATGACATCAGCTCTCCAAAGGTCACGTGAGGCTGTGATGACGTCAGCTCTCGAAAGGTCACGTGAGGCAAGGCCTTGTCTTAGAGTCCGTATTGATAGGACTGGACAATGAGTTAGTTATTAAGTTAACTGAAAAGGAAAGTCATGTTAGTGTACTGATAAGTGGGAGAAAATGAAATGTTACATTTTTTATATATTATATATTCTTATATATTTATTTTCTCTCTCTTTATATTGAGTAAAGTTTAAGGATTGGAAATGATAAACGTCTTCACAATGATCTTTTTAGTGTGAATATTATTCTGCTGAACCATCTCAACCATCATATTCTGGTTCAGATTTTATATCTTATAAGAAAACTTTCTGAGTAAGAACTTCAAAATGTTAAAATATTTTTGAAATTTACTTTTAAACCAGCAAACATGTCATAAAAATAGATTATTACGCTTTTGAAACACTTGGTTTAGTTAATCAATATTAATGAAACATTTTCAGATAAAAATTAAAGAAAGCGCATGCGCAATAATTTAAAAAAAAAAAAAATTCCTTTTGAAACATGTTTATATTAAATTTGAGTAGGCGTATATATAGTGTTTGTACAAAATTTGCTTACGGGCTTTCCAGAGACGACACAATATACGATCTCCTCTTTTAAATTCATAAATATCTATTCTTCAGCAAGTTTTGGCACTAAAATAGTTCGGAATATATAAGTAGGGGTATTGTTCTGGTGTTCTTTGTTCTGAAAATAATCAATAAAGTAAAAAATATGGAAAATATATTTTTGGTCTTTGAAGAATATAGTTGAACATTTATATTTAATAAAACCTGTGAATATGTATTTTTCATTAATCCATTTAAGTCTATAAGCTAAAAAATAATATAATAATTATTCAAAATAGGCAGTAATTTAGTTGAATTTATAATTTACTATAGAAAAAAGCTCAAATAAGATAAATCAAGGAATTTTGCACCATAATTTATGTTATTCAAAAACAATTAAAATAAAACTGTTATTTCCTTACACTTTTTTAATTTTTTGAAATAACATTTATGCATTACTTCATTTTACATTTTGATTTGCGTAGGTTTTGAAAGCTAACAGAATATCCACTGTGTATAATAATTTTGGACAATATCAATAATCAGTGACATTTCTTAAAGTAAAAGTATTTCAGATATTGATAGAATTCTAAATGAATTGCACATTATTTATTGTGCAGAAACACAATAATTTATAAATTTTATAAGCAGCTCGATGTTTAAGACATATGCACTTCGTAATACTGACTTCAAAACTTTTTATACAGAAATTACATAAACAACAGAAATCTTGAGCTAGAGATTTAAGATGTGTTACGTAAGAAGTAAGTTTAACTTATTAATTAATAAATTTAAATATAATTCAATGAAGGCCCACTAAGTTAAAACTAGAAACATACTTTAAGAACAAAATACGATTTAAAAATCAGAAATTAGAATAAACTTAATCAACAAGTTACTTCAATTTTTCTTTTAAAAAACTGCTTGTTACAAGACACAACATTTGACATCCAAAACAAATATAAACTGAAATAAATAAATTAAGTGTTTGATAATTGCGAATTAAATATAATGAATTCTTTTAATCATCCTAATTCATCTTAAATCAAATATTAAGATAATTAATACATCTAATACTGAGAAAAATATACACCTTCAATCTTTGTAAAAGCGCAGTAAATTCATTTTATAAATTTAAAGGTTACAGAAAGATAAAAATCAACTACGAATAGAATCGTCCCGGATTTCGTTTTTTTTCTTTATTTAATTTCGAATTTTGGAACTTAAAAAAAAAGAACTAACACTGATAGAATTTGCATGTTTATCAAATTAGATTGTAGAAGAGATCCCTAAGAAAGCGTCGCATTGGAAGTAACAGATTAATATAATTCCCAAAATAACGAAATTAGCGACAGAATTAAGTATTAAATCTAATATCAAAGCGTATGGCGTTCCAAGAAATCTGATTGGAATCTGACTTATGCGCAAACTGGAATGAATAAAATATCACCTGAAAAATATTAAGGTAATATGAGATATATTTCTTTTCAGACAGCAATTATGAAAGATAAATATCTTCTTGTTTATTCAGATTTATTTGTTTTTTTTATAATTTTATTAATTTTTTTGTATGTTTGTTTTGTAATCGTTTGCAATTTTTATTCCATTCTTATTTTTGTAATCGTTTGCAATTTTCATTCTGTTTTATTCCTTTAAAACATTAAAAAATGCTAATTTAATAACGACATTAAAAACATTATGATTTGCGAAATTTTGCTTTAGACTCAAAATCTGGAAAAATATTAGTAATAATGTTATTTGTATAATTGTTTTTTGTAAGAGTGAATATTTTCGTTTTATTTATTTATCTTTGAATTGATTTGAATAAACTTATTCACTGAAATCTAAAGAAATTTTGATTTCATACAAAACACTTTTTATAGTTGATTCGTATAAGCTTACTGCCAGAAAAGTAATATTATTTCAATTTGTTAATTATATTTTTTATTAATTTATGTTTATATTTTAATCATTGTATTTTGCTGTTAAAAGTGTATATTGTGAATCTTTAATAATTACTGTTTTAATAATAATCAGGACTTAAATTTAAATTATCACAATTCGTTTTTTATACTTCCAAAAAGGTTTTATAATATTTTTGATTTCAATGATAAAAAATATTTTAGGAATACACTAAAAATGTTCTAATTTAACAATTATTTTGACACTTTTAGTTGATATTTCTGTTTGATGGGATAATAAATGTTTACAAAATGCAAAATATCTTATGTATTTACATACTTTTTCTATTTATTGCACGTATTGAATGTTTATTTAAAAATTATTTTTATAGTTTTACTAATTTATATTCAAATTTATGTTTAACGATAATTTCTTTAAAAATAATAAACAGGTTTATAAAAAAATATTAACATCTAATTAAACTATTTTAATTTACTAACATTTGTATAATATTATTATATGCAGATACAACTATGCATATTATACTAAGTATAAAATCGATTATTATACTAAGTATATAACTGATTATTATACTAAGTATAGAACCTATTATTTTACTAAGTATAGAACCGATTATTAAACTAAGTATAGAGCCGATTTTTATACTAAGTATTAAATATACTAAGCATAGAACCGATTATTATACTAAGTATAGAACCTATTATTATACTAAGTATAGAACCGATTATTGTACTAAGTATATAACCGATTATTGTATTAAGTATAGAACCGATTATTATATTCAGTATAGAGCCGATTATTATACTAAGTATTAAATCGATTATTATACTAATTATAGAACCGATTTTTATATTAAGTATATAACCGATTATTATACTAAGTATAGAACAGATTATTATACTAAGTATAGAACCGATTATGATACTAAGTATAGAGCCGATTATTATACTAAGTATAGAACCTATTATTATACTAAGTATAGAACCGATTATTATATTAAGTATAGAGCCGATTATTATACTAAGTATAAAAACCGATTAAACTATGTTTATCACGTAAATACTGTGTTGTATGTCTGGAAGTAATCTCCAAAACTTCAGCTTTAAAAGTCCACTTGTCTCTCGCATTAAGTTGTGTATGATGCCGTGATTAAGGTTCTAGCATTGTGTTATGTAGTGAATTGTTGTCGTTCATAACGGTATGTATTCTTTCTTTTCTTAAAATTTATTATGAGTGAATAAATTGTTTTATAATAAAAAAAACATGTTATTTGATGTTTTATAATAATTTTGCAGCTGTGAAGTGGTGGGATTGTATATATCCCATTTTTTATAATAAAAAAAATTCTGCGCAACTAGGGTTTTTATTATTTTTAAAATCGTGTGCGTCAAAGAGTTAAAGACATATTTCCGTAAAAAAATATATTTTTTCAGTATTATCAGTAAGAGTATTCTTTTATTTTTATTTGACATCAATCAGTTAAAAATGAGTTGGAAATGAAATTAGGTTCTTAAAATTGCATTCAATTTATTTTCAAAGCTGTAAATATTTCAATAAAATATTCTCAAGAAAGCCTTTTTTTTATAAATGAAGTATCTTAAAATGGAACACCCACATCCACTTGTCTCCTGATTTTAAATTATTAGATACGAATAAAATATCCATTGAATTCCATTCGAATTTTCAGAAATGCTATCAAATGCCATTCCTTGAATAAAATGGAATTTGCCTTAATATCCACTTACTGCGTGAGAAATCGTTTCAATTATTCGATTTAAGGCGAACCTAATTCTATTTTTCGTTTCTCCTTATTCTGAGTTTTGGTTGATCATGTCTCCTTTACAAACCAATGAACTCCGCGATCGAAAAGTTTAATTTAAATTTCTGTTTTCCACTTTTAAAAATACGATTATTACACTCACATTCGCAAACGATTTTACAATATTTTAAAGCTTTAAGTTAGATGCAAGTGGCAGCATGCTGGTCAGTTTTGTTTTAAATGTTTTGAAAGTGTTCTGCTGATGTTCAACTTTTTTGGTTTCTTCTTTTTTTAAATTTGATATAAAAGTTTATCGAACGTTTGTGATAAATGCAGTGTTATTTATTTGTATTTAGTTTATTTGTATGTGGGGACGTACACAAGGCGGTCACATATTGTTAGGAGATGTCAAATTTAGTGGTATTGGCATAATAAGACATTGTTTTTACTCAGCTGCTTGGCCTGGCCTATATTTTAAACAAGTTTGATTTAGTAGAAATAAAGTAGTTAAAATACGATAAAATAATCTTTCTTAAAAAAGAAGGAAAACCGACTTTAAGAAAATGCGTTAAAAAGTAAAAAATAATTATAAGTTTTAAAACAGGAAATCCAAGAAATTGAAGAATTGTTTTTTACGGTTTGAGCGAAAACTGATTGAAAATAACAACAATATTAAATGTATGGGGTAGAATGTTAATTGACGGGTCATACATGGGCAGGATAGAAAAGAGGGAGCTTTAGAAGCACATAACAGATAGAAATCCATTGTCCAGACAAATTAGTTCAACTTTTGACCGCTTGGTTGGATCGTTTTTCGTATTGCATCAGAGAGTCGTTTTCCAAATTCGTTTGTTAAAGGTGTGTCGTTTGTTGAACAAGCTAATAGGTGTGTTACACATTTGAAATTCCATTTAAAGTGTGTAATTCAGAACTAGACTATATTTATATGTAGTTTATTACGCAATCCTTAAATGAAACGAATTTGTTTTGCTGTTTTGTTGAAGTTCACAGTCGCATTGATGATTTCGGAGAAGTATCTACAAGGATTTTATTGGTAAGCCTGTACGCAGAATTACAGGTAAGGCGTAAAAAATCAGACAGCTCCATTTTTTCCCAATAAATATAAACCAGCCAAAAAATATTTAAAGTAAAACCGGTCGGTGATAGAAAAATGTATTTTTTTATGTTTTATACCCAAATTTGATAAGTTTAAAATTTTTAAATTTTTTTTTTAAAAGTGTATTTCGTCATTTTTGAACTATATTAAAAACTGGAGCTATCTGGTTCTTCCACCTACGTCTCCAATTAAAAAAAAATCGACCAAGAAGGGGTTTAAAAACATAAAATTTTCAAAGATATCTACAAAACGAATATTTCTCAAAGCAATTGCTGGAATTATTTTCTTTAGCAACTAAACAACAACCGAAAAATTAAAAAAAAAGAACGAGGTGTTTTATTCTAATCAAGGAAACATAAAATTTAATTAATCAAGCGAACATTATACTCTAATTACCAAATAGAATCCTCATCAAAACTAATCGAATGACGCCATTTTTCTCAGAGACCCCCACCATCTCGCTGAAATGAATAATTAATAATTTAATTCGATTTATATTTCCTGAGTGTGCAGTTCTCGGACGAGAAATGTCGTCTAATGCAATCATTACACATGTACAAAATACTGAAAAGAATTAAATATTTAATGATGGAACCGGGGATGGGAGGAGTGGGGAACTGATTTTAACAACCGGGGTAGGGTTAACAACACGGACAGTTAAAAATCGCCAAATGAAAGCAAAATAAGTGCCAAATGAAAAAAAAAATACCGAATATTTAAATGTTTTTATTAAATTTATATCATTTTGTTAAATCAAAAGTCTATAAACAAGTCTGTTATAAAATAAACCATTCAGCTGCTAATCAAATTGTCAACTTCTCTCTCTATATGTCAAATAGTTATAATTTTTAAACTGTTTAGATTTCATGATTTGCTTCTATTAATATGTATATATGTCTATGAATGGTTTTATGAATATGTATATATGTCTATGAATGGTTTTATGAATATGTATATATGTCTATGAATGGTTTTATGAATATGTATATATGTCTATGAATGGTTTTATGAATATGTATATATGTCTATGAATGGTTTTATGAATATGTATATATGTCTGTGAATGGTTTTATGAATATGTATATATTTCTATGAATGGTTTTATGAATATGTATATATGTCTATGAATGGTTTTATGAATATGTATATATGTCTATAACTGAGTATATGAATGTGTATATGCTCAGAAATATCTTAAAAGTTTTGATTTATTATGACATAATTTTATTTACATTACTTTAAATAGATTCTACCATTCTTTCTTTTTTTTAATAAGTCTCGAAAATACTAACTTTCACTCCACTTGAAAATATGGTAGGATGATTATATTTATAGTTATAAATACCTAATTTTTTAAAAATGTAATATTTACAACTCTAGAACGTATGCGATTATTTTTATGTTGAATAAAGTTATTGATAGAACATTTAACGTCCTTCTAGAAGGACGCAACGTACTGCCGGTAGTATTCACCTTTACGATCGTATAAAAGGGTTTCTTTCCTTCTGGCAGGACGGCTGTTTCTGTCGCCAGAAAATTCTGAGTTTGCGCAAAAAAGAAATAGTTTAAAAGTTCTAACTGAGAAATTTTTAAGATAACTTGTTGTTAATTTCGGAAGTTTTCTACCTAACTAAAGTAAACTGAGCTTGTAAAATCAACTTTGTGTGCGCCAACAATACTATTTTCGAGAAATTTGCTTTTTAATTCACGATTTTAAGTTCAAAATGAATACAAAACAGGACGTAGTAGTTTTGTGGAACCCCATTTCCAAAAGGGTTTTCGGAAGATCCTTCTGGCAGGACTTTTGCCTGTAAGTTCACTCATTAGCGAACAAAAAGTATGACTTTAATGAAAACAATACATTTCAATAAGGTACTAGAAATTTTTTATTGCTCAGGCCCCTACTGGCTAACGCTCACAACACTAATTATAAAATCCCCTAAATTCACCGAATCGGTAATCAATCGCCATTTCTGGAAACACTGAACCAGGTTGTGTAGAAAGAGATGGGGGTGGGGTGAAGTCTTTGATGAAATTAAACAGAAGTTCTTGATTCCGGATCGATGAAGAAGAATTAATGCAAGCGAGTGTCATTCGATACGGTGTCACTCCCCCCCTCCTCCCCTATTAGCATGATAAGAAGGGGCTAATGGGGAGGGGGGAGTGAAGGAGCGCAGTTTCCGTTCTGGATTCGGAACTCCCTTTTCGAGTTCCGGTTTACGCCAAGTGCTGTTTCCGTGAAAATGGAATAAATCATCTCGGACCATGATTGTTCGGAAGACCCCATAGAGTGGACTCGAAGAATGCTTGAAAGATGGGTTTGTAGTTGTCATGGGGATGTCTTGTTGTAAGCTGTGTATAAGAGATAATAAAATAAGGGATCCGAGTCACAGATACAGTGTTCACTTGTAAATGGCACAATAAGTGAATAGCTGGAGTAGATGTTTAGTACTTGAATGACTAAGTGGATGAAGTATGATGTTAAAAATTATTTCGACCTTGCAATACAACTTTGGTAGGGGAACATAAAAGTTCATAAAAATTTACTATTTTGAAACATTATTTAAATTTAAAGCAATGGAGGAACTTTTGAAATCATTTTACATTAAAATTAAAAAATCTATATACACTCAAACCTGTTTTAGTGCGGTCTTTTTTTTGTGCGATTTATTTTGTGCGGTATATTAAAATTTCAATCAAATTGGAACATAATTGATTATCTGGTTACATATAAAAGCGTCTAGTGAAACAACAGTCGTCGCAAAAACTGATCACTGACTACATGGTAACTGAAAAAAAGTCAACTCTAAACGAGTGCGAGGTAGTATCTTCAAGTGACGAAAGCGATTTTGAACCAAGTTCGCGTATTGTCAGACAACGAAGGATAATGGTTATACGTTTTGAAAAGTTGTGTATGTGTAAAATAAGTGCATATGTAAATAAAATATTTAAAAATGTTCGCATGTGTATGTTCTAAATCAGATTCCAAAAGGTTTGGCGAGATTCCAAGTAGCTGTCAAGCCTCGTGTCTTGATTTCGTTTAAAAAAGCAATTCCTAGTTATTTCGTAAGGTTTTGAGTTATTTTCTATGCGAGACTTTTTTTATGTGGTCCCTATCCACCGCATAAAAAATATTTTTTAATTGTGTTGAGAAAACTATTTTTTATAGCTACTCGTAAAGTTTTGTGCGAATTTTTTTATGCGTTTTTTTATGCGGTCCCTATCTACCGCACAAAAACAGCTTTGAGTGTATAAGAAATGTATTTGAAATATAAATTATGCTTTACTACAGTTAAAACAAACTTTCGAAGTCGATAATTTGCTCTCTTCTAGAGAGTCAATATTCAAATGGTAATACAACCAAATAGTGTGATATAACATGACAACTTAATGGTCACCGCCATTAAGTACAGATAACCATATTTTGAGAAACAGAGAAATAAAATTCAATTTTGTACTTCGTTAATATCTTGATTCGTTTATTACCAAATTGGGTGAATGTACCAGTTACCGTCCCCTTGGAAAAAAAATATTTAAAACTAAGAGCATTTATGTTTTTGAAAGTAACTTCGATTAATGTTACTCAAAGGTTTTTAAAATTTAGGTAAATTTCATTTTACAGTCTAATGAAACAAGTTCAGAAGTCACAGGCATTTGGTCGGAAATTGGTCAAAACTGATCGGAAATTGGCTTAAACTGGTCGGAAAATGATCTTAACTGGTCAGAAATTGGTCTAAACTAGTCAGAAATTGGTGTAAACTAGTCAGAAATTGGTCTAAACTGGTCGGAAATTGGTCTAAGCTGGTCAGAAATTGGTCTAAACTGGTCGGAAATTGGTCTAAACTGGTCGGAAATTGGTCTTAATTTGTCGGAAATTGGTCTAAACTGGTCGGAAATTGGTCTTAACTGGTCGGAAATTGGTCTAAACTAGTCAGAAATTGGTCTAAACTGGTCGGAAATTGGTCTAAACTGGTCGGAAATTGGTCTAAACTGGTCGGAAATTGGTCTAAACTGGTCGGAAATTGGTCTAAACTGGTCGGAAATTGGTCTAAACTTAAGAGCATATATTTTTTTTGGAAATTGGTACATTCACTCTAATGAGTTAAATATGTGACGGTGACGATATAAAGCACGTATTGAGCGGAAACACAACTGAGTCTTTAACAGTTTTAAAGTTGTAGAACAATGTGTTGAGTAACAGAAAATGATAATCCGGATCTTGAACATGATTGGATACAAATACAACTATTGACGACCAACAACAGGCTGAGGGCCTAACAAGGTTAGTCCAGCTAGTATCTCCTGACTATCCCCCAATGAATATTTAACTTCTCTTTAAAATCTTTTATTCCTGTACAGTTAACAATATTCACTGGCAAGTTGTTCCATTTGTCTATTACCCTAATATAGGAATAGTGTTTTCTCCCATCCAGATTAAAATGAGATTTTTTTAATTTAAATCCATGACCTCTCGTTCTATTGCTCATATTCAAATCTAAACCCTCCACATCCTTTTATTTAATACATTTCAATAGTTGAATCTAATTTTCACAACTCTTCTCTCTTCCAGAGTATATACATATTCAAACTTCTTAATCTATCTTTATAATTCATTCATGAAAACCCTTGGACCATTTTAGTTGCCGTGTGCCGCATTTTTTCTAACAAATCAATGCCTTTTTTAAGATTATGGTGACTAAAACTGTACAGCATACTCAAGATGTGGCCTTACCAAACCTCTGTACAGTGGCAAGATTATATCCTTAGATTTTAATGAAACTTTTTTCCTGATGTACCTCAACATTCTATTAGCTTTCTTTAGAACCAATGTACATTGATGACTCATTTTAAAATCCCCCATTTGGCATTTACTATAACACAGTTACACAAACTATAACATAGTGCTGCTATAATATAACACAAACGAATCATGGGCAAATGAATTAAATTCAAATAGTGGTTGGGATACGAATTATTATGATTTAACTCAATGCGATGCTAAAAGTGGTTGATGCCCAAATCGGTATGATACTTAAACAGAAACGAAAGTAAGCACCAATCATTGGGGTGGGTGAGAGGGGGGGGGGGGGGGGGGGGTTCGTGACAAATCGTTTTCACATCACCGGCGAGGGAGGAACAGGGGGGTGGGCAAGAGGGGTTTACCTAGCAAACACGAACGATTATCGCGGGTGTTCGACGCAAATCTGACGACGTGTCCCTGGGGTGTGTGGCCCGTCGTTCCCTCGGGACCGAAGAACGTCGCGGAATGGGGAGGGGGTGGAGATGGGATTAAAACGTGGGGGGTAGGGGGAGGTGTGGGGGTGGGTAGGCGTCGAAAACAGATTATGGGTGTCGAGAGGCTATAGAGATATCGTCTGATGAGTGACCGGTGTCATGTCACGGTTGCAGGGAGACTAATGGATCAGGTGCCTTGTTTTGGATGTTTTCTTTCTGATGGATGCTGTCGTTGGTGGGTGGTAGGAATGTTAATTGCAGAAGGGAATGGTAATTCCAGGCTTTAGTTTAATTTGGCTATTTGAAGAAAGGGAGGTATTTGTACACTTATATGAATACTGGGGTCGTACATGTTCGTATACTGTTAAAAATAGGTACTCAAAAATAAGTAAAATTTACTCATTTTTGAGTACATTCGATGATTATCATAACTCTGAATATATGTTTCATTTTTGAAAAAGACATCTAATTACAAATAAGTACAATGAGTAAAAATAAATAAAAAAGAGAGCATCTGATTGCTTGCACATCCTGTCTTCATAAATTACTTTCAATAAATGTCATCAATTACAAACAAGAATTACCGGGAATCAAACTCATATCCTCAGATACCGTAGTCCAGAGCCTTATGCATTAATCTACCAGCGTGAAGTGAAGAAGTTATAAACAGAAGAACTGATAAAAATATGTACCAAAAACCAAAAGAATGGGAAAGATAATTGAATTTTAATAACTCATTTTCCATTTAAGCAATCGATATAAAATAATGTGGAAAACCGTCTTCTGAACAATTATTTTAAGTTTTTCAGGTCGCTGTGTTAAGATGGCTTGAACAGAAGCTGAGGTTTGCAATATTAAAATTCGCTGATCATTTTTGAGAAAGTACGATTACTTAAATTTGAGTACGTCATCGCTTATTTATGATGCAACTGTACTCAAAGAAAAAGCGAGTACGTTCATGTACACATTTTTAAGCATATTTTTTTACAGTGCAATTTTAAAACATAAAATAACCCCATTATTCCTTTATTATCATAGCTAATTTTTTTTAACATTGTCTAATATTCGCTAATAGAAACTAATTTATTACCACTACTTTTAAGTTAAATTTACTATTAAAAATCTGTTTGTGCTTATTAAAAAGTCCCAAGCATATTAAATTAAACCTTTTTTTTATAAAAGAGAATATCGAGACTCAAATATCATCATAAAAAATGAAAGAACTAAAAAAATTCTAAATTCTTTTTACGAAATAAACTAGATATCATTCGATAGAGGGAATAACATCAAAGGAATCATAAAATAAGGAGAGAAAACTGTTTTATTCACTAACTTTAATGTGGTTCCGCTCTGGAATTTCAATTTCATCAATAGAATTGGGAAAAACCTACTTAATAATTCCACTTACATACGCATAAAAGGATCCATTTTAATTGAGAACCACAGTCGGAGAATAAATTAACGATTTTTTTTTCGAAATTTAATTTTCTGTTTTGGCAATTCCTCTCCAAGCTTTTTAGTTTCCTTCTATTAGAATAAAAAAGGAAATGCATAATTTTATTCTGCAAAATAGAGCAAACGATAAAAAAAAATTCTGTTATTGGAATAATATCGGTAAGAATATATATTCTATACTTAGATGGAAGATGGGATTTTATTACTTCTGCTTATTTTTGCTTCACTTTGCGGGTTTTCGCAAAGCGGGATCCAAAACTCGATTTAAGTATCCGTGCATATTGATATTGTGCGGTAGTAATCAATTGGCTAGGTTTTCCTTTAAACGCTAAAGCTGTTCTGAATAATACCGCGACCATAAACATTTTCGGATCCCGTCCCGAAAAAGCGATCAAATATTTCGCCAAGATCGTAACTCTTCAAATTTTTCTTTTCTGCTTTTGCGAAGAATGTAAAAAAACTACTCTTTTTCCTTCTATTCGAATTTATGTTTATAGTGGAAAGAGATCTAAAAACTGCTGATACGTCGTCATTTTAAATTCGAGGGGGTTCGCTTAGAAAGACGGTTTTATAAAACCGTTTTATCTTAAGACTTAAGGAGGCTTCGAAAAACATTAGCTTGGTAATGTGCAACCAAAAGTTATTCTGGTATTCGAAGCTTTAAAACTTCCTTCTTTTACTTCTAAGATCTTGGAAAAGAAAGTATTTAGGAAGAATTATCATGCATGAAGGAAGATAACACTCGTTTAAAATCTGTTAAATGTATATTCGTTTCCTTAAACTTACTTTTTAAAGAAAATACTCAAAGAATGTGTTATTAAAAACAGATTCTATGCATATTTTATTAACTTTATACGGTGCAAATGAAAATCTAAGTACGGTGCAAAAAATATCTAAGTACCTTTAAAATAACTTTCCAGTCATTATCGTTGAATAGTCAGTTTATCATTGAATATTTTTAACACTATGCTAATTTTGGCTACCTTATTGCATGTTTTAATACTTTAAATTATTTAATGTTTAATTTTATCTTGAAATGGCGTGATTTTATTTAAAATATTTTTTAATTTATATTCTAGTTTTCATAATTATTTTTATTTTATGTTAACTGTTTTTAATTGATCTAAGTTATTTTTTTACGAAACGCTTCGCAAAGGGAATTATATTTTTAAGCGTAGTTTATGTCAACCAGGGCCGGATTTTGGAACAGGCTACATAGGCTGCAGTCTAGGGGTCTGCACCACACACACAAAATATTAACAACTTGCGAAAAAAAAATATTGGGAAGGATGATAATCGAAATCCTACTGAAAAGAGTATACTACAATATTTTTATAATGAAGAAATATTCTATTTTATTAACAGATGTGAACAATGTAAATATATTCTAATACTTTTATGTTCTTTAAAAAAAAAATTATTTTGTGATTAACTTTTAACTTTTTTTTTAGAAATCAGTTCCTTTTATTTTTCTTACATTTTTATTTTACTTAGAGCCATTTGAGGGTAATAAAAATATTAGTGAAATATTTTATTATCGTTCTCATATATTCCAAAGGTCATTGTACCTTGAAATTCCTTGACACATTTGAAAGTTTGTAACATAGTATTAGAAATTTACAAAAAACAATGTATTCCAATTTCATTTATATACTTTGGACATACATTATTTAATTAGCAGTTCTGGAACATATGTATTTCAAAAAAAAAAAATCCGACCCCTCTCCTCCCCTTTTTAGTTGGGGGCCCTGCACCACATATCCAGTCTAGGGCCCCACTAAATCTAAATCCAGCCCTGAATTTAAGAGCTAAAGTTTTTCATATAGCAGGAGACTTAGTAAGTATAATGAAAATCCTACTACAAATTTGAGCTTCCTGACAAATGTTCTTAATTAAAAAATTATTGATAAAATAGTTTGTATTTTTTAATTAATTCACTTAAATCAACTGTTAGAATTATCCCAAGGTAAGGATTTGGGGTTGTATAAAACGACTGTAACTGTCAAATAAAAAAACCTTTGAACCTATGAAAATCGAATGTTTCGGAATTAACATCACAATTACACCTAACTTTTATTTTCTATCAAAAAGAAATATTCTAAAAGAAAGTACTTTATTTCAAAGTAAAATCTTTGATTTGGTTTTTATGTGATGCAAGGTCAGGCTCAAAAGGAGGATAAAATCTTTTGAATTGTGTGGCTTGTACAGTATGATTGAAAGACAATTTTGTTTACTATTTTTCTATTATTGCAATGTTTGGATAAGTTTGATTAAATTATCAGTTTCGCAAAACCACGAATATTTCCGTGTACTATCATATCTAAATTGTTTTATCAACAGAAGCTATACAATTCTATACAATTGAAGCGGCATTTCACCATAAAGGAAGAGTTCAATACTTCATTAAAAATATCTCATTAAACTTTGGAGCCATTCTGATATGAAGCAAAGATAAAGAGTTTCCAAACAATAGTCTTATTCATTTTTTGTTTAAAAAACGAAGATCAGGTAAGTACACTAACATTCCCAGTAAATTTCCAAATAATTATATTTTATGTATTTTATTATCCGTCAGCAACAAGTAAACTTATTTATATAAAATATATATTTTCATCGATTTTTTATTTATTAATAGGAATTATAAATACCAACGTAAGGATTGCATATTGATAGTTTTTTGTTGTTGTGCAAAATGCAAATGCAATGTACAATGCAAAAAGCATTACATGAAACAGTTCCTATTTTAAATATTAATTTAGAAAATGTTTAAATTAGCGCAAGAAAACTATGCTGACTCTACTGTACGCCAATGTGTCAGAATAAATGGTATATGTGTTTAATCTGTATGTCTGCCAATGTGTACAAATTTATATATTACCGAGAATGTATGATAGACAGGCATTCTATCACTGTTAAAAATAGGAACTTGAAAATAAGTAAAATGTAGACATTTATGAGTACATTCGATGTTTATCATAGCTCCGAACACATAAGTTTCTATTTTGAAAAAGACATATACTGAAAAAGGAGTACATTGAATAAAAAAAACAGATGCTAGCCAACATAGGCTGACTTCATAAATCACTTTCAATAAATATCGACAATTACAACCAAGACTTACCGAGAATCGAACCCATATCCCAAGGCACCGCAGTCCAGATCCTGATCTGTCAACTACTAGGGCGACTTGAAGAAGTAAGAAATAGAAGAAATTATTAAAAAGGTGTACCAAAAAAGGGGAAGTAAGATAATTGAGTTGTAATAACTCAATTTTCATTTAAGCAATCGACATCCAACAATGTGCAAAACCATCTTTTGAACAACTATTTTAAGTTTGAAAGATCGCTTTGTTAAGATGACTTGAACAGAAGCTGAGAATATCAATATTAAACCACACTGCTCATTTTTGAGAAAGTACGGTTACTTAAATTTGAGTACGTAAAAGTCATTTACGATACAATTGTACTCAAAGAATAAATAGTAGGTACAGATACTCATTTTAAAATACTTTTTTTACAGTGATAGAATGCCTAGGTAATATATAGAATCCTTAGGTAATATATAGAATCCCTAGGTAATATATAGAATCCCTAGGTAATATATAGAATCCCTAGGTAATATATAGAATTCCTAGGTAATATATAGAATCCCTAGGTAATATATAGAATCCCTAGGTAATATATAAAATCCCTAGGTAATATATAGAATACCGAGGTAATATATAGAAACCCTAGGTAATATATAGAATGCCGAAATTTGGACTTCGAAGTATTAAATTATTATTATTTTATATAAGGTCAAAAGACAAACCGGAATAGCCTTCTGACCGTTAAAAAAATTAATCAAATTGTAAAGTTTTTTTTCTCTGTTAAAGGATTTAAATGATATTTTAATAAAATTATATAATTAAAAAAATATTGTTTATTTTTAAAGAGATGGCTTTGAATTTATACCACAATAAAAATAGTTTGGAAAATATTAGAAAAAAAAAATATTTTTAAGAATTTAAAGAGTTTGTGTATAGCTAGAAAAACTAGAGATACATGAACGCAAAAATACGTTTGTAACTGTCAGAAGGATGGTATAAAATACGCCCATTAATTGCTTGATCATATAGGATTTCATCTGTGGAACAACCCAATACCACAGTAAATTTTAATTAATCGATCGTCAAGTTTAAGAAAGGAACAAAGACCAAAAATGACAAAATGAGTTTTTGGGCTTTTAAGTATCTCGCAACTTCTTTCTACACGTGAGTGGTAAGAATAAAACAAAAACCGATCCCTATAGACAGATAGAGGACTTTGAATTTAGCGTAAGGTTTAAGACAGGAACGAATCCTGACTTATTCCCTTCTTAAATCTGACATTTGTGTTGGTAGATGACATACTGGAATATAATGAAAAGGGATGTACAAAAATTACATAGGGTAGAGTGGGTAGTAAAACGGGTAGAAATATTCATTTTTTTATTCAAATCTAATTTTCCATTTAAAATGTTATTAATATAAAACAACTTTATTTGGTGTATTTATGTAATGGGTCCATTAATATAACCTTAGAATATTTCTTATTTTGTTTTTAAATGTTAAATTCTTAAATTTTTTCAACCCTTTTTCAACCGCGGATGGGGTAAAATGGGGTAAATGGTAATCACGGAAATCATGAAGTTTTTCGTTGAAAAGGCATTATTAAAACAGAGTGTTTATTTAAATTAATAACTTGAATAAAGTAAAATAAATAGCCATCAACTCTAAAAACCTCAGTATATTTGACTATTAAAGGACTGTTATTGTAACAGTCTTTCTAATAACAAGTTAAAAATTAAAATTTGAAACATCGACTTTTTTATATACTATTTTCACATAACTGAAATTTCATGAGGTTTAAGAAGGGAACGAATTCAATTTTTCAACTATATATAAAATCTGGGTAGATATGCTTTGTTTTCAAATATTAAGTTATACTTAAATAGGGTTTTGAAGTTCCAGTAAAAATGTGGTGGTTATTGAATGAAAACTCTGTAACTTATACAGTTTTTTTTAATTTCTGAATAATTTGATTTTTGGACTCGTTTCCTTCTTAAACCTGACGATTCAATTGTTGTAAAACCTACTACGAAATTGCGCGGCAAAAAATATCTTCAATGTATTGTTTCAGCGAGCTACCAGATGGTTTTGTCATTTGGCATTTGGGAAGTCGTTTTGAGAATCTCACATTATAATAAAGGTTTAAAAAAAACAACACTAAACTGATATTCACTTGTAGCTTGCTTCTGTATTTTCACTCACTCGAATTCTTCAGTTTTGTTGTCCAGTTGTATACTTTATATTGATTTCTTTAATTTTCATGTCGTTAAAAATGCACGTTTGTAATTTTTGACGAAACAGACGCCTGCTATTTGCTTCGATTGAGTATTTAATCAAACTGAGGAAATTAATTTCTTTTAACTAAATTCTAATTTATTTTGAAAAAATAAGGCAATATACGTATAAGTACCGATTACGCATTAATGCCGCTGAAAAATATAGTAAAGGAATCTGAGTAAATTATTTTCGTCAAAAATGAGACCATGAAAAGAGCCGTAAGGGAAAGTAAATTAATTTCGTTAAAAATTTGAGGATTATTGTTTCCTCAAAAATTACGTGACAAAATGACAAGACTATTGTCGAATCTATCAAAAGTAATCATGGCAATTGCAGTTATTTAAAAATTGAGAATGTTATTTTTAAGAGTGCGCTTAAAATTACCACGTATATTTAAACCAAAGATTTACTAATCGTAGTTGGGGATGAAATAAAAGCGATAAACTTCCAAATGTGAGTGACCTTGGTGTTGGATTCTAGAGAGGAAAAAACATTGACCTTGGATTTTGTCGTCAACTACGAATTTTAAATATTTGGTTTAAAATTTCACTGAAATTTAATATATCGAAAGCGTTAAAAATAACAAATAATTTTATATATTTTTTTCAATTTTCAAACCCTCTACCCTTAACTTAAACTTATACAACTTTTTATATAAATATCCTATATTATATGTCGTTATATGAATTTTTTTTTGAAATTTTTCTTGAAAAAGCATGAACATTTAAGTTACTTATTTTAATCCCATGCAATAGGACTAAAATATCTTTTATTCTCCAATGTTACAATATGATTTCACATGATTTACACGGTATTTTATGAATGGAATAGGTGCTTGTTATAGATATTTTATTGTGTGTTCTTTTTCTTAGTATGCGGTATCTTTGTTACGCAAGCATTGTTGTGGGTCTTTTTGTGCTGCGTCTGTCTAACGTAGGGACACACAATTCAACAATTTTCGAACTTCAATGCGATGAAAAAGAAAAAGCTTCTATTCTCTTGGATTTCGCCAACGATTTCATTAATAAGTCAAAGAATTTGTATCCAGATTGCAGTAAGTAAGATTTCGAAATTAATTTTCAATAATAACAACAATCATTCATCAATATTAAAAATCTTTTATCAATAACAAAGCTCCTCTATGAATGATAATTAGCTTTTTTCAATACAAATCTTTTATCAATAACATTGATTTTTTATTGATAATAATTACTTTTTTTTTTCTATGTAAATGATCTTTTTTCAATAACATTTCACACT
The DNA here is from genome assembly GCA_963932185.1 of Troglohyphantes excavatus. Classification (NCBI taxonomy): domain Eukaryota; kingdom Metazoa; phylum Arthropoda; class Arachnida; order Araneae; family Linyphiidae; genus Troglohyphantes; species Troglohyphantes excavatus. The sequence continues at coordinate 19,726,461 of OZ010671.1, forward strand.
TTTATCAGAACAATATTTTTCCTGCATAGCAATGATTTTCATTCTATAACAATATTTTTTTGTCAATAACGATAGTATTCCATTAATAACAAGATGATATTTTTTCAATTTCATTGCTTTATTATGTGACGATATTAATACAAGGAGCACCAGCCTTGATGCTCATTGACAACATTGTGTCTAATAAATAATAATAATAATTTTTGGAAAAATAACAACAAAAATAAAAATGCTTTTCATTACAAAATAAATAAATAAATAAATAAATAAATAAATAAATAAATAATTAATAAATAAATAAATAAATAAATAAATAAATAAATAAATAAATAAATAAATAAATAAATAAATAAATAAATAAATAAATAAATAAATAAATAAATAAATAAATAAATAAAATAAATAAATAAATAAATAAATAAATGAAACAGACAGACAGACATACATACATACATACATACATACAGACAGACAGACAGACAGACAGACAGACAGACAGACAGACAGACAGACAGACAGACAGACAGACAGACAGACAGACAGACAGACAGACAGACAGACAGACAGACAGACAGACAGACAGACAGACAGACAGACAGACAAAAAGCAATTTAATTACATAAGATAAGGCGTCTATTTATTAAAAAGTAATATTGATTGTTAGTGATCTTGACGTGTTGAAAAACGATGCTTTAAGTGGTGAAATCAGTGTGGGATGGCGAAAAGAATGGGGGAATTTATTAAAAGAAGTGTATTATCTAAATATAAGGGTGTAGTTATACCATTGTTAAGTAGTTTGGTTAGGCCTAATCTTGAATGCGCAGTACAATGCTGGTCACCTAATCTTAAAATACTGATGTTAAATTAGGATGAAATGGATGATTAATGATGAAAAATTAGGATACTGATGTGTTACAACGCGTGTACAACACAGGGCCACGACATGGATTCAGGCACTTCGGGAGTAAATTGATAGGATTAGAATTTTAAATATGTACACACTCCAGCAGAGAAGGATTAGAGGGGACCTTATTCAACTATTCAAATATATCAAATTGGGTGATGGGGAAGGGATTAGAATTTAATAATGCCAATTGGACTAGAGGAGAGATCATGGATTTATGTTACACAAATAACAACTTTAAAACGGGAGGTGAGAAAGTATTATTTCTTTTAAATGTTAATAGATGAATGGAATAGTTTGCTTGGATATGTTGTTATGTCTTCAGGAGTGGGTAGTTTTTAAAAGCAATGGGCGACTAGAACGGGGCGGAGTTTATCCTTGTTTGTGGGATTTCGAGAACGTTTTTCCATGTAAACAAAGAATATTATCACTTTTTTATGTTCAAATTTTGAATTAATGACGTTTAACTTGGGGTTTATTACCATGGAAATGTCTTCGAGTTTTGCAATATTTTAGTTAGTTTTATTAAAGAAAATTCTAACAAAATCCACAAACTGGCTTTGACGTCACTGATGACGTGTTCGTTCTAGTCGCCCATTGGATCGTCGTCGTCGGATCGTGAGGATGTGTTAAGGCCGGTTTACACGCTACGATAAATCGTGACGATGTGATTGACAAATTTATTGTTCCAATAAATCGAAAGAGTGAGTATTGTTTACACGCTACGATAAATCGTAACGATGTTTTGTGAAATATTTGTTGTCGTAATAAGCTTTTGCCAAGAAGGAAGTAGTGTTGTCGTTATTTGTTTAGCGATAAAAGTGAAAAAGTCGCGAAGACCACGAACAAAGTGGAGCCGCCAGTGGTTGCTAAAGAAAAGGGAATTCTCTCATGTAAAAATATTGAAAGAATTGAGAAATTAACCAAATGACTAACGAAATTATTTGAGAATGGACGAGAAGACACTTCTTTCTTATAAACCGTACGCAGTGCATTACTTTTTTTCACAACAATGTTTCTGTCTGCCGACAGATCAAACTCCTTGTATTTTTTAACGAGCTCTGTATAAGCAAGGTCTTTTTTATTCCTGTCGGAGTATTCTTTGCTCTTAACGAGCCACAAGCAGGTAAAACTCCGATAAAGTTCAATGAATTCACTCAAGAACTCTCGAGGAGTTTCTTTAGCTGCCATTATTACCTATTTGAATAAAAACAACAGTCAACCAAAGAACGCACTATTCAACACAACCTTTCTGATGCAGATGCAAATGCAAACTGAGTCAAATAGTAGCGAGAAATGGCTGCTACTTGTTTACACGTTCCAACATGTCGTTACGATTCGCAGAAATTGATGACGGCCGGCATCAACCATCCAATCCAATTCAAATTACAATTAATCGCTACAATATCCTGTTCACACGCAACGATAAATCGAAACAATTCGATCGTTACGATAAATTTCTAGCATTTATCGTAGCGTGTAAACCGGCCTTTAGGTCAATAGAACAAACCTTGTTGGGGTTTAAAACCATATTTTTAAAAAATATCTTCGAGTTTTTCTATATTTTAGTTAGTACACTGTAGCAAATTTAGAGCAGTGTCTTCAAATAGATCTGAACTCATATCAATTTAAACTTGGATCAAACATGAAAAGAGTCATCACTGAGAAAAATGAGCTCAATGCTACGTATTCCGGCAATTTTGTACCAAAGCTTAATATTGATTCGAAAAAATATTTAGTTGTACTTTACATAGGAATATAATTTTGGTGTCGTTCTATTACAAATAAAATAAACTATTTTTTAAAGCAATGAAATATTTTTGATGATTATGTGTTCCATACTTCCTTAAAATCCACACTAAATTTTTTAAATATATTTTTTAGTTGACGATGATTTGCAATGTGGAAGAAAGGAGAAGTCTTTGGCCTTTTTAGAAGTTGCTTCCAATTTGATAACTGGAGTCAAGAAAACCTTTCCAACTTGTAAGTTTACTTGAGCACGAAGAAGAATTAGACTTAGATTTTGCTGTGGAAGACGAAAATGAATGAAAATCTGTGCATATACCACTTTGACGTCATTCACATTTATTATCGCTTTAATCTGTGTGCAGCTCAATAATTGTACACTTTTTATAATTATTACTACCTTGCACCAAAATTTGTAGTAGTAGTATTTTTGTAGGAAAGCTGGCAACCCTCCGATCGCAAAATTACAACATTTTTACCTTTCTTTGTCAAGTCCACCGTTCGGGCTCGAACTAGGAATCCTCTGATTCTAATCTGAACACCTTTATCCACTGGGCCACGGAGGCTCATGTTTGTTGTTGTATTTTTTTTTGTGGGGATTCCCCGGTTTCTTGATGTAGTGATAGCGAAAATTTCGGTTGCAGTTTAAGAGGTTGAATCAATTATCGGTGAAACATCCGCTTTTTCCCATTAAAGGATTTTTGGTTCAACATGGATTCCTCCATAATGTGGTGCAATTTGTTGCAGACCTCTGTTTTTCACCAAGATGTGGTACGTCGCTGAACTGAAAATTTAAACAGTGAAGTTAGCCACATATATATGATCGTCCACTTCCTCTTTAGGTCCTGATCCGGAGTGCCCAACGGTACCTGAGCCAGAGTGCCCAACGGTACCTGAGCCAGAGTGCCCAACGGTACCTGAACCAGATTGCCCAACGGTATCTGAGCCAGAGTGCCCTACTGTATATCAGCCAGAGTGCCCAACAGTACCTAAAACAGAGTGCCCAACGGTACCTGAACCAGTGTGTCCTACGGTACCTGATCCAGAGTGTCCAAAGGTTCTTAACTTGAAGCCAGTAGACTGTTCCGAAATTCATCAAGCTTTTGCCGGTTTTCTAACAAGCGGCGTCTACACCATTTGGCCGAAGGGTTTCAACACCTCGGATGAAGGACTTTTGGTGTACTGCGACATGGAAAGGGATGGAGGAGGATGGACGGTATAATAGTTAACTATAACATTTTATATTCAGATTAGATTGATTACCTGTGGGACACACTGCAAAAAAATAGTTAAAAATGAGTAAATGAACATATTTGTTTTTTTAAGTACAATTGCATCGTAAAAGTAATCGTACTTTCGCGAAAATGAGCAGTGGGATTTATTATTTCTAATCTCAGCTTCTGTTCAAGTTATCTTAACAAAGCGACATGACAAACTTAAAATATGTGTTCAAAAGATGGTTTTCCACGTAATGAGATGTCGATTGTTTAAATGGAAATTGAGTTATTACAATTTACTTCCATTTCTTTTGGCACACCTTTCTAACAATACTTCTGTTTATAACTTATTCATGTCGCCCTGGTAGCTCAACGGATAAGGCTCTGGACAACGGATAAGGCTCTGGTTGTAATTGTTGATATTTCTTGAAAGGAATTTATTAAAACTGCCTATGTAGGCAAGCACCTGATCTTTTTGAGTCCGTCTTTGTCAATAATGAAACTTATATATTCGTAGCCGTGATAAGCATCGAATATATATAAAATAAGTAAATCTTACTTAATTTTGAATACTTATTTCTAACAGTGCAGTGACGGCTCCGTTGGGTGTGAATGAAAATTTTTCTTGATCAATTGTAAATTAAATAAAATAAAAAATATATAGGTTTTATCATAATATTAAAAAATAGTAATTAATTAATTCAATTCATTTGTAAAAAATATATGTGTTCTCCACGTTTCTTGGTAAAAAAATATCTTTTCGAAACGGGAACCTATAATATAATGCAATATTTTAATTTAAATTCAAAGACATTGCGAGATAATAAGTTTCTGCGAGTACCAAACTTCTATTCTGTAAAATATTCAATTGCTGAAAATAACTGCAATCAGTTGGTTTCAGACTGAAAAGAAAGAGGTTTAAAATTTTTTGTGCAAGCCTAAAACTTATCACATTCCCCATTTCCACTAAAGTCCCTAAAATTGCAAATTAAAATAAAGCAGCTGTAAAAGTAAAGCTGTTTAAAAAGCAAACAGTTGTTCTTTTATAGCTGTAGAAAAAGGAGCAACTCTTTTCGAAGAAGAGCGAATATTTAAACTCCGTAGGGCTGTTTGGCTCATGATCTATAGATCTGACAAGAGAAAAGGTTACATAACCTAAAAGGTTCAAATTAATTTGATTCTTGCATCACTCAAAACCAGATTTTTTTTTCTGTGGTAGTTCATAAAGGGTGTCGCAAAATTAACGCAAGATTTGAATATATATATATATATATATTCAAATCTTGTAATATATATATATATATATATATATATATATATATATATATATTCAAATCTTGTAATATATATATATATATATATATATATATATATATATATATATATATTCAAATCTTGTAATATATATATATATATATATATATTCAAATCTTGTAATATGTATATATATATATATATATATATATATATATATATATATATATATATATATATATATATATATATATATATATATATATATATATATATATATATATATATATATATTCAAATCTTGTAATATATATATATATATATATATATATATATATATATATATATATTCAAATCTTGTAATATATATATATATATATATATTCAAATCTTGTAATATATATATATATATATATATTCAAATCTTGTAATATATATATATATATATATATTCAAATCTTGTAATATATATATATATATATATATATATATATATATATATATATATATATATATATATATATATATATATATATATATATATGTAACCAGCGTTATTCATTTATGTTATTATCTTATATGTTTGTCCTATTATCATGTCCCCGTCACCTGTATATATTTTCATGTTCCCGTTACGTGTCTATATATTGTTCCCGTTATTACGATTGTAACGCCCTCTACATATTTATGTCTTTCCCGCTGCACGGGAAAGCTTCAGTCATGTAACTGCCTCTTACGGTGATGCGTATGTAAGGTTTGTCCCTCCCCGAGATATTGTATGTTAGGCATATGTGATTAAAAATGTTTATGTTCTATCCTTGAGCAATTATTTAGTCAATACGCCTTATAAATGGCTCCCCAACGCGGCGCAACACCGTAGGAACAGCAATTGCATGGCTCGCTTTTTAGATTCTTCGTTCCGATTGATGAAAATGGCTAGAGCCGCCATATTAAAGTTCGTTGCAAGAACGAAGGATATTGTGTTCTTCAGGCAAGAAGGAATGTCATCGGATGTTTAAGATAAGTGTTATTTTGTTTTCTTTTCAGTGTTACAAGTTTTTAATTTGTAGGCTAGGTTAAAGTTTCGAAACGCAAAGTTTCGTTTTTCAGTATACATCCTGTTTACTGTGAGGAGACAATTTTGCATAACACGTATGCTGTGTCTCGTTTGGAGTGTTATCTCTAATGATTTAATTTTAACTAGTCTTTTGAAATTAAACCGCAATGGTTTGCTGTGTTTTGGCACTGAATTTCAAACTAAGAACCACCTTGGTTCTGTAAATACTGATTGTGCGAATCGTATTTGGCAGCATTACGAATTCAAAATTCGTACACACGGAGATAAAAAGAAAAGCAATTTTTCCCCCTCCTCTCCACATAACTGATAGTGTTTTATTTCTCATTTATTTGAAATTATTGCTGGCCTTGAAAATTCTGATTGTGGGTTTTATTTATTTTATTTTGTTCTCTTTCGGGAAAAATAACAGAATGTGGTTTGACATGCAAACATAAGAAATAAATGTTCTTAGTGTGATTCAGTGTAGTAGATTTTATATTGGCAGGAAGTTTTATTTGTGATAGTGCTTATTTAATTTAATTAGTGGCATTAACTAATTATTAGTTATTTAATGTTGTTTTTAAAATTTATTTTGAAAGAACACTTGAATTGATTCCTCATTAAATGGAAATTGTTAATGCTATTGTTTTGATTTTATATTTAAGTACTTCATAGATTTCTAAATAATTTAAACAAAAGTGATTCTTCTTATAAATTTGTTCAATCATGCTAAAATATATTTTGGTATTCTGGTAATCTAATATTGAAATGGTACCATAGAAATAGTGCATTTTAACTAGAGATCGGGTGTTATACAGTGTCATCTACACTTGAAAAGATTTAATACTGCATAGTGTTATTTGCTTGAATAAATGAATAGTTGGAATTATTTTATAATGGTTTACAATAAATTTATAATAGTTTAAATGATTTAATATTATTTTAACTGATATTAATTGGTTTTCTGAAAAATAATTATAGACGATTTGAGTGCTAATATTTCATGGTAGGGTAATTGTAGTGAGTTTAAGTGCATTGAACTGTGAAATAGCTCTAGGACTTTGAGGTAATTATTTTGTGTGCCTGTTATCTACTGCCATATTCTGAACTCACAAAGAACTAGACTGAAATCCCACGATGGCTTTTCTCTCACGAGGAAAGAAGATTGACCTGGTCCGGCTGGCAATTGACCTGGACTTGGATGGTATTGATAATCTCAAAGTTATTCAACTGAAGACGAGAATTCAAGAGAGTGAAGCATATAAGGACGATTTAGAGTTTGTCCAAGCAAGGTTTGAAGAGATAATCGCTGAAAGAATAAAAGAGGAAGACCTTGAAATTGAAGATAAGAAAAGGAAGGAAGACCTTGAAATTGAAGATAAGAAAAGGAAGGAAGACCTTGAAGATAAGAAAAGGAAGGAAGACCTTGAAGATAAGAAAAGGAAGGAAGACCTTGAAGATAAGAAAAGGAAAGAAGACTTTGAAGCTGAAGAAAGAAAAAGAAGATTGGAACTGGAGTACGAAGAGCGGAAAAGAAAAGACGATTACGAATTCCAACTTCAGAAGCTGAAACTCCAGGATGAGGCAACACGATCCCAAGTTAGAAATCTTAATCCAGAGAACAAGCCTGCCATATACTGCTATGGATGTTCCAGACCTGGTTTCATAAAGGCAAAGTGTCCGACATGCTCTCCAACGGCGAGAAATGAGAATTTCCCTGCAAATTCACTTACCATGTACACTTGCCATTCCAAGATGTCCCCTATTGCACTGATTGATGTGTGCATATCCGGTGTACGAGCCAGAGTTTGTGCAGACACAGGTGCCAGCAGATCCGTCGCTGGTGAGATCCTCTACAACCTGCTGAAGAGAAAAGGAGTGGAGTTCCAGGAGATTTCAGTAACCATGACCTTGGCAAACGGTTACCAAACTACTGAAGAGGCTTGCACAGCCACGGTGTTCATTGAAATTGAAAACAAAACAATCATTCTGGATCTCCTTGCCCTTCCAAATGCAAAAGGAAATCGAACTCTCTTAGGAACAGACTTCCTAGAAAAGTCGGAAATTGTTCTCGACATAAGAAACAAAAGGTGGAACTTTTGTGACAACCCTCGCCGAAAGGTTTATTTTGGGAATGACATCACATCGACGTCTCAGCAACCTGTCGAAACTCTTCCCATCAACAGCTGTAATCTCCGTGAAGAAGAAGGCGAGAGCTTGAACATCGAGCAAAGGCTCCAGGTCAATAATTTGCTTCAGGATTTCGAGGAAAGCTTCAAACCAGGGGGAGAGAGCACGACTTTCATAGAGCACCGCATTAATACGGGAACGCATGCTCCAGTCGCTTATCCACCCTACAGAGTTTCTCCTGCGAAGAAGGAAATATTGAAAAAAGAACTGGATGACCTCTTGCAAAAGAAAATAATCGAAGAATGCGAGTCGCCCTTTGCTGCTCCGGTGGTGTTGGTACCCAAACCAAATGGAAAAACAAGACTGTGTGTTGACTATCGCGGCTTGAATGCAGTGACAGTTGCAGACCACTACCCTCTACCACAGATCGATGACCTTATCCATGACGCCCGACATGTAACTTACATGTCCACTATTGATTTGAGGTCAGGTTATCACCAGGTGAGCGTGCATCCGGAGGATAAAGACAAGACGGCTTTCACAACCCAGTTCGGAACGTTTAGATTCAACCGAATGCCTTTCGGGTTGAGAAATGCACCAGCTACATTTCAGAGGCTGATGGACAGATTTAAAAGTGGTCTGCCGGATGTAAAGATACTAGTCTACTTGGACGATATCATTGTCTTATCCGCTACCTTTGAAGATCACCTAAAAGACCTCAAGAAAGTTTTCCAACGACTTTCCCTGTTCAACTTGAGGGCAAATAGAGAGAAATGTCAATTCGCCTGCCCAAAGGTTAAGTATCTAGGTCACTGGATAACTACCAAAGGAATCGAAGTTGATCCAGAGAAGGTTGAGGCTATCCTGAAGATACCAACTCCGAAGAACGTCAAACAAGTACAATCCTTCCTACAGACCTGTTCTTGGTATCGAAGATATATTCCAAACTTTTCAGAAGTAGCAAGACCTCTTAGCAATCTTACTAAGAAAAATGTCATTTGGAATTGGGGAACAGAGGAAGAAACTTCTTTCAAGACTCTGAAAGAACTTTTGGTTAGTCCACCGATCCTTCGTCAAAGTGATCCAAGTCAAGCATACACTCTCCGAACTGATGCCAGCGGTTATGCCCTTTGTGCAGTTCTCTTACAAGGCACCGGATCTGATGAACATCCTATCGAGTATGCTAGTCGCTTACTCACTAGTGCCGAAAGAAACTATTCGACTACAGAGCGCGAGGCTTTAGCTGTAGTTTGGGCTTTAAAGAAGTATCGTGCCTACATTGAAGGTCAAGAGATTACTGTTGCATCCGACCACCAACCTCTTAAGTGGTTAATGAGTTTGAAGTCTCCTACGGGACGATTAGCAAGATGGGCTCTAGAAGTTCAATCTTTCAATTTGAAGTTAGAGTACATCCCAGGAAAATGCAACGTGGTCGCTGATATGTTGTCAAGACCAGCTTGTCAGCATGCCGAACCTTCATGTGAACTGTGTAGCATACACATCGACGTTCCCTCACATACTTCAAAAGAGCTCCGAGAAGAACAACTTAAAGACCCAGAAGTTGAGAAGATAATTCGTTGTTTCGAAAGCAATGAGAAAAACGTAGACTTCGCCAACTGGACTGATCGTGGTTACCTGATGAATCAAGGTGTGCTTTACCGATATGCACCAGACTCGGACAGTGACGAAGCACAACTGGTCATACCGGCTCAAGAAGTAAACTCCATCCTTAAAGATCATCACGATGCTCCAACAGCAGGCCACTATGGAGCCGAAGGAACATTCGATCGTATAGCAAAGTGCTATTATTGGACAGGTATGCGGAAGTTTATCACGGACTATGTAAAAAACTGCATAGAGTGCAACAGATACAAAGCTTCAAACCAAAAGCCAGCTGGTTTGTTGCAAACTCCCGTTCCGGCCCAACGATTCGAGACTCTTGCAATCGATCTGTTTGGCCCATTACCAGAAAGCAGAGATGGTAAGAAATGGATATTCATCATCGAAGATGTCAACACTCGATGGGTTGAACTCTTCGCATTACCCACTGCAACTGCGAAAGAGTGTGCTACTACACTACTAGAAGAAGTATTATTGAGGTACGGAATCCCACGTAGAATTATAAGCGACAACGGCACGCAGTTTGTGTCTGCCGTAATGCAACAACTTTGCTGCATGCTAGACATCAACCAAACGTTGACACCGGTCTATCACCCTCAAGCAAATCCGGTAGAAAGAAAAAACCGTGATCTTAAACCTCGTCTTGCAATCCTGGTTCAAGACGAACACCGATCCTGGTCTAAGAAACTGCCAGCAATCCGTTTTGCGCTCAACACAGCAAAGTGCCAATCAACTGGGCAGACAGCAGCATTTCTCAGCTTTGGACGAGAATTGCGGACGACAGACGACGTGACTAACGACATCCGAGGAGTGATCGACAACGACAATTTCGTCCCTGAAATAACACCGTACCTTAAAAAATTCTCAAGATTCACAGCCCAGATCAAAGAAGTCATCGAAACCCAACAAGACAAAAGAAAAATCTACGCAGACAAAAGGCGTAATCCGGCTCCACCGTATGCTCCAGGTGATAAAGTGTATGTGACCCTGCATCCCGTCAGCAAGGCTGCCACTGGACAATCCAAAAAGTTTATGCCCAGACGAGATGGACCATATGTCATCCTTAAACAAAGATCACCATCCACATTCGAAATTGCCAGCCTGGACAATCCCCAAGTGCCCCTGGGTGTGTACCACACTTCTGCCCTGAAGGCCTACACCCAGGACCCCATCGAACGTCCTTGCAATCCGTTGCGAAAGCGAGGACGGCCACCAAACTTACCCAAAAGAACTGGTGCTGGCCCGTCGTCGGGACTACGTCGGAGCCAGAGGGGGAGGATGTAACCAGCGTTATTCATTTATGTTATTATCTTATATGTTTGTCCTATTATCATGTCCCCGTCACCTGTATATATTTTCATGTTCCCGTTACGTGTCTATATATTGTTCCCGTTATTACGATTGTAACGCCCTCTACATATTTATGTCTTTCCCGCTGCACGGGAAAGCTTCAGTCATGTAACTGCCTCTTACGGTGATGCGTATGTAAGGTTTGTCCCTCCCCGAGATATTGTATGTTAGGCATATGTGATTAAAAATGTTTATGTTCTATCCTTGAGCAATTATTTAGTCAATACGCCTTATATATATATATATATATATATATATATATATATATATATATATATATATATATATATATATATATATATATATATATATATATATATATATATATATATATATATATATATATATATATATATATATATATATATATATATATATATATATATATATATATATATATATATATATATATATATATATATATATATATATATATATATATATATATATATATATATATATATATATATATATATATATATATATATATATATATATATATATATATATATATATATATATATATATATATATATATATATATATATATATATATATATATATATATATATATATATATATATATATATATATATATATATATATATATATATTTAAATCTTGTATTATATATGTGTGTGTGTGTGTGTGTATATAGATTAAGCTCTGAAAGTTGTCATACATGTTTGGAAATGTTGTAGAAATAATTTAAGCTAATAATACATTTTTTCTGTGTTTTGATCGTTTTCATTAATTTTAAATCAAGTTAGTAGATTTTCTTTAATTTCAAAGTCAGAAAAACATTTTATTCGTATGCCCGGGATCGTATTGTTTTATATGAATCTGTTTATACTTCATATTTTCAATTAAACTTTCTTTACATAGTGACTTTACATTTTCCCCCATTAGGTTATTCAAAGAAGAGGTCGATTTTATATACCTCCAAATGCCGAGTACTTTTATAGAGACTGGAACAGCTTCAAAATAGGCTTTGGTGTACTGCAGAAAGAATTCTGGTTAGGTAGGCATTACATTTGAATATATAAAGGAATACTTCTGTATTATGGAAGAAAAAGGGCCAATGTCCTATTTGCATGGGTTTGGGAGCAGAGAGTTGTAATATTAAATAGAGAGCGCCTTCAATACCAGACTCTCGTAAGGCCGCGGTGTCAACATTGAAAAGAAAAACTCACATCACGTGGTTATAGCGCTGCCACATTTGGCGTTCAGACATCTGCAGGAGTTCCAAATTTGGCGCATTTTCTTCTCTGTTGGTGATAAGGAGTTCTGTCCGTATTAAACTTCTTAACATATATGTACGTATTTACTTATTTTCAAACAATATGCGCTAAATATTTCCTCTTCATTAACGAAACGAAAATATTTTATTTGTGTTCAATACTCGAAGAAGCGAAACGCTTTATATTTCTCAGGTTTTATTGTTTATATTTTCTTATTGAAGTATACAAAATAACAATTGAAAGAACTTCGCTTATGGTAATTTTTTTACATAAAAACGTAATGCAATTATTTCAAAACTACAAAGTAAAAAAAATCTCCTTAATATATCTGTTAAACTCCCTTAAATTGAGCCACTCGTTCAAAAAAAAAACTATATTTAAATACAAAATTAAACACAAAACCATATTACAATACTTCGATCTCGTTTAGTTCTTGATGTCGCCAAGGCCTGCCAAGTAATATTGGCGCATGAATGAATTGGCAGTTCCACATATCACGTGGTTTCAATGATGGACACACGGAAATCAGCATTTTTATTCCTATATTTGTATCATTACTCTATGTTTAGGAGCAGATGAATAGGTCCTTTTACTTTTTTCAATTGCTTGGAGAACATGCTAAACATATTTGTCCTATAATTTATTCATTCATGGTAATTAAAAAAGATGCCTTAAATTACTTATATAGAAAGAACCTGGGGTTACGTTACTCAATTTTTTTGTATTTTCCAACTTTAGTAAAGTGTTTGAGAACCACTTACTGCAGCTAAAATTATGTTCTGGGTAATAATATATTCGGTGATAACTGAAGATTATGATAATCTATAATTTTTATTTAATGCAGACTTGTTGGTTACTATTTTTTTTCTATGGAATAAAGTACTAAGTGATGGCATACTTTACTTGAATGTCATAATTGTATTTTTTGCAATAGTAAAGCTTGGTTGGTGTAAATAACCCATTTGGTTCTTATTAAGTACCATTCAAAATGTGAGCTCTGTTTTTGCTGTCCAAAAAGTTAATTTCCACTACCAAAAAATTATTTTAAAAAGCAAAAAACTTTAAATGATTCCTTAAGTTCCCCTTTTTATAAAACAATTGGCGAATTCGGATTGATCTGGTCGCCAATTTTTGCTCGTATACTTCAGTGGGGTAAATAAAAATACGTCATATTTAAATGAATAGAAAACTCCAAACATATTTTTAAAATTCACATTTTAATGTAAAATTTTCTCTTATTGCACAACATGGCCAAACACAGCGAACGTGATATAAAGGCAGGTAACTTAATTTTTTTTGCTTGACTAGTAATTTAAAAAACTATTACGGTTTCTATTCGGTTTACTATTCTAAGGTTAACTTACTAGTAGAGTAATCTCGAAGGTGGGAATGGAATGAGGCTGGTGAAAAATATGATTTGTGACCTGAATTAGAAGCAAAATGTTAGCAAATTCATTGTATAATTAAATTAATTGTTACATAACACAATTGTGCACTTACTTCCAGCAAAAAAAGTCAGCATAAAACCTTCATCAAAATTTTGAAATTGAAGGTTTTATGCAGGAAAACTGCAGTTTTTTTGGAAGATCTATAAAATTAAAGGTTTTTGTTTCAATGTCCTTCATAAAAACCTGCAAAAAACCTTCAATTATTAATAATAAAGGGAAAATGCAGATATTTTAAAGGTTTTATGCAGAAAAATAAAACTTAAAAAAAACCTGCAGTTTTTTGTTTTAATATCCTTTATAAAACCTTCAAAATACCTTTAATTTGACAATTTTGATGAAGGTTTCATGCTGACTTTTTTTGCTGGGCTTTATTCATGATTCGGTATGTCATTTCTCATGGAGCGCGGTATCTTGGATAACGAACTCGAAATTTACCTGCAAATCACTTGACTAATTACAACCTAAGAATACCCTTGCGCGCGCAGTAGATAACGAGATCGTAGTCAGGTTTTACCAGTAATCCCTTGTTGGAATACCCCAACTTCAACTGCAAGTTGTGTTCTGCGCCTGCGCATTAGAAGCTAATCTTCCGAATTAATCAACGTGTTATTTTTTTAACGTTTTATAATTCTTAAAATAAGCTTTTTATATACGTGCTCTTCTCATCGCGCGTTAGTTGCATATTTCTTTGTTGTCATTTTCATCGGCATTTTAACTAAAAGATAAGCGATGCCCAAACGAATAATGAAAGATTTTACTGTCAGTTTATTTGTTCAAAAACAACTTCTAAATTTTACTTTCTGCTCTGTGAATTTCTTGTGCACTCAAATAATATTCAGTTCACCTAATTTTAAAACTTGAATGCACTGGTACACATGCTTCGAAAAGTTAATTTCGACCCTTGAAACAGGACTAAGGAAGTTTAAGTAGAATTTCTACAAATTAATGCGGTTTTAAAGTATGAATTGCGGTTTACAAATTATATGTCATGAAACACTATTCATGTATTAATTAAATGTAATTTTATATTACAGGAAATGACAACATCCATGCCATCAGTAACCAAGGCAATTACACAATCCGCTTTGATTTAAAAGATGATCAATCAAATACTGGATATGTTAAGTACAATAATTTCTGGATGTCTGACGAACAATCGCAATATACTTTGCGAATAAGCGGTTACTATGGAAACATAGGTATGAACGTCACAATGTTACATTTTTTCAGGTATATATTGCACCAAATCACGCAAAGTAAACCAGCGCTATTCAAAACAGTGGCGTATCAATTTAAATTATTAATAACTTATTTATTACCTGGTTAATTTTATACATTTCTCAAGAAACTAATAATGCGCACATTCCTTAAAAATTAATTTCTTACGTAATTTTCTTGAAATTGTTTTATGGCTATGATTTTATTTGGGATATTTGTAGAATTTTTTTTATTTAAAATTCTATGGAGGGAGGGGGCGTTGATCCCCCTGAGATCTTAAAATTTTTTCCTACGCTAATGATTCAAAACAAGGAAAATAATGTTTTTCGAAGGATAATTTTTCGATGAAAAACATAGAGAATATGTACTGTAAAAAAAAGGTACTTAAAAATGAGTACACGAACTTTCTCGTTTTTCTTTGAGTACAATTGCGTCGTGAATGAGCGATGACGTACTCAAATTTAAATAATCGTACTTTCTCAAAAATGAGCATTGTGATTTAATATTCCTAATCTTAGCTTCTGTTCAAGCCATATTAACAAAGAGATCAGCCAAACTTAAAATATTTGTGCAGAAGAAGGTTTTACACATTATTTGATGTTGATTATTTAAACGGAAATTGAGTTATTACGACTCTATTATCTTACTTCCCATTCTTTTGCCACGCCTTTTTAACATTATGTCTGCATATAACTTCTTCGCGTGGCTCTGGTGGTACAACGGATAAGGCCCTCGACTTCGGTGCGGAAGACGTTGGATAGACGGATTGGGTTTGCTTCCCAGTAAGTCCTGGTTGTAATTGTTGTAATTAATTTAAAGGGATTTATGAAGGCAACCTATGTAGGCAAGGAGGCTGCTCTTGTTAATGGGCCTCCGTGACCGTGTGGATAAAGGTGTCAACTGGGAATCAGAGGATTCCTGTGCGGCGGAATTGAGTAAGAAAAGTAAAAAAATAGTGATCTTGTGATCGGAGGGTTGAAAGCTTCACTACAAAATACTAGGAATGTCGTCCAGAACATCCACAAAAATTACCGGCGTGTATACGGGACTGGTGTACGATAAATCTGACCGGGGTCCAAAGTTCCGACGTCTATTGAAGGCGTTGGGTGCCAGTTCAGGTGTTGTCCTCTTCATCTCACTATGTTTCAAAAATACGAGGCAGAGTAACCGGGTCTTTCCTTTGAGATAGGCCCCGAACTGTCGCCAATAGCCCACTGTGCAGCTCTAGTGCGACGTTATAAAAAAACCAAAGCTTTTTTTAATAATTTTTCTCAGTGCTGCAGACCTGCGTTCGATTCTCGGTAAGTCTAAGTTGTAATTGTTGATATTTATTGAAAGTTGCCTATGTAGGGAAGCTACTGCTGTTTTTATTCATTTTTACTCATTTTTGAGTACATGTCTTTTTAAAAAATGAAACATGTATTCGGAGCTATGATAAGCATCCAATGTAATCAAAAATGAGTAAATTTTTCTTATTTTTAAGTACCTGTTTTTAACTGTGCAGACTACTACACCAGAAGTTGATATGCATTTAAAAGTTTGGAAGTATATGCATCACTTCAATGTCACAAATACATCTAAGTTTCTACAATAATCAAAGAATTTTTTTAATTTAGCCAGGAGAGTTTCGTTTACATGAGGTAATGCTTTTGCAACAATTGTTTGATAGCAAAGCATTAGTTACGTGTCCTATTTTCAATATTAATATTAATGTTCTTTTATGTGTGTTGAATTAGTTTGGTTTGGTTAATTAATGTCGCACTAGAGCTGGCTATTGGCGAACAGTTGAATTCGACATACCTATTATTGACGAGAATTGAATGCCAGCAGACGAGTTATGGGTGTGGGTCACATTCTAAGGGGTCATTCGAGCACTGATATGTATAAAACTTACATATAAGTCTTATACATATCAGTGCTTGCATGACCCCTTAGAATGGTACCCACACCCGTAAAACAGTGTGTTAAGAGTGCGAATGCAAGGAATCTAGGAAAATTAGAGTATCCAGGGGTGGACCACTGATCTCTAACTGTAACTTCTGGATAGGGCAAGACATTTTGTTGACTTGAAGCCGATATGGAGGCCGCCATGATGGGGCACAATTTTCTTGATACCGCAATATTTCGTATATTTTCATGTTAAAATACGCCGACATATATTATTTTAGGGTAAGTTTTTTTATTTTCATTTTAAACCCATTTTAAATGTAATCTGCTTTTAAAATAGGAAGTCATTTGCAAGTCAAAGTAGAAGTAGTTAAAAAGCAAGAGCAAAAACTATCTGTTTGGCAATATAAAAATTAATTCTATAAGAAGAAAATATAATATTTATATATATTTAATACTTCTACAATTCTTTGGTAATAAAAACCCTACTAAATCATTTAAAAAAAAATGTTGGGGCACCGTATGGCAGCTTTCAATTGGTTTCAACGCGCCCGTAGAGAAAACAAAGTTTGAGCCTTCCAGCAGTTACAGTTAGAGTTCAGTGGGGTGGACAACTGCCGTACCGTACACATCGCGTGATAGTGACATGGGAAATCGTCAGCAAACTAGGATCGTAAGATCAGCTTTACTTGGGGACAACCGAAGTTAAACCTGAAGCGGATGCTACACTGTTAAAAATAGGTACTTGAGAATAATTAAAATGTACTCACATTTGAGATCATTCGCTTCTTATCATAGCTCCGAATATATAAGTTTCATTTTTGAAAAGACGTATACTGAAAAATGAGTAATAATGAATCAAAAGAGCAGTAGCTTTCCTACATAGCCTGCCTTAATAAATCACTTTCAATAAATATCGACAATTATAATTTAGATTTTCAGAGACTCGATAGTAGTACGTTTATGTACTCATTTTAAGCACTTTTTTTACAGTGTATGATGTGAATAAATCTTCAAGTGCTTTAGGCTCAACTTAGGTTGTCCCCGAGTATAGCCACTCGTCAATTCTATGCTGATAGAAGCGCAGCCACTTGGATGCCTCAGATACATCTAATATAATTGCTCATCAGTACACATTGGTCCTCAAAAGTACAAAAAATTAATATACATTGGTTTTTAAAAGTACAAAAATTTAGTACACATTGGTCTTCAACAGTAAAAAAAACTATTACACATTGGTCTTCTAAAGTTCAAAATTTTAGTATACATTGGTCTTCAAAAGTACAAAAAAATTTAGTACACATTAGTCTTCAAGAATACACAAATTTAGTACAGATTGTTTTCAAAAGTACAAAAATTTAGTACACATTGGTCTTCAAAAGTATAAAAAAAATACTATACATTGGTCTTCAAAAGTGCAAAAAAAAATATTACACATTTGGTCTTCAAAAGTACAAAATATTAGTACACATTGGTTTTCAACAATAAAAAAATCTAGTATACATTAGTCTTCAAAAGCACACAAATTTAGTATACATTGGTATTCAAAAGTACAAAAATTTAGTACACATTGGTCTTTAATAGTACGAAACAATTTAGTACACATTGGTCTTCAAAAGTACAAAAATTTAGAACACTTTGGTTTTCTACAGTACAAAAACTTAGTTCAGATTGGTTTTCTATAGTACTAAAATTTAGTATACATTGGTCTTCAAAAGTACAAACATTAATACAGATTGTTTTCAATAGTACAAAAATTTAGTACACATTAGTTTTCAACAGTACAAAAATTTAGTATACATTAGTCTTCAAAAGTACAAAAATTTAGTACACATTGGTTTTCAACAGTACAAAAATTTAATACACATTGGTTTTCAAAAACAGAAAACAGAACATGAATGTTCCTTTCATTTCCTGTAGGTGGCCATATGGAAAGTAATGACAACTGCAAGTTCTCTACCAAGGACCGAAGAAATGAGCAATCGACACAGCCGCTATCTTGTGCGAAGGAACACAAAGGGGCGTGGTGGTACTGTGATAATTGCGGATTAAACAATCTGAACGGCCTGAACTATCCAGGAGAAGAACGCAAAGACGGGATCATTTGGTGGAGTTGGAAAAGATATGTTTCTTTGTTAGCGTCCGAGATGAAATTAAGACCTCAAAACTATAAAAAAAAGAACTGAGAAGTGAGGTATTTGTTTTAGACAATAAGTTGTCGAATTTAAAAAATAAATTTGTTTTAAAAGCATTTAAGAATTTTGATTACTTTTAACTATTAAGTTAGGATTTAAACACTGTTGACATAAAAA